>JAHMTN010000177.1:0-1200000 GCA_019915205.1 Eucalyptus rudis | reverse complement strand
GTGATGATGAAGCATTTGTAGGTCACGCTGGAGACACCAGGGGAAGTTATAAAGAAGCAAATGACTCGATAGCACTCACTCGTTGTAAGAATGGTACATATTCTTTCTGCAATCTTCCCCCAGTTGGGGATCCTAGCCGTGATCTTTTTACATCATGCCCCCTTGTTTTCGTCCAAAGAGAAATGACAGTTCCCCCTTTAGATGCGTTTTATTCTCTTTTGTGGCTAACAGAAATCCACTTAGGAATGTCCATTTCCTCTTTTGCGTGTACTAGAAGATCCTCGTTCAGCGAGTAGTTGATTATAGTATGCATGCCCTGCTTTTTGTCCTGGTTTTCCACTCTTGGTTAGCGTGTGCAGATACGCGAGAGAGAGAGAGAGAGAGAGAGAGAGAGAGAGAGTAGGAACTCTTCTTTATGGGCCTATGATCAATTGAAATTAACCTTGTTTTCGGTTTGTAAAAGATTTGACTTATTTGATACCACATCCCCTAATTAAGTAACTAGTGAAGAAATATGACAAATTGCGCAATTATGACTTAGGTAAAGTACAAACTCTGTCATACTAATCGACTTAAAATAGAGGAACTTTGATTGAATAGTATAGGGCGCACACAAACGGTGGTTAACAACACCACCGAATTGAAAGTTGGAAAATGGAGGTAGTTAACTCATTTTTTTTATATCAAACTTTTAAACCATCTGAAGTGAGTAAGCTCGTATGTTTACTTTTTGTAGTTGTTGTTAACAGGCCTTTAATAAGCTGACTATTAGTGTTGTAATTATTTCGAACTGGATACAGTGAAATGCTCAATGTTCAAGGTATATCTAATAATGGGAGGAACTCTAATCACGCCATGATCAGTAGCATCTCTCAAGACTTTTTCGAGAGGCTTTTTTCTTTAGATCAAAATCGTCGGAAATGCATACTGATATTCTGAAATTAGATTGTTCTTGTACCTTCTCATTGTTGTACTCGAACTTAGGAAGCACGGTTTTGCCTAAACTATCCCATTCCAATTATGGTGGGCATGCAATTTAAGCTGGCTCTACGCACTCTCTGCGATGTCAAAATATAATTGATCCAGCTATTTTCTTTTTTTGCACTCGGAAAAGCAGTAGGGGTAATCAACCAAGCTTCATGAATCGTAAAAAATTAATGCCATCTCGTCTTTGGCAGGTCATCATAATGGTTATATTAATAAGCATTCCAAGATCAATCTGTTTTACAAGCAATGGGCGGAACACCAAGATTTTAATATAGAGCTAGTCGACCATTGGTTCTTCTAGGACGTGGGTTGACAATTATTTTTTTGTTTTCTCACTTTCAAGGCTGGAAGCCCGTTTCAGCCTCGAATGATACTGATTTGTCCAAATTGGGCAGTTTTGTGCGCTCCATCGCAGTCATGAAATTGACCAAGGGGTGCTGGATTTATAGGGTACCATAGCATACACAATCGCGAGTTTAAATAAAAGTGCATGGAAGACAACATCTTTGAGCGCATAAAAAAAACTTTTGTCGATGCAATGAGCCTTTGGGCATTCATTATCATAAGATCTAGTCTTAAGAACAAAAAGAAACGAAAAATATTATCTTCCAATGTAGAAGTGAATTAAAAACTAATAAAGAAAATGAAAAGACATGGTTTCTAAATGCATTATCTCTAGGAAACTCTATAAATAGTCTACAGGAATATGTACAAAAAGATCAAGTTTCTAACACTAATTTACGAAAAATAACAATGATGCTGCGTGATTCCATTCACTGTCTATTAATGAAATATAAATATCATTCTAAGAAAATTCAAATGGCGATAATGCTACTGTTGGTCTCATTTAATACAAATAAGGCATTTTCTCCGTAGAGAAGATTGCAGTACATACAACAACAAATGATGAAGGACAACACTCATTCAAGTAAGAAAGAAAAAGAAAAAAGCACAATATCAATGGCCATTGTTTTCTTCTCTGAAAATAAAAGAGATAAATGAAGAACTAGCCGAGCGCAAGTCCAAACTTTGCAGAGATCCACATGGCATGGCAACCAGATCACGCGAGTTCATCTGTAGTCAAAATGAAAAAAAATGAAATGAGCTCAATGTATCCACTACATAGTATTATGGCATTTATTGTGGTGTCATGCGAATTTGTTATTCTTTGATATTTAACTAACCAAAATATGCTTCATTTTTAGCAAAATTAATTTTTATATGGATGTAAAATTTCTTTCACTGGAAACTTCGGTAGAAGTTTTTGTTTTGTACAAAAATGTGGAAATTTGCTTCTATTATCGTTTCTCATTCGAACAAATAATAGTATCATGATTCCAAAAGGACATGTATCCGAGTGGCACTTGGAAACCATACTTTTTATATGCTGTGTACACACTACACTATAGGTAAATTAGTATTAGCACTTTGTTAAAAAAGAATCTTGATTCATTACTGATATTTTACATCGAAATTGAGAGTGTATAACTTTATACACACTTTGACTCTTTGTTCATCCAAAACATTTGAAACTTTCACCACATGCAAATATTATATATATTTACATATATAATGATATGAGGAAAATTGATAAATATTTCATATTCTAACAAGATAGCAATAAAGTACCCTTTACTTTTAATTAATCGGAAACAAACAAGCCCTAAAACTTTTGAGCTGAGGACTTGTATATTACCATCCTAGTTTGCTAGCTGGCGAAACTGTCCTTCGCTCGGGCGGTTTTTATGAAAAATTACAAATATTGATATCTCCATGGATGAATGCTTTATTGAGAGCGAAGCGAATTACTAGTAATCATTTTTATTATTGCCAAATCAAGTGATAATCAATCTTTATCTTTATTCAATCTTGTGCGAAAACTGCATCCTATTTTGTAGAGATGTACTTAGCCAATTACAAAAGCTATTTTCCCATTAGATATTATATCTTAGAAAAATAACGGGAGAAGGTGAATTGATACATAAAAAAGTTCCAAAAAAGGGCCTGCGTTTTAGGAATTTTAACTTTATGCTTTTTGTTATTTAAACTACTATAGAAATAAAATGAAATTGGTTTAGTTGCTTTCAATTACCCTTCATCTTAGGCATCTCTCCCCTGCATATGAAAGTATTATGAGTTAATCTCTTTTTCATTTAAAAAATTTCATGCGAAAAAATTACTATTTTAGAAGTGCATCGTGCTGTGCACTTTGGAAAGAATTTTTATGATTATGGCTTCATTCACATTCATCGTTTGTGCGCCTATGATAGTAATTTCAAACGAATGTTATTAGTACTATTTTACTTTCATGTGTTGTATTGGGTGAGTTATGAACTATATCTGATTGTGAAAAGTAAACTTTATTAATGAAATAAAATAAAATAAAATAAAAAGATTATATTGCGAAACATAATTCGAAGTAGTTATAAGAAGTCGAGTCACATCACCTTAAAGAACTATGAACATAGATATGTGCAACTATTTTGATTTAACAAATTAATCGAAGACATTTCGATATTTCTATAATAAGAACGAGAAACTAGTTTTTCTCAAGTGGGAAAGTTAAATTAAAAGTGAATAGATTTCTCTGTGTGTCGTCTTTTCATGCATATCAACTTAGAATAAATAATTTTTTATTAGATAATTCGTCCTTTCTAATGTTGCTTGCGGGCGTTTTCATTGGCTCCATTCGCACTCCTACAACTGGTATTACTGGTATTAAGCCAAGTGTCTTGCCAACAAATATTATCCTAAGCCTTCAAATATATTATCTAAAAATAATTATCGAATTACAATGATGAAAACTGTTTCCAAGGTAAACATATAGACTTGAAATAATTTTTCAGCATTCGCCGTGCTTTCGTTCCAAATGAAACATGGAGTTCTGAAGAGTACTGATTTTACCTACTCAAATTGCAAGAAAGAAAATTTTATTTTTGTTTAAACTATTGAACTTTTTTTTGTTTCCTCCTTTCAATAAGAAGAAAAATGGAAACTGAAAATGTTTTCTAAAGTTAAAGGAGCTGTAAATTTCTAGCGAGTTCATTCTCTACAACAAATACCCAAGTATTTCTCAATTTCTTTATGAAATGATTTGTGAACTTAACCGGTCGTTTTAGGACACAACAAATTCATTTGATAAACTATATTCAAACTATCAACTTTAAGCTAGAGCAGCTATCTCATGCAATAATAATCATCAATAGAAAAAGTATTTATTCAAACAGTACGTGATGTGCCCATTTCCAAGTAAAACAAGGACATGGGATTTCATAGTAGGGAATCAAATTTTACATTCAACGTGCCACGGGATTTATCAAAAGTTGTCCAAAATGGTGTAGTTAAAGTCGTCAATATTATGAATGTACATAATGCAATATTTTCTTATTTTAATTTTCATCAAGTGAGGAAGTCACGAAAAAAAGGGTAAGGAGGGAATCTCAATATATATGACCATATCACATCTAAGCACGAAGAAGAAATGAAGGGAGAGGTAGATTGATGCATACCTAATCATCCATCCATTGTACATTCATCCCATCAAGTTGGATTCGAGGAATGTGGGCAATTTTGTTCCAATCCTCACCAGTTTGAGGCTCGCATCTTTTGCTCAGTTCACCACAGTGTTCGATGCGTAATTCTTTGAGGACAGTGAGGGATTGGATTTCTTGCGGCATGGAGGATAAGTTGGGACATCGGATCAAGTAAATTGATCTGAGACGTGTATGATGTGGCAACCATTCGGGAATAGCTGTCAAGCTCAGGCAGTCATATACCATAAAGGACTCCAAAGTGTAGGCCGATCCTCCAAGACATCGGAATAGCTCCATCACTTGTTCGTAGTTATCAATATTCAAACAACGAAGATTTAATGGAAAGTTGGGCTTATTCTCTGAGGTCAACACAATTTTGGAACTAATAATTCGCAAGGTCTCCAGGGCGATTAATTCCCCAAAAGGCACATATATTGGTCCCTCACAACAATCAATTTCCAACTCCCGAAGGCAAGCCAGTCGGCAAGTGCCTTCAAACAAAATTTGAAGATTTTCGCATCTCTCTAGTCCCAAAAATTGCAGATTTTCCAAGTATTGTATTCCACTTCCTTGCAAACTCTTCACTTTTGTTGTTATGTATAGATACCTAAGGCTGACAAGCCTTTTCATATTGTTGGGTAAATCGCCTAGCTCCAAGCAATTGAGGGATAACTCTAGCAAACTTTGTAGCTCACAAATGGTATTTGGAAGCTTCTTCAATAGCTTGTTGCCACTAAGATGTAACGATCTCAATTGCTTCAAATTACATATGGACCTTGGTAGCTCCTCAAAACTACCAAAACCCAAATCCAGATATCGTAAGTGGTTACATTTGGAGATACATGTTCTAGCAAACTCTCTAGTAATAACTCCATCATCAACTTCATATTGAAAATAAATAGTGCGCAGTCTCTTTGAAGTTGGCTTTCTCAAAAAGGTTGGGACTCTAACGGAATTTGAGGTTCCCTCTAACGAACTGTGAGAGAACGAAACATGTCGAACTCCTTTTGAAATCTCTGTAGCATCAAAGCCAACAATAGAGTAATCATTTTGTGCCACGATCATTGCAAGAGAATGGATCAAATCGTGTACTTTAAATAAGAACACTCCGTACTCCTCAACTTCTTGGATCAAAGATCTCTTCCACAACTCTTTGAGGTACTCAATACCAACATCTTCCAATGTTATTTTTTCCGGTTTTTGACTAATGAATCCTAAAGCCATCCATAACCTAGCTAAAGCAGGGCCCATTATTTCACGTCCTTTGGGCAAAAGTGAAAATGTGGCAAAACAACGCTTTAAATGGGATGGTAAATGATCATAGCTAAGCTTGAGTACCGGCACAATGTCCGTTTTCGCTTCCACTAACTCCCATGTTTCACTATCCCTTATACCTTTCCAATGCCTCTCATCATCCTTTGAAAACAGAAGGCTCCCTAGAGTCTTCACAAGGAGAGGAACTCCTTGAGATTTTTTGACAATGTCAATTCCAATCTCTAGGAGATCAAGACGTGGCTCCTTTTCCTTTTCATCAAATGCCCATTTTTTGAATAAGGTCATAGAGTCTTCATGAGAAAGACCTTTTAGATTATACATTGGATGGGTACCCATAATAGAAGCAACTTCCGTAGTACGAGTAGTCACAATTATCTTACTTTCACTAGCTCCTCCGTTTAGCAAATCTCTCAATTCTTTCCATCTACTGCGGTCGTTACTCCAAACATCATCCAAGACTAGTAGAAATTTCTTGTCTTTGATGATGTCTTGTAGAAAACTTTGCAATTGTTGAATATCAAAGTTACTCAAATTTTGACGAGTTGCATCTTTGATGACTTCTTCGATAGTTTTCTTTAAATCAAAGTCCTCAGGTACACACACCCATAGTCGCAACTCAAATTGCTTTTTCACCCTATCATCATTATAAATTAATTTAGCTAGCGCCGTCTTGCCCATACCTCCTATTCCAACAATAGGAAACACTGAGAGGTTTCTATCATCTGGCTTCACCAACATCTCAATTATTTTTTCTTTATCAATATCTCTTCCGACAACATCCAACTTGTTTATGAATGAGTAAGTCATTTCTCGTGATCGTGTATGTCCCACACCATCGTAAGCACTCCGCATATTAAGATTGAATTGATCTTTCTCTTTGGAAATCTTGGATAATCTTTCTTGGATCTCCTTGATTTTTTGACTGATTTTTGCACGAAAGATGAGTGGATTTGAGAGGGAAAAAAAGCGATGTACCTTCCCTTTGATGCTGCCATAGCGACTTATAACATGCTTCCGCAATGCTTCACATTCGAGTTCATCGAGCACATCCTCCGCATCGTAAAATACATGTTGAAGCCGATCTAACCACAATTGCAGACCGTCGTTCTTTGCCTTGTGCGCCTCAGCATCTGACAACACTGCCTTGATGGTAGTCAACGTCTCGCTAAGCTCGCGGATCTGATCTTCAACGTTGTAAATAGCAGCGGCTTCTTGGAGCGCCGGCTGTGCTATCTTCCCCAGCACGCCCTGTGCGACGCCGAAAAGGAGTGGTTCAGCCATGCTGAGCGATGAGGAAATTGATTCTGGCTATTTCGTTTGAGACAAAGAAGAACACGCGTTGTCTTCTTTTTATGTGAGTCGCTATGATGATGACTTTGCTTGCAACTGGATGAAAGGAAGGTTCTTCCCTTACGAGTGGCCTGCAGGTTAACAGAAACATGCCTTCTACCTTTTCTTTCATCTTATTTTAGCGGGAACAATCAAGAATTTAGATTACTTCGAAGATTAAACAAGGTCTCTTCAAAGTGTCTACACCTTTACTTCAGTACATAATTTACCTAAAAATAATTGTCCATGTCGCTTTGACTAATTACTCGGCAAAAAATACTTCCATAATCAATAACAATCTTATGTCACATTTTCATATTGATGATAAAAATGCCTTTTTTAATTAAATTTTGTAAGCGATATAAATGATTAATATTTTCTAAATAGTTTATTTTCGGTGAAACAAACGCGTAATATATGAAAAAGTTCACCCCATGTTTTCTCCGCATTTCAACGAAGGGGACCCAGAATAATAAGGAGGTTACGAAAAGAATTACTGACCAAACCGAAAGACAAAGTCTAGTTGGCATCCGAAGAGACAGAGAACAATCAAAGGCTGATTCTGACTCAACCATTTGAACCAAAAGGCTACCTCAGTTTCTATAACTTTTCTTCCGTGCCAATCAAAACAAGCAAAGAATCGCAAGATAGCTTATAGCGATGGTGTATATGCATAAAGCAAAATGGAACAAAGTGAGATTGGGACAAGACTTTGTCCGGAACGTGGATTGAACTCTTTCGTAGTTTTGAAATTTTTAATTAATAGAATCCAATATAACTTAGATGCGAAGTAAAATACCGATATTCCAATTTCGTCTCTTCTCTTTTGTACATCCCCTCTCTTTTTACATCTATCATGGTCATATTTCAATTTTCCTTCTATTCTTTATTTCCTTTTGTGTTTTAAGATAATGTTGGGTTGTCCATCCAAAACTCAATATTAATTACTTTTTCTCTCTCTCAGTATATTTTGGTTTATCTTATTAACGAAGATAAAATAGTGGAACTCGTGTTAATTACAACATAGGAGGGATCAGAAGGTGTGCGATTATTCTAAAGTTACCATAGAGTAAATGGCATTAGTATGTCTTTATGTGGATGACATACTAATTTTAAGCACAAACAGGATGGAATTAGATAAAACAAAAGAGTATCTAAATTCTGCCTAAAGTGAAAGAATATGTGCACTAAGAGTCCTAAAACTTGCAATGCAAGTTTGATTGAGTTCTAAAACTTTAGAGAAAATAAGATCAAGTTATAAAATTTGTCAAATTGATGCACTCAAGTTTCTTCATCAGCTTCATCCAAAATGATGAATGATAATGACATCCCGACTTTATTTATTCATTTTTCTCTTCTACTTAATCATCCACATGTTCAAAAGGACGTGGTTTTCTTCAATGAGCTTGAGTGATACCGAATGTATTTATTAGACGGATTTGCAAAGTTGGTCCCATAAATAACGTGACATATAACAAATGAGCATTCTTTTATTTAATTTTTTAGGAGCACAAGCGTTGACATCCAATTACCTAAAAACTTATGGAACACTTATACGTGGCTCATGAACCAGTCAAGTCTAGGCCTCTGACTTCTGCATATAGCCCTGAACTAGAATAATTTGCACGCAATTTGTGAGATTTAATCAGATTATTCAAGTTCCTGAGCTAAATCATATGTTTCAACATTCAGTTAGTGTATATATCATCAATGTGGAAATCAATTTTATAAATCTATCTTGATATATCTTTCATAATTCATGGAGATGTGGACGCACTGCTCATTCTCATTCGGCATGTCATTTCCATAAGAATAATTTTGCTTGCATTCCTTCGAAGCTAGGGGTCACGATACATGATTGCGTGGTAATGAGTTGAAATTGATTGTCTCTGAGTGATCGAAAGAGCTCCAAGAAAAGGGGGTCGTCTCGGTTAGCCCCAAATTGAACCAAAAAGCCCCAAATTGGTCATCTTCGTCTGATTGCACAAAGACAACCAAAGGACAAAATCAAGGGAAAATTCGAGGGCATTTCCATCCAAAAGGCTTGTTTGTTCCTTTGGAGGACATTGAAATCGATAGTTGGGCTTCAGAGAAAATCCTTATCGCACAGGTACTGCATTTGGCTTAATGGTTATTAAGCATGCTCTAAGTTGTCAAAATTTAGATGTCAACAAACTCTTGGATGAGAGAAACTTCAATAAAGACACTCTCTTCCTTCTCCATTAAGGATCAACTTGTTCATGAGCAATTTGATCTTAAAGTGAGGAGTGTTGATTCTTTTGATGAAAATTTCAAATAACGTCTAGGAAAATAGTTCAAAAAATCCCAAACCTATTGTACTTTTGTCATTTTAGTCATAAAGATTTTAATTATGCTAATTAAGTTAAGAACATTTTCATATTTTATCAATTGAGTCAATTCAGCTAATTTTAATTGAAAAAATTGTTGACATAGATGCTTGTAGTGCCACATAAAATGCCCAACACTAATGTGGATAATTTTTTATAATTTTTTTCAAAAATGAATTCTTGATTATTTTTTATTCTTTTCTTTTTCATTCTTTCTTTCTTTTTTCTTTTCTTTTCCATTTTTTCCCTTTCTATCCGGCTAGGAAGGAAAAAACAAAAAAAGAAAGAAATAAAAAATTCAATAAAAAAATAATAAAATTGTCCACGTTAGCACTAACCGTGTCACATAAGACGTTCAACATCCACATTAGCAATTTCCCACTAAAATTGGCTAAATTGACTCAATTGACAAAATTGAAAAGTTTATAACTGAATTGGAAAAAATTCAATAGGTTTAGGACTTTATGCACAATTTTCCCAAAAATGTCCCTTGACTTTATGATTGATTTTTATATGGGGTATTAGTAAATTAGAGAGGGAAAGTGATATAACTCCTCTTTAACGCTCCCCTGCCGACTGATTGCTCGCTCATGTAAGGCTTTCACACTCAACTTCATCAAGCACATCTTCGGCATTGTAAAATACATGTTGAAGCCGATCTAAACACATTTGCATACCGTGGTTCTTTGCCTACTGCTCCTCAGCATCTAACAACACTGCCTTAGTTGCAATCAACGTCTCTCTAAGCTTGCAGATCTGATTTTCAACACTACAAATTGCGACAGCTTCTTGGAGCATCGGAGATTATATCTTCCCTAGCACACCATACTGAGTAATGAGGAAATTGATACGGGCCATTTGGTGGAGACAAAAACGAACACAACATGTTCCTTTCGTACATTAGTTGCTGCGATGATAACTTGGCTACAACTGGATGAAAGAAACGTTCTTTCCTTAGGAGTGGCCAGCAGGTTAACGGAAAAATGCTGTTCTACCTTATCTTTATCTTAAATTAGGTTTTGTAATGTTTAGATGTGTTTTACACAACAATTGGCTACGTAACTCCATAGGATCAGCTTGGCGGTTCAGGAACGGACTTATGTTATGCATCAGGGGCACACCACAAACTCACAACAGCAAATTCAAGTTTTATTTGGATCACTAGACGGATTTCAACTCGCGTTTTTTAAGGCAAATTCACTTTTGACAGGTGATAAAGACAATTTATGTAACAGAGATTCACTACCACACTGTATATAGCAATCAAAAGTAAGATTTGACTCTGTTATTTGGGAGGCTACAACAAGTTTATACACTAGTATAAAGACAATTATTGTTGGAATTATACACTAGTATCGGTCCTACAATCAAACTATATGACTTTGGTATATGTTTGATCCCTTGACTTGAGTTGCCTAACAGTGTAGTTCTCAAACCTTTTCTTATCGCATTGTTTTCCGCCATGTGTATTAAGTTGCTCTTGGTTTTTCCTCTCCGACTCCCCCTATGCTATATTTACAGATAAACAACCATTTGGCAAGGACCTTTGGAAAAGATTTAGGTACGGTCGGGTAGCAGTTAACCGCTGTCCAAATGAAGAGCCTCCACAATGGTGGCTGTGGCATGGCGTCGATGATGGGTGGAACGGCGGTGCCCATGGCAAGTCTGGTAACGACTGACAGAGGAGAGAGATGTACCACGTCAAGGTTTTCTTCAGGGAAAAAAAAAAAAAAAATTGCGTGCTAGATGCCCATTTGGATGATTAAAGACTCAATAAACGCTTGATAAGTGTCCCGGCACCAGCTGCAACACAATCATTTCTCCTCCGGTCTTCGGATCCTCTACAACCTCTAAAAGACTCCCATCTCTCTGGAAAAAAACTAACACCCAAAGAAACAGAGAACTTTGTTCCCAAGTTCCAAAACATGGAAACCTATAGGAACAGAGCACTCTGTTCCCCAGAGCTAAGAGCAAGAAATCGTAGCCACCACGCAAATCATCAGAAGATAATTAGCAACTGACTACTGATACAGATATTTGGCCTAACATCCCGAGAGAGATTGTGGCTGCTCTTCCTTATGGGCCAATATCTTTGATCAATTGAAATTAACCTCGTTTTCAGTTTGTAAAAGGTTTTACGTATCTAATACCACATCCCCTCATCAAGTAATTAGTGAAGAAACATGACAAAGAGCGCAAGCATGACTTGGGATGGACATGCGAGTTAAGCTGGCTTTGCTCACTCTCTGTGATATCGAAAACAAGTGATCCAGTTATTTTCTTTTCTTCTTGTTGAAAGAACAGTAGGAGTAATCGACGGAGCTTCATGAACTGTAAACGATGGATGCCAACGTCCTCTCATCTTTGGCAGGTTATCATAATGGCTATATTAGAGGATCATTTTCCAATTAAAAAAAAAAAAAAAACCTAAGAGGGTCGTTCTGTTTTACAAGCAATGGACGGAACTTTAAGATTTTAATATAGAGCGAGTCGACCATTGGTTCTTCTAGGACATGTGGGCTAAAGACTATCTTTTTCTTTTCTCAATTCAAGGCTGGAAACCCGTTTCAGCCTCGAATGATACTGATTTGTCCAATTTGGGCAGTTTTGTGCGCTCCATTGCAGTCATGAAATTGACCAAGAGGTGCTGGATTTATAGGGTACTATAGCATACAGAATCATGAGTTCAAATAGAAGTACTTGGGAGACTAAAACCTGACTAAGGCTTTCAGCGCATAACAAAAACTTTTGTCGATGCAAGCCTTTGTGCATTCATGGTCAAGATCTAGTCTTAGGGATAAAAAGAAAAGAAAAACATTATCTTACTATGCAGAAGTGAATTAAAACAAATTAAAAACGAAAAAGGTATGATTTTTTAAAACGCATCATCTCTAGAAACTCTATAAAAAGTTATTGGTATAATAATATAACCATCAAGTTGTTGACACTAATTTACTATGCAGTGCGATTTCATTCCCTATCAGCGAATGAAAAATAAATATCGTTCTATGACAATTCAAATGGTGATAATGTTAAAGTCGGTCTCATCTAATACGAACAAGGCATTTTCTCCATAGAGAAATTCACAATACAGATACCAACAAGTAATAAAGAACAACACTCATTTGAAGAAAGAAAGAAAAAGGTACAGTATAAATGACCATTGTTTTCATCTCTGAAAATAAATGAGATTGATGAAGAATTAGCCGAGTGCAAGTCCAAATCTTCGTGGAGAACCACATGGCGCGGCAAATAGATCATGAAAGTTCATCTGCGGTCAAAATGAAAAAAAGAAGAAGAAGAAATGAGCTCAGAATATCTATTCCATTACATCGTATTAGCATTTATTGTGGTGTCATGCAAATTTGTCATTCCGTGATATTATACTAACCAAGATATTTTTCTTTGTTTGCAAAAATTAACTTTTTTATGGATGTAAAATTTCTTTTACTAGAAACTCTGTAGAAGTTTTTGTTTTGCATTCGAATAACATGCGGAAGTTATACTTTTTATATGCTGTGCACACTCTATCGGTAAGTGCCTACATGTTTGATGGTTCGCATTATCTTTTAACAAAGTTCTCATGGTACTGGAGTAATGAATCTTGACTTACTATCGATATGTTACATCAAATG
Organism: Eucalyptus rudis; assembly: GCA_019915205.1. Classification (NCBI taxonomy): domain Eukaryota; kingdom Viridiplantae; phylum Streptophyta; class Magnoliopsida; order Myrtales; family Myrtaceae; genus Eucalyptus; species Eucalyptus rudis. Next base: position 1,186,893 of record JAHMTN010000177.1, on the reverse strand, counting down.
GAGAGTTTATAATAAACTCTAATCTAAATCTCATCATACGCACACTTTGACGTTTTGTTCATCCAAAACATTTGAAATTTTCACAACATGATATATATATATATATATATATATATATATATATATATATATATATAATTTTATGAAATTTGAAAAATATTTCATATTTTTATGAGAAAGCTAAAAAATATACCTTTTGCTTTTGCGTAATCCAGAATAAACAAGCCCTGAAACTTTTGAGCTGAGGACCTACATATTACCATCCTAGTTCTCTAGCTGGCGAACTTGTCCGTCGCTCGGGAATTACAAATATCGATATCTCATAGATGGACACTTTATTGAAAGCAACACGAATTACTACTAATCTTTTTATTATTGCCAAATCAAGTGATAATAAATATTTATCTATATTCAATCTTGTGAGAAAATGACGTCCTATTTTGTAGAAATATTCTCAGCCAATTAAATTTCCTCTTTTCCCATTTGATGTTATTATGTCTTATTAAAAAAACAGGGGAAGGTAAATTGATACACAATAAAGTTCCAAAAAAGGGCCTGCATTTTAGGGATTTTAACTTTATGCTTTTTGTTATTTAAACTACTGTAGAAATAAAACGAAATCGGTTTGGTTGCTCTCAATTACCCTTCATCTTAGGCATTTCCCCGCTGCATATGACAGTATTATGCGTTAATCTCTTTTTCGTTTAAAAAATTCCATGCGAAAAAATTACTATTTTAGAAACACTGTGCAGTTTGGAAAGAATTTTATGATCATGGCTTCATTCACACGCATCGTTTGTGCGATTATGATAGTAAATTTCAAACGAATGTTGTCAGTACTATTTTACTCTCATGTGCTATATTGTGTGAGTTATGATCTATATCTGATTGCGGAAAGTAAATTTTCTTAATGAAAAAAATGATTATATTGCAAAACATAATTAGAAATAGTTATAAGAAGTTGAGCCACATCACTTAAAGAATTATGAATATAGATATGCGTGACTGTTTTGATTTAACAAATTAAGGGAAGACATTTCGGTATTTCTGTAATAAGATCGATAAACTAGTTTTTCTCAAGTGGGAAAGTTAACTTAAAATTGATTTCTCTGTGTCATATTTCTGGCATTTAAAATAAATAATTTTTTTATTAGATAAAAATAGATCATTCGTCTTTTTTAATGTTGATTGTGGGCATTTTTCATTGGCTCCGTTTGACACTCCAACAAATGGTATTAAGCCAAGTGTCTTGCAACAACGATTATCCCAAGCCCTTAAATCATATTATTTAAAAAAAATGTTAAATCAAGATGAGGAAAATTGTTTCCGAGTTAAACGTGTAGATTCGAAATAACCTTTCAGGATTCCCCGTGTTTTTGTTCTAAAAGAAAAATGGGGTTTTTGAAGACCACCTATTTTACATACTCAAGTTGCAAGAAATAAATCTTTATTTTTGCTTAAACTTTTAAACTTTTTTTCTGTTTCCTTCTTTTAATAACAAGAAAAATGGAAACCGAAAATGTTCTTTAAATCAAAGGGGTTGTAAATATTTAGCAAGTGCATTTTCTACAATAAATTTACAAATATTTCTCAATTTCTTTATGAAATGATTGGTGAATTTAACCGGTCCTTCTAGGACACTTGCAACAGAAATATTTGGTAAATTATACTCAAACTATCAAGTTGAGCGAGAGTAGCTATAGAATGCAATAGTAATCATCAATACAAAAAGTATATATTCAAAACATTACGTCATGTTCCAATTTCCAAGTAAAAGGAGGACTTGAGATTTCATAGTAGGAAATCAAAATTTACATTTAATGCGTCACATGAAATTGGGAAATTGAGATTTGTCAAAAGTTGTCCACATATAGTTAAAGTCGTCAATATTATGAATGTGCATAATGCATCATTATCTTATTCTAATTTTCATCTAGTGAGGAAGTAAGGAAAAAAAATAAAAGGAGGGAATCTCAATATATATGACTGTATCGCACTTAAGCACAAAGAAGAATAGAAGGGTAGATTGGCGTACCTAATCATCTGTCCATTGTACTTCTATCAAATCAAGTTGGATTCGAGGAATGTGGACGATTTTGTTCCAATCCTTGCCGGTTTGAGGCTCACATCTTTTGCTCAGTTCTCCACAGTATTCGATGCATAATTCTTTGAGGTTTGTGAGGGACTGGATTCCTTGCGGCAAGGATGATAAGTTGGGACATTGGATCAAGTAAATTAATCTGAGACGTGTATGATTGGGCAGCCATGCGGGAACATATGTCAAGCTCAGGCAATCATAGACTGAAAATGACTCCAAAGTGTAGGCTGATCCTTCGAGACATTGGAGTAGCTCCATCACTTGTTCAAAGTTATAAATTACCAAAGTATGAAGATTCAATGAAAAGTTGGACTTATTCTCCGAGGTCAACACGAGCTTGGAACTAGCAATATTCAAGGACTCTACGGCTTTTAATTCCCCAAAAGGCAAAGATATTGGTCCACTACAATCTACAATTTCCAACCCTCGAAGATGAGTTAGTCGGCAAGTACCTTCAAACAAAATTTGGAGATTTGCGCATTCATTGAGTCCCAAAAATTGCAAATTTTCCAAGTATTGTATTCCACTTTCTTGCAAACTCTTCTGCTTTGTTGTTATGTATAGATATCTAAGACTGACAAGTCTTTCCATATTTTTGGGTAAATCGCGTAGCTCTAAGCAACCAACAAGGGATAACTCTAGCAAACTTTGCAACTCACAAATGGTACCTGGAAGCTTCTTCAATAGCTTGTTCCCATAGAGACTTAATGATCTCAATTGCTTCAAATTACATATGGACCTTGGCAGCTCTTCAAAACTACTATATGACAAATTCAGATACCGTAAGTGGTTAAACTTGGTGATGCATATTCTAGCAAACTCTCTAGTAATAACTCCATCATTAACTTGGTATTGAAAATAAATGCCACGCAACCTCTTTGAAGTTGTCTTTCTTAGAAAAGGTGGGACTCCATCAAAATTTGAGATTCCCTCTAACGAAGTGCTAGAGAACGAAATGCACCAAACTCCTTCTGAAATCTCAGTAGTATCTAAGTGAACAATGGAGAAATCATTTTGTGCCACACTCGTTGCAAGAGAATGGACCAAATCGTGTACATTAAATAGTAATTCTGCTCCACACTCCTCAACTTCTTGGATCAAAGATCTCTTCCAAAACTCTTTGATATACTCAATACCAACATCTTCCAATGCTAATTTTTCCCTTTTTGAACTAATGAGTCCTAAAGCCATCCATAACCTAGCTAAAGCAGGGCCCTTCATTTGAACTCCTCTGGAGAAAAGTGAAAATGTTGCAAAACAACGTTTTAAGTGGGATGGTAAATGATCATAGCTAAGCTTGAGTATTGGCACAATGTCCTTTTTTGCTTCCACTAACTCCCATGTTTCACTGTCCCTTACATGTTTCCAATGCCCATCGTCATCCTTTGAATACAAAAGGCTCCCTAGAGTTTTCACAAGGAGAGGAACTCCTTGAGATTTTTTGACAATGTCATTTCCAATGGCTAAAAGGTAAGGACGTGGCTTCTTTTCCGTTTCGTCAAATGCCCATTTTTTGAATAAGGCCACAGAATCTTCATGAGAAAGACCTTTTAGATTATACACCGGATGGGTACCCATAATAGAAGCAACTTCTACACTACGAGTAGTCACAATTATCTTACTTTCACTAGCTCCTCTAGTTAGCAAATTTCTCAATTCTTTCCATCTACTGCGGTCATTACTCCAAACATCATCCAAGACTAGTAGAAATTTCTTGTCTTTGATGATGTCTTGTAGAAAGTTTTGCGATTGTTGAATATCAAAGTTACTCAAATCTTGACGAGATGCATCTTTGATGATTCCTTCGATAGTTTTCTTTAAATCAAAGTCCTCGGGTACACACACCCATAGTCGCAACTCAAATTGCTCTTTCACCCTGTCATCATTATAAACTAATTTAGCTAGGGCTGTCTTGCCCATACCTCCTATTCCAACAATGGGAAGCACCGAGAGGTTTTTGTCATCTGGCTGCATCAACATCTCAATTATTTTTTCTTTATCGGTATCTCTCCCTACGACATCCAACTTGTTTATGAATGAGTAAGTCATTTTTCGCGATGACGTATGTCCCACACCATTGTCAGCACTCCGCATATTAAGATCGAATTGATCTTTTTCAGTGGAAATCTGGGACAACTTTTCCCGAATCTCCTTGATTTTATGACTAATTTTCACACGGAACATGAGTGGATTAGAGAGGGAGAAGAAGCGGTGTACCTTCCCTTTGACACTCCCATAGCGACTTATAACCTGCTTCCGTAATGCTTCACATTCGGTCTCATCGAGCACATCCTCCGCGTCGTAAAATACATGTTGAAGCCGATCTAACCACACTTGCAGACGGTCGTTCTTCGCCTTCTGCACCTCAGCATCTGACAACACTGCCTTAATGGCAATCAACGTCTCTCTAAGCTCGCGGATCTGATCTTCAATGTTGTAAATAGCGACAGCTTCTTGGAGCGCCGGCGATGCTATCTTCCTCAGCACGCCCTGTGCGATGCCGGAAAGGAGTGATTCAGCCATGCTGAGCGATGAGGAAACTGGTTCAGGCTATTTGGTTTGAGATGAGGAAAGAACACCCGAATGTCTTGGCCTTGTTTGGGATAAGGTTTTGAGATTATGGAAGAAAGTGAGATGTGGACAAGACCGTTGCGATGTGTTTGGTTCGTCACGCGAGTCAGCTTATTCACCTCTTGCATTTGGTTTATACCGCTTCGTAGGAAAATGGGTGTAGCTAAGCATATTTGCTCGAATTAAACTCAAATTCGGTGCGTGGGCGTGAATCATGGACGACCCTGATTTTGGTTCGGAATTACCACCGTCACTTTTACTTTGTTTTGTCAACGTTACTTCTTATTTAAGCGAGAAATAGCGCAACAAAAAGTTCTCTCCCCTGATAAACAAATTATTAATCGATTTCAAGATATAAAACAAGCGGTGGAGAGGGCACCGTTGCTCATTTAAGAGCGATGACCATGACAAACAAGTTAATTTGCTTAATATAGTTTACTATGTTGAACAATTTTTATATAATTTATGGACTGTTTTTTGTTTTTCAATAATCAAATTGCATATTGATATTATCTAACTCAATAATTTGATAATAAAACATTAGAGGATAAATTTATTATAAATGTATTCATATGTGAATTTTCATGGTATTCATCATTAATTATTTAACTAATCAAACCCTAATTTCGAAAGTGTCATGAAAAAATTTGAATACAGGAGGAGACACCAGCGCTCAATAATAAACAGGACAAGCCAAAAGCTGAAGCAGAAGAGCTGCACCGAAAATGGCAGCGGAAGCAGAGGAAACAGAGGAGCTCGCATGGAGCAGGGAGACGATTCCCAGGGTCATGAAGATCGCCTGCGCCAGGCTCTCCCAGCGGGACCTCGTCTCTCTCCTGCTCGTCAGCCCGTGGCTGCACCGCACCCTCGTCTCGTACCCTTCTCTCTGGCTGGTATCTTCTTGGAAAAAAGAACTCCCGACCTCTTCTTCTTGAAATCGTAAGCTCGGCAGGTTCGATCGCGCGTGATTCCGATTCGTCCGGTGCGCATTTCAGGTTCTTGATTTGCGCGAGATGACCAACGCGGGGAACCGGCTCCTGGGCGCTCTCTCGCTGGTTAGTTTGTAGAGGCATTTCCTGTGCTGGGTTGTCTGATCTTGAGTGGATTTTTGGGGTCGTGCGTGAGCCATAGCTGAAGTTGCATAATTTGATGGTGTTGATTTGACCCAATTTGCTGATGAGATTATCTGTGGATTTTGGGCAGCCAAGGTATCGCCAGGTGAAGCGAATCGACCTCGAGTTCGCCCAAGATATCGAGGACAAACACCTGGAGTCCCTCGAGAACGAGGTAATCGTAGGGACATTGCATTGTAATATTTTTCCAGCTACTGGAAGTTAGATGATGGGGCATCCTTTCACGGTAGATGAATTGAAGACAGATGTTGTATTTTGAAGGATTTTGTGAATTCTCAGGGAAAAGTCTACTCGATCCATCGGTAGCCATAGGCAATTTGATATTGATTGATTCTGATACGAATCAGAAAGATATGCCCTTTTGTTTCAATACCCATATTAAAGGATCCTCTCAATAATGTAATTTTGTCGCTCACTTTTTAACCGTAATCCTGGCTTTGTTTGTTTAGTGTACTCTTGAGGATTCTTTACCGTGGAAAACGATTGGTGCTCGCCTTCTCTTCAAAGTTGCTATTTTGACAACATTGTTCTAAATTTAGCAGATGACATGTGGAAAATAACATATTGACTAATAATTGTCGCCCGTAAATGTTATTAGGACTGACCTTAGATGCTTCAGTGACATATCTCTTGGGAAAGCATATCAGATGCTTGAGTTAACACTTCTCATAAGTTTTAAAAAGATAGTGCTTTGTTTCTATGTTACTTTAGTTTGCCTTTCCATGACTAAGTCCCGCACAATTTTTTTCGCTAGTTTAGAAAAGCATACTTCCCATGACATTAGTATCCCATACACTCTGTCTTCTAGGCAAATTATTCATTGGTTTTATCATGAACTACCAATTGTGCTCGAGTTTACCTTTTTAGTAACACTAATATATGTTGATCATTCAACTCCTAGTAACTTGTATCGCTACCTGTGATCACTTGTCAACCACTCAACAGTATTCTGAATCTCTCAAAAGCTTGGAGACTTTAAATCTGAACGGTTGCCAAAAGATCTCTGACAAGGGAATTGCTGCTGTAACCAGTTGTTGTCCAAATCTTAAGGTTTTTTCTATTTATTGGAATGTGCGGTAAGTCTTCTATAAATGCGCTTGTCTTGTAAACCTCACTTCACCTTAATATTTATACAAATTAACTGCATATTTTTGGAGCTGCAGAGTGACAGACATAGGCATAAAGCATCTGGTAGAGAACTGCAGACATTTAGTTGATTTGAACTTAAGTGGCTGCAAGGTATCTACTTGCTCATGCCAAAGCCTTCCTTCAACTTTCTTCTGCATATGTTGTGTTGGTATCTTTTCTCACACTTATTAACATGATGATGGAAGGTGGACTTTCTCCAATGTCATCAATGAAGTATACCATGATTTGAAACACTGCCCGATCAAATTTGTATATATGATGAACGGCTAACTAAGTTTTTCATGAACATCTATGCCTTCTCAACTTTCTTACATGTATTCTGGTCACTCTAGTTTTGGAGTTCTACTTTGTTTCTGGAAGACAGTGGACAGTTTTATTTTGACACTCAATTGAGTTCTTACCGTGTGTTTCCAAAAAATGCGATTTTGTGCTTGGTACTAGTCTCAAGTCTTGGCTGGTATATGCAACTGCAATTCTACTTAGATTTTTAAATGTGGGAGAGCTTTATTGGAGATTTTTGGTTCTTTGTGAGCAATTGTTTCTTGTTTGTATTTACAATGATACAGATTTCATTGCTTTAGCAAACCTGCTATTGACATTCCAAGTATTTATCATTGAAATTCTGAACACGCTTGCTGTGAGAGATTTCTTCCCTATGTATATGGATGTTACATCCACAACTTGACCAAGTGGGCTTGCTTAAACAACTTGAGATGACAAATGCAATTGCCTCAGACAGTCATAATCAGTACAAAAGGATTTACAGTGATGTCACTTTTACTTCCTTTTTCTTCTATAGTTCCCGACCTTTTGGTCTTACTTCTTTCTATTCTCAGCACTCAGATTTTTGACATGCCTACGCATTTTGTGTGGAAGGAGTTTCTATTTACAAAGCTGTTTTCAATTGTCGATGGCAGAATATTACAGACAAGAGCTTGGAGTTAGTTGCTGACAGTTATAATGAATTACAGTCACTAAACCTTACTAGGTATGTTAAGGTCTGATAAGAAAAGCTTAACCCTATTTTCAGGAAGCAAATGATGCTAATCCAGGGAAAAATAGAATAATTATCGCCGTCGCTGATATGGATATGCACCTTTAAGCTTGTAATTATTCGGTTATCAGGTGTGTCAAGCTGACAGATATTGGCTTGCGGCAAATACTATTCAAGTGCTGTTCTCTCCAGAGTCTAAACCTTTATGCCCTTTCTAGGTAAATGTGCTTTCTGTTCTTATGTATAGGTTTGAAGCCACTTATTTGGTATTAGTAGTTCACTTTCTGATTGCTTTTTCCAGTCTCACAGATAACGCATACAACAATATTTCCTCTCTTTCCCATCTGAAGTACTTGGATCTTTGTGGAGCCCAGGTAAATTCCACTTATCAACACATGTTAATTGTCTTGCGTTGCCTGAATTTTCTGCCGCAATGTTATAAATGATTCTGCAGAACCTATCAGATGATGCACTTTCCTGTATAGCCAAATGTGGAATAGTCGTGGCCCTGAATTTGACATGGTAAGTTTAGTAGTAAAGTGCCTTTATTTTCGTGGAGTCAACATACTGTGGTTAACTTTTTCTGACCCAAAAAATAAAATAAAATACTATGGTTACTTTTCACAGGTGTGTACGTATAACTGACAAGGGGGTCATAGCAGTTGCTGAAGGCTGCGTCTCACTCGAGTTCCTTAGGTAAGTCTTGACGATAAGGTTCTTCCAACTAGGATAAAAGTTCTCTGGGCTGAAATAAAAGCATCTCGGCTGAATTTTATTGATTTAATTCAGAGATGGTCAGTAAGCATATTACAAAGCTTGATGAATACTAAGCTCCGCATCTTCGTCATTCTAGCTGGGTTAAGGAGAGTACTTCTCATGTATGGTTATAAAATCTTGACGGTTCTTTTTCAAACCTCATTTCTGCATAGTTGTGTCATCTGCTAGAGAAGCTTGGCTAATATATAATTTCATAAGCTGCCGAAGCATATTTGCAATGATTTCTATCCAAGTGGCCTCTAATCAAATTAATGAGGTGTTTCTTACTGATTTTTTCCAATGTAGTATGGTAGTTAGCCCCAAAGATGTTAGCAGGACATGTTTTAAGTTGCAGTGTCTTTTGGCTTTGAGTACTTCAGATTGTTGGTCTTATCTATGCTTTCCATTGCATTGAGGGTTTGGCAGTTTTATTTGAAATTATTATTTGGTGGCTTTTATTCTGAAAATAGATGGAAGTGTAGATTAAAGTGTCTTCTTTTCCTACATTTTACACTCCTAAAATGAAAAGTCAGTACTTTTTCTTATATGTTTCCACTCAAGCAAGCACATGTCAGAAGTTGGGGGAAAAGGAGTTTCTACTTTTGGCTTCTGTAGGTGCCCTCTTATTGTCTTTTGATGCCAAACAAGTTGGATTGTAGGTCATTGTGATTGCTGATCACCTGGACCATCTTGCATTTTGATAGTTTGCCTTAATGAATATGCATCTTCCACAAGATATACAGTACAAAAGCTGTAATTAAACCTCATCAAATGTCAAATTCTCTCTTCATTGTTCAGTTAGTGATAATTGCTGCGAAATGCAGCTTGTTTGGGATAGTTGGGGTGACAGACAAGTGCCTTGAAGCCCTTTCGACGACCTGCTCAAACACACTCACCACACTTGATGTGAATGGTTGCATCGGCATCAAGGTGAGATGTTCTTTGTTGGTGCATGGAACGAGGTTTGCTGCTGTTTGAGTGAATTTATGTCATTGTTTACTATATGTATTCCTTTCCTCCTCAGAGACGAAGCCGTGAAGACCTGCTCAAATTGTTTCCACACCTCAAATGTTTTAAGGTTCATAGCTGACTTTTTAAAGGAGGACAGTATACCGATATAGATGACAATCGTATATTTTCTTTTTTGGGAAGAAAGTGGTGATACAGCTGCAGCTGCTAGAAAAGATCATATCATAACGCCATTTGAGATTTTTCAGCTGGATTGTCATGTTTCCCCTGGATTTCAAAGTCTGCTTGCTGTCTCTCTTGAAGTCTGTATGATTGACAATGAAATTTTGAGAAAATATTCGCAAAGAATGAATGAGAGGATATTTAGCAGAAGGGATGACGAGGGAACATTGTTTTATTGAATACCCAAGTTACGAAACGTGGTGGAGTTGTAACTGTGCAGATGGATGGTGCTAGTAAATCTTGTTTGATGCGAGAATGATACATGGCAACGGACTGCGGTGTGGTCCCAGTCTCCTCACGCCGAATCCGTACGGATGTCCGCTGGTTGAGATAATCACCGTTTACTTAGGGTGAAGACCGAAGAGTGTTTGGGTTTGGATGAGAGAATGTGTTTGTTTCAAACACATGAAGGCAATAACGTGTTCCGGGCCAAATAATGTTTCGACTCTAACCTGACCTAAAACATATTTGTTTTCTTGTTTCATAACGAACAATTTTAAGACCTGAAACATGTACTCAACTTGTTTCATGTTCAGGTCAGGTTTTTTTGACACCCCTACTGTTTATTGACCCAACTTTTGGTTATTTCTGAATGAATATGCTTTGTCACAGATTCGATAGGATTAAATATCACACAAGCTTTTGAATCATGCGAGTGATAATTCTCACAAGTCGCACTGAAATAAGCACCAGAAGATGCCTTGCATGTCTACCTCTCTTCGGGGGGGGGGGGGGGGGGGGGGGGGGGTGCCTGAATTGTCCTTCTATTTCAGAATTATGTACGTTTCTTCTAAACGTTGTGCACCTGGAACCGCTAAAATTGATAATGGCTGCGAATCTGAATAACTATTTGTTTGAAGAATTGTAAAAAATTCTTGGATGAATCCTTTCCACCTGGATTATATCTCTAGTTCCTATTTGATATTGGAGGAGCAAGAGGAGAAAATATTCCCTAATATCACTGTATCACGACAGCAGCTAATATGGCATGCATCTATCTAGTCAGTTCCGATTACAAATTGACATGTGGCAAGTGACTTGGAATTAGATAAAAACAAATTAAAAAATTGTTAGCGGATGGCAAGTTGCAAACGTTCCATAAATTTATGACACCAGCGGGATTAATAGATTCTAGCAAATTTGAAATGGCTAGCCAAGGATCCACTTATCTGACTGTGCCCCCATCTTTTTAAGTTCTTTGCAAAACTTTGCCCATCCATAATACTACCCTTTTTTTTTATTATTCATTTCACCTTTTGCCCCACATGCTTCATAGAGACCACCATGAAAACTCCATCACTAAAACTGCGTTTGATAGCCAGGATAAATAGGACATGATCTATTCTATCATGCGTTTGGTGTCTACTCATAATAAGAAATAATCGGATACAAGAGAGATATATGCCGGATAAAATTATTTTACATGGAATGTGGGATAAAGGTAAATAGGATTTTTAATGTCCATAAAGAAAAGTTAGTTTTCTCAAATAAAAACGTTATTAAATTAACCAAATTGAAATTATATTTCAATATAAATAATAATTGAATTCTAATATAAAAAAAATTCAAAATAACAAAAAATAAAAAATTATTTTTTAATTTAATCTTATTTCTATGTATATATTTGACTATAATTCTATCTTATAATATACATTCAATCTATAAATATAAACATATAATAATATTTATTACATATTTTAGGAATTTTTTTATTTCAAGTATATTAGTACAATTTACTATTTAATAAAATTTTATTCAATAATGATAGAAGCGGAAAAATAAATAATAAAGAAAATAATTTAAAAAAAGAGGCAAAGTAAAATAAAATTAGCAAATAAAAATAAATTAGGAAATAGTGTTGTCAGATATTTTCACCATCTCTGTTTGTGAACTCTTAAGTTATTAATATTGATATGTTGTTCATACCAAAAATATCGTGATATGATATATCTAACTTTATTATTATGATTTACCAAACAGTTGATAAAATATAGTAAATTTTAGGATTTCGTATTCTATTATATCTAGTCTTATCTTTATTAAAGATATGGACGGCCAAACGTAGCTTAAGAGGCTTAATCTTTGGTCCTCTTATAACATGACTATAGTTCATTGGGAAGGTTGAGCACAACAAAGAGATGCACTCAGAACTAGGAGAGAGATTTAAAACCTTTGTTTTCATCCAACATGACCGTTCTGGTTATTTTCGAAGATTAAGCACGATTAAGCACTTTAGCACAATCACTCGTGCTTTCTCGTTCTTCGGTCATAATAGATTACCTCTTTTACGTAAATGCTTTTAAATTTTTTGGCACATTTTTTTTTAAATGGTAATGACCGGTGATTTTGGTAGATTACTCCTTAGTTAGATTCCTAATCCCCCTAGCTAACTTCACTTGTTCTCGGGATAAATGGATAGGACTCCATCTTTTTGGAATTAGATTTGCTTTCACTTTATCTTTCTTCTTTAAATAATAATAATAATTTTTTTTTTTTGTATAAGCTTCAAAAGATAAGATAATATCATCATGCATCATGTTGATAAACAATTTAAATTTGGAATTGACATGACATTTGCTCGCGAGGAGAACGCTTGTAAAACATACAATGCATTATGCAACTTGCAATGGATTTGAAATGCCAATAGAGTCAAAAGCAAATAATAGCAAAGAAACATTACAAAGATGCATATTTCTTTATAACTGTGAAGGATACTCTCCACCAATCATATCTCATGAACAAATAGATGCTTGAAGATATATTTATAGGACAATGAAGCGAGTGAGATAACAAGTTTGCATTAAATTCAAAATCCAAAATGAAGTTTGGGTAGCCGTCAAGTTTAAGGATTTTCATAATCTTTTCTTTGATGATAAACAAAAACATATGATATAATTGTATCGATACATAACAGACAGAAATAATAGTATTTTGACTCCTATTACCACAGCCGGTATAAAGCTACGAAAGCATATTCCTACTTTGCAGTGAGACGAGGAGAGGATCAAATAATGTCGGTTTTACGTTACATGATTGTCAAAATTGACATACAAGAAGCAACTTGATAAATGCTTGAATAATCTGCTAACCGCCGCAGCTTGCAAAATTCCCATACATTTCTGGCACTACCAGCTCTGATAAATGCTTTTCGGCCCACTAGAGACCCACTTGTCTGACTTTCTCCCCTCTTTACATTTCTTTGCAAAATTTTGTCCTTCCATTCTACTATTCCCCAATCGCCCGCACTAATCAGGTTTCTTCTCTTTAATCGTAAGAAATTTTGTCAATCGCATCACCTAAAGCCATCATTATCCAGTCCCCTCTTCACTGCTAAGTTTGGCAATATGCTTTCGTAACTCTTATACAAGCTCCAGCAATAGAATCGCATCAAATATTTTTGTTTATCATCAACGAAAGGATGGCCATGAACATCGTGAAACTTTGGCAACTACACAAACTTCATCAACGATTTTGAATTTGATGCAAGCTTGACATCGGTTGTCTTAACTGTCCGTAGCAGCCAATGCCAAAAATTCTGCTCATTTTGCTCCATCTGGACATTCTGGGCGTTTGTTCTTCTCTCTTTCCTTTGAAATCACTCTTGCCCATCGAATTCATCATCCATCTCAGATGAATCCTCGTCGCAACCTTCATTCGCACCAAGTTCTTCCCCCTCTGATTCTTCTTGCTCTGTCTCATCCTCCACATCGTCGAGCATAATATCTTCCGGGGGTATCATACCTAGCCCTTTACCCCGGTAAATTAACCCAGTTCTCATCACATGGTAAAACTTCTCTCTTAGGCGGACAAGCGGATGTGGATCCACCAATTTACCTCTCCGGTACCCTTCCCTAATAGCAACAGTAGTCGTCTTACACTTCAAAGAGAGGTAGAAAATCCCAGGATACCTAGTAAATATTCGCGTAAACTTATGAGGAAGATTTAGTTCCTCTCTCAAGCTCCTTAAGTAGTTCCTCTTAGTCTTCTTATGGATGGTCAAGCTCAAGATCTCATGCAAAACCCCAACAACTCGTTTCTCCATGAGATCACTGCTCGGATCAATATGCCTAGAATCTTCATATGGAGAAATATATGGCAATTTCTGGAACTCCTCCATCCACGCCTTCACCTTCTTCTGTGCACCATATCCCCTGGGAAAATTCATGGGGAATGCCAGGGCTGTTTGGCCCCTCTTAAACTGCCTATATTCACCCCCTACCTCATTACTTTCGTTTCTCTTCTCCAATGCCGAGGCTGCATAACTCTCAGGCCAATTCACGAGCTTCAAGTACGCATCACCGCTCGAAGCCTTGACAAATTGGAAATGATCTGGATAATTCGGAATCAACAATTTCATGAAATTATCTGGCAAACCCAGATCCCATTTCAATGGAATCAAGCATCGCAATGGCAAGGTCTTTGTCTTCGTCATCATGAGCACTTTAGAGAGCCTCTCCACAGTGTCGTGTTCATATTTCTGGTGTATGCTTTTCTCTTGAGAGTCCAACAGCAGAGCAGCGTCTGTCAATTTAAAACAGGGCAAACCCGCGTATCGGGCATGCGGGAATTCATGAAAGAGTGTAGGATACCTAAAAGTGAAGAAATTTCGAACAAAATCAACATCACAATCCACAATCAGAACCCAAATTCCATATCACACCAGCACTTGTTACCCGGCAAAGTTCACAACTTTCAACCTTTTCCCCCTAACGAGACTACCCCAATCGACTAAATAGCTCTAAAACTCCCTCAAAATTTCAGCTACAACGATTGCAAGAACGAATCCCAAAACGTAAAAGAGACGAGGCGGAGATTGGAGTTTACCTGCGCAAGAATCTGAGGACGGGGACGGTGAGGCCGAGCGCCTTCTGCCACTCGGCGACCGACTTGGCGGTCAGGAACCCGGCGGAGGACCGCTTGATGGCGTCCTTGAGGAGGCAGGCGGCCTTGAGGTCGGTCTCGGTGTCGATCACGTGGTCGAGGCTCCGGTTCTTGACCCACTTGAGGCGGACCTTGGTTATGGACCGGCACTGGTGGTGCTGGTGGTGGAGGAGCGATCGGCGCAGCGCGGAGAAGAGGCCGCCGGCCTCGGCCCTGAAGCTCATCCCCCGCAAAATCGCTTCTCGGAGATGCAGACGGTCGGGCGTTCGCTTGAGCTGGGGACTGAAGAATCAACGCTAGTTCGCACGAACGGAGAGCCGGAGAGAGGAGAACCGGCGGAAGCGCATTGTCGGAGTTCAGGGCCGCCGCCGGTGTCCGGCGGAGGTTGTTCCGATTAGGGTTTTCAGGGTTTAGGCGTCGCGCCGCACCGCCTTGTTTGGGGGCGGATTCAAGGCGATGAAATGGAGGAGACGGGGGACGACGGAACGGGGGTTTCAGGGGTGAGCATGTATAACGGTCCGGACCGGACCGGACCGGACCGACCAATTTTTGGTGGTTCTAAGGTGCCTCAGTTTTCATAAAATTGGAACCGATGATTTTTAGTCAGATTTAAACCGAACTGATTAGATTGTACTGACTTATATTTCTTTATTTTTTTTATTTTTAAAAAAATAAAATCTAAATCTAAATCCTAATTTTCTCTCGGCTTACTTACTTGAGCAAATCTTTGTTTCTTTCATAATGCTATTATGATTCATCCAACTTGTTGCTTTTACCTCTTGCTTTTTATTTTATTTTACTTTCTTTCTTTTCCTGTAAAGATTCATCAATTTTACCTCACTTGCTTACTCACACCCTAAGTAACACCGACATCGACACACAACACAACATGACACACCGATGTATCGTTCCTCAAAAAGCAGAGAATTCCGACATATTAAGATACGTTAGTTTTTTTCTTTCCTTATTTATTATCTTTATTTTTTTCACATATATACATTTTGACTCATCATTTATTGAAAATTTTTAAAATTGACCTAACGTGTCTAAATCACGTGTCGGAAACTCGCATGTCAGAATTTCGACTCAAGTGTTGAAGAATGTCAAGAAAGTTGACTAAGTATCAAATTTTTGTGACACGTATACCATTGAATGAGCCTAAGCTTAGAACTAAGGATGACTAAGTCAATTTCTGTAGGTTTGCCTTCCCACAATAGGTGAACTTCCAATTCAAGTCCTTCGGAGACAGCCTTTTAGTAGCAAACTACTTAAAAATTTAATTCAGAGTCTCGAGACACTTAGGGATGTTAGGATAGTAACATTTCTAACTATCCAAACTACATTTCTCAAAAAAGAGTATCAGACACATGTCGAAATGTCAACATCATACGAAAACTCCCAAAGAGTGTCAATGCTTCATAACTCGCATCATCTTTAAATTTGTGAGTCCGTCTTTTATAGAAAATAATCCATTGAATCCTCCCCCTTTTTTCAAGGATGTCAAAAACCGAACCGAAAAATTTGGTTTTTTTAAGTTTGATTAAGATAATATTAAAAATTGAAATTTTTTTTAACTAGTTCAGTTTTTATAACCGAACCAAACCTAGAAAATCTAAAATTTTTCCTTTTATTTTTAAAAAAAGAAATCTTTGTACTTTTTTTTTCTTTTTATATCTTTTTCTTCATTAGCCGGTCGCCGACCTTGGTGGTGGTTAGCTATTAGCTAGAGGTAATGTGAGGCTCAAACTCACTAGATTCTAGACAAGTCGACCCTCGTTAGCTTGTGGCGAGGCAAAGGTGAAGCCTAGCTTAGCCAATGCCACGAGCTTAAGCCCCACTAAATCCAACCACCTAGGTAGGCCTCCAGCCTTACTAGATGTTGGTGAGGCTCAAGCCCTGCCCAGCTTGCCGGATCTAGCAAGCTCGAGCTCCAAGCTTGAGCATGTGGCAAGGCTCCAGCTCACCTTTGGCTGGTCATTGGCTACCAACATGGCCGGCTACCAATCAAAAGAAATAAAAAAAAAACAATTTTAAGGGTGCATATAGAAAAAGACTTTCCTTACTGAACAAAGAAAAATATCTTCTAGTTCATTTTCAGGTTTTTGTTGAACAACGGAAAATATGGTTATTTCTTGAAAAATGACTTCTTGAAAAATATTTTCTAAAAAAGCCATATTTTTTGCAAAACGACCGGAGCCTCAATGAAACATTAATTTGCTTGGGCTCTATCATTTGTTTCACTAAGTTTAGACCACTCCATCATTTCGTAATTTGTTCAGTTTATAATTAGTAATCAAGATAATATAAAATTCATTCATATTTTTCTTAATTAAAAATTATTTATTGGTATCATTGATATTTTTAATTCTATATCTCAAAGATATGCAAGACCAAATGACCAATTCTTCTCCAAGCCTATTATGCGAATTCATAATATAATGTACGCAATCATGGATGGTGTCCTCAAGCCTTCATTATCTATTATATGTATTATACGCCTAATATGTTACATTAGATTTCATGCAAAAAATAAGAGTTTCGGTGTCTTTACAAGTGATAAAAATATTAAGTAAAATGCTAATATTAAGGTAATCGAATTGCTATGGGATTTAGTATTGCATTTTATCTATTTCCACGTGGTAGCATTCGCAAAATTATTTTCATTTAAAAATGTAATAGTGGTATATTGAATTTAATTTTTCACCTCATTAAAAAAAATTCTTAAAAAAATCAATGAAGTTTTATCTAGCTAGGGAAAAGACAATTTGATTGGAAAATTAATCTTACAATATATAGCAAAAAAAAAAAACGAAAATGAAAGTAAAAACTGAAAATTCAAATTGAACCAAACCGAAATGAATTGGATTTCAGTTCAATTCGGATTGGATTTCGGTTTGGTCAATGAATTTCCTTATTGGTTCAGTTTTTCAAACCCAACCACTTACACCTCTATTGTACAATCATGGCCCATTATCTCTTAATCTTATTCGTAAATCTTGGACAAAATCTCAATTTGTCGCAATTGGTAAATCAATTAAACCAAGACTTTCGATCAAGATATGTGAATCAACTAGTTCTATTGAATCGTCCAGGAGCCAAATCAGACTAATCAATATGGAGTGGTCCAATTCTCGAGTCTAGAAATGAGGAACCCGTCCCCTAGGTCCGGTTCTCAGTTTCTGCATTGGAATAGACCAAATCGAGAACCGATCACCCCAAATATATAATTCTATCTAATTAGATCCGGTTACAAATTGACATATGCAAGCGGTTTGGAATTAAATAAAAACAATTGAAATACATTGGTTGATGATAAGCCCCAAAAGTCCCTAGGTTTATGACGCCAGCTGCTTAGGTAAATGCTTGCGAAATCGAAATGGCTCACCAAGTCTATGCAAAATGCTGTCCTTCCACTCTATTTCAGCACGGCCACTCAAAACATTCTCATTCTTCGATCACAATAGGCTCTCTCTTACATGGATGCTTTTAGATTTTTGGACACATATTTAAGAGTTGGTGAATCTAGATATGGTGGTAGATTATTCCGAACTTACATTTTCACGTATATGCAGCACATATTCATAGCCCCTTGAAACTAACTCATCTAGTCCTCAAGGTTAATGGGTAGGAATCTGTCTTTTTTAAAAAGGATCTATATACTTAAGATCGTAACACTCATCATGAAAGTGCACTTGAATTCTAAAGTTTGAAAAGTAAAATTAAGTCCTAAAATTTATTAAGAAAGTGTAATAAAATTTTAAAACATTTTAGAAAAAAAATGCAATCATGTCCTAAAAAGTGCAATTAAACCCTAATGGCCACTATTTCCACATGGGAAAGGGGAGGTGGGGGGTTTGAATCCTTACATTCTCAAAGGGTTAAAGTGGGAACGATTAGTTTCAAGTATATGTTTTAACTTTCACACCTTACAAAGAGACATGACAAAAGTCTGAGTGTAAGTTGAAAATTAGAGTAAAACTAAAAAAAATAAACTCTGGCTAACTTGACGAACGGAAAATGCTAACAAATTTTAGGATTTAATTACACAAATTTGACAAGTTCTATGACCCGACTGTATTTTTTTGAAATTTTTAGGACTTTATTGCACTCTTAAAAAGTTTTAAGACACAATTACACTTAGCGCACTTATCCTTTTTCAAAATTGAATTTATTTTAACATCGGCTTTCTTCCCTAAATAATTGGATTTTTTTAATGATTGTAGAGGCTCCAAAGAACAACATCCTCGGAGCAAGAAATTAGCAATTACAAGTATTCAAACCCCCTGTGGTGCTTTTCATAAGCTTACCATGTTGGGACCAACTTTTAGCATTTAGCTAACTTCTCAGTTCGAACATGAAGCCCTCTGGCCTCAGTTTTTTATGCACAGGATCTTCATGGAAGCAAGTATACAGCATATCACTAGGACAAAATGCTATCTTATCATTCTAAAAGCTCTAATACTAGATAGATATTTGAAGAAAAGAAGGGAGAGAATTTATTTTTGCATGCAAACACACAGATTTTTAATGGGAGGCTAGTCTGCCTTGACATATTACGAACCATGCATGAGGGAAAGACAAGGTTACATCACTAGTGATGTAGGCATATTAATATCTAATAACATGTGGTTCACATTATGATACCTATGACTTGCATTTGTTACAGCACCATGACTCATTCCAAACATTTATTACTCCATGACTCACCCCAAACATTCATTACAATGTGACTCATTCTAAATACTATTATGACACGTGAGTGAAGCTTATAATAGATACATTGGATACGGACACGCAATTTTGAAAGGGGTTCAGAGAACGAATAGGACAAAAAGCAAACAATAGCAAAGGAATTGCAGCATTGCATTTGTAATGGTGAAGCACGCGCACTCCACCATTTCCACTTGATGAGTAAAGAGACATTTATTTATACATATTCTTTAAAAGAAACTTAAGAACGACTGATTAATCATTTTGCAGTTGAGTTGAGTTTCGAATATGCTGAGGCAGCATGAGGCTATGATCCGTCTATTTATGCTTTCAGCTTCCTCTTGCAATTTGCTAGAAGGAAGTGAAATTTCCTGTAATCCAGATGAAGGGTTTCGTTTTGCTTTTGAGCAGACTTCAGCGCGCCTCTTGTATGTGGGGATCCTGCGAGATCTGCTCGCGATATTATGATTAAATGATTTCACTGAGAATGCCGGATTGAACAAGCTCATCTCCTGGAGGCGTAGAGACGCTGGCAACAATCATAGGACATCTTTTATCTAACCTTGAACGGTAGTTTTGGTCGATTTTTACTTTTGATGTTCTCAAGCCAAGAAATTCACCTCGATATTGGACGACGCCGTGAATGCATCGTCCTTGTTTTGTTTTCCTGATCTTGTTTGTTAAAACGATGACGGTCTCGATTGATGTGGTTTAGTGTGTTGTCCATCGTTTGAAATTGTCTTGTTCAATGGATCTCAACCGCGAGGACCAACGTCGTTCGCGCCCGAGATTCTACATTGGATCATATGCCGGCCTGCATTTTTGGGCCGATTCCCCTTCCCGTATGATGACGGCCTTTCCGATTAGATGTCAATCTATAAGCCCCCATTCTTGGAGTGTGCAAGCAGGACCTTCATTAAGGAACTCATCAATATGTTTATAACTAGCAAGCATGTATGCATAGAATTTTTCTGTTTTCATCCCTGTCAAGAAATTCATCCGTTCTCCAGACTAGATGAACGGAAGGATTTGTGACCAAATATGAGTTTGATCCGCTTCTAACCTTTGCCATAACCCGTTCTCAAGAAGCTAAAAGCAGATTTCAGACTTTTTTTTCAGGCCATTTATTTGTTGGGGCCATCTTAGACTTACAGAGGGCATTTTGTGGTGGGCTGCGTATCGTGTAGGGCAACAAAGTAAACCAAGACCATCTTACCTTATTCTGGCTTTGGCGTTCTCCCAATGCCTACTTCTAAAATCGCTCTCGGGACTCAGCAGAGTAGGTGAATCAGTAAACCTCATTAATATAGCACAAGATAGAAGGCTAGAAGCTAGCATGCTTTCGAATTGCTCAGATAACCTATGTTTCTCTGAAGTAGAGCAAATTACATGGGCTTTTTCTAAACTTTTGGGAAGAGAAGACAAAACAATGTACTTGGCACATGGTAAATGCAAGAATTTACTGCTCAGATCAACATATTGAAAACGAGCATGAAGCATGGGATTTAGAAACCAAACAGCAGCTTTACATGAAGTTGCAACTGCTTGCGAAAGAACCAATGCCTCATAAAGGCCTAGCCTTCCAACATATGTACAAAGCATGTGCCCATATTAGAGAGGGACTAGAACTAGTATTCATCCTGTGCGTTAGTGGACTTAGCATATATTTACAAGACGGCAGGATAAAATACCTACCCTATGAAGAGAAGCATGTGAAAGAAAGGCTTTCATAAATTCTCATTGAATTGATAATTGAGAATTGAGAATCGAGAACAAGGCTTCCATTCTGTACACGCCAGATCATGAATTGGTTACCGCATCCAATCTCAGTAAAACTACTCCCAAGCGCTGGTGACCCCTGTACCATACACTCCATACCCACCATAACCAGCAGAAACACCATGTCCAGTGCTATTATACCCTCCACCATAGTAATCCGTACCTCTGTTGAATGAGCCTTCCCGTCTGAAATCACGCCCACCAAATCGACTCCCTCCGGATCGCCTACTTCTGCCACCGCCATGTGACCTTGATGCGTACTGTGTGAGCCAAGCAGGCACTTCCTGATTTGCCTCTTGCATCAATTCAGCTAGTGGCCTTGCCAGCGATGAGCTGTTCTCATTAAAGAAGGCTGTTGCTAGTCCTGTGTTGCCAGCTCGCCCTGTCCGTCCTATCCGGTGAACATAATCATCAATATCATTGGGAAGATCAAAGTTGATCACATGGGCAACGTGAGGGATGTCAAGACCACGCGCTGCAACATCGGTTGCAACTAGAATTGGAGTTCTTCCACTCTTGAATGATCGCAATGCCAGTTCTCTTTCCTGTACCAGATTTCATGCTATCATTAAAAGCACGAGAAAGGTCCAACATGAAGAAAAGGGCAACATTTTGCCTTCTTAAGTTTCATGAGTCCAGAAATGTTCCATCTTTTTTAAATGTAGCCACCTCAACCGTGAAGTCTCAAAATTGACCAATGTGTTCCAAACTGTTCATGAACTTAAAATCTTTATATAACAGTTAAGCGCCGGTATCAAAAGTGAAAGAAACAACCTATCTAGTATTTCAACGATCATTCAAGGGACAAAACTGTATGGCCCCAGAAGACTTGACAAGCCAAAGTATTTGATATTTTGAGTGGAAGAATGATGTTTTAGTTCTCATAAGACAAACAGAACTAGGCAACTTACTTGCTGTGATCTATCCCCATGGATGCTAGTAGCAGGAAACCCGTTTGTATATAACCAGTTTTCTAAGGAATCTGCTCCCCTCTTTGTCTCCACAAAAACCAAAGTCAAAGCTTGCTGAAAGTTTACGGGACAAATCACTAGTAAGTTCACTGAATAAACTGACAAAAAAACCCCTCCTGTCCTTATCACAAGAAAGGAAGCTTCCATAGAAAAAAGTCAACAAAAAAAAAAAAAAAATCTAAAGCCAGATATCATAGATTACCTTTCCGTGAAACCCATTTTCTCTTTGTGCATGGAGAAGGTCCATGAGATGGCTCCTTTTGTCAGACTCACGGACAAACTCAACTCTTTGAACAATCAAATCAGTACTGGAACCGACCCTTCCAACAGTCAAGTATATGTAGTTTGAAAGGAAATCAGAAGCTAGCCTCTGCATAAAAGATAGGTTGGAGAAAGTTAAAAAGAAAATTGATTTAGATTTTATAAGAAAACACCAAATCAGCCAAGAAATTGATACGTTATGCCTAATCAAATTGTACCTGAATCTCTTTTGGGAAAGTGGCACTAAATAGCATTGTCTGCCTCAAACCACATGGAGGCATTCCTGTCTGCTCCACAATTTTCCTTATCTGAGGTTCAAAACCCATATCTAACATTCGATCTGCCTCATCAAGAGCCAAATACTTAATTATCTGCAGAGATACCCGGGCTCTTTCAAGAAAATCAACCAATCTTCCTGGAGTTGCAACTAGAATATCAACTCCCCTTTCAAGTTCGCGTAACTAATCACAAAGAGGGGAACCATTAAAAGATGAATTTGTAATAATTAGCAAGCAGTCCAGTAACTCTGTCAACTGCAATCCACTTTGTAATAAACTTCAAACACCTTATAAAATAAAACTCAGAAAGGAGGGGGAAATATGCTATAGAACTGATTATGGTACAAAGCTAGATGCGAATCCTAGCAAAAGAAAAATTCTGCACAAGTTCACTTAATTTTTAGCAAAAACATAACGAAAATCATTGATTTCTTCTCAAGTGATAGTCCATTTACTCTGGACTGACTCGTGAGTGACATCATACCAGATTACTTTGGTTTCTTAAGTTTTTTCTTTAATAATTGAAGATATTCTAATTTCAGTAATTAGTTATCCTTGCTTAAGTAACCACATCATTCAAAGCTTTCTCACCTCAACTACACTCATTTCATTCCCCATTCTGCCTTATAAGTGGATAAGTTCTATTGAAAAGAAAATTGTATAAAACCTAAGCATTCAGGAAGAAACACCATACCCACTTCTCACCCAACTTACTGCAGCTTTGTTGAATTTTCCTGAACATTACAGGATACTCCCCAAAAAAAAATGGAAATGCACTCGTCCCCCCACACCTCAAAACTAAATCTTTTTGAAAAATGAACTAAATATACCCAGAACGTCCTCAACCAATGTTTTGGTCATATTCTAATCTTCGCTTCTCACCACTAGTATGTTGTAGTACTTACAAACTTTGTACTAATATTCTACTCAAAATGCTCCAGTTCCTATAAAATTAAATGAAAATACTCTTGACACTCCAGTTTTCCTCCAAAGCTTCAGCTTGATACTGTATCGTCTGTGAAAGGCAATAATATTGGAACAAAATCTTAGATGTGGCCAAAGCTCATCCTATAGTATGAAAAATATAAGGCTTAAACGCCAACTACATTCGTTCTCATCTAAGTTCTATCGAGGGTTCTTCATTAAACCCTTAATGTGTTCTTCCCTAAAAGAACACTAATAGAGATCATAAATGTATGCAACCTGCTCCTATAAACTCTCCACAACCCTCAAGAACTTCTTGATACCTTTTCATAAGCTTTTTCTATATTTAGAAAAATTATGCACAAACTCTTCTTCATCTCTATGTCTTTTCAACAACCCCGCAACAAATGGGTAACATCCATCATCACTTATCCCAAGGGAAGAAGGATTCCTCTTTGGTCGACCTATGCTCCAAATTATCACCCATGTCCTCATTAGAGGAACCATTGGCACAACTTACCAAAGGGGGAAAAAACAAAACTCGCTACAAGTGTCCCTCGAAAGGTATAAGAAGATAATCAGACTTTCCAATTTTGCTTTCACTGAGGACAAGCCCTAATTTTTGGTATTCAGAACCCAATCTACAACTCAACTGTCAACACCTAATAACTTCATTGCTACAAGATCACTCTTACTCTGCACTTATCCAGCATAATGCCTACACATCAACATTACAACATCGTACATAATGCAGCTATCCACATAAACAACTTATGAATCAAGACTTTGACAGGAGAGGGAGGAAGCAGCCCGTGGTTATAAATTAGTGGATTTGAAGTATCAAACATTTGCTTTGGAGAAACTGTATACTCCAGATATGATAATAGAAAGCCCTTATTGACAAATCAGAATGACTAAAATACTGCAGTATTTGGGTAACAGTTGTTATAGCAGGTTTCTGGAATTCAATCTTCCAGCAAGATCCATGCACCTTCACTGATCACGTTGCTAGAAGGACTAGAATTTCAGCAAAGATGAGTGGAGACAGTGTTTTTCTTTTTTTTTTTGGGGGGGGGGGGGGGGGGGGGGGGGTTGGTTCCATAAGCTGCTTAGGAGAGTGTCCCAGTTAAGCATAACATGAAAAACCAACATTGCAGCTCCATTGTTGGACATGCGTATAACTGAGCCAAATCATAACACTAAACTGAAATACAACAAAAAATAAAATAAAAACTTCTCAAGCATACAAATTATTGACATTTGGTAATTTGTTCTCTGGAAAGGCAGGGTCAATGAAAAGGCATGCAAGTAACGATTTGACAAGAAATGTGAAGGGCCTGAAGGTTCATCAACCCATCAAAAAGTAACAATTTGACATGACACGTGCCATAGCACTAGAGATGTCAAAAGCCTTAACTCCATGAAAATTAATTTGATTATTCTTTAGAAAAAAAAAGGAATAACTGTCCAGCATAATAGAAGGTAGAAGACATTAAAGTCCGAATGTAACCTGTTGATTGATTGGTGCCCCTCCATAAGCAACTACAACCTTGACACCAGTTTGATATGAAAACTTCCTTGCTTCCTCATGTATCTGCAAGCACATGACAAATTCCCCACACCCCACCCCCCAAACAAAAGAAAATGAAAACTTTAATACCACGTCCAATTATGATAGAAAACCAAAAGGTATTCTCTATTAACCCATATCGTATGTCAAATAATGTTGCAGACTCAAATTTATACCTGAATAGAGAGCTCCCTAGTAGGGGAAAGAATCAGAGCAAGAGGATACGCAGTTCTTCCGCGTGGTCTCTGCACATAGCGCCCTCGCATAATTCCACTAATTATTGGAAAGCAGAAAGCAGCAGTCTTCCCAGACCCAGTCTGAGCACAAGCCATCAGATCGCGTCCCGCAAGAGAAATCGGAATTGCATGACGCTGAATTGGCGTCGGCTTCACATACTTGCACCTCTGAATATTCAAATTCAACGCTTCCCCTAAGTCTATATCTGCAAAGGTACCCGCAGGAGGGGGCACGTTATTCCCAGTGGCCTCCACAGGAATGTCCTCATATGCGTCGAAATTGATCGCAGCGTTCTCTTGCCCAACAATCCCCTGCTCGAGTCCATCCTTGTCAGCAAAAGGATTCACCTCGCGATCTCTTCCGCGGTCCCGTCCTCCACCTCTTCCATTCCGACCACCAGCAGGAACATGACCACCACCGCTGCGCCCAGCATCAGGTCTAAACCCACCGGTCGACCAGGACCCAGCAGGAGGCCCGCCATAACCGCTACGGTCATTTACAGCAGGCACAGCAGCACTCGGCGGAGCAGGAGCAGGAGCAACGGAGGACTGCGGCCTACTGCGGAGGTGGGGAGGGACGTACGTCCTCCTCGTCGGACGCGGCTGGCTAGCTTGATCAGAGGAAAACTTAGCCGCCGCCGCCGCCGCTGCAGGCGCCGGCGCCGCCGCCACTGCCTCCTCCTCCGAAGCAGCAACAGAATCAGCCCACGAAGTTGTCATAATTCCCAACTAAGCTTCTCAAAGTCCCGGAAGACGTAATCCGATCATGCAACAACCCGGAATCAACCTGACCAACGACAAGCCAACGAAAAATCAAACTCGGAAGCGCAACAAGCGAACGCAGCATATCACTTAAACTAACCAAAAATCGAAAGCAAAAATGCAACGCCGAAAACACCAAACAAAAAAAAGAAAAAAAAAAAAGAGGCACTCGATCGCAGAAAACGAAATCGCAACCACGGATCAGACGCTACTTCATACGAACACAAACCGCGAGCTCCGACGAAGCCGGAACGAACGGAAGGGGAAACGATCGCGCCGGATTCCGCGCGGGGGAAATCCGCGACAGCGACGGAGAAGGCGGCGCGCGGGATCGGAGATCGAGAAGGGGAGATTACGAACCCGGCCGGGGGTGGGGAGCGGCTCGTCGGGAGCGCGAGCGAAACCCTAGATCGCCGCTGCTGCTGCTGCGGATTCGGGACGCGAAGCGGAGGAGGAGCGAGAGAGAGAGAGAGAGAGAGGTTGCTAAAAATTTGCAGAGAAGAGATAGAGAGAGAAGGGAGGAGGAGGGAGGGATGCGTGCGTTTACTGCGATGGGAAAAATGGGGGAAATTGCGGAAATGGAATTTCCTTTTTCTCGGCGTTTTCAACACTCTCTCGTCTTCCCCTCCTCCTCGCGCATCCGAATTTCTGCTTTTTTCAAAAACCGGGTTCCGCCCCCTCCCGCCCCCCTGGTGTCGACACGTGGCGCCGGAACTGGCAGCTCGGACCATCGGGTGTCGTGTGCAGCTGGCTTCCTCGGTCGGATGCTCGCGTTGCTTCGACGGGTTCAGAGAGCGTAGTACTAAACCTCTTTCGATCTTTCCGAAAAATAATTTGGAATATTCGCCTCCCGAATATTCGCCTTCCGGAATTTTTCTGAGTTCATTATATATTTCGTATTTAGAAAGTTAAGCGATTAAAAAAACACTTTCTCTCCCATCGCTTGTAAGTGATGAGACTTATCTACGATCATATGTGTAATATGATTTATGATTAATAACACGAAAAATCTCAAATTAATACACTTATAATTAATTGATAATCTCAAATTAATATATTTGTGATAAATCTATCCTATTAAATTTTACCATCAAATTGTTGAATTGGATAATACATATCATTTTTATGAGTGTATTGATATGGAGTTTCAGCCTTCCATTTATCACGGATGTATTAATTTATGATTTTTTGTAATATTAATTAAATTAATAGAAAATGACGAGAGGTAAATTTATCACAAATTGAGTAATTTGGGATTTTTTCTTATCAAAAGATAAATTTCACATAAATTTATTATAGATGTATTAATTTAGGGTTTTCGTGATATTAACACTAAGATTTATTTATCCCCCCCTAGCCTCACAAACGTGCACAAATTATGTATTTATGCTAGAATGCAACATTTTATAAGTTGAGTAAATATTGTCCCACCAAGAAAATTAGCATCGAGGGAATTACAAATGCACGCTGAAAGAAAACCCGTCACTTAGAATTTAGAAAATGCAAAGAAGTTGTAAGCATGCATATGTAAATTGAAAATCATACCGGGATTTGATATTCTTGTGGAGTATTGTAAAAAAGAAGCATATGAAAGATGACATAAAGTTACAAAGGTTCTCTTTACTTTATATGGACTTTTTGGTTTGGCACGTGGTATGAATATCAACAAACGAGAACAAGTCAACCTATGCTTGCAGGATTTCTATCTCAATTATCCTAATTATGGGGCTATAACTGTAAAATCGCAAAAACCAACATCATCCCTAAATTACTTTGCTAAGTTAGACCTAGTTTTGGACTTCGGTCGTTCAAAAAGTCATTTTTCTAAAAAAATGATAATATTTTATGGTGTTTGACTTAATTTTGAAATTGGAAGTGGAATATATTTTCTATCATTCGGTATTTGATTTGATTTTCATTTGCGCATTTCTTTTGATCATTTTTTTTATTTATTTTATATTTATATTCTTTTCTATTTTTATTTTTATTTAAAAATCTAATTTTTAATTAACTTTTATTTTTTTATTTTTTCTTTGCCTCTTTTTTTTTTCTTTTCTTTTTCCTTAGCAGGTTATCGATTGACCGACAAACGCTACCAATTTGTGAGGCTCGAGCTTAGCAACCTCTAGCAATGCTTGGGCATCGCCAATCTGGCAAGGCTTAAGCCTCACGATCTTTGGCAAGTTCAAGCATCATTGATTTGGCAAGGTGTAAGCCTCGTGGCCTCTAGCGATGTTCAAGTGGCAACAATTTGTGTGAACCAAGCCTCACTATCCTCTGGCGACATTGGAGCTCGTCAATGACCAATGCCTTCACTATGGTTGATGAATAACTGAAGAAGAAAAAGGCAAAAATAAAAAGGAATTTAAATTTTAAAAAAGAAAAATAATTAAAATGAGTGGTGAAATAAAGAGTGGGAAAAATATTTTCCCCTTTCTAAAAAGCAGAATTTTTTTTCTTTATTTTAATTTTTTTTTCCGTTGATAGAAAATGTTTTCACCAACCAATTTATTTTCCATGAAATAAACAATAAGAAATTTCGAAAAAACATTTACTTAAAAGTTATTTTCCATGAAACAAATGGGTTTCGCTCACTTTTTGAACTAGTCGAGGGTTAGAAAATACTAGAGTTCTAAGCCCAGACTAAATCAGCCCATGTGTAGATTGTAGAGCATCTTCGAAGCCTTTTTGGTTCAGCATTCCCAAGGAGCTTTCAGCCCCGAAAGCCCATTGGGAAAAATTTCAGCCGTTTGGTTCAGCATTTTGAGGTATACTTGGGAGAATGCTAGCATTTGGAATGCTCTGGAATACTGAAAGCTCAAGCAGGTGGGCATTCAGCATTTTCGGAATGCTTAAGGAGAGTTTAATGAATTTTTTTTTCTTCCAATATTGCCCTCACTGATAATTGAGTTTTCTTGTTTTACCCTCAAAATCTACTGTTCATCGTCTTCCTTGTCTCCCTCGTTTCTTCAAGACCAAAGCCCAGCCGGCGGAGCTCAACCAGCCGGAGCTGGTCGCGCACACACGGACGTCGCCACACACCGCTGTGGCCACGCACCACCGTCGCGTGGGTCGCGACCTCAGCGGCGTCGCCTGGGTCGCGCGACCCACGCGACGGGCTGAGCACCGGTCGCCACGCATCACCGTTGCGTGGGTCACGGCCTCAGGCGGCGTCGCGCGACCTACGCCACGGGCTGAGCGGTGCTCAGCCGCCCAGATCCGGTCGCCACGCACCACCGTCGCGTGAGTCGTCGGGGAGGTGGCGTCGCGCGACCCACGCCACGGGCTGAGCGGTGCTCAGCCGCCCAGATCCGGTCGCCACGCATCGCCGTCGCGTGGGTCGCGGCCTCAGGCGGCGTCGCGCGACAGGCTGAGCGGTGCTCAGCCGGCCAGATCCGATCGCCCTGAGGCCGCGCGACCCACAGGACGGCGGTGCGTGGGTCGCGCGACCCTCCGCCTTCCCACCACCACAGCCACCGGCCGCCTCCCCACAGCCACCCGCCGCCTCCCCCACTCGCTCCCCTCCTCTGCGTCAAGAACATCTCCTCCTCCTTTTTCCTTTTCTTTTTTTCTTTTTTCTTTTCTTCTCAAAGCTATTTTGCAAAATGCTACACCAAAAAAGAATTCCCAAACACTTCAGCATTCACCAAATGCCCATTTTTCTAAATATACTTGGGGAAATGGCTTTGCATTTCCCTAAAGTTGAACCAAACAGGCCCACAAACCCATGAGATTGAGATCAAACCTTGAGTAGTGGTCGAGCCCATCCGGGATTTTCTCCCCCATAGTGAGTTCATTCTCATTTGCTCCCTTGCTTTGTGCCCTATGATGGAAAGAACTAGTTTGTACTCCGTGCATTGCCGGGGTAGACCAAGGGCTTGTTTGACAAAATTGGAAAATAAATACTAAAAATTTAGAAATTGAAGTATCTTATATTGAAGCCTTTAAGTCGCTTGATAATAGATGAAAATCTAAATAGTTTCTCTTCAATATATAAAAGATTATTGGGAGGTTCTAACAACTGTCGTCGGTAAGATTTTATTTTCAATCGAATAGTTTATGGCTTAATCAATTTAGTAAGCCTGCCTTTATTTATTGCATTTGATTTCTCTATTAGAATTACCCATTAAGTTGTGTTCAATAGAAGTTACCAAACAGGCTGAAAATTTTGATTTTTAGCTCTTAATTAATATGGTTACCAAATACACTTTGACTTATCAGTCTAAGGGCCTGCGACTTTTGGTCACCAATGAGACCTGCAATGGAGGTAGACAAAAAAAAAAAAGAGTGACAAAAAGAAGAGAAGGGCAATGGTCATTGGATTGAATAGGCAGGAATGGTAGTTGAAGGAGGTTTTTTTTTTTTTTTTTTTAATATGCAGATTGAGAGAAGCAAAGAGAGGATTGTGTGACGTCGTCCACATCAATGTATCATGCGGCTAGATAACAATGTTAGCTATCACTAAACCTGTCAAAATAGATCATAATTACATTTCTTAACCCAATTTTTAATAGGTTGAATTTTATATGAATTATTATATTCAATAAATTTGTCATAAATAAGTTTATAATGATAAAGCCAAAAATCATATGTATATTTAATTTTGGTCGAAATATGTATTAAATGAGTTTATAACTTACTTGCAACCTATCTCTATGACTATGTTCATGTTTACTTAGGGCGTGTTTGGTAACCATTCTATTATGAATAACAATTTTTGAACATAAATATATATATATATATATATATATATATATATATTTGGTTTCTATTCTTAAGAACAATTTATGAGTATAAGAATGCGCTTGGTAACTACAAAAAATTTATATTCCAAGAATAAAAATGCATTTGGTAAACTTGTATATTTTTGTTATTTCTTTTAATTTTTCAATATTTTTATTATATATTTTTTTCTTTTTTTTCCCTTCTTTCTCCTTTGTGGCTGGCAACCTGTTGGGCGAGGTCCGGTGACCTCGCCAGGCCACCACGAGGGCCGACGAGGCTCGACCTCGCCTTGCCGACCAGCAAGGCTTGGCCTCACCTTGGCTAGGCGAGCTCGAGCTCGCCTAGATTTGGTGAGGTTGCTGGCCATGGTCGAGGCTGGTGACTAGCCAAAAAAGGAAGAAGAAAGAAATAAAAGAGAAGAAGAAAAAAGAAGAGAGAGAAAAATTGATTTTCGAAATTGTTCCCGAGAATAAGAAACTACTTCTTTCTACTTCTTATTTTTGTTTCAAATCTATTCCCAAGAACAAAAAAAATAGATTTTTTTATTTTCGGGACAAAAGAACATAAATTTTTATTTTGGGACAGAAATACTTTTAACAAACAGACTCTTACTTTATGCTCTTACCTCAGTTTGGACATGAATTTTCTAAATTAATTTAAATGTCAAAATATTTTAATTAAATGAATTGGGTTGGGTATGAATTGGATTAGGTATGGGTCATTGCATTTGTTCTTATATGGAAAATTGATCAAAATAAATTAAATGGTTTAATTTGGGTCAAATCATTTTTGACTTGACTAAATCTGACTCACCCGTTTGATTAATCTAGCTATCACATTAGCAATTTTCTTTTAGTATACTTGACGGAAGGATCATATTAAGCAAAAACAAAACATTACAAAGAATAAATTAAGCAAAAAAAAAAAATCATTTACGATGCTAAACAATGAAGAAAAGTTCAGAAATGATTTGTGATATTACCCTCGTAGAGGGTAAGTGTTTGGCATGGTTGCAAGTTGTCAACAAGATGTTTCACCTAGTCTCACTCATAGATTTAGACCTTCGTGCCTAAATTGGTCACTTACGAAAGAAGAAAAACCAAGATTTTTCACTAGATTTCCAGTTGACAAGACCAGCTAGTCAACAGCCAACGCTTGCCGCCTCCCCTTCCTTTCCTAATTCAATTATTTATTGATCTATTTCGATTATCTAGTCAGTCCAACACGGTGGCTATTTTGAGTTTTGCGATTTCTTTTGATTATTCGACGCGTCACGATGCTTCTGCAGTGGCGGGCGAGCAACTTGTTACATGTTCTCTCTTGCCGTCGGATGGACGGTCCGAGATCAAGCCCCCTTGACATGTAACGAGCAACGGCTGTCTATCAAAGCTTGTTCCTGCCATCATCGTCTATAAATTATTTTTAAAAAAGAAAGATCTTTGTGGTGACAATGTTGACCCTTGATTTTTCCGTTCCAGCTCATCTTTTTTAATCGACGATCCATCTCAACACTTCTCATCATCTTCCCTCGAGTTCTAATTCCAGAGCCTATTCGACAGAGTCATCGCCGTCGTCGACGGTGGTTTAGTTTCTGTCTGTGTCCCTAATGGCTAGCGATTCCGTCGAAGCTCAACAGAATGAGCACACGATCAAGGTCTGGGAGGCCAACAAGGACCGACTGGAATCCATGCACCGGCGAATCTCCGAACCCCCGAAGCTGTTGTGTAGAGCCGCCGGGAAGACCGGTTGCTGCATCTTCCGGGCCCCGAAGAACCTGGCCGATATCAACGGCCGGGCGTACGAGCCCCACATCGTCTCGATCGGTCCGTACCACCGTGGCGAGCCGCACCTCCAGATGATCGAGGAGCACAAGTGGCGGTACCTCGGGACGGTGCTGGAGCGCACCCGCCCCATGGGCCTCGGTCTCGAGGACTACATGCGGGCCGTGGCGCCCCTGGTCGGGAGCTCCCGCGAGTGCTACTCCGAGCCCATACCCCTGGACGACGACGAGTTCATCGAGATGATGGTGGTCGACGCATTCTTCATGATTGAGCTGTTCCGCAAGGTCAGCCGGCTTGTCCCACACGAACGGGACGATCCGCTCTTCGTGATGGCCTGGATTCTGCCCTCCTTCTATCGGGACTTCCTCAGGCTCGAGAACCAGATCCCCTATTTCGTGCTTGAGCGATTGTTCGAGATGTCGATGGTGTCTGCTGAGGAATCGAAAAGGTCGCTGGCCGAGCTCGCGCTCGAGTTCTTCAATAACATCATGCAGAGGCCCGACAAGGTGATTGCCGCGTGCAGCGATCTTAAGGGGACACACCTGCTGGACCTGGTCCGGTCGAGCTTCATCCCAAGAGACTGGCATGAGCTGGAGGAGCAGCGGAGGCGGACGAGCGTCCCCGCCCGTTTGATCCACCGCGTGTCAGAGCTCCGCTATGCCGGGTTCGAGCTGCGGCGTATCGGGGAGGAGGGCGAGAGCTTCCTGGAGGTGAGGTTCAGGGACGGGTTGCTGGAGATGCCGACAATCATGATCGACGACTTCATGAGCTCGTTCCTGCTCAACTGTGTGGCTTACGAGCAGTGCCACCACAGCTCGTCCAAGCACATCACCGCCTACGCCACCCTCCTCGACTGCCTCGTCAACACGTACAGGGACGTCGAGTACCTCTGCAACCGCAGCATCATGGAGAACTACTTCGGGACCAATGGCGAGGTCGTACGGTTCATCAACAACCTCGGCAAGGACGTGGCCTTCGACATCGGCCGGTGCTGCCTGTCCGGGGTCTTCAACAGCGTGGACCAATACTACCGCTACAGCTGGCACGTGCAGTGGGCGGTCTTCAAGTCATGGCTGTTCCTCTCGAGCCTCGCCGCGTCCGTCCTGTTGCTGCTGACGATGGCGCAGACCTTCTTTACCGTCTACGGTTATTTCCGTCCCCCTAAGTGATGGAGCTGGGGCCAGAGTTTTGATTGAATTGCATGGTTTTGTTTTTTGAACAGGAATCACGGTTGCTTGCGGAGAGGAGACACTCTTTTTCGGATAATAATCCGCAAATTCACGGTCCTCTCACTTCATAATATCCACATTTTGTATCTCTTAGTCTTAAACGACCTATTTACCCTTGTACGTACCTGACATCTACAACCCAAAAGTGAAATTTAATGCCGAGGACTGCTTCAACATCTCCTTGAAGTTCTTGTCTTTATAATTATTTTAACGAAAGAACTCTCTTCTTTTGAGTTATCTCCAACAAAAAAAAATAAAAATTGATGGGGAATTCGAAAGGATTGATTGAAGTCTTGTAGGACTAGGAAGGTCATTTGGTCCAAAATAGATTTCACCAGTCTCAAGTTATAATCAGCTTGTTATTTCTATACTTAGCTTGTCTTCACTTGCAACTGGATGGATCTTGCAGATCAGAAGTGTCTGAGGTCTAAGGTTAATGGCGTTTGAAGACTAAAAGACAATCTCTTTGAAAGGCAAGAGAGGACCAGGTTTGTGAGAAAGTACACTTGTCTCATATTTTTATTAATCTTTATCACGAAATATAGATGCAACTTGAAATCTAACACAAAATGTAAGAATGACTATAGTAACTCTTGAAGAATGACTATAGTAAATCTTGAAATGTGAAGAATAAGAGAGAACAAAATCGAGGATGACAAGAAAGTAAAATTGAGGACGATATTAAAAATATTTCCTTTTGTAAGAGTAAGATAAGCCTTGGAATGTAAAGGCTTTCCATTTTTTTACTCTTGACGCATTTCTTTTGTGGGTTTTATAATGTTTTTTCTTTCTGGGAGAATGGAAAGAATTCTTAAATGATTTTGCTTCATGTAATGGTTGGCCTAACCATGACACAATCTCTTTTTGGGCAATGTTTTCGTACATATCCTCCTTGAGATAATTTATTTGTGTTTTAGGAGCAATGCCCCTATTTCGAAAATGTAAATGTTGGCCTTTGGGAGCCAAGTGGGCTCCTAGACAATGACGTAATAAGCCGCTGTGGGCCGCAATTATCTTGGATATTATTTTTATTAATGTTAGCATTAAGATGTTCATATTTAATAAGGCTCCACCTTCATTAGTTTCATTAGAATTGTAATGACTTTTGCTCTTTCTAATCTCCTTATGATATGGTATTGTGATATGGTATTGTGTTTCTTAGGGAGAGAAGAAAGGAGTAGAATATGGATTTGAAGTTGGGTTTGGTTGTTAGACTTCTATTTAAATTTAAAATTATCCTGTCTTTTGTTTTTTTAAATTGCTATTAATGTTCATTTGTCATCCTTGAGCGATTTTTAGTACTGTGTTTTGTCGGTTTTGGATCCCGTAACGAAACATTTTTCACCAAGTTATATATATATATATATATATATTAAAGGGCTCTCTATGTTAGTCTTGGAGAGAGGGTCAAATGTAAATGAGACTACACTTTATAATCTCAAAAAGAAGTTGCTATCGCACATATAATAACAATGATAATTAATGTCAAAACCTCATTAATGACATTATTTTGACTTTGTATAATAATGAAGCCCATTAAAATTGAAGTAGCCTATACAATATCGAAGGTACTTTGATAATTTTTTTTTTTGTCGGTCCTACTCTAATCCTACTCTAACACTCACTCTCAGATTTTTGTCCTGCCTCTTTGCAGGGCGTGAGAATCAAAACCCACTCCTGAAATGAAATCGTCCCCACCTCAATCCCCCCTAAGAATGTGGGAATTTGAACCCCCCACCTCCCCATTCCAAGTTGGAAGGGTGGCCACTAGGACAAACCCCTAGTGGTTAAGGTACTTTGACAATGTTGGATATGGAAAAAATGCTTAATAGATCACTACTTTCTACTACGCTTTAGAACACAACGCCGGAATCTAATCAACGATGCTGGACAATGAGAAAGATGCTTTATGGATGATGATCCAAGATAGATATGAGGACACAATGTCGAAATTTAATCAATGGCGCTGGACGATGGTAACAACACTTAGTGTACATTGCTCTTAAATGCATATGTAGACATAGCGTTGGAATTTAATCGACAACACTGAATTAGAGCAACACTCAATGAACATTGTCTCTAGATGATGATGATCACACAATGTTGGAATCTAATCAACAATGTTGGATGATAGGTTAGCATTGGAATCTAATCAACATCACTTCTTAAGATATAGACACTCGTTAGAATTAAATTTATGATGGGAATCTTAAGCTACCACTAGGCTAAGACTAAGTAAATATAAAGGTAATGTAAAGTAGTTTTGTGTGTTGTTTGGGGAGGTCTTTTGTTAAATGGCTTGTGGTATTTCTAGGCTAACTTGGTAATTGTCAATGGTCAGTTACTTTCTCCTCAAGAATTGCTCCACATTTTAAGCTAAACTGCCTTATCCATGTTGATTTGACAACTGTGTTGTGGTTTCCCAGCGAGTGTTTACTGCTCTTCTTTTGAGTTGGCATTCTTCTAACTATTTTGCCTATTTTCATTGCCAATGTTGCATATTCATCATTTATCTTTGGCTTTGACACATGGTGCTCCATTGCTTCGTCATGATATTATATGTCTTGGTCTATCAAAACTTAGCCGCCCAAAATTCCTTAAAATCCTCAATCATCTTTTCTTGCATGGATATTCATGGGCCAAGCTGATATAGATTATGACCCATATATGGTTGTGATGATTGTCTCAAAGCTTTCTATTCCTTGTGCCATGCACATGCCCATTGGGATATTTTTGGATGTCAACATATATTCCTTTTAAAAGAAGTACATTGAAATTTTATTTCTTTTAAAGAAAATACCTTATTTTGCGCGTAATCTACTACAGATGATCATTATACCTTTCCATTCTTTGACGTATTCATAGCTGATACGAACCAACGGCTCTCATTGCGTCTTGACACGTCGCTTAAGCTTTTGGAAGATTTTCTTAATTTTTTGAATCATCGTCCTCTATCACAAATGAGTACACACCATCGTCTCTTTTGCACTTTGTCTTATTCCTCAAACTCTAAACCTTTCATTCCCTATTTGTCACGACCAGACCTGCTCGAGACACGTGACAATTTGCGCTCATCGTCATTCATTCATTTCCTTTAATTCATTCGATTGCGATGTCCCAGGAGGCGTCACCGACCCAATTGCTTTATTCAATTAAATACGCAAGCGGAAGCATAAACAATTCACTCAATCAACAAATAGCGATAGTTATAACCACACTAATATATATACACATATGCATCAGAAGATTGTCATATAAGTTACTATCGATGAAAACATAATAAGTTATCGAGTAGAACATGATAAGCTATCGAGACAACTTACTAGAATCCTATGATAACCTATCATATCAAAACACACTTATCACATTAACAAAACATCATTTAACCTTAATCTAGCTCTAAAGTAACTCTAAAATGCAACAACAACTTGATTCAAGGGCTAGAAAGCCACTCACGCCCAAGTCCTAGCTTAAATAAGCATCAGGGGAGGAGTGGCAAGATCGGACAGTGGTTGGGGCTACTGGTCACCCCTCCAAAGCTCTTGTGAGCGGGCTGGACGGCGTCTCGGGTGACTACATGGTGGCGGTGGGTGGTGATTGGTTGTCAATGAGGGAAACACGAAGAAAAATGAAGAAAATGGCTTGAAAATGAGATGGAAATGGATAAGGGATGGTTCAACTATGGCAAGGAAGGAGAGAGATAAATTTGAGAGCAAAAGTGAGAAAATGAGAGTGAGGGAGAGGTATGGACAAATTTGGGGAGAGAGGAAGAGTAGTCCATGCTTAGGCTATTGGATGGCCAAGATTACATCATGCCATGTCCCATCTAAGATTAAGGGCTTAGATCACTTCTCACTTTACTTCTTGTCCAAGTCTTATTAATGCCATTTGATGAACCATTCATGGCTAGGTTAAGATAGGATAGGTAGGCTTAGACTAGGCTAGGGGATGACATCACCTCCCTCATCTTCAGCACATGGGTGTCCCTTTCTAGCTCATTTCCCATCTTGCCCTTTTGTCCTTAGTTGAATGAGGGAGTAATTTGGTCATTTCGCCAGTATTGGGTATCATTCACACACATAGGATACATTAAAAATCAAGATCTTGCATTGATGGCTTGATAGACTTGGAGGACCTGCAGCCCCATTATGGTAGGCCGCCTCTTGGGCGTGCAGGCCTTGGGCCGCCCACTTAGGCTTAGGCCCATTTGGGTCGTCCATGATGGGCTTCGGCCCATGGGCTGCCTAATCGTGGGCTTGAGCCTATTGGGTTGCCCAACACGGGCTTGGGCCCACTTGGGCCTTCACCCATGTTCGTTTCTACTTTTCTAAACTTTTGGATTCCGCTGATGAAAAACGGAGTTTTCATTTCAAGGTGGCATTTTCAACATTTTTGGGGTCTACCAAACCTTATTGTAATCCCGTTCGAAGATTGGATGCCGATGTAATTCCGTTCTAAAAAATCAGGGTCGGATTACGGATGTTACACTATTCATAAGTCTTCCATGGCTGCCAAAGCTCCTAAATTCGAACCTGAATCCTTCATCTTAAACTTCAACCGCCTTTCCCACGCAGAAGAAGCCAACTACTGTTGATTTCAACTACTGAGTGTTGTAGAAGAGAATAAGAAAGCATTGCTTTTGGTTCCTACCTTCTTGGATTATAATCACGTTCCACTGCTCTTAAGCCATGCTTTCCTACTAGAAGGAATGAGAAGCCACCGATACAATATTTTCCCATAAAAGATATCTGGACGTTTGTCCCCACCAAATTCCAAAGTTTTCTTTTATTTTAGGAGAATTTTCATGCTTGGTATCTATGATTACAGGATGATTTGCCTACCTGTTTAACATGGAAGAACACAGGTATTGAAATAGCACTAGAGGTTAACGTGCTGGCCCATGATTTAAATAGAGGTTTATTAGGTTCTGCTGACTATTTTTGGTCCCCATTAATCAATTGCTTCTTTTTCCCCTGGGGACCCATACCTGTGGCCCTTTTAGACATATTCATCATTTCTAAATTTATTTAGATGGCATTTTTGTATACGCCATCAAAGCTCTAGAGCACATCCATATCCCCAATGATGTCCTAACTTATGATACCTTTCTTAATGAACATCGTAAAATCTCAGGTCCCGTTCATTTTAAATAACAAACTACTTTACTGCTTTATTAGCTATTGAAATATATATTCTTAAATCTAGCTCTTAGAGTCTTCAAAGATTTCTCTAGACTCACTACCAACTTTGTGAATGGAAAGAAAGTAGCTCTTGGTCCACTCATTATGGTTGTTCCGTATAGAAGCCTTACCCATGGTGCTTTTTTGATGTCATTAAAAGAAACTGGGGTTCTTTTTGGCCCATTTTGGATTTTCCAAATAACCTTGTGAAAGGAAAGAAAGTTTCTTTATTTTCCTTTTTGGTTTAGGAAAATTCCTTGTGCACTTCCATTTAGTCCATCATCGAAATCCAAATAGCCAAAACTTTAAAGTCCGGGTTGTCAATTGCTTAGCTTATCACCTAGGAAGGTTCTTGATAGCACTTCCTCGTTTGTTTATTTCCTTTAGGAGATATTAAACTTTGACCAAATTTGTGCTAATCTCTTTCCTTATGATATTCCTGAAATCTATTACTTTTTTTTTATGATAAAACTGATTATGGGTGACTTCGATGCCTTTTGGTTGAGTGTATTTATGCCGACTGATCTTCCAATATAACTATATACCAAGGGAAGGTTCTACCATGGATTTGAAACTTATTCGCTAGGAAATTTGTTCTTTATCAGGGTGTAACCATGTCAATTGCTTACTCCATGGAATATCCTTTGATGAACAATTGCTTACTCCATGGAATATCCTTTGATGAACAGGAAGAAGAATAATTCTAATAATGATGAACCTTTTGTCTGCTGCTCTCGGATTACTGCAGTAATGTGGGATCGATTTTTTCCAAACTTTGAAGTTAATCAACATTCTCTAGGAGTTATAGCGGAATACGCTAGTTAGTGGATTGCCTTCACATTTAAAAGGCCTGCCTGGCCATTAGCGAGGCTTGCCCAGCCTCGCCGAGGGCCGACGATGCGCCAGCGAGGTCGCCGGCCTTCGTTTGGTCGGTTGTCGAACTGACGACCGGCCACTTGAAGAAGAAGAATAGGAGAGAGAAAGGAAAAAAAAAAGAAAAGAAGAAAAAAGGAAAAAATAATAAATTTATTTAAAAATTAAACAAAAATGATTTGGAATAGAAATTTTGAGTACGGTACCAAACGTAATTCTATTTCAAAATAAAAAATTTTGGACAGTTACCAAACGGTTTAAAATACTTAAAATTGTTCCCGGAAACAGAGTAAAAAATAATAATTTCTAATTAGAAATTGTTCCCGGAAACAGAAGCGTTACCAAATGCACTTTTAACATCTCCTCTTCTCCCCTAATCTCTAATCCAAACATAGCATAAAATGTACATCCTTCCCCTTTACTCTCTTTCCCCTCGGTCACTCTCCTCTCACCACACCACATTTAAAAATTTGAGACATATAAATTTTACCTCTAGAAATCTATTCCATTTGCTTTTAAAGAATTTAGTGGTAGAAAAATCGAAGTACCCTGAATAAACCTACCACTCAACTCGTACCCTTCATGTCGACCGAAAGGTGAGAGTAAGCACAGAAAACGGGCCGGCCTGGTCCACTGTGGGTCCTGCCCTACACGACCCATCTAACAATGGGTTACGAGGGCCTTTCTAAATTTCGAATTGGACCATCCTTCATATTTCCCTTGAGAGGCTCTTTGGACCCACGATTAGTAGCCGCTGAATCCTTTTTAGGCTCGGGCACGACCCTCTTGGAAAATGGGCAAGCCCAAGCCAAAGAGAACTAGAAAGAAAATATTGATGAATAAAAAATGACATAGATAATCTATGAATTTTGGCTTAATGTACAATATAGTCCATAAATCTTTAATTTATTTAATATTGTCATTGAATCTTAGTCCAATATATAATGTGGTCTCTGAACTTTTAATTTATTCAATGAAATCCATAAACCTTTAATATATATTTAATTTAATTATTAAATCATATGAAAATATTCGATGTTATCCATAATCTTAAATGTTGAAGAATTATATTGAAAATTCAAGAGATCACATTGAATTAATTAAAAATTTAGGGATAATATTGAATATTGGATTAAAATTTACGAATTACATTAAATGAATTAAAATATTAAAGATTACATCACACGTTAGGTCAAAATTTAGAAATTTAGATACCATTCGTGTGATTGGACCTGAGCAGGTCCTTAAAAGGCTCTGACATCCCGGAAAGACGGGATAGTCCTCGGGATCTGGGGGACGAAAAAGATTCCGGCCCCATTGGCCTTCCCGGTCACAACCCCTTTGGGGGTAGGGAGGCCACGGCTGAACCCCGCGATGCCTTCCCCAGGGTTGCCTGGGCGCGGTACAGGGTAATGATGTCGCCAGTCGAAAGACTGGGTGTTGGCCTTGGCCGGCCAAGAGATCACATTGAATTAATTAAAAATTTAGGGATAATATTGAATATTGGATTAAAATTTACGAATTACATTAAATGAATTAAAATTTTAAAGATTACATCACACGTTAGGTCAAAATTTAGAAATTTAGATACCATTCGTGTGATTATCCTTATTGAAAAATAAGAGAAAATCCCTTAAGAAACAAAAGAAAAAGAAAGGATCCATCGGCATTGGTCACTCCGATAGTCCCACCACAAAAAAAGGGGCAAAAAATCGTTACGCGCAGCGGCCCCGTCATTTCCTCACGCGCCTCTCGCTGGTCCCCTCCCCTTCCCTTCCCTTCCCGTGCTGCGCATTGGTTCGCTCGCTCCCTCGCTCGCTGCGAATCGGGGGGGAACAAAGCGGAGCGAAAGGTTAGGGCACCGCTCCCCCTGATCCGATCCCGCCGTCCGTTCCCCGCTTCACCGGCGCGTGGATCCCGGGTCCCCCCGGCGCCGCCGGAGCCGAAGAGATGGGCGCCAACTCCCCGTCCTCCGATGCGGGCTTCGATCTCGACGGGCAGATCGCGCAGCTCATGCAGTGCAAGCCCCTCTCCGAGCAACAGGTCCGGTTCCCGTTCCGTTTCCGTTTCCGTTTCGTTCCCCACTCGCTTCTCGATGCGATTCGTTTTGCGTTTCTTCTTAGCCCCCGCCCCGGTGAGGATTCCGAGGCTGCGGATGATGCGGTCGGGATTTGGCGTGATTTGGGTTTTTGAGCGGATGCAGCGGTTGATTCCGCTGAATCTGTTTCGTGGCGGGATTGGCGATTCTCCGTTGGGGTCGGTCGATGTCGTGTTGAGTCGCAGGTGGATGAGCTGAGAATTAGTCTTGGACTGGGTGAGGTTTCTGTTGCCAGTGGTTTGTTTAGCTGGGAAGGTTTGCAGGAGAGAAATGGGCCCCTCACGTGACGAGGGTTTCTCGTGGGAGAGGAATGAGATAAAAAGGAGGAGGTAGATGCCGAAATGCAATTTGAAAGGGATTGGGAATTGGTATCGGATGTTTTGGTACTCCGCGTGTTGAAAGCGGAATTTTTCTGGTGGAGATGTTGTAATCGCCGCTTTAGGTGATCTGGAGAGGGGGGTTTAACGGAGTTGGAGTAATAAATTTTATGTCTGAATTAATCTTAAATGACATAAATGCGATCATTTGGTTTTGAAGACTCGAAAAGGGTCTTTACTTAAGAATGAAGAGTCGTGTCATTCTACTCCTGTGGGAATTTATTTTACGTCAGAAAGCGATGGTAGATAGTTAATGTTGGGGGGCAAACCATCTTTGAGTTTTTGGAGTATATGTGAGATGTGATTCTCCCACTCTTTCCAGCTTAGATGTAGTAGTTGTCAAGGATTTGGTATGAGATCATATGAGATTTGTTCAAGCTCAAATATTTTGATAAACTGGGCTTTTGTTCTTAAGAAGCTTATCTTTGTCTAACTATGGATGCTTGTGGGGGTAACAAAGAGGCCACTGCAAGGCTAAATTGTGCTTAGCACCAAATCCATCCATTCCATTCTTAGCCTTCATTCTTTAATAACCCTGTTCTGTAAATTAGCACACAATGGTGCAATTTATCTCCGACAGTTGGGGGCAGGGTTATCATAATCAATTTCGGAGTGCAAAGCTTGTCTTTTGCTCTTCAATGACTGCTTTCTTATAATAGGAATCATAGTGCAGTTCGTTTTCAACAGTATTGTTTATAAATGTATGAAGTGGTGTGGAATGAAAATGATACACCCATAAACTTGAGGATTTCTTGCATGTGAAAACTGAAGCTCGAAAGTTGGACCAGCATTAAGCAGATTCTGTTATTGTACATTTATATTTTATGCTGATGTCGAGGTTTGCTGACTGCTAGTAATTTTGAATTACTTGCTGGTTGAAGAGTGCTCACTTCGTCCATCAGTCCTTCTCTCCATAAGCATCATTCTCACTATGTGCAACAAGCACACAACATGAACATGTGCTTGCCTGAAGGGTGTGTGCATATTGTTTGCATACACTTGGACATCTATATCCGGGAGACTTTTATTATTTTATTAAGTTCTATGAATTGC
This sequence comes from Eucalyptus rudis, assembly GCA_019915205.1. NCBI lineage: Eukaryota > Viridiplantae > Streptophyta > Magnoliopsida > Myrtales > Myrtaceae > Eucalyptus > Eucalyptus rudis. Next base: position 1,143,313 of record JAHMTN010000177.1, on the reverse strand, counting down.
CAAAAACAGCTAATAAGTCCCGTCCTCTTCCACCTTTCCTTTCCTGTTTGATTTAACAAAAATGATAATAATATTTGATTTAACTATGATGTAGGTTAAAGCTTTATGTGAGAAGGCTAAAGAGATACTGATGGAAGAGAGCAACGTCCAGGTAAAATAATTATATATCTTGTTCAATTTTTCGTTTGTTGAAGTTCGCTCCTGTGACTGACATCTTTCTATATTTTTTGTGTGTGTTTCCTCTAGTCTAGGATATAGCTAACTTTCTTAACCTAGTAACTGTTCTGTACAAGCAGGAAAAGAAACAGAATTGCTTTTGATAAGATAATAAGAAAGTATCCTGGTCATTGAGAACATAGTTTAAGATTTGAAGATCGTTTACAGCATGAACCACATGCCCAATTTAAAGTTATGTACACTTGTATGCTGAATGTCCTCGAATTCACTAAAGCCAACTAACTGGACTGGCCTTCCTCTATAGTTTAGTGTTCTTATTAGATTAAACACCAAAATGCCTGCCCATTTTGAGCTTTTGAATGGAATTGGCATGACCAATAAATCCAAACTTTTGGCAACTCAAAGGATTTGATCGCACAGTGCATTTGAAATTGTGAAATAGGTAGCCAGTTATCCATGTGAATGATTCAGACACTGTGGTGTACCCTCGGTGATAATCCTTTATTTCAACTATTTGTAGTATGATAGCTTTCAAGCTCTCTCAGTGTTTCTATTCATGCACCTTTAAAGTTAAAACTATTTATTACTTGAGTCAGTGGAAAAACCATTCATCTGCCAATTAAAACGTTCTCCTATTTTCCCAGATATTCAGTAATTGTTTTCCTTTCAAAACCTTGGACTGATCAGTTTAATAGATAATATAGTAAGTTAGCATGTACCTAGAGCATACGAAAGCTGCTTTCATCATTGGAAGTGATCACTGAGGTTTTCATGACTGTTCTACTTGATCTTCTTTAGTTTACCATTCTCATATAAGTAGCTGCTAGTTCTTGCTCTGCACTATGGTAGGAGAAGATATGTGATGACATTGGTTTTCCTTAATTGATTGTTATTCTGTATACTTATATGCAGCCTGTAAAAAGCCCCGTAACAATTTGTGGTGACATCCATGGGCAGTTTCATGATCTTGCTGAACTTTTTCGAATTGGGGGAGAGGTAATAATTGTTACTTAACCTATTTTTTTATGAATTGACAGTTTGAGCATTAAAATCTCTTGTACCGGCAGAGATAATTTTTTTCATAATCTTTAGAAGTTGAAGATGAGCCTCCAAAAGTCATGGAGACAAATCTCATAGTTCCTGTGCTTTTATGATGTATACTATCTGTGTTAAAATCTTAAAGTTTTGCATAGATTTTCTGTGGGATATATTTCTTGATTAGATGACTTGTGAATCTATTAATCTTTTTTTCTTTTTCATTGACAGTGTCCAGATACCAATTACTTGTTCATGGGTGATTATGTGGACCGTGGATATTATTCTGTCGAAACTGTAACAGTAAGTATTAGTTGGTTTTAATTGTGTATTAGACATTTGTTTGGAATTCTGCAACAAGCATAAATATTATTATATAAGACTAAGATATAATGTGATTTGTCGCGAACAAACTTGGGCATAATTCTGCCAAAAACTGGTCATGTTGCAATGGAATGTCAGTGGCTTATTATCTGCCTATGGGAAGGATATGAAGATTTCTTAGTTACATGAATCTGCACATATATGTTTATCCAGTCGTTGGTCTGGAAGTTACTGGGAGTTTGGTGGTTTAACTTTGGGCGAGAGCTTAATGTGTCGTTAAATGGGTATATGGTGAAAATATGTACACATTAGGGAGTCATTTGGTGAAAGATTTTGTAGTTTATAGTTTTTCCTTTCAAGTCATGATTGCTGTATTGCCCCTTATTTCTTGTCTTATTTTTATTTTACTTGCCCACAAATAAAAGAACTGTCTAAAAAGCAAAGTCAGATCACTATAGTTAAAAGTTGGTGATGTCTCTGAAGATCACATTGTGTTGCCGGAGAAAGGGACTTGTGACGGGCAGATTAAAGTTGCCTCTTTTTCATACTTAAATAGTGAGTTTGTGATGCAATACGAGGGTTCAAGCCTTAACGAGGGGATAAAAGGACTCTGAGTGCTTGCCGACTGAGAAAGCTGGTTGCTGAAATTGCTAAAAGCATATTAAAATGTTAAAATAATTCTTGTAAACAAAGATGGTAAAATAAGGATCTTTGATTTCAGATTGTTTACTTCAGACATGGGAGCTCGAAGTTGGAGTTATGGATTTTAAGGTGTTAGAAGTATTAACAAAGAAAGAGGTTCAGAGCCATTCAACTTGAGAAGTATTTTATTCAGTCAACACGACCTCTGGGAAGAACCATACCTTTCAGATTACTTTCTAGTTGGTAGACGGATTTGAGGGACAGGAAGGATGGAGTGAGGGATGGATAAAAGGATTTTACTCGGATGGATTTTCACATTAGGAAGGTATTTGGTTTGCCAGGGAAGGAGATCTATGCTTCTCTTTTTCTATGAAAGGAAAACAATTCACACAGTTATCCTGGTGGAAAAGGACTGCATTGACATGTCAACATTCACACGTCCTTAATACCAGCCCCACATTTGAATAACAATTGAACTTTTTTGTACCAACGGCAATTAAGTTTGCATTCTTATACTATGTCTATTTTACTCTATATCTACTTAATGGTTGTCGGATTTTCCATTCAACAATCTATGGAATTTTCCGAGCCATTGTTCCCAACTCATCACTATAGACTCAATCAACTGTTTGTGCAAAAATAATAAGTCAGTGGAAATTGAATTATACCCTAAAAGGAAATGATGAGCATCCTGAGGTGTGAGCTTTGCATGGAAAAAGCATTCATCTCCAAGTTGTTTTCAGTTTCTTGTTGTTTTAAGATTTCTTGACGGTTTTCCCGTATCGTTTGTAACATTTGGTCATTTCATTATCCAGCTATTAGTGGCCTTGAAAGTACGATATCCTCAGCGAATTACTATCCTTAGAGGGAATCATGAAAGTCGTCAGGTAATGCTTTCCATTATTATGCTATTCACCTCTTGTTGTCTTGCTGTCCTTCCTCTCCAACCTGTGCAACATGCTGGGGCTGGACTAGACAACTGCTCATATTAAGTATTGTTTTTGGAAAGTTTCTCCCTTCCCTCATGGAATCAGTTTATTACCTGAGATATCGGTGATTGCAAAGCAAAGCAACGATTCTCGTTGCTTGACCTTCCTATTGACTTTGATATCCGTCTGATGCAGGTTACGCCGTTCTTCTTCACAGTTCGTTTTGGAATTACCCGTTATACGTCTAAATCGTATATTGCTTTGTGAATCTTGCCCAGAGATGTTTTGTACCATTCAACTCATTAATTTTTTCCCCTTTTGGCAGATTACTCAAGTTTATGGTTTTTATGATGAATGCTTAAGGAAGTGAGTTCTCTATGCTAGTGTTCTTCTTTAAGATATCTTAAACTGTGTATTTTTGACATTGGTTTGTATGGTTGCAGCGATCTATCCTATGATTGCTTTGATCTTCACTTCATTCCCTCAGTCTTCATCATAGTCTACATATGTAAATAAGGGGCAATGTCAAATCCAAAAATGAAGAGAAGTTTTTTTTTTTTTTTTTTTTTAAATTTTTTTTTAACTGTCCTTTTATTTTTAATGATCCCTCTGCACATCTTGGTTCATCTAATGCCTTGAGACCAGAATGTGGCTTATAACTCTGCCATTGTGCAGATATGTTTAGCTGGAAAAATGTTGTGACTCAGTCTAGTAGTTTTGTTCCCTACATCATTGGGACCCTACCAAAGCTGGTTTAGTAATGTCTACCTCAAAAAGGATCATGTCATGTCTCTTGGGGCATTTATTTCCCCAGAAAATATATGGAATATCACGATTTGGTTGCTAAAGTTGGGGGTTTGTGACACATAAGAAGTTCCTAACTTCTGGATTCTGGGACCTATTAGTGGCGCAGGAATTCCCCTAGATATGGGCTACATAGCTTTGAACAGTCACTTGATGCGACTTAGCAACTCATCCTGTGGTATGGACCTTCCTTTTCAGGAATGGATGGCATATCACGTTTCCTAAAGACTTGTTGATATAAAATGGCAATTGGCGTTTTTCATTAGCTATTTCATGACATGAGCTGTTGAAATGAATAGATCCTTCATTGCGGTGTCATGGTCTCATATTTTTATTAGCTATGCTGTTTCTTGTTTCTTCTGTAGATGAACTTGTGACAATGTTTCTTTCTGCTGATTCACTTGCAGGTATGGAAATGCTAATGTTTGGAAGATATTTACAGATCTGTTTGACTATTTTCCACTGACAGCATTGGTGAGAAGATCCTTTTAGTCACAGCTGTTAATAGTCGATATTAGGTCATAGCTCTGATTAAATTGAGATAAACTAACATAATTTCATAAACAGAGTTTTGCTGACCAAAGAGATGTCACTAAGCAGTTGTTTAGTTGCTGGACTTAGTCTAGGAGAAGGTTGTTAATTAATGGTTGAAAGGCCTTGTCCATCAAACCTGGTCAATCATTTGTTTGCTGGAGAATTCTGTGAAAAGAAAATATTCTTTGGCATACTTCGTCTCCTTTAGTGTCATACTTAGGATAATCCCTGGAAGAATGGCCTCTTTTCCTTTTTGTTCCCTGAAGCAGTATGTACAACAGTCGTGGCAAATCACTCAAGTTGGTTCACACACTGGTACTTTGTCAATAAAACTTTAGTTAATGCATGCTTTAATGTCCTTACCATTGAGTTTGATTGCGGGGTTTTTGGGTTTGGGCTCCAGCTTTAGTGGCTAGTTATATTGGAGAAACGAGGAAAGTGGTAATATTGCTTACACTAATGGCTTTTTTGAAATCGTGAATGATTGACTATATAAGGCCATTAACCCACTTATGCCTTTCACCTTTTCTTATTTAGGTTGAGTCAGAGATTTTTTGCCTGCATGGCGGATTATCTCCTTCAATTGAAACTCTTGACAGCATTAGGAACTTTGATCGCGTTCAAGAGGTACCTCATGAAGGACCGATGTGTGATCTACTATGGTCAGATCCTGATGATCGATGTGGTTGGGGCATTTCACCTCGGGGTGCTGGTTATACTTTTGGCCAGGTCATTGTGTGAGATTTCTCAGTTGTGAGGTTGAATTGCTGTGTACTTTCTTCTCTGTGATTGTTGTTTCTGATCTTTGTTTTCAATTACGCAGGATATATCTGAACAATTCAATCACACAAACAACTTAAAGCTGATTGCTAGAGCTCATCAGCTGGTCATGGATGGATTTAACTGGGCACATGTAATTATTTTTCTTGTAAATTTGTCATTGTGGTTTTCTGTTCATCCTTTGTACTTGAAATAGAGATTTGAGAAAGCTAGAATGGGAGCTGTTTTCTGAACATATATGTGCTTGTTTTAAGATAGCTCTAAAATAAGGCTTTCATCAACATTACTTTTTAAAATTTGAGAAACTTAAGTGAACCACATTCAGGCCTAAGCTACTCAATGGTAAAACATTTGGCCTTTTGCACACAAACCATTTTGCACAATGTATGCGTAATCTGCTAGTTGTTTTGTTGTTTTGACTTAAAAAAGGTTGTCTTAGGGTAATCATTTGCAGAACAATCTAAAAGACCAGCAAACTCTTCTGTTTTTTCTTCTTGGGACAGGAACAAAAGGTTGTGACTATATTTAGTGCACCTAACTATTGTTATCGCTGTGGGAACATGGCTTCCATCTTGGAAGTTGATGACTTCAAGGGCCACACATTTATACAGGTATTTCTTTGTTCTTTTAATACACTTATTTCATACTACTCTTTCCATAACAATTGTACTTTGAGATGTGAATAATGTGGAAATGTTTAGTTCGATCTATGCATTGTGATTTTGTTTTGCTTGTTTGGCAGTTCGAGCCAGCTCCTAGGAGAGGAGAACCAGATGTCACCCGCAGAACACCTGATTACTTTCTCTGAAGTCACTCCACTGTGTAACTGATTTTTTACTCATGCCTTTCCACGGAGTGTCTGGAGGCCGTTGATCCTGCTGGGAGCTAGGTCAGGTTGCAAATTCTTAAGTTCTCCCTTCGCATTAGCAGGCGTTGCTCTTACCATATGAACTATTTATGATATGATAACACAGCAGGTTTGCTTAACTGGCTATCTTGGGTCAGTGTATAAGGAACAGGGTGAAGATGTGGATAGTAAGTGTGTAATTTGTTATGGCTTTCTAAGTTTTGCTCAATGCAATCTATTGTTAAGTTATAGGATTGAGTGAACCCTGTGAATAGTAAATGTGTCTCACTTTTGTAGTTCATTTACTAGAGCAGTGGGTTGTCGTGATCAAAACATGAATTTGTCGAGAACTCCTAATTTTATGCATTTGTTTTCACCTTTACTTTATTTAAAATGCTATTTTGGTTCTTTTGGAGAGGTTTGTTTAAAATCTTAGGGCTTCAGTTAAGATTATCATTTGCTTTCTACATTGTCTTTGTATCTGAAAGGTAAATTGCAATTCGAGTCTTTAATACGATAAACTCTAAGTTTGAAAGTTCAGAATTGCACTGTCAAAAAGGATTTATTAGCTCTTCCATAATCGTATGCTGGACACGAGAAGGAAATTTCTTTGCTAAATGGAGATCAAAATGAATTGCAATGCTGGTCCCTCGTAGCAGCGCTGCTTCGCCTTTAAGCTTATCCTTTGGGTTTATTAAACATCAAGAAAGAATTGGAAACCTAGATCCATCCCCAATTAGGACGAGGTTATATCTTTTCTAGGCAGATTCCAATTAGATTTCTACCGGGAAAAAAGTGTCAAGTAGATTCAAAATCAAGTTTGATCCTCGAAAATTAATCTCAGGATTCAGTAAGGCGAGCAAATCCTTACATAACAGTACTTTTCTTTGAGGGGTTTGGAAAGAAGAGCCAAAGCAAGACTTCGGGAAGCCTGCCTTCCCTCGAATGTGATTCACAGCATATGAAATGATACGAAAGAATGAAAAAAACGAACTGCAACATGGATAATCACCGTGACAGTCGAAACTTTTCCTTTTCTGGGCCACATAACGATCTGCCTGCCATCTTAATATGTTCGCCTCCCCCTCCTCCCCCTCCTCCCCCCCTTCGTGCAAATTCCTCAGGGTAAGTAACTAAAAGGATAGGGAGATGTTGATGAGGTAAGACCCATTATCGAAAAGATGTGATGCAATAGTTATAGAGATGGCTATGTACACAAAAATTAGCATGAGTTGCTAGAAAAAATGGATGGGTTTTCATTACTAAGCTCCATACATATGATTTACACTCTAAATCTCATACTGGTAAGATCCTCGTAGGTGAGCTCATACATATTATGTATGTATGTATATACAAAATTCAGCATCACATTAAGCATTACAACCCCAAATAAGAGAAGAGAGAAGGAACCAGATCCACAACAGACCAGGCAAGGCCTGCGTATTGAAGAAACCTGATCCCTGTATCTACGTCGAATGACTGCTGGTGGCCGTAAAAGAATAGCTTTTGCAAATAGCCGGATTGCTTGATCTTGTCTGACTTTTTGAGAGTGACCGATCCATTTAGAGCTGGGATGTAGCTAGTCGATCTGATCGGTATGCTCAGCGTGTTCGAGACCATGGGAAGTGTCCACTTGGCGAGGGTCTTGCTGCAGAATTTCACCAGTAGTATCGTCGGTATTCCCACGAGCACTCTTCCTAGAAATGCCGCGAGTGATAGTTGTGGTGTAAATATCCTCGGAACAGCTTCATGGTGGAATTGACTATATGTCTGTTGGACGCCGGTAATCTGCACCAAAACTATTTCATTAGCTTATGTACAACAAAACAATGATTGAGACTGGGAAAAATGACATCTCAATCCTGGCAATAAACTATAAGACCCAGAATGTAACATAGGGGACAGAAATATAGGACAAACATATACATGAGAGATCTACAAAGACAGATACATAGGTGATTCTTTTCTCTTACTGAATATGAATTGCGCAAAATGACAAACGACGTTGTCGGGCTTCCCAAAGCATGCCATCTTCTTTTTATTTTATTTTATTTCTTTGGATGATGGGCAAGCAGAGGGAAGGGAAGGGAAGGTAGGAATTGATCGTGCACGAGGATACCCTATTCGTACTGATTTTGTCTCTTACCCAGTGCAATTAGGTTCTGCTTTTTCAGGATACTGTATTTGCCAGGATAAAAGAATTTAGGGAAGGTATCTGTTCAAAACCCAACAATTTGCGAACTTTCCCCTGTGAGCTTTCACACACCTCCTCGGCCAAGTGAATAATAAACCTATAATGGCCCACCAATATTTTCAGGTACTCCTAGGGGAATGAACTTTCCTAACATCAGCAGGATAGCTAATCTACAGCTGCAGCTTGACGTACTCTGAAGTAGACTTTTGACAAATTGAAAGCCCAGTTAAGGAAGCTACAACTAATGGCAGCATCTGTGACCATCCAACAAAGACAAGGGGGAGTAATTTTGTTGGAAGCATGATTTCCCTTTCCTCTGAATATCCATCTCAGCAGGTTAACTCTGAAGAACATATGCCTGAGGTTTCAGAGATTTAAGAATGGCTGACTTCTAAAGAAAGAACATACCTTTACATCAACCTTTTTTGGCCAAGGGGGGATAATCTTATGGAGTATCAAGTCAAAAGCTCTTTAATGGTTTAACATGAGTCATTCAACCGACATTATGAATATCCACAATCTCAATCTGGGTACCTCGTCTTATGCTTGACTAATACTAGGAAGGACATAATCTCCAATATCAAACATAACAAACATACTAAAATGTCTTGCATGCTCACAAGTCACACCCAAGGCTCATGAATCCAAGTAATATTGATGTCAACATTGTGCAGGAAATGTGGTATCCTAGTGCAGTGACTGCCATAGATTAGCAAAACTTGAAACAAAACTGAAGCAGCATTTCGATCTCAAATAACGATGAAGACTTACGATTCCCAGGGCAACACCATTGAAGGCTGTGTGGAACTCGAAACTCGGAGTTGGAAGTTCAGGAGTTGGATAAGCAAAAAGCAACAAGAAGCTAAGGGTTGTCCAGAAATAAGTTACTGCAGAGGCAAGACAGACAACAATGAGGAGCATGAAACTTTAAAAATCCCCACTTAACATGTGAAGTGATACCCACTCATTATCCAAGTTGCTCGTGTGTAAGTCTATCAACATGAACGATAGTATAACAAGAGAGATCACGATTGGTCTTTCCCACTAAATTTTTTTTCCATCATTACTAATATAAAGGGATAGATCACCGGTTGGTCTCTCCCACACAAAGCAATATTTTCTATACTATTACCATCATAAAGGGAGAGATTAGTGGTTGGTTCCTCCTACTAATTATAATTGTTTATTCTTAGCAAAACAATCTTTTGTTAGATAAGAAAATTCAGAAAGTAAGGGATACCACAACTCCATAGCCTACCTATGTAATTATCACTTAACCACCACCTATTAAAGTCATATTCACCCTCCACCCCCCCCCCCCCCCCCAAAAAAAAAAAAAAAGAAGTCATATTTCCATAGTTTTCATTTCTTTAAATCTGTAGTTCCTCTCCATAAGCCATCATCCTAACATCATTTTTCAGGAGGATTGAATCAAAACTTTTTAGCTTAAACATAAGCATATCGACTGGTGGGGGTTCTTCCATTAGAGAAGCAGATAATGAATGTAAACTATCAACCAAGAATCCTCAATCTGGTTCCAAACAAGCCTCATGAGAGTTTGTACAACAAATATAACAACGAAATTTCTGGAGTACTATCCCCAGTGTTCCATTTCAGCATTTGTCAATCCATCGACCGGTCATTAAATTAAGCATCATATATACAGAAAGCAACAATATGCTCAACAAATCCAAGTTTTTTCAGGAATTCATGCTATTTTATATGGGCAATAGACATGAAACCATGCACAGGTTTGAATTGATAAAAGTAGCAAGAGGAAAGACGCACCATTCTGTCCTGAGACTATAAAATTGTCAACATAATCGTGGACTGTTAGCCAAAATGCAAGGATCACCAAGCCCATAATGAGGCCGCCTATGATATCGATCAAACTGTGCATGCCGAGGTATATTCTTCCTACCATGGAAAACCAGATGTCAACTTAATTATAAGATAAATAATGAGGTTCTAATAAGCATGCGCAATTATGTTTTATCCATTGCGCAATGCCATAATGAATTAATAACAAAAGACCACAACCATAAATGGGCAGGGAAATAAAATACTTGACGTCAATTTCTTTTACCACTATACTATTTCTACTGAGGATGAACCATCAGCCAATTTTTCCTGCTATCTCAATTGTCAGTAAAATTTTGGGTTTCAGCATGTTAATAGAGGAAAGGAAGACATAAACGTGGGATGTTTTGGGAGCAGTTATTTGGCAGGAGCCTTTCCCCAATCTTTTGCCACAACTTTAGCAATGAGTTAATTGGGAAGCTGCAAGATAAGAAAGAGATTGGCGTTCTTTTACATCTTCAACCTTATCTGTTGTTCATGTTTTCATTTAGAAAGCGATAATTTGGGAAGCCAAAGCGAGACCAACTCCCCAAGCTCTCCCTTAAATTGATAGTAATGATGATGCAACATACCCAAGCCAATAAGCCCAACAAGCAAACAAACGACTGCAAAGCCAGCAAATGCTATTAAAGCATCCCTGCTTTGGATATAAGACAGGACATAGTGCAATAGATATCTGCAAAGCCACCGTAGAAGAGATGAGAGTCAGTGTATTTACAATATGCATTGATACAGCTATATTTGTACTTCAGAGGAAAAAGACAAATAATACAAGATCACTTTTCATGGCTTAGTCTACCATAGGCAATCTACCAACAAATGTTCACTTAAACAGAAAAAAAAGTGCCATCATACTGCAATGTACCATCACATCCCTGGAGTTTTATTAGCTAATACAGCATATGAGAGGGTAGATTAAAGGATGATGACTGTCATCTTTACTGTTATTTATAATTGGTAGTAGGAAAATTACTATGTGGAGGTTTACTTTAGGTCTATTTCCTGTTAAACCATTGTCATGTGAGTGGGGAAGTTGTAAGAGCAGATATTAGCTCATTTCTTTTGCTATTTTCCTTAACAAATGAAATACAGAACAATATTCTCTCTCAACTCAATATCCCTTCTTCTTCATTTTCTTCTTATTTTTCTTCACATCTATTCTCTTCTCATCTATATCTAAATTCTTATTGCAACCTCAATTCTCTTCTCATCACTCTCTACATTTTCTTAGCTCAATACATGTGCTTCAGATATGGCAACAGAGTATTTAACTTGAAAGCTCCACATCAATATGAATGCCTCATGACTATTGCCTGCATGACTGCATCAAACAGGTTATGATGCCCTACAAACAACATTATCAATTTTTGTTCCAGGGTCAAAATTCTAAGCCTCAACACCCCTCTAGAAAGATAAAAATACCATAATGTCTGCTTCTAGTTAACAAATCGATCATAAAACAATTCCATGCACAAAATGCAATGAGGATTCTCGTGAAAAGAGATGACAATGTCATACCCGGATAAGCAAACTGTGTTGAGCGTGTGAGAAGAAGGCAATCCATACTCCATTGCATTCTCTTCTTCATCCTTTGTCGCCGTTACTCTCCTAACAGGGGGGCAACTTGGCCTTGGGGCTGATACCACATCCTATGCAACACAAACAAGAGCTCAGCAAAAGAAAGACAGTGCCCCGCATTTTCTTGCCCTGCATTTTTCTTTTTATTCATCATCAAACATACACTCACCACTTAAATTAAACAGGGACAATGTAAAGTCACCAAGTAATGGAAAATAGAGTACCTTGACGCAGTTGCCCATGTAATCACAGAAAGCCATCAGAAGGGTCATCTGCCTCGCCAATTTGCCATGACCGCTCTTCAAAAAGAAGATATCCAAAAGCCAAGCCATCATCAATATTCAAGTAATGCAGCCACTCAAATTACTCTATAGATATACAGAGAAAACCACTTCTGTAGCTATGTGTCTAATTTCCACAGAGAGAGAGAGAGAGAGAGAGAGAGAGAGAGAGGTAGAGAGTACCCAGAAAAGCAAAGGTAGAAAGGCAGTGTAAAAAGGCACAGAAACGACACAGGACAACCCGGAGAACAAAGCATCCAACACCCTGTGCCGGAACCTCTGCAAGGACAAAATAAATAAATAAATAAAAGGGGGGGTAAGAAAACGGAGTCAGATTAAAGCAAACCTCAATTCTCATTCACTAAACTAGTACTTCCACATATGTTCCATTCAATTCTCTCTCTAATTTCTTTGCCTCTCCATATCCCAGACCTGGATCTGGAGGATGAGAGGAACTCCCACATCCACACGGTGGGCAACCCAGGGTTGGAGCAGAGATCTGAGAGCTGGCGTCACATTGCAGTACGAAGACACCAAGATCCAGCACACGATCCCACAGAGAGTCCCAGCTTGCCAAAGTGCTATGCTCTCCATCCCTCCCTCTCCCTCTCCCTCCCTCCCTTCCTCCCTCTCTCTCTCTCTCTCTCTCTCTCTGTGGCTGAATTCCCACTTCCAGAAGAGGGGAGGGGAGATGTTCAAGGCAAGCTGAGACAGACCCAGCAGTTGAAAATCCGTTGGCAGCACTCGGGAGGGAGAAAGGGAGAGCCTTGGACTCTGGAGGAGAGACGCAGCAGGGGAAGAATTTTTTTCCTCAGAGAAATTTCTCGTTGAAAATTCTGCGGTGTGTCGGAGTGGTCGGACGGCTTTTCCAATTTTTCATTATTTATTTTGGAATTTTTTGCTTCTCTGTCTTCTTCTCTCTTATATATTTATTTATTAATTATTATTTTAATTTTTTTTCTAAGATTACACCGCGGGCTTAGTTGGACCTGGGTGGCGCCTGGTGGAGAATTGGCCGCCACAAGAATCGGAACTTTCCATGTTCTCTCTCCATCTTGACAACCACCGGAATAAATAAAGGATAAAAGAAAAGGAAAAAGAAATTCATTTAATTTAATACTAATTTAGTTATTTTACTAATATTTTATTTCATCACGAGATATAGTCTGTATTCTTTTTTTTTGAACAGGAGATATAGTCTGTATTCAAACGGGTCAAAAAGCAAAGTTGGCCAAAAAAGATCCCACCAAAAAAACAAAAAAAGTTGGCCAAAAGACAATTTTTATAAATAGATTGAGCGCGACATATTTTTAACATCAAATCACGGAGAAATTTCAACGAGAAGGAGCCGAGCTCCGACGAATTTGGCCAGAAATAATTATTTTATGATAATATCAATTAAAATGACAATAAAATACTTGATAAGGACAGTTGATTTTTTTTTTTTGCTTGGGTAATTTCGATATCCAAGCATAAGTTCATGATAATGATATGAATAGGGAGGCCCTTAGATTATACTAAAATTAGGTGAATATTATTACAACGACACATAAAGAAAAAAAGGTTTTGTAGTGACAATATGCAACGGGGTATCGTTATTTGAATCAAAGCTAATTGCTTAATTCGCATTAACATTCCCTTAGTCTTTCAAAATGAATTTCAATCCGTAACACACGCTTATGGTCGTTGGAATTTGTTTGGTTCATGCTTAATGGGGAGTATAAAATTATCGAGGGAAAAAATTAACCGAAACCAAGGTTATAAAAAATTAAAAGTAATATTGAGGAGGCGCATGCGCAATGCGTACGTGCTTACATATGTGCTTAGCAATAAGTATAGCTTACAACAACGCATTTAAATAATGTACTTGTGCATTATCTATAACATCATAAAAGGAAAAAGGGGGTCCTAATTTCAAGGAGAGGAACCCTTCATATTCCACTTTTGAGCTTGGTGAATTACTGGTGTATTAAAGATATGGAAGGGAGAAAAATACAAATTAGCACGAAATGAAAAACCCACAAATTTATAATTCAAACAAATCGAATCGAGTTGTAATATGACAATTATGTTAAAAACTATTTCACAGCTAATTTCGTTACAATAGTCTTCCATATATTCAACGTTCCTCTATATCGGCACATAAGATATATCTTATTCACTATCTCTATTAAAAAACCAAAAATAGATGGAATGCGTTTTGCTAGCAAAAGCTAAATAAAATCCTTACAATTCTATTATTGTTTCTCTTAAGTCTGATTATATATATATTCTATACTCACACAAATATGGGCTCAAATGACATAATTTACATTTTAATTATGCTAAGGCTCCGTTTGTTCTGCATAAGATGAATAATTTTAAAAATATTTTCCTAAAAATTATCGCTTATATTGCCTGAAATAATTTTATGTTTCATTATCAACAATAATTTATGTCCAAACATTTTCTCGGGTGATGAAAATATTTTTCGTTTATTTATTTTTGTAAGTAAAACGACTAATCATTTTTAGAAAAATATTTTTCAAGTCATTCTTTTTCGTAGAACAAACATAACCCATAATTCTTATTTAAAAAAAAAACAATTCAAACACAATATATTTCTTTGGTTACTAGCAACCTCGATTATATTTCCATTAGTATGATCAAAATAAAAAAGATCGATTGTGACGTTCACTCTTCCATCGCGTGTGCGTGCACGTTAGTGGTAAGATCAGAATAACCCATAAATGAAAAGTAGACCAGCAGCAGAACACAGGCCTTTCATTTAAAATCCTCAAAGTTCGAACATGCCTAAAAATCGCAGCCAATGGCAGAGAATAATTAGGCATGCATCAGAGCGTGCCAGTTAAAAGCAATCTAGTATTGCAAAAGCGATGTGACAGGGAACATTAGCATATCAGGCAGACTCTTACCTTGTTCATTTGAATTACTCAAGTGAAAAGCGAGAATATTTGAATTTGTGATACGGCACAGACTTTGAAGGCATAAATGATAACTATTCTGCTTAAAAATTAATTTCTGAAAAAGAAATAAAATTTTCTATTACTAGTTTTAAGAAAAATATGTATTCGATAACGATAACAAAGTTTTTATTCTTTGAATAGAAATTCTTTTGATAGCAACATAATTTTTTTTTTCTCTTGGGTAGTGATGGATGGCCGATGATGGACATCAATGATTGGGGTTGGTCGCTGATTGATGGCGGCAATTGATGGACGACGACTAGGTCGATGGTGGATGGTGGCCAGCGGCTACAAATGGGCGATTGGCTAATAACAAAGACAAATGATAAGAAAAAATTATATTTCTCGTGTTTGTTTTTGAAATAGAGAAGTAAAATTTTTTTAGTTCTAATTTTTATTGCATACCTATTTTTGAAATAAAAATCTATTCCAGAAATAGAAAAAAATAGTTTTACCAAATGAATTTACGTTCCAAAAATAAGTCTAGAACAAAAAAATAATTATGGAATAGAAATAAAATGCTTATTATGTGGACCCTAAGCTTTTGTGCAATGACTCCATGGGATGAAGCATGGGTCAAAAGGGAAGCTCGAGATATCATGCACATCGATGTATTTACTTGGACACACTTTTATCCAAAAATTTGATTTTTCTTCATATTTTTTTGCATTGTTTGAACTCGATTCACAATTAAATATCTTTTTATTTTAGGATCCTTTCATTTCCAAATTGAATTCGATTGTCGTCGTTAGTTTAAGAAAAATCCTAGAATATTTTTAAAACATGATCACATTTTGACACATAAGTTGCTCAAAAGTTGGAAAAATCACACTGTGAGTTTGCAAAAAATAATAATATGGAATCACATTATAATATTATTGTAGCAACCCATAAATAAAAATAATTCCTCCCGATCGGCATAGGGACGGTCCATTTTCTAAGTTGCCGCGAATTGCGTTGACGTTGAGGATGCAAAAAAAAAAAAAAGAAAAGGAAAAGGAATGTCCGGAAGGCCCAAAATCACATATCAAACTAGCCCGAATTAAGGTGCTCCGGCCTGAATTAGCCCGGTCTGGCCTAAAATGTTTTAAACAAACAAGAAATGCCTAGAATTAGGAAAAATATAAAACACAAAATTTAGAGACGAGTCATATGATTTGTTAACATGTGTGATGTTGTAGAAAACAATAATTTAACCATCAAACTTCAACCGAGTCATAAAAGATTATATTGTGATAAAGTTAAGATGTGCGAACTTCGTTTCTTTTGATGAAATTTATGAATTTTAAGTTAGTTTGTTTTAATCATTTGATATTTTTTTTCTTCTTTTAATCATTTGATATTTGAGTGCCAGAGTTTGAAATTTGCTAATGAAAAATATTTTTGAAAAAAATTAAAAAGCAAAAAATTATGGGCTAAGGCTCGATCGGTTTGGACTGAACCGAGTAATTTTGGTCAGGTCCTTTTTTTCTTTCCCTTTCTTTGAGCCATGCTAAGTCTGGCCGGGTATGTTTGGGCCGACCCAAAAATGCCTCTAGGACCGGCTTGCATCCCTAGTCGACACCAACTTGAGAGAGAGAGAGATTGATTTCTAAGCTGATTGGTCATTGTATAAACGTACACGTTAATTTCAATAAACGTTAACTTATATATTGTGAAAAAAAATTGCGGGGACAACGAGGTACATGCACATGTGTCAAGGTGTTTGATGAAAGTTTTCCCATGTCAAAAAATTGACCTGATGATGAATATGTGTAATCTTTCATAATCTATCGATTCAAGTTTTTAAGTAAAAAGTAGGCATAAGTAGATCTGTCAGTGAATGCATGGACTCGAGTTTTTGATTAGCAACTTGCCATATGAGACATGTGCTGAAAGATAGCTCAAGATGCTGTGTGTCTTAATATGTCTACTTCCATATGAAAACTTAAAAATCTTTTCTACTTGTGATATTGCTCAATTGGATGTATTGATACGCAATCTCGTTTCATTTGGGTCATTCATTTGCCCGACATTGTTCGAACTGAGTTCCCAACAAGATTCCCAACAAGATGTATTTTATCTTTCCAGTTCTCTCTCTAGATTTTGAAACTTGTATTTTTTAAAAGTTGAAAATTCGTACTATATAATTTACAAGAATATTTTTAAATAGCATAATTCACATTGTAACGTTATAAAAGAACCCTTAGGTTACACTAACTCCCATCGCACAGCACAGGTCCTTGATTAATCCACTTTCAAATTTGCACTTAAGGGCAAAGGTCAATACCAAACTAGCATGTTATTTCGTGAAGTACCAATAACAAAATCTTGGGAAAATTTTATAGTCTATATACTTCTATGTAATTGCACCTAGTGGACGCAAAAACTTCGACTGAGAGGAGAAGAACAACCAACACAAACCACACCCCCCCCCCCCCCCCCCCAACCCAAAAAAGAAAAGAAAAGAATTTTGCAATAGTCTAAGCCAGTAAGTCATGATATAAAATTTCATAGATTTTGACCAAGTTTGAGCAAAGGAAAGACGTTGTTTCGTCATTGTACCGATTCTCAACGTTGCTGTTGTCTCTTATCGATGCACATCATCGTCGATAGGGAAGACCCTAAGAGATTTCAGAGCAAGAGGAATTCTCTTACAATAAAGGTTGTCAAAATGGCCCGACCCTACCAAACCAGATTACGAGAAATGGGATATATTGGGGTTGGGTCTTAATATTGTTTGGGTACATGACGGGTAGTGTACACGTTTTGAGTTGGGCTAGGATCTTAATATCGTTCGACCCCAAATGCCTGTTTGTCTTAGTGTCCGTGTCTTCGAGTTCATATGCAAATCTAAGCCACGGGTGATGTCCTTCGACGCTTGACACCTTTGCTATCTTTGCCTTAAGCCCTTGTGATTCCATCCTCGTTGTCGATCCCACTGCCGTCAACGGCTCTTCCTCCTCTCTCCTAGCGCACGCCCTCCTCTTCATCATGGCCACCACCCGACCAGGTCTGACTCGACTCGACTTGATTGTTCAGGTTATTTGCTATTCGAGTCTTAGGTCGGGTAGGGTCAAGCATACTCCTATAATATTTTAGATTCCGACCCGTCCTAGTCGGACCTGACCCATTGACACCCTTACCTTGCATTTCTCAACGGTCTTGATTGTTTTGCGAAGCATGCAATTTCTTGCTTGCAGTCAAATGCACCATTCGAAGCAAGAAAGGCTTTGAACTTAAATATTAATATAGATCCCATTAGGGAAATGACTTTGTGACTACGGTTATTGTATCTTGGAAACTTCCCTCTCTGCCATGAACAAACCTCTCATCTCATTCCACATGCTACGAGGACGACCATTGTCTTATTCACCATCAAGCACAAGAAAATTTTTCTCATCATTTGCTAAGTATTGCAAATGGGAGGAAATTACCAAAAAAGTCTTAAACATATTACAATTTTTTCAATTAAATTTTAGACATTTTTTTTGTTGCTATTTTAGTCTTAAACCTTTTGCACAATTATGTCAATTTAGTTTCTTCAGCCAAATTTGGCCGGCCAGTGTTAATGTGGAAGCCAACTGGTGCTGACAAATAATTTTTTAATAATATTATTTTTTTTGAATATTTTAAATTTTTTCTTGTCTTTTTCTTCTTCTTTTCTCTCTATCTTTTTCCCCCTCCTCCCTCCTTCTTCCTCTTGCTTCAATGACCGGCTAGAGGGGAGGGCCGGTCGCCGGCCAATAACAAGCTCACCTCCCCTGGCCTAGGTGAGGCGAGCCCCCTTTAGATTTGGTGAGGGCTCACCACGCCTAGTGACGATGAGGTTGACCTTGCCAGTGGATCGGCGAGGTCGGCCTCACATGGTTTGGTTGTCTCTACACTTCCAAGAAATCCCTTGCATGGTGGAGGAGACCAACTGGAGTGCCTCAATGGCAAAATCAAATAGACCATCTTCTTCTCCTCAGAACGATGGTGGGTGATCCTCCCTTCGACGTGCACATCAGTTGATTGGCTCTCTCTCTTTTTCTCTAATTTGCTTGCTCTTGGGGGAGTCATCCATCGCCTAGATCCGATGAGGCGAGTCCTCACCAAATTTGGCAAGGGCTCGCCTTGCTAGTGACTGGGCGAGCTCATCCTCGTCTAGCTATGGCGAGGCGAGCTCACCATTGGCTAGTGATTGACTCTCCCCTTTAGAGCAAGAGGAAGAATGAGAAAGGAGAGGAAAAAAAGAAGAGAGAGAGAAAAAAGGAAAAAAAAATTCAAAAAAACAAAATATCATTAAAAAATTATCCACCGGTACCGGCTGGCATCCACGTGAGCTGGCTAGCCATATTTAATTGGATGGACTGAATTGGCATAATGTAAAAGGTTTAAGAATGTACTGGCCCAAAAAAATAAAAAGGTTTGAATTGGAAAAACTGTAATAGATTTATATATATTTTTTTTTTGTAATTTTCCTCACAAAGGAGTCTGTAAATTTTCAATGTCCCAGATATTTAATAATAGCTAGAATTTTGATCAAGCCTGATTAATAGAGTCTCTCAGGACTTTTTCGAGAGTTCTTTTTAAATCAAAACCATCGGAATTGCACATCCATATTCTAAAATCAAATTGTTCTTGGACCTTTTCGTCGTTGTGCATAGCTTAATAAACACGATTTTGCCAAAGCCTCCCTCCAGATTATCGGAGGGCATGCCATCCAAGTTGGCTCAGACCACTCTCCGCGACGACGAGAAGGATCGACTCGGCTATTTTCTTTTCTTGCCTTTGAAAAAACAACAAGGCATCTCGGGAGAGCTTCTGAATGCACACATTGTCTCATCTTTGGCGGGTGATTATAATGGCTACACTAAAATCCGTTCCAACTAAAATAATCATTTTGCTTCATAAGCAATGGTCCGGACATTGAGATTTTAATATGGTGCGATTTGATCACTGTCCTAGGACATATTGGTTAATGGTTATCTCCTTGTTTTTTTAGCTTTCAAGCTGAAGCCCAGGATACCGACTTGGCGGAGTCTCCGGACCAAGCCCCCTCAACCTCATTTTCATCTTCCAGGATGTTTATTCTGAGCAGTCCCGTGGCTGTTGTGTAATCATGAAATCGACCGAGGCGGTGCTGAACTTATCGACCGAGGCGGTGCTGAACTTATGAGAAACTGTAGCATACACAATCAAATGTTCAACCAAAAGTGCTTGAGAGTATAAAACTTACAAAGGCTTTGGGTAGATTGTTTAAGGATATTGTTTAAAGGATAGGCCTATGACTTATAATTTAGACATGGGCTTTCTCAATTTCATACTTTGTGTGACGTTGGGTGTTCAAATTGATGCTTTGAGAATTTTCTGGAAAAGGAGATGTCACTAACCTACTAGGGTCAACTAGAAACCGAATGAAGTGTGGGAGCAGAGTTCACTTCCTACGCACCCATAAAATTGAGGATCGGAGACTTGATTACATTAATTAATTAATTAATGCCATTTTGATATCTAATTTTGTTAATTAAAAAAATTTTAAATTGATTTTATATCTATCCACTAACATGTGAGGTAATCATATGGGTATGCAATAATTAACGTAACAATTGACAACCAAAGTGCCATCGAATAAATTGCATGAAAAAGCAAACATCTATCACTAAGAAATAAATAAATGCAATCCCAACTAAGCAAGGGGAGGCCATAATCATCATATGGAAATGGTGCATGCAAAGGCCTTTGTATCTAAGAACCATTCAAACCCTATTGTAAAGCCTTAGGCTTGTTCAATTTTGGGCAAAAAATATTTATCAAGGATTTTCTCACACTTTTAGAGAGAACTGCCCAAAAAACCTATTTTTTTTAAATATTTTTCTGATTTTTTTGGAATTGTTAATTAATTTTAATTTTTATGAAAATATTTTATTTAATTTTTTAATTTGGAAAAGAAGAGATGGGCCAGGCCTTGGGCCCAGTCCGGATGAGGACAGAAGCCTGGTCACACGAATTTGGGCTTCATGGATAGAAGATGGGCTGTTAGAGCAAGCCTTTTGAGAAAAGGACCAAGCGAAGTCCAATTTGCCAAGGAGACCCAAACTCACTTATGACAAGCCCCCGCCCAGATTCACCTAATTCAAACTGGCCCAAACTCCCTTATTCTAAACCGGCTCAAATTTACCAATCTTAGCTAAGTTCAAGCCCATAAATCTCCATTAAACCCCAAAGTCCAACGAGCCCACAGCCAAATCTTCTCACATTTCCCTTCTCAGACGCCTGCACTTTCCCTCTTCAGTATGTCCCTCCCAGATCCCCTCTTTCAATCAGACTAAAGAATTGAGACGCTAGAGGAAAATCAACAACCCATCTTCATCTAAAACAAGACATCCACAAAACGAGGGGAACTGTCCTCGCTACTCCGAGTGTTTACCAAACCATCTTTGTCGGCTATCATCGAAATATCACCATCATTCATCGATTCGACACTCGCACCCATTGCTTCACAAAAATACCCAAAACATGGATATAGAGAATGGGACGTAACACAAGTTCAACGCAAACATCACTGGAGATACGGTAATATGCATAACAGAGACCCTCACTCACTCTCCTCACCAACGTTCGTCATGAAGAGAGAAATTCGAAGAACATGACAAAATAAAAGTTTAATAAAGTACTCGGCAAACCCACCGTGTGTCGAGTTTAGGTTTAATATACATTACTCAATCGATTTCACACAAACCATAGCCAAATTAACCATAACCATTTTAAATCGACTCTCAGAGGCATTATTTCAAACATGTGGTGGGCGACAGATGAAAGGAAACCACGGAGGAGAACAGGGCTCAGAACCAGATCAAAGTTAGACATGAGTCGGCAAGGAACGCTCAACATTGGCGAGGACAGCATAAGAGAACCCAACACGCACACTCCGGCTCAGTATGTCGTGCAAAAACATGAGAAAAAGCGCAAAAGCAGGGGGGACATAAAAAGAAGGTCGGTCGAGGGCCCCCGCCCAGCTTGCCCAGGGGGGGCGCGAACGGTGGGCAAGCTCGATAGATCGGACTACGTCCGGTCGGGCCGCACGCCTCCGACCCGGGATCCTCGAGGAATCAACACAACTCGGAACAATAAAAAAAGAAACGCACGGCGACCATTACCATAGGGAAAAGCGCGCGTCGGCGAGGGTTGGTGGCCAAGGTCCAGGCGCGGTGGCTACCGGAGGAGGCCCTTCACTCGTGGCCTCACTCCTCCCTCTCTCTCGGTTGCTCTCCCTTTCTCGCTCCGTCTCTCTCTCTCTCTCCCTCTATTCGAAGACCCCCCTGCACTGAATCCTCCTCTCCCCTTTTAAGCCTGGCCGGTAGGCGCGCATGGCCCCTGCCACCGCCAGCTGTCCCGCTAGCCTGGCCCCCGACTGCCGGCCTTGGTCGTTCTGTACCTCCTCTCTCCCTTTATGCAGACTGCGTGCGATGCGTGTGGGAGCAGGAGGAGGGAAGAAGTCCGCGGGCCGGGCCAAGGACAAAGGGGAAAGAGGAAGAATGGAAAAGAAAGAAGGCCAGGCCGGCCTGCCCCCGGCCCGATCTTGCTTTTTAAAATAATTTTATTTTAATTTTATTACTAGTAATGCAAATGCTCCTTATGTCTATATGTCATGCAATTTAATGAAAACATGATGAATTTTAACGGAAATTATTTATTTTATTTTTTACTCTCTTTTTTCAGAGACTAATCCATGATGTTCTATGCGATTAAGTCCCAAATAGAAAATGGGTAAAATGTATGTATCAACATAGATAATAATAACTTTTTGCTCATGTAGTTAGCATTAGGTGCATTCATATTCATAAGTCCACTCTTAGGAGCAGAAGGAAAAGAAGAACATGATCTTCCCATGTAGAAGCGAAGTAAAACAAATCAAAAACGAAAAGGATATGGTTTTAAATGCATTATCCTTAGGAAACTCTTCAACAGGAGCAATTCTAGAAAGATCTAGTAACTGGCACTAATTTATGTCGCGCGATTTCATTCATTGTCCATAAATGAGACATAAATAATGTTCCAATAAATTCAAATAGAGATAGCACACAATGTGAATAAGGTATTTTGTCAATAGAGAAATTTGCTATACAAATACAAGCAAATAATAAAGGGCAACACTTATTAAAGGAAAGAAAGTAATAGGTACAATCTCAAACAATCATTGTCTTCATGAAGGAATAGCTGAGTACACATTCGAATTCCAGAGATTCACGTAGCATGGCAAATAAACCATGGAAGTTTATCTGCGCTCGAAAGAAAAGGAAAAAACATAAGAAAAGAATGAACTTGACGTAATTATAACATAATGATGTCATGCAAATTTGTCATTGTTGAATATTCTATTTACCCAGATAATTTTCAATAGTTATCAAAATCAACTTATATATGGATGTAAGATTCCTTCAGTAAAAGCTAATGTGAAATTTTGTTTCGTATAAAAATATGTGGAAACTTTAGCTCTTAAAAGTTTTTCTCAAATTTTTTAAAATAATAGAATCATGACTCTGAAGAGATATGCCATGCGAAATAACACATGGAACCGTACTTTATATATGTTGTGCACAATGTTTGATGGTACACATTATTTTTTAACAAAGTGCTGATGGTACTGAAGAAGTGAATCTGGAAAATTTTCATCATTCTGCAATAATAAGCATCAAAAGAAAAAGTATCATTTCAAAACGTTACGTTAGATTCGAATTTCCAAGTTAAAGGAGAAAACAATATTTCATCATAGGGAATCAAATCTCAATTTCAATATACCACAGGAAACTTGGAAATTGAGATTTGTCAAAAGTTGTCCAAATATATAGCTAAGCTGTAAATATTATGAATGTGCAAAATGCATTATTCTCTAATCCTAACTTTTGTCAAGTGAGGAAGTCAGGAAAAGAAATATATAAGAAGGGAATCTCAATATACATGACTATATTACATCTAAGAACGAGGAAGAAATGAAGAGCGAGGCAGATTGATGTGTACCTACCACTCAGTCCATTGTACCCGTTTAAGATCAAGTTGGACTCGAGGAACATGAGCAATTTTGGACCAGTCCTCACCAATTGTTTGTTGACATCTCTTGCTCAATTCACCACAATGTTCGATGTGTAATTCTTTGAGGGCAGCGAGGGATCGGATTTCTTGCGGCATGGATGATAAGTTGGGACATCGGATCAAGCGAATTTCCTTGAGACGTGTATGATTGGGCAGCCATTTGGGTATTGCCATGAAGCTCGGGCAATCATAGACGCAAAATGATTCCAAAGTGCAGGCACATTCATTGAGACACTGAAGCAGCTCCATAACTTGCTCGAAATTTGTTATTGACAGAAGACGAAGACACGAAGGAAAGCTGGACTTTTTCTCCGGGATCAACATGAGCGAGGAACCTTCAATAACCAAACGCTTTAGGGAGGTTAATTCCTCGAAAGGCACCGATATTGGTCTCCCACAATCTACAATTTCCAATTCTTGAAGGTGAGTTAGTCGGCAAGTACCTTCGAACAAAACTTGGAGATTTTTGCATGCTTCGAGTCCCAAAAATTGCAAGTTTTCCAGATATTGTATTCCACTTTCTTGCAAACTCTTTTGCTTTGTTGTTATAAATAGAAATCTAAGATTGACGAGTCTTTTCATGTTTTTGGGCAACTTGCCTAGCTCTGTGCAACCATTGACATCTAACTCTAGCAAGCTCTGCAATTTACATATGGCATCTGGTAGCTTCTTCAATTGCTTGTTCCTAAAGAGAAGTAACGATCTCAATTGTTTCAAGTTGCATATGGAACTTGGTAGCTCTTCAAAGCTACCATATGACAAGTCAAGAAACCGTAAGTGGCTACACTTGGAGATGCATGTTCTAGCAAAGTTTCTAGTAATGACTCCATCATCAACTTTGTATTGAAACATAATTGCACGCAACCTCTTTGTAGTTTTCTTTCTCAGAAAAGGTGGGACTCCATCGTAGTTTGAAATGTTGTCTAATGAAGCAGTAGGGATGGAAACATACCGAACTCTTTCTGAAATCTCCGTAGTATCTAAATCAACAATAGAGCAATAATTTTGTGCCACACTCATTGCAAGAGAATGGACTAGATCGTGCACTTCAAATGTTAATATTAATTCGATCTCCTCAACATCCTGGATCAAAGATCTTCTCCACAAGTCTTTGATGTACTCAACGCCAGCGTCTTCCACTGTTAGATTTTCCCTTGCCGAACTAATGAGTCCAAAAGCCCTCCATCGCCTTACTAAATGATGATCCCTAAATTTTTTTACTCTGGGTAAAAGTGATAAGATAGGAAAACATTGTTTTAAGTGAGATGGTAAATCGTCATAGCTAAGCTTAAGTACTGGTAGAACGTCCTTTTCTACTTCCACTAACTCCCATGTTTTGCTATCTCTTATATATGCCCAATACATTTCCTCGTCCTTTGCATGAAGTAGGCTCCCCAAAATTATCAAAAGGAGAGGCACTCCTAGTGATTTTTTAACAATATCATTTCCAATCTTAAGGAGTTCAGGACGAGGCTCCTTTTCCTTCTCGTCAAATGCCCATCTTTTGAATAAGGCCATAGAGTTTTCATGAGAAAGACCTTTTAGATTATGTGCTGGATGAGTACCCAATATAGAAGCAACTTCTAAACTACGTGTTGTCACAATTATCTTGCTTTCACTAGCTCCTACGCTTAGCAAATCTCTCAATTCTTTCCATCTACGGCGGTCCTTGCTCCATACATCATCCAAGACAAGTAAATATTTCTTGTCTTTGATGGTGTCTTGCAAACGGGTTTGCAACTGTTGAATATCAGAGTTACTCAAACTCTGACCAGTTGCATCTTTGATAATTCCTTCAATAATTTTCTTTAAATCAAAGTCCTTTGGCACACACACCCATAGTTGCAACTCAAATTGCTCTTTCATATGATTGTCATTGTAAACTAATTTAGCTAGGGCTGTCTTGCCCAGACCTCCCATTCCTACAATGGGAATCACCGAGAGGTTTTTGTCATCTGTTGGCTGCATCAACATCTCAATTATCTCTTCTTTATCGGCATCTCTTCCAATGACATCGGACTTGTTTACATATGAGTAAGTCATCTCTCGTGAGTGTGTATGTGCCACACCATTGTCCACACTCCGCACATTAAGATCAAATTGATCTTTATCAGTAGCAATTCTAGATAATCTCTCCCTTATCTCCTTGACTTTATGACTGAGTTTTGCACGGAGTATTAGTGGATTAGAGAGGGAAAAGAAGCGGTGTACCTTCCCTCTGACATCCCCAGAGCGACTTATCACCTGCTTCCTTAAGGCTTCGCACTCGAGTTCATCGAGCACATCCTCCGCATCATAAAATACATGTTGGAGCCCATCTAACCACACTTGCAGACGGTGGTTCTTCGCCTTCTGCTCCTCCGCATCCAACAGCACTGCCTTAATGGCAGTCAACGTCTCTCTAAGCTCCTGAATCTGATTTTTAAAGTCGAAAATTGCGATGGCTTTTTGGAGCGCCGGTGACGCTATCTTCCCTAGCACACCCTCTGCAATGCTGAAAAGGAGTGATTCAGCCATGCTGAGGGATGAGGACACTGACTCTTGCTTTTGGTTTGAGAAGAAAACGAACACACGATTTCTTCCTTTTGTAAGATAGTTGCTATGATGAGAACTTACTTATAATAGGATGAAAGAGAGGTACTTTTCTTATGAGTGACCTGCAGGTAAACACGAAAATGCTTTATTCCTTCTTTATCTTGCTTTCCTGGAAACAATAAAGAGTCGACATTACTTCAAAGATCCAATAGTTTCTTGTCTATTCTTTACTTGTGTAAGTAATTTGCTTAAATCATGTTCTTCCTTAAAACAAATGGACCCTCAATATATATATATATATTCCCTTTTTATATGGTTCACTCGGCAATTCATTTTTAGAGATGATTCCGAATAATATGAAGGATGTGAAAAGAATTACTGATTAAACCGGAAGAAAAGGTCAAGTTGGCATCCGAAGAGATCAATAAAAAGAAAGATGGAACAACAGAAGTATCAAAGGCTAATTCTGCCTCAGCCATTGGAACCAAAAGGCTCTCTCAGTTTCTATAATTTAATTTAAAACAAGCTATTGGGAGCTCCAAGGCACGTAACTTTTCTTCCATGCCAATTAAAACAAGTAAAGAATCACCAGACTTTGTCCGGACCATGGAATGATCTCTTTCGTGATGTTTTGGTTCATCGTTTTTAAAATTATTAATTGATAGAATCCAATATAGCTTAGATGCCAAGTAAAATACTGATACTCCAATTTCGCCCTGTTTCACGGAGATATTTCAATTTTTACTACAAATCTTTTCTTTTTTTCTTTTTTGGTAATATTTGATCGTCTATCCAAAACTTAGTATTAATCTCTTTCCAACGTCGTCTATAAATAAATAGGTCTATCTTGTTAAAGAAATGATTGCTAATCTTTTCAGCATCGGCATATCAAACTACTCTCTTATCTCTGATCGACGTCTTGCTCCTTCTCTAATTATTTATCTATCTATTTTAAGAGATGATGACTTAGAACATATCTAAAGTGGAAGAAAAGAGAAATATTGTGCCAAAAGAAGGACCAAAGATGGCGACTTAGACTCATATGTAATGGTTATTTGATTTTTCATTGGATTGAGGGATCGAGAGCCCTCAAGTCGGAGACCCACCTTCTTGAGTCACATTACAATTGTCGTATGTCATGGGTATGCCATCGTAAAAAGTCATTCCATCAAGTTATATTGTAGAGCAAACTAAATGGGGTTGGTATACATTAAATTTCTCTCTCTTTTTTTTTATCCCCGTAGCGAGTGATAAAGACATCCAAACTCTTGATTCAATTAAGGTCCACCAATCACAAATGTAGGCAAATCGTCTCTTCCACATACGTCATGTGAGACTTCGGGCACGGAGTGGAAAGTGTGACTCTCATAGTTGATTTAGACATGCTCCATGTCAAACACAAAGTGGATTTATATCTAACGTCTGCAAGTGTCTGGAAGGTATGTCTATACCTATATGCACATGGAATAATCCAAGTGATAAGCAAGTATTTGCAATCATGCGGCTGAAAGACGTATTAGGTTCTATTGAAGATTTTTGTTTTCTTGATTTATCAAGGATGAAGTTTAACATAAACGTTGTGTATTTTTCGCAAATTGAAATTCATTTTAAGGTATTATGGATGACCACCGAAGT
The DNA here is from genome assembly GCA_019915205.1 of Eucalyptus rudis. Lineage (NCBI taxonomy): Eukaryota > Viridiplantae > Streptophyta > Magnoliopsida > Myrtales > Myrtaceae > Eucalyptus > Eucalyptus rudis. The sequence continues at coordinate 1,115,138 of JAHMTN010000177.1, read as the reverse complement.
AGTTTTGCATTTATCACTTGAACAAGTGTATCTTATAATATTAACCTGTGCAACCGTGACTTCTACCATTGGAACCGCTACATTAAATCAGTATACACAAGGATAAGCTACACAGGACATTTTACACTTTTTGAGTGTTGACGCCTTAATTTTATTTAGGCTTATTTTATTTTATTAATTAAGTTTTTATTTTATTTTATTTTGTTTTTTCGGATAAATAAGATAATAAAAAGAAAACGAGCAAAAACAAAACAAAAAGAAAACAGAAGCAGCAGCCAAGGCCCAGCCTCCCTTCCTTTTCGCACAACCCTTAGGCCCATTATCCTCTTCTTCACCTCTCGGCCCAGCCCCTTTCTCTCTTCTTCTTCTTCCTTCCCTCTCCTTCGCCGTTGCAACTCACGCGCGCGAGGGAAGCCGACGCGCGAAGGACGGCCTACGGCCGAGGAGAGTAGGCCGATGTCGGCCGGAGGGGATAAGATCTCAGGCGCCATTAATGCTGAGCGAGCTTCGCTGGAAAGCTCGATGGGACACCGGTTCAGCCGAGCAGAACCGGTGGGCAAGCCGAAGGTCGGCGACCGAGCCCCTCCGTCGACCGGATTTCCTACGCCTATAAATAGGTGGCCGCAAGCATCGTCGGAGGCGTGGCAAGCTCGGAGATCTTTCACTGAGAGACGTCGGGAAAGATCGAAGGGCGAGCGCAGGAGAGAACTCGAGTTGCGAGCTCAGCCCACCCTCCACCGAGAGACTTCGGGGAAGGCCGGCGGCGAGCAACTTCGAGAAGGTCAGATCCGGCTGGTGGAGGCTCGGATCTGGCCTGAGTGAGAGAGAATCGAGGCCGAGGAAGGTCCGGCCGAGATCTGCGCCTCAGATCTGGAGTTTTTTGCTGTTGTTGTTGCCGCCGGACGCTGTGCCGCCGCCGTTCGCCCCGACCAAGTCCCGACACCGTTGCCTCGAAGGCTTGTTGTCGTGCCACCCCCCGCGAAGCCGTTGCCGTGATCGATCCGCCGACGCCGCGCCAGATCGGGAAGCTGAGTTGCCGCCGTTGTTGCCCTGTCACTGCCACCGTTCGCCACCCCGTCATAGACAGGTAACGTAGCCGTCGCCGTCGCTGGTCGCGCCGTCGCATTCCCCCTCTCGGACCGTGTCGCCACCGACCACACCAATGCAGCCGCGTTGTCCCTTGTCCTCGCCATCCTCGTAAGCGGTGTGTCACCGTCGTCGCCGTCCTCGTAAGCGGTGTGTCACCGTCGTCGCCGTCCTCGTAAGCGGTGTGTCGCCGCCGTCGCCGCTGTAATGCCTCGTTTTCCTCCCTCGGCGCCGCGGATTCGCAAACCCTAGGGTTTGCGATTTTCCGGGTTGTCGAATTGGATCCAGGTCTCAGAATCGGGTAGGGTTTCGCGAGGCCGAGGGAGGCTGGAAACCGGGTCGTGGAGTCGGAGCCAGGTCGACGAGTCGGGTAGGGTTTCCGCGGTTTTTGGGCGGCGGAAATCCGGGTCGACAAGTTGGGGAGGGTTTCGCCGAACCGCGTCAGCGAGTCGGCCCGATTCTTTTTGAAAACGGGCTCTTGGGCCACGGCGCCGTTTTAGTAAAGTAAAAAAAAAAAAAGTAAAAAAATCCAAGTCGGGCCCGCGTTGCGTGCCCGTCCGCGTGCGGGTCGCCGGCCCGGGTCGGACCCAACTCGGGGATCCGACCCGGGTCAGTTTTTATAATATTTTTAAATAAATAATAAATAATAAATAATTTTCTTAAAAAAAATCAAAAATAATTTATTTTCGAAAAAATATTTAAAAAATATTAAAAAATATTTTATTTTCCGAAAAATAAAAAATATTACATATTTTCCAAAAAATGCCAAAAATCCAAAAAAAGCCAAAAATTCATGAAAAAGCCAAAAAATTCAGAAAAAGCAAAAAAAAAAACTTGTATTTTTCCAAAAAAAAAAATCCAAAAAAAATCCAAAAAATCCCTTTTATGTCCACAAAATTAGAAAAAGACCCAAAAAATGTTTTTCTCCAAAAATGCATGGAAAATCCCTCGAACATCCAAAAAACTCAAGGTTTAAACAAAATTAGGTATCAAAATTGCATTAGTGATTAACTAGTATAATCAAGTCCCCGATCCTAATTTCTCTGGTTGCGCAGGAGTGAGTATTTCTCCCGATACTTCGCTTGGGTTTTTAATCAACCAACCTCGAATCGATTAGTGGCGACTCCATTTTAAAAATTGATTTATAGGTTAAAAACTTGAACCATTAAGTCGTGAATTGGTGGACTTGGGAGAGTTCGGGCATAACTAATTTCAGCCAAGCCATTAGCCTCCTTAGGTGCCTGTACCCGATTGCGGGCGCCGAAAAAAAGAGGTCGCGACGTTGAGGAGCATCGTTTCTAAGCACTAGGAGAGAACAAAAGCAGTCAAATCTTACTTTGAGACCCACCTCTTTTGTGTGTGTGTGTGTGTGTCGATCTCATGAGACCTAACTTTGAACAATATCCAAGACATGATCACGTTATCATGCATACCATTAAAATAAAAAAAAATTCACATTATATAATTCACAACAATGCATTCAAATAATATAGTTCACATTCTTATATCGTTAAAACAACCCATAAATAAAAATAACTTGCGTCCCCATGGCATAGATCTTCGACTAGGCCACTTCCAAATTTGCACGTAAGGGCAAAGGACGATGCCAAACTAGCATCTTGTTCCTTGAAGTACGACCGTGTAAAAAAAGGGGAAATTTCGTAATCCATATACTTTTAAATAATTGCTCACTTGACACCCTCAACGGTTCTCGTCGGCTTCTGGCAAGGGTGTCCCGGCTGGTTGAGGGTCCCCTTGCTATATCTAGTGAGGGCCAACCTCGGTTGTGGCCAATGAGGCGTCCCGGCCCTCCTCCTCATTAGCCATCGTCGAGGCTAGTGATTGGCAGAGGGAAATAAGGAAAAAAAGATAAAAGAGAAAGGAAAGAAAAAAAGGGAAAAAAATAAAACAAATTCAGAAGATGTAAAAAAAATTTAAAAATCATCTACATTAGTACTGGCCATGCTATTTAAGACAATCGACGCTGATTGGAACGTCAAGAGACTTGATCAGTTAGTCAGAAACAAACTCTTTGTACTTAACAAGTAATGAGGCTTGATTGATTAGTCAAAAGCTTGGTGTAAGTTTACGAACTTGACGGAGGTGGCTAAACTGATAGCTGTGTTTAAGGGTTACCGACAACAGGTAAATAATCATCGCCAAGCATCAGGGTCGAATTACGAAGTCCATAGATGATCAACTACCGTAAATTCTACTATGTGTTGGATCGGAGAAAAGGGGAGAGAAATAAAGAACGGTGAGCGGTTGGAAGGTGGTCCGCCCCTCCAATTTGCGAAGGCCAGCTAGCCGTCGCTACTACTCGAGCAAGGGCTACCGCCCTTGCCACAGGCCCGGTGGCGGCCCTCCATCAGACCATCACCACCAATCTAGGCAAGGGTTATCAGGTCCTCATTGCTATCCCCAGTTCGTGAAACAGCGGACGGCTTGATCATAAGCGGCAGCAGCCGGCCATCGCTAGAAGTAACGAGCCCCATCGCCTCCGAAAACCATCAACGAGGGACATGCATATAATTGGCAGTAGATGGCAGAAAAAACTAGGGTATCTCATTGGATTCATGCCCGCTTGTTTGAATTTTGTTTTCCTGGGATGGATTTGTCCCCTTCAGTTGTTTCATATTAATGGGGATTGGATTCATCCATTTGCTTTGCATGCATTGTATATTTTTGAAAGGACACTAATCACATGCGGCACGATGGAGCCGAGACGTCATCTGTCTAACGATGTGGCAATTTCACCTAATGGCAGGCAGTGAACTTTTCAATTTTTAACACCCAAAATAGGAATATATATATTATAACTAGGACATGATATTGCACGACAGAACTTAACCAAGAAATATTGCACCAAAAGGGCTCTGTGGGGTACTAATCCTTTTACATTCGTAACTGAACTTACCAGCCTAGATACTTAATTTTAATAGACCAGTTAACCTCTAGGTGATTGATCAACTTCGCCAAACAACTAGAACAATAAATTCTCAGTCGATCTAAGAAATGATAGTGACGATCCTAGAACGATTTAAGGTTTGAATCGTAAGAAAGCACCACGCCCTAGGGAAGGGGAAGGCTCTAAAACAAGGGATGGATTCTTGAAATTAGCGCTTCTTTTCAGTTTCGATTTTGAAAAGTCAAGGAAATTGTGGTTAACCCGAAGCGCTTGGAGTCTTCCTAAAGTCCAAAAGCATCGTCACATCCAAAGAAGTTGAACACCATTGACATAGAAATCATAAGCAACTCATGAAGTTCAAAAGATTTGGCTGAGCACTTAAAAAAAATTGTGCAAAAATGTTGAAGAACATCTTTTGATATTACAGAATGTTCTAATAGTGAATGTTGTTAGAGATATTATTAGATATCATGGTTATTATTTGATATTTCATTGTATTATAAGGTACTTAATTTTCTTTATTATGCATATTGTTCGAGTATAAATACTCTTCTATGATAAAGTATAAAGTCAAGTCAATTGAGTAAAAATATAACTTTATTTGATTCTCTTTCCTCTCTCTTGAGATCCTAAAATATCGAGCACCTCTGACATAACTCTATAACGGTGTCACGGTAGAATGCTGGCCACAAAGTTAGCCATGGGTCCTCACATGATTTTTATATTTTTTTTTTCCATTCATAACACTTGTGGTTGAAATATGACCATGATATTATTACACGGTTATACGGTCATTTCTCTAAAATATTATAGAGAACAATGGCAAGGTTTCCAAATCAACATTCTAATGGTGCTTCAATTGAGCCTCCAGACATGACCATTGATCCAATTCGAATATATAAGTATTTATGCCAAAAAAATAACAAATTCTTTGTAATCAACAAGTAACGAGGCTTGATCGGTTAGTTAGATACTTGGTGGAAGTTTACAAATTTGAGGGATGCGGCTAAATTGACAGCTGCGTTTAAGGGTTATCGATAACTTTTAAGGAATCATCGACAAGCATCAGCGTCGCGTTACGAAGTCCATAGATGATCCACTACTGCAAATTCTACTCTGCGTTGGACAGGAGAAAAGGGAAGAGAAGCGAAGAACGGCCAGAGGATGCAAGGTGCTCCGCCCCTCCAATTTGAGAAGGCCAGCTAGCCGTCGCTATTACTTGAGCGAGGGCCCTTCCCATCAGGCCCCATGGCGGCCCTTTGATCACCGCCACCAATCTAGGCAAAGAGCTCTAAGGTCCTCATTGCCCTCCCCAGCTTGCGCGACGGCTTGATCAGGAGCGGCAGCGGTCCGCCACCACTAGAAGTAACGAGCGCCCATCGCTTCCGAAAACATTTAACGAGGGACATGCAAATAACTGGCAGTAGATAGCAGACAGACACAAATCAAACGAGATTGTGTACTTAATTGCATGAAAAAGTTTAAGAACCCGAAGTAGACACATCGATGAGGTAAGGGGACCAAGAGTGTATTTTCATTATAATATATAAAATGAAAAATACATATGATAGATAAAAAAGAGGATCGGGATTGAACCATCGTCAAGATGTCCGTGCTTTTCTCAGTCTCAAATAAAAGAAAAGCCTCTCAATATGAACATCACCTTCGCACAAACTTAACTGAAAATAAATTGGGTAATATTGTTCCCAACTAAATAATGAGGCGGGCCAGCTCTAAGGAAGGTTTTGATTTCTTCTCCTTCGTGCAAACCGGACGTCGAGTGAAGTTAAAATTGTCCCCTTCAAGGCATCCAGAAGTAAAGGATAAGCAGTGAGCATTGGAAGGTGGCCTTGGGTCCTTAGTATTTTCACCTTGGAGGAACCATTCCCAATCTTGCTCTTCATGTAATACGAGACCGACAACGGCACCACGACGTCCTCTTGGGATTGAATGATGGAGCACGGAACAAGCACTTTCGGCAGAGCCCATCTCAGATCGCTCAGGAACACGGTCTTAGCTACGCTCACCGCGATTTCGGGCTCTAGTCTTCCCAAGCTGCGCTCGAACTCCATCAGTGCACTCGTGTTGTTCAGGGCTATTGGTTTCGGAGCGAAATCATGGACCCAACCTGAGTAATCCGCGCGCATCGATTGGAGTAGCGAGTTGATCGCTGTTTCATCGAGGCCTCCGACGTATCCTTCGGCGTTGAGGTACCTGTGATTCAAAAATATTTGTTAATAAAATGATTTTACAAGATCAATCAGCTTTTTTGTAGCGCTCAAGCTAGTTGCCGAGGAACATGTATACGGATAACTCAAGGCGACACGTGTCGTAAATTTAACACAATCTATATTGATTTTTCCCCTTTTTTTTTTTTTTTCTTTTTTGAAAAAAATAAGTGTGATGCAAAATGGGAAAATTATCAAAAAAGTCCTAAACCTATTGCAATTGTGCCAATTTAATTCTAAACTTTTGTTTTTGGCCAATTTAGTCATAAACCTTTTACAATTATGTCAATTCAGTCCATCCGACCAAAATTGGCCGGTCGACGCTAATGTGGACTGGCGAACGTTGACGTGACATTTTATTTTTATTTTATTTTTCAAATTTTTAATATTTTTTTGGAATTTTTTAATTCTTTTTTTTTCTTTTTTTTTTCCATCATCTTCTTCGCCTCTTGGCCAACCAGTGCCGACTGGAGGTGAGGGCCGGCGAGGCTCGCCCCCGCCGGCCGGAAGAAAGGGCCTGCAAGGGCGAGGCCCCGCCAGATCTGGCAAGGTCAACCTTGCCGGCCACTAGCGAGGGTGAGGCCCCGCCAAATCCGGCGAGCTCGGCCCTTGCCAAATCCGGCAAGGCCTCACCCAGCCAAGGCGAGGGTCAACCTCGCCAGTGGCCGGACGACGAGTCGACCTCCTCAATGGGAGGATCTACGGGTGGCTATCCCTCTCTTTCTCTCATTTGAAGTTGTGAGCGCTTGCTTGGAACCGTTCTCTCTCTTCGCCTCAATCCGTGCCTTGCGATTGCGCCTCCGGAGTGCGAGCAAGCTCACGGCTTCCAATCGCCGCCGCATTGTGGACGGCAGGTGAGGAGCCTTGCCGGCCACTAGCAAGGTTGACCCTCGCCCTCGCCAGTGGTCGGCGAGGCTGACCTTGCCAGATCTGGCGGGGCCTCGCCCTCACCAGCCCTTGCCTCCGGCCGACGGGGGCGACCCTCACCATTGGCCGGCGAGGCTGACCTTGCCAGATCTGGCGGGGCCTCGCCCTCACCAGCCCTTGCCTCCGGCCGACGGGGGCGACCCTCACCATTGGCCGGCGAGGCTGACCTCGCCGGCTGGCCAGGAGGCGAAGAAGATGATGGAAAAAAAAAAATTAAAAAATTCCAATAAAATATTAAAAATTCGAAAAAAAAATAAAAAAATATTTAAAAATGCCACGTCAGCGTTCGCTGGTCCACGTCAGCGCTGGCCGGCCAATTTTGGCCGGATGGATTGAATTGACATAATTGTAAAAGGTTTAGGACTAAATTGACAAAAAAAAAGTTTAGAACTGAATTGACACAATTGCAATAAGTTTAGGACTTTTTTGGTAATTCTCCCGATGCAAAATAGTAAGAGTTTTACTAATATAGTAGTCTTTAGTCTAATATATTAGAATAACAATATATTATTAGTTATAAATTCTTGAAGGAGCCCCACAATGATTTTTAATTATTTATTATTTATTTTTTTTGTGGCCCAAACTATAAGAATAGTCATGTAAGCATTTCTCAAATGGTAATTTTTTAACAACATATTATGAATTGTAAATTCTTGAAAATAAACCTTACAATAATGTCTAATTATTTGTTGTTTGTTTTTTTGTGGCAAAAAACTCAAGAATAGTTAAATAAGTATTTCTCAAATGGTAATTCTTTTTAACCCTAACATGACATTTGGGATACAGTGTTTATTTCTATGTGCATGTGAATCTACAGACAGTATACCTGACTGCAGTATATGCAAGCAACATAAATGCATGGAAAAAGGTTGTCAAGAAAGGCAAAAAATGTTCTTCCTTCTTAACTCCGTTCATTAAATCAACAACTTACAACAGATGTTTCTACACAGAGAGAGCGAGAGCGAGAGAGAGAGAGAGCCTACCTTGGAGATCCACTGAGCAGCACAAGGTGTTCAAAGAGGTCGGGCCTGCGTATTGCGGCCAAGCACCCGATCATGGCCGACATGGAGTGACCGACATAGATGCTCCTCTTCACCTTCAGCTCGTCAAGAAGGCACACCAAGTCTTCAGCGTAACCCCCCAGGTCCGAGTACTTGCTCGCGGCTGCGCCGAACACGCCCGGGTGGACGAAGGCCAAGTCGTAGACCACCACTTTGAAGAAGTATGCAAAGAACGGTACGACATGGTGCCAAACGGTCTGGTCGGCCCCAAAGCCATGGGACAGGACCAGAGCCTGCGTCCCGTTGCCGGAGACGTGGCCGTTTAAGGCTTGGAAGATCCCGCCGCCGCTGCATAGCGATTCACTCATTCTTTTTTGCTTTCTCTGCCTCTTTGCGAATGCAATGGTTGTTTAGTACTGAAAGTTTTCAAGGAACACAAGAACGGGAATGTTTTGTGCGGTGAGTATGCCCTTGAGGCTTGGAGTGGGTATATATGGGGCGATATCATACGTGCTTCTTGTTTCTTTCTTTTTCATTTTTTTCTTTTTGAAAATGATATTTCAGCTTCTCCACTTTATTTTGTGTTACATGGCCGGCATATAAGTACACGCTTATTAGTGAGGCTTGATCGAGTGTGGTATAGGTGGACCAAGATCTTCAATCACGTCTCCTAATGTCTCCATGAGTCAAACACCAGTTGTGCATTGAACGGTGAATTTATTCAGAACTAACCTTTTCCACATGAATCGATAATCAGCACGATCGAGACATTGAAACGAAAGTACTAGCTGAGATAGGATCTCCATCCTATATTTAGTCTAGGTAAAGATGATGAAAACCCCAAAATAATACACTTATGATAAATTTACCTTCCGTTAATTTTTCGAGAAATTTTACTATCAAAGTTGTGAGTGGATGACACGTGACACTTGATGGGTATACTAATATGAGTTTTAACTCTCGTTTATTACAAGTATACCGATTTGTGATTTTTCGTGGAAGTAATCCAGTTTTGTTTTTTTTGTTGGTATGGTAGTGATATAATATAATGGAAATTAACGAGTAAATATATTACAAAAGTACTATTTTTGGGTTTTTTATAATCAAAAAATTAATTTATGGTAAAGTTGTAACATATGTATACTGATTTAGAGTTCTTTCATGGTATGAACATATTTAGATTTAAACATATTTCAATGAGTTCCCCACCATTCCCTTATTAGACCAAGTCAATCATTATTCAGTAATCTGTGACATTCACAGTTGATCCCATTGATATCTATATAGCTCCTTTAGTTTGACTAGTTGCATCTACCACATCATTTATGAACTAAAGGCCTATTTGATAAGACTATATTTGTTTCATAACCTTAATTAGCATTAACTTAATAGATTTGATTAAATGAAAAATGTGATAAGTAAAGACAGGTCTCTTAATTCATCCAATAGTAAAATGATTGATGGCAATTAGAACTTGCCAATTGCTAACAACTATTGTTCTTTCTTTGATAAAAAGAAATTATAATATAAAACTATTATATTTCAATTGTCTTCAGACAACCTTTTTTATCCTTTTTTTTCATCACTTATTTTTTCAGTTGCATCGAACAGCCCTAAATTTATGCAAAATTCTCTTATGAGCTCATATGTGTCCAATCAATAGTTAGAGGTGTTAGATGTGTTAAGCTTTTTGAAGGAAAAAAATCAATGTGTGAAGTCGTGGCCGATTATTATTGCATATAATAACCGATTTAAATATCTTTTTTGACGTTGCTCTATAAATATATTTTTATTATACTCGTTCGGTAGAGTACTTCGTTGTCATCGTGTTGGCTACGGCAAATCTTAAAATTGACTTGACGTGTGGTCTTATCGTAATGCACAACGAAAAGACGAGCTACAATTATATAAGGCCAACCTCAAAAACTTCATGGGACATGAATCTGAAAAGGGATTGAGCGCTGCGAGGACCAAACTATTTTGTGGCCAGGAATCCTCTGCACTGGCCTGTCTTAAAACTTTAATTATTATTATTATTATTATTATTATTTTTGCGAATACAAGGTACAAAATTAAGAAAAATTAACATCTTAAATCTTTAATACTAATTTTATCACTAAGAAAAATATAAAATAATTTTCTTAGCAGTTGCGGGTAAAACGTAATATTCAAACGCTTCGCTGTACCAACATCAATAAGTATACCAACAAGCCGATTACCTTTTTGAAAAATATGATGAATTTTGAGCCCAAAATGGGAGCTCTATAACCTTATGATATCCTTAAGTAGTGCTAGACCAGTACCATCCACTACTCTCTCTATGTTAACAAGTTTGGTAATAATTTTGGAGTCCATCTCAATAATGAGTTTGTGGAAACCTTATTACTTTGCAATGATAAGTCCCACTTATAGTGCCCATAGTTCAGCCTATAGAGTTGAACATATTCCAAGAAATGACCACCACCCGCAGCGGCAGTGTTGGCTTTGGGCTCTCTTCCTCTCATGAATGAGAGAAGTTCGAATCCCAGCATTGTCGTTAGGGATTCTTAAGCGTGATGCCGTGGTGGTGGGTCATGCGCTAAGGTCACTTTAGGGTTTACGTCACGGTTGTCGGTTGGCGGCGGTTCCTCCAGTCCCATATATATATTCCAAGAAATGAGGTAAAACCCCAAGCTAGTCTCCCCTTCATTATGGAATAATCCCTTGACTCCTACAAGTCCAGAATTACCTTTAGACGCTCTATCCGTATTCAATTTAATCTATTCTAGTGGAGGAGGATAAGTATGTGATCCACTTATAGACAAGTTGAAATTATTTCCTTTGTGTGCGAAAGAATTACTTGTGCAGGATTGGAAGGAAAAACCAAACTTTTTTGAGATAGAGACTTGTTTCTCCATTGCCAAAAAAGCCATATGCTCATACCAAATGTAATACTCCAATCAAAGTGGGAGTAAAATCTCCCGACATTAGCCAAGTTGAATTTCAACCAATGAGAAACATTCATGGAGAAGAACTCTTCAAGACAATTTTGTGGGACGAGATCAACTCAAATGTTCCTAATGATGGGACAATTTTGCAAAACATGTAATGTTGGATTCACAACATAGACAGTAAGGATTACCTCTGGTATTGCGAGACATCTTCAGTTCATTGGTTAATAAATGCTTATACGCTGATAGCCAAAGGAATGTTCTGATACGTTGAGACTTGTCTTAAAACTTACATGCTTGAGGAAGCTGTAATAGGGATCCCACCCATGGATATGACATCCTCCAATTGCCGCAAGATGGACTTGATTGTGATATGGCGGAGAGATCATAGATGGTGGAATGCATCTAAATTTAAGTTACACGACGATGTGATGTCAATTTTCATATTTGACATTTTTAGCATCTAGTATAACGCGCGATGGACAATTTATTCTAAAATAGTTTCATGGATTAATGATGTCATCATCGCGTGATAAAACTTTTTGGGTCGAGTTCGCGTGTGGTTCTGAAATTCTTAAAATTGGCACAACCTTTTGGAATTACCGTGACTAGGAGGTGCGACTGCCTCGCGGTGATCAATGACCACCGCGAAGGATTGCACAATCCACCGCAGTTGGGTGAGAGAAAATGGAAAATCTCAAGGGACCACCGTTGGGTGGCGCAACTGTGGCCAGCAAAGTAGGAAACATCTCTGTTTTTCTTCTTACTTTATTTTTTATTTTATTTTTTTAAACTAATGTGTATGTTTTGTTATCCAAGCTTTGCCCACCCTCAAAGCCAAGAAATTTGGGTTTCAATCTAGACACAACCGGATTTATCCCATCCAATGTGCATCACCAAGCGCTAGATAGGGCAACTTTGATCTTATCCCGCCTCTTATCTAGGCCATCGAGTGCAATTTAAGGTGACGTTTGATTATCTGAACTTGGATTGTGATATGATTATGATAAGATATGATTAGAAATCTTTCAAATATATTTTGGACTGTAAAAAAACTTATTCCATGTTTGGTGCAATTTAATATAGGATTCAAAATGTTTGAAAATGTCATTTGCTTACAGAGGTTACACTTTCCGGATCTAGGGCTGGCAAGCAGGCGTCGCAAATGCTGGACATTTTCCGACGTCGTGCAGAGAAAGCAAATCGCCTTGGGATGCGACATCGATTCTCAAGACTTGAAAATGGAGTCCACCACCTCCACCAAGAGCACCTCCTTCTTAAGAAGCTCGTACTATGGGTACACAACACTAACAATGCTTACTACGAATCACAATATTCACCGCAACACAAACAGCAAATTCCATTAACATCGCATCCCTTACCAATTGCTCGGTCAAGCAATTCCACAGCAAACAGCAACGAGCCAAGAGACAACACGCGAACTGACGCGATGAAATTGTGAAATTTCCCTTATAAATGATTGAGTCAAAGAGGAGCTCATGGTTTGAGAATCAAGAATGAGAACCTTCATGCCGGATATATCCTGCAGCATCTTATAGACGTAATCTCGCACGGTCGAGACAATCACTAGTCACCATTTTTGCTGGAGCTCCTCCTCCTTCGAAATCTTTCGGTTGTCATTTCAAATTCTCAAATTTTAGTTGAGGATAGGATCACACGTCAAACCAACACAACAAAATCAAGTGATCACCGTCCAGGACCAACATAAGAATGCCCAAAACTTCATGCATTTTGATTTTTTTTTCATGCCCAAAACTTCATGCATTTTGATTTTTTTTCTTCATCTTCTACTTTTTCAAAGACGAGTTTTCAGGCCAGTTGATTTTGGGTTATTCATCATTGACAGCCGCTTTGGTTAGATGGCCATCGAAGGATGATCGGCTGAACGGCGTTGGTGGTTGGAAGTAAGGATGATTGGTTGTCAATGGTCCAACGAAGCCGGACTCCATCACTCTTTCTTTTCTTTTTAAAAAAAATTATCCATTCGGATTTATCCCATCCCATAACCCAGATCTCTTATCTGGCATTTTATCTGGGTATATTAAGGTAAATCCGAGTTTATCCAATTCAGAAGATGTAGTCAAACTAGATAGAATATTTTGTTATCCTATCTAAACATAAATCCGGACTACCAAACACGGTCTAAAGGGTTAAGGAAGCTATTGAGAGTCGAATTGCACAATTGCATATAGAAACTACTTAGATCTCTCTATTCGTGCTTCTGAATTTTGAGACTTGTAAAAGATAAAATTTAGACACTTTAAAAAAAAATTGACACTAAACTGATGGTTCATAAAGTCTTCTTAAAGTGACCGTTCTTATATTTTCGGCTATATTTTCGGCACAAAGCATTCCAATTTGTGCGGTGCACAATTCGTTAAATGCATTTATTTTTTCACATATTGAGAAATTGGGGGCTAAATTGGTCCCCAAACGTGTAGTACTATCGATCCTTGCAGTTGATCGAAGAGAATTGGTACATTACCACAAAGCTCCAAGCGTTATTATTTCATCTTAAAATAGAGCAATTTCAGAGAAAAACAAATGCATAATTTCGAGAGGTGAAGAAAATTTGCTTACTTCCTTTTTTGTTGTGATTTTAAACGAAATTACTTGGAGAGAATCTTTGCTCAATGATTTTGCTTTTGAGTCTAACAAAATTAAGAAAAAGACTGGCAAAACTAGAGCATATATTTGTGCTTCCACTTTTGGCTCACGATATCGTTTGGTCAAATTAAAAAAGTGTAGAGCCAAAAATCTACTAATAGTCAATGAACGAACGATTTAGTTTCAATTTTTTTAATATCCATCTAATTGACTCCGGCAAGCCACGTCATATATTTTGACAGATTAAGTCATAAAAGTACTTTAAGTACAGTGCTTTTTAAAGATCATGGTACTTAAATTGTGCCATATAATAATGATTGTGACACTGAAGCCATCATTATCCTGATTTTTAAAGCACCTGTCACCTGCATCACGTAAATAATATGGTTTTTAGAACTTAAATTGCTTAGCAAGTGTCCCAAAATATTCATTTAATCAATTTCCAATACATCCACATGCGAACAGTGCATGGGCCATGGAGAGATCAATATCAATTGGGGACCAACTAACTTGCCGTCCTGAAAGTTAATGATTGTCGACTTGTTAGCTTTTTGAATTAAATGATTCTTTTGTATCCGTCCTTTGTATGATATTAAAAAGTCGGCTCTCATCCGCACCTTAGGACTCAGATGTAGAAACACTTACAAGGAGGAGGTGGGTATGGAGCTCGAAAAATATACTACACCAATAAAGGAGACAAGATATGTGGGTATTGACACGTTAAAATAATGAACATTGCTTATCAGCCCACCACATTAATGGTTAGGCACATGTAGCCTTTGTTAGTTGGAAATAGCCTCTACCTTAATGAGGAACCATATAACCATACCATGGCTCTAAGGTAGGCCCCTTGGAGAGATCAATTTTCAACCGGGGGGGGGGGGGGGGGACCAACAAACTTCTTGTCCTAAAAGTTAATGATTGTTGGGTGTTAGCTTTTTGAATTGAATGATTTTCTGTATCCGTCCTTAGCAAGGTGTTAAAAAGGTAGATCTCAGGATCTCTTAAATGTGAAAAATACTTAGAGGATGGAGTAGGTATGGCGCTTGAAAAATATATTGTCTTAATGAGAAGGGACTATGTGTGCGAATATTGATATGTTAAAATACTGAACGCAACTTGGCAGCCCACTGCATTAGCAGATAGACATAGGCAGCTGTTGGTTAGAAACAACCTTTACCTAGGTGAGGAAGCATGTAAGCACACCAAGGATCCAATGTAGGCGCCTCGGAGAGATCAATATCGATTGGGGACCAACAAACTTGGCATCCCAAAGGTGTTGGCTTTCTGAATTAAATGATTTTCCCTATGAAAAAGGCCTCATTCAATAATATATAATCCTCAATATCAACGTTCAATGATATATAATCCTCAATTTCAATTCAAGGTTGTGGCTCGCCCACGAATCTATCTCTTTCTTGTCTTCCATAATGTCATGTAATGGTGATGACCATACGGCAATTATTAGTTTCTTAAAAACATCAATCCAACGTTAATTAAGGCTACTTTTGATTAGTTATCAACGTTTTGTAATTGTGTAATACATGAGGTCAAAATGAATTTTGAGTTTTCAATAAATTTATTAATGCTAAAAGAAATCGGCTCAAAATAATTTGGACTAATCAGAATAATCAAATTAGTAATTTTATGGAACAATTGCATGTCTTACAAATTTAATGTTTTAGATTTTTCATTCTTTAATCAAAATTTTGCGAGGAAAGAGTTCTTTCAAATCTCCTCCAAAGAGTGTCAATCACGGAGTATCCCCATATGATGGATATCTCCATTGGAATGTGATCCCTTGGTGACCCATTGACCCTTTAAAAGATGGTTTGATTGTCGCATGTTGAGACACGTTACACTTGTCATGATGTATCACCACTTATCATAATGAGTTCACACTTGTTGCAATTAGGCCACTACTTTTCGATGATCACCCATTGAGCAATTGAAATCAAATTAAAACAATCTGATAATCAAGAGAAAGTCTCGAGACTAGAATTCATACCTAAGTCATTGGTTTCACTATCAATTTGAAACAGAACTCTCAGCATGCGATTATCTTTCCCTGATTACTTATCACAACCGTACATGAAGTAGGAATGAAACATTTTTCTGCCCGAGTTATCAGGTGCAGAGTACATGAACACAAGAGAACGCTTTTTATCAGCCCAGTCTAACCATCCGATGGGGAATTCTGAGTAAACATACCTTGTTACTGGAATGGAGCCTTTTATACCTCCTATGAAGGGTGACGCCATGAGTTTTGCCGAGGACAGGCGGATCACATAATTCCATCCTTCAACAATATTCCTATAACAACGCCTTCGTGAGTTTTGCTAGATGATGAGTGATGGTTTTTATGATGGGCTTAAGGCCCGTCCGCCCATGTTGGGCCTAAGAACCCGGCCCGCAAGATAAGGGCCCATGGAGGAACGGTTGCAATGTGAAAGGATGCGTTGAGGGGTTATGTCTTTTGAGATAGATGTTACGTTGAGACGTTGCGTCTTTTGGAGGAGACGCTTCGAGGGAAAGATAAAAAAGAAAAAGGAACGTACCTTTTAGTGTACGTACGTGAAGACTCTCTCTCCTCCAGATAACGTAAGACAAAAAGAATGCTCAAAAGGAAAAGAAAAGTACGTCTTTTCAAAGTTTCTCTGCCCTTGAACCAATAGTAATAGTATGCTCCTTGGCAAACCGGGATCAGATTCTTCCTCGAACTTCAACGTTGGTATTTAATCTGCGGCTAACAAGATACGCTCGATTCCGTGGTGTGCTTTAGGATCGGTGATACATGTTCTTCCTGGGTTCGTCTTCCGCATTCGTTTTAATGATTCGATTTTGTGTCGAATCCGGTTTTCGGGAATCGGATATTCCCAACAATGAGGAATTAGTGCAGTCCCGACTGAATACCTTCGCTCTTATAAGCGGGGCATTGCCTCCCGATGATACTTTGGGAGCATCTAAAGCTTTTTCTCTACTGGATTTGCTTCTCTCGACACGACTAGAGCCTCTAAAGGAAGCTGTTCTACAATCTACTACATTGTGCGTTGGGAGGATCTTACAGATCTTCGACACAGAGAAGAAAATGACAGTGGCTTGCTTTATCCTGAGAACAGGAGACCCAACGTCCTTCCTAATTCGTATGTTCATCCTGGATATCCCAACAGGGAATCTTGGGAGTGTCAAAATCACTGTGCGGTGGAAAAAAGTTCACTTCATTCCTGGACTAAAAGAAGGTTGATTTTGGCTACTTCTTTCAATCATATGGAAGTTGCAATCCAAAATAATGAGAGATCCGTAGATGAAAGTACTTTCAGCCTTTCAGCCAAAAACTTCACTTGACAGACAAAAGGCGGGAATCAGATAACAATTTCATAAGCTGATTAGTCAAGGAAATGAATCTATGGCAAAGCTATTCATCCCTGGAGGACCATTAAGGGCAGCAAATAGCTTTAAGTGTGATTGCCTTTTACCTAAGAAGCAGCAACAGATAACGTTCTTTTTTAGATCATAAGTCAAGAAAGCAAAGGCTTTTGAATGCAAGTAGATATTTTTCCATTTCAAAAAAATGCATGCTGAATGTCATTAGCTGCTACCCTGCTCAACAGCAATGACAGCACTTTTCTTGATGCATTGACTGGAATTAGCTGGGCAACAGCTGCAAGTAAAACCGTGGACGTACAAGCAAGGTTATTTAGGATGTGGATCGCTCTGGAACGTGGAACAAAAAGGCAGAAGGTGGGACATCCTTTTCTCAGATCTTGTACTTGAACTAGGATGCAAATATTCAGTTTTTTTAGGACTATATCGACAGTATTATGTTTGCTGCATAGTTAAAAGACTCCATTGACATTTGTCGCTAAAATACATGACAGGTCATAAATAAGAAAGATAATTAATATGCAGTTCAGGATCGGTTATTTAGGGGTCAAAATCGCTAGTACAGCATAAAAGGAGCAGTGCTTCCATTTTGGCTTGACTGTGAAGAAAGAATTAGTGTTATCCAGCAACTCTGCCTTGAACTCAACAATTATTTATTTGGAAATGTAGAATACAGAACTTTCATCCATGTTTTAATTCAGGGAGGAACCGGAGGGGCTTTCCAAGAGTATTGAATTTCATTTTTCTATTCACCAGTTGTTTTGGGAGTGGACATGATGCACTAAATGTGCAATCATCATAGATTTTCTAAATCTTTTGAAGGGGTATTTAGATGTTTTTTCTTCATCGATCTAGGTCAAATAAAACACTGATCGGAGAGGACAGTAGCCAATGCTTTTGTAAGTACAAAATTCTCCTTAGCCCAAAAAGAAAATAAATTAGGACTCCAAATAAGAAGTGATGACAAATCAGGATTGCAGAGGCCATGGCTCATGTAAAGGATGCTTGCGCTGTCGAAAATGCTAATATAGGATGACACTAAACAGCTTCAAACGCAATGAAAATAAAGAGCAATCAAACAAGAAAAAAAAAAGCCACCAGAACGATAGGACTGAGATCAAAACTCACCAAATGTAGACTGTCTTCGGCAACAAATAGAACTCCCTTGGTGCACTCAGCCGAACAAACTGGAGTTACATGAGTTGAAGGTCGAAAAGAAATTGATGTAAAAAACAGGCTGTGCCTTGCTGTTTGCAAGAACCAGGGTCTATCATTGAGAGGAATCCAGAGAATCGCTCAAGGGCACCAGAAAAAACAGGAGTTATGCCGATTCGATGATTGTCTATTTAACCTTCCCAGATTAAGCACCAGTAGACATTCCTAGGCTGAAATAATTTGCCTTTATCTCTGACATTGCTGCATATGCATTTCCTCCAGAAGAATTACTCGAAGAGTTGTGACATAGTAGCTCTGAAGAATTCGTTAATGAGACTGTCGGCCACTCAAAACGGAGAAGCATTCTATTCCTCATACCAGAAAGAACGCATAACTTATCAACTAATACAAACCTTATGTCCTGGGGGATACAACGGCTGACTACACTGTCCATGATACTGGTTAACAGTATGGTCCCTGATGCAATCACTCGAAGGCCTCGATCAGGCATAATAGAAATAACTTCCACATAAGGCCTATGCATGCTGATAACAATGATATTGCCAATATGAACTCCTTGAGGAAGAGATTTAGCATGCTTAATATTACTTCCGCTGGCATAGGAACAGGACTGTTCTTGTTCCAAGTAATTTGGAGGTACAGAAATGCAGGAAATTTCACTTTGACTATTAATGATAATTTAGCACCTGGGTCACTTAACAAATTTTTAAGTCTCAAAGCCTTGCAGAGAGACTCTACAATTCCCATCAAAGCTTAATTCTACCAAAAATGTTTCTCAATCTTAAAATCTGCTCTAACTTAGTTGAAGGATGAACTGCAAAACCTCGCAAGCTCTCTACCCCACTCGTAACCGTCTGCTTCTTCCCTCCCACATTCGTCCTACACTTTCAGAGTATCTATCATATCGAAACCACTAACCTCCTCGAGCGAGCGAAAGAGATAGAGATTAAAAAAGGTTCTGAAAAGAGGCCATTTCACGCATATACATGCTCATTTCCATACAAGCCATCAGCACAATTCCAAAGATTAAAACTCTGCATGTTTGATTGCGAGTGAAAGTTTTCGTGATCATACCCACTTTGAGTCACAAGTGCTACTTTATATCTTGGTCTTTCGACTCCAAAATCTGAACTTCAGGTGCTCTTAATTAGCTGAGAGAGAGAGATGAATTGAAGTAACCGCCACGTTCTCTGAACCTGAAACACAACCACCCAACAAAAAGAAGCAAAACACCAACACCAAAAAAAAAAAAAAAAAAAAAGCCAACTTTTATTCATCACATAATAAACGTCAAAGCAAATTCAAAACAATCTAAACATGAAGAGATTATCATAAAATTGGTAGAACCGAGAGAACCGTGAACAAAAATATGTTGCTTTTAAATTTTTCAATTCAAAGAACCTCTTACAGGAGAATCGAAAGGCATGAAAATTTAGGAATGGAATGCTGGAAAACGTACATTGAGAAAAAGCCCAGCTCAAACTCCATCGAGGACAGACAAGTATTAATGCATAGATAAGGTAAGGGGAGGATTTCGAGCGTGTTCGAGAATGTTTTTGAGGATAAGTTGAAAAACAAGAGAGGTGGTGGTGGGCATTATATCTGTTCTTTTACTATTCCCATGTTCGTTGTTCGATTCATGGTGTTTCTTTTTGGGATTTGACAGCACCATTTGAGACCCCACCTCTTTGTGATACCAGTAATCTTCTCGAGCAACTGCTTCCACCACACTTGCGAAACAGACAAACCATCGACCCTAAAATCTCATTTTTCCTTTTACCCACAACTTCGATTCCGCAAAGGGGTAGAAATCCACGAGGAAAGAAGAATTGCAGGAAACCCCGAATTGCAGATTTGCTATCAAGAAAAAGGGGAAGCGAGAGCACGAGCAGTCCGTACGTCGGTGGCGGAAGCGAGAGCACCTCAAAAAACGACATGAAATGAGCTACAATAGGAAGAAATCGAAGGAACAGTAAAATGCAAACGATGCAAGGAGGAGGAGGAGGAGAAAGAAACTTCACGAGAGAGAGAGAGAGAGGAGTGAGAGAGATAAAAAGACGCCTGTGAAAAAGTTTTAAAAGGGATGAAAATTGATTGTGTTTTTATCTTTGTTTTCGAAAATAAAAAGTATTTTTATTTTATTTTTTATTTCTATTCAAATTTATTTCTAAGAATAAATTTATTTCGAGAAACAAAAAATTTAGGGCGCGTTTGGTAACGTTTCTGTTCAAAAATTGTTCTAGGGAACAGAAATAGAAAAAAATGTTTCTGTTTCGGGGAACAATTTTTTACCAGAAAGATGCGTTTGGTAAATTTGTTTCAGGAATAAAAAATGCATAGAAACACGTTTGGTGAATTATATTTTTTTATTTCTTTTAATTTTTTAATATTTCTGTTTTATTTTTTCTTCTTTTCGCTGGAAGCCTCGCCTAACCATGGCGAGGCTCGTCAGCCCCCGGCGAGACCAAGCCTCGCCGTGGTTGGGCGAGGCTCGGCCTTGCCTTGGATGGTCGAGCTCGAGCTCGCCCAGATCCGGCGAGGCCGAGCCTCACCAAGGGCTGACGACGCTCGGGCTAGCCGGCGACGCTCCGGCGAGGTCGCCGACCCTCGACGGAGTCGCCGGCCCTCGACAGCTGATCGATGGCCATGTTCGAGACCGGCGACCGGCGAAAGAAAAAAGAAGAAGAAAAGAAGAAGAAAAGAAGAAGAAAATAGAAGAGAGAAGTGTTTCTTCAAAAGTGTTTCTGGAGCAAGAAACAATTTTTTTTTTGTTTCTCATTTATGTTCTTTTTGTGTTTCGGGAACAAAAAATCCGATTTTGAACAAAAACGCAAACAAATGTGTTTCTGTTCTTTTTTTGTTCCCGGGAACAAAAAACAAAATTTCTGTTCATAAACAATAAAAAAGAACGAAAACATGCAGGCCCTTAACAAATGCTGTCTGTACTTTCGAGAACAAAAGAATAAAAACACATGTTTCTAGGAATATTACCAAACGTAGTCTTAAAGTATGGGCTTACATATAAAACTAGAAAATTTTGTAACTTTCATATATATTCGCCTAACATATATGCCTAAAAATCGTAGCCAGTGGCAGAGAATAATTAGAATTAGGCATGCGTCAGAGCGTGCTAGATAAAAGTAATCTGGTATTGCAAAAGTGATGTGACATAGAACATTAACATATAGGCAGATTCTTAGCTTGTTGATTTGAATTTCTCAAGTGAAAAGTGAGCATATTTGAATTTGTTACAGGGCACTGAGATTGAGCTTCCGTGTAGCCACTTTGCAGGATGAAGCATAAAATGGAAGCTTGAGATATCGTGCGCATCGATGTATTAACTTGGATGCACTTTTATCCAAAAATTTAATTTTTCATCTTTTTTGCATTGTTCGAACCCGATTCACAATTATATATCTTTTTATTTTAGGGTCTGTTCGTTTCCAAATTGAATTCGATTGTCATCGTTGGTTTAATAGAAAAATCTTAGAATATTTTTAAAACATGATCACATTTGGACACATAAATTGCTCACAAGTTAGAAAAATCACATTGTGAGTTTGCAAAGAAAAATATAGAATCACATTATAATATTATTGTAGCAACCCAAAAGTAAAAATAATTCCTCCCGATTGGCATTGGGACGGTCCATTTTCTAAGTTGCCGTTGAAGGGTGTCGATGCTAAAAATGCAAAAGAAAAAAAAAGTGTCTGAAAGGCCCAAAATCACATATCAAAGTAGCCGACGCTCGGGCCTGAAGTAGCCCAGTCTGTTCTAAAATGTTTTAAACAAATAAGAAATATCTCAAATTAGGAAAAATATAAAATACAAAATTTAGAGACGAGTCACTTATGATTTGTGAACATGTGTGATGTTGTAGAAACAATAAATTAATCATCAAACTTCAGCTGAGTCATAAAATATTATCTCGTGATAAAGTTAAGATATGTGAACTTCGTTTCTTTTGAAAGTTATGACTTTTAAGTTAGTTTGTTTTAGTCATTTGATATTTGGGTGCTAGAGTTTGAAATTTGCTAATGAAAAATATTTTCGAAAAAATTTAAAAACAAAAGAATTACGGGCTAAGGCCCGACCGGTTCGGACTGAACCGAGTAATTTTGGTAAGGCCTTTTTTTTTCCAACCTTTCTTTGAGCCATGCTAACTATCGAGCCGAGCAAGTCCGGCTTGGTATGTTTGGGTCAGACCCAAAAATGCCTTTAGGACCGGCTTGCATCCTCAGTCGATGCCAAACTAGTATGAACCATAAGTACGATTAGAGAGAGAGAGAGAGGGAGAGAGAGAGAGAGAGAGAGAGAGAGGGGATTTTCTAGGCCAATTGGGCATTGTATAAACGTACACGTAAATTTCAATAAACTTTAATTTATATATTGCGAAAGAATTGCGGCAACTAGAAGGAAACAATGAGGTACATACACGTGTCAGGGTGTTTGATGAAAGTTTTCCCATGTTGAAGAATTGATATGATTTATAACAATGAATATATGTAATTTGTTCATAATCTATCGATTAAAGTTTTTAAGTGAAAAGTAGGCATAATCATATTTGTCAGTGAATGTATGGACTCAAGCTTTCGATCAGCAACTTGCCATATGAGACGTGCTGAAAGATGGCTCGAGATGCTACGTGTCTTAATATGTCCACTTTCATTTGAAAACTTTGGGTCATTCATTTGCCTGACATTGTTCGAACCGAATTTCCAACAAGATGTATTTTATCTTTCTAGTTCACTCTCTAGATTTTAAATCTTGTATCGAAAATTCGTACTATATAATTTACAAGAATATTTTTAAATAACATAATTCACATTGTAACATTATTAAAACAACCCTTAAGTTACAGTAACTCCCATCGCACAGCGCAGGTCCTTGACTAGTCCACTTTTAAATTTGCACTTAAGGGCAAAGGTCGATGCCAAACAAGCATGTTATTCCGTGAAGTACCAAAAATAAAATTTTGGGAAAATTTTTAGTCTATATACTTCTATGATATTGCACCCACTAGGATGCAAAAACTTTGTTTAAGAGGAGAAGACACCCCCCCCCCCCCCCCCCAAAAAAAAGAAGAAAAAAAGAATTTTTTTTTGCAATAGTCTAAGCCGAGAAGTCACGATATAAAATTTCATAGATTTTGACTAAGTTTGAGTGCAGGGAGGATGTTGTTTCATCTTGGGACTGATTCTCAACAATGGATTTCAGAGCAAGGGGGAACTCCCTTACAACGAGGGTTGTCAAAATGGCCCGACCCTACCCAATCCGAATACGAAAAGGGATATATTGGAATCAGGTATTAATATTGTTTGGGTAAACGACGGGTAGGGTATATGTTTTGGGTTGGGTTAAGGTCATAATATTGTTCGACCCCATATGCGTTACTTCTTGTCTTAGTGTCCGTCTCTCTCAGTTCAAATGCAAATCTAAGCTGAGGGGGACACCCTTTGACGCTTGACAACTTTGCCGTCTCTGCCTCAAGCCCTTGTGATTAAATCCTCCTTGTCGACTCTGTTGCCATCAACGGCTCTTCCTCCTCTCTCTCCCGGCACACGCTCTCCTCTTTGGCGTGGCCACCAATGACCTGACCAGGTCCGACCAGACCTGATTGCTCAGGTTATTTGCTGTTTGGGTCTTAGGTTGAGTAGGATCAAGCACACTCCTATAATATTTTGTGTCGGGTGGGGAATCATAGAAACCCGGCCTGGCCCGGCCCGGCCCGACCCGACATAACCCATCAACACCCTTACCTTGCATTTGTGGACGGTCTTGATTGTTTTGTAAAGCGTGCAATATCTGACTTGCAGTCCAATGCTCCATTTGAAGCAAGAAAGGCTTTGAACTCGAATGTTTTTTTTTTTTTTGGTAAGGTAAAAGGTATTATAGCTTTGAACAAATATACAAGAAAACTTGACCGGCTCCTAATCTTGCACTCTCGATACAATGCAGGGAGAGTGGAAGGGAGCACAATCAAGAAACAGAAAAGGAGGAACAACACGGACTAAACAGAGCAAGAACCGAAGGTCCAGGAGAGACAACAAAAAGCTAAGATTAGCAAAGACCCTCCGCTGCCAGAAGAGAAGCCAATGCCCGGATATCGAAGAGGCAGGGTGTTGAAGGACGCCGATCTAAGCATGTTCTTGTCGATCGCTGAAGATAGCTGGGTGGAAGCCCCAGCTCCGCTGGAGACGTCTATTCCTCGAGATATCAGGGATATTAGAAAAACTTGCAGCTTTGTCCTTCACACTTTTGATAATGTGATTTTTGATTGAAGTAAGGACGACCGACTCTCTACGAAAGATAATGGCATTCCTTTTCTTCCAAATGATATAGCACATAGCAGCAAAAGAATGCCGTGCTATAATGTGAAAAAAATCTTTGCCTTTGAGGAACCGCATAGCCCAGAGGAGGTTATCCTTCCAAGGCCTAGGACGCTAAGGAAGATTGCAGCAAGTGGCCCAAAAATAAGCGACGGAAGCCGTTAGATGGCAATCAAAAAATAAGTGGTCAGTGGAATCAGGGACCTCATTACAAAAAGCACAGGTGGTGTAGTCAATTCTACCATATGATAGAAGGAGTTGCTGCGTGGGTAGACGATTTTTAGCAATCAACCAGAGAATGAATTGGAACCTGGGAGTAATGTCGCCTGCCCAAATGAGAGAAGCCGAAGGAGTAGGGGGTCTCTTCCTTCTGAGGCGGTCCCATGTGGACCCAATGGTGAAGCGACCCGAAGGGTGCCATCTCCAGGAAAAGCAATCCGGAGAGGAGTTAGGCGTCGGAGAAGAGAGACCCCAGCTCAATAGAAGGAGGCGCGTGGAACAACCCAGGGGCGAAAGAAGATCCGCCACCACTGCATTTCCTGAAAGCTCGGATCTCCGGATGATTGGTTCCGGTAATAGGATGTGGAGAGGCCCTTTTGGATGCCAGTGGTCATACCACAGGGAAACTGAGAGGCCATTCCCAATTTTCCAAAGGAATGATAGGCGAGACTCGCTTCTTAATTGCAAAATCTTCTTCCAAGCCCAAGAACAAACTGTGGGAGTGGTGGCAATCCAAAAGTTTTGCCACTTTAAGAAGTTGGAATGAATCCAACGACACCACAGAGATACCTTGTCCGTGAAAAGGATCTAGATATACTTCATCATGGCTGCTTTGTTACAGTCTCTTAATTTTCGGATGCCGAGACCTCCTTCATTTTTTGGCAGACAAATGTCTTCCCAAGAGACCTTTGCCCCTCCCTTACCGAGATAAGCACCTTTCCATAAGAATTGGCGCAACACTTGTTTAATGTCGTTTAGGACCGAGATTGGTAAGGTGAAAACACTCGACCGGAAAGCTTGAATTGAATGTAGGACTGATCTGATTAGTTGAAGTCTTCCAGCATAGGAGAGAAGGCGATGGGCCCAGGACTTGGCTCTAGAAGTAATCCGCTCGATCAAGGCAATACAGTCCGTCTTCCGAAGCCTGGAGGAAATAATAGGTACTCCAAGGTAACGCACCAGGAGTGAACCTTCATGGAATCCAAAGGCTAGCAATATGTAGTTGCGGATAGTCGGAGAGCCTCCTGAAATGAAGACTTCGCTCTTGTTCTTGTTTGGAAGTAATCCACTCCAAGAGGAGAATAAGTCGAGTCCTTTCTTCAGCAATGTGATCGAACCCCAATCTACCTGGCTAAATAGGAAAACATCATCTGCGAAGAATAGGTGAGAAAGCCTAACTGGTTTGCATCGCCAGAAATACTTGAAATTTGCATGGGATGTGCGAGCACTCAATATTCCCGAAAATACCTCCATTACTAGGGTAAAGAGGTAAGGGGACATGGGGTCGCCCTGGCGAAGGCCCCTCCCGCTTGAGAAGAATCTGTGCAGCTCACCATTAATCGAGATTGAGTACTTGGGGGTCCGAATGCACACCATAATCAGCTTGATCAAAAACTGAGGGAATCCAAAGGCTAAGAGTGTCAGCTGAAGGAAGTCCCAGTCGACAGTGTCGTAGGCCTTTTGGAAATCCACCTTAACAACACATTTGGGGAGATAGGATTGCAGGTGGAAGCCAGCAAAAAGTTCCTGGGCAATCAGAATATTATCTCTAATCCTCCTACCTTTTACAAAGGCATTCTGCGCCGGATCTATCACATCTCCCAAGACCAAGGCCAGGCGATTTGATAAGATTTTCGTGATGACCTTATAGATGGTATTGCAGCATGCGATTGGTCTGTAGTCCGTGACCGCACACGCATTTGGCACTTTTGGAACTAAGGTGAGGATAGTATTATTTACCTCCTTGAGGAGTTGCTCGGAGGAAAAAAATTCCTTGACTGCGTCGAGGACAGATGGGCCAACTATGTCCCAATTACTCTTGACTGTCAATGCATATCCCATTAGGGAAATGACTTCGTGACTACGGCTATCGCTTCTAGGCAACTTCCCCCGGCACCATGAGCAAGCTTCTCATCTCATTCCACATGCTACGAGTACGACCATTGTCTTATTCACCGTCAAGCACGAGAAAATTTTTCTCATTGTTTGCTAAGTATTGCAAATGAGTTTATAACAGTGTAAATGATAATCATTACGATTAGAAATTGATTTCTAGAAGAGAAATATATTTTTCTTTCTCTATTTCTGGAAGAGTTTTTAGGTAAAAATTTGTGTTTGATAACAATGCAAAATTTCTATTCTCGGAATAGAATTTCATTTAATAATACCAAATTTCTCATTCTCAAGGGGTGGAGGATGGCGGCAGCAGCAACCGATGGTGACCGGCTACGGTAGACGGCAGACGACAAAGGACGAGTGATGAGAAGAATGTTTATTTCTCATTTTTGTTCCAAAAATAGAGAAGTAAAAGAATTTTACTTCTCATTTATGTTCCAAATCTTTTTTTTTTGGATTAAAAATTTGTTCCATAAATAGAAAAATTAAATTGCATCACCAAATGGATTTCTATTCCATAAACATGTTTGAAATAGAAAAATTGTTTTGGAATAGAAATAAAATGGTTCTTTGGCATGCCCTAATTTTTCAATGTCCTAGATATTTAATAGGAGCTAGAATTCTTGTCAAGCTTGACTGATAGAATCTCTCCGGATTTTTCCGAGAGCTCTTTTTAGATCAAAATCAATGGAAATGCATGCCCATATTCCGACATCAAATTGTTCTTGGACCTTTTCGTCGTTGTGCATAGCTTAACAAGCACGATTTTGCCTAAGCTCCCGTCTTAATTATCGGAGGGCATTCCATCCAAGTTGGCTCGGACCACTCTCTGCGATGATGAAAATGCACGATGCGGCTATTTTCTTTTCTTGCCTTTGAAAAACTAATAGGGCATCTTGAGAGAGCTTCAAGAACGCAGACGACGAAGGCCCAAGTTGTCTCGTCTCTGGCAGGCAATCATAATGGCTATACTATAAATTGTCCAAACTAAAATAATCATTTTGCTTTACAAGCAATGGACCGAATATTAAGGTTTTAATATGGTGCGAGTTGATCATTTTTCTTCTAGAACGTATTGATTAATGGTTGTCTCTTCGTTTTTTCGCTTTCAAGCTACAATCCAGGATACCGATTTGGCTGAACCTACGGACCGCGCCCCCTCGACCTCATTTTCATCTTCAGGATGTTTTATTCCGATCATATGTTCAACTAAAACAAAAAGTGCTCGAGAGAGTAAAACTGACAAAGGCTTTGAGCGCTTTGAGCAGATAATATTAACTTTTTGTTAATGTAATTAGCCGTTGTGCATTCATATTCATAAGTCCACTCCACGGAGCAAAAGGAAAAGCAAAACATGATCTTCCTATACAGAAGTTAAGTTAAAAAAAAAAAAAAACCGAAAAGGATATGGTTTTAAATGCATTATTCCTAGGAAGCTCCTTCGACAGGAGCAATTATAAAAGGATCTAGTAACTGACACTAATTTATGCAGCGCGGTTTCATTCATTGTCCATAAATGAGAGATAAATATTGTTCCAACAGATTCAATAGAGATAATGCTACAATTGATCTAATACAATACGAATAAGGTATTTTGTCAATAGAGAAATCTGCCACACAAACACAAGCAAATAATAAAGGACAACACTTATTAAAGGAAACAAAGTAATAGGTACAATTTCCACTATCATTGTCTTCGTGAAGGAATAGCTGAGTACACATTCAAATTCCAGAGATCCACGCAGCGTGGCAAATAGACCATGAGAGTTTATCTGCGCTCAAAAGAAAAAAAGAAGAAGAAAAGAATGAACTTGTCGTATTTATAACATAATATTTTGGCATGTATTGTGGTGTCATGCGAATTTTTCATTGTTAAATATTCTATTTACCCATATATTTTTCAATAGTTATCAAAATCAACTTATATATGAACGTAAGATTCCTTCGGTAAAAGCTCATGTAGAAATTTTGTTTCGTATAAAAATATGCGGAAACTTTGGCTGTCTTAAGTTTTTCTCATTTTTTTTAAATAATAAAATCATGACTCCGAAGAGACGTGCATGCAAAGTAACACATGGAACTGTACTTTTTATATGTCGTGCACAATGTTTGATGGCCCACATTATTTTTTAACAAAGCGCTGATGGTACTGAAGTAGTGAATCTGGAAAATTTTCATCCTTCTACAATAATAAGCATCAAAAGAAAAAGCATCCTTTCAAAACATTACGTTAGATTCGAATTTCCAAGTTAAAGGAGAAAACGATATTTCATCATAGGGAATTAAATCTCAATTTCAATATGCCAAGGGAAATTTGGAAATTGAGATTTGTCAAAAGTTGTCCAAATATATAGCTAAGCTGTCAATATTATGAATGTGCAAAAATGCATTATTCTCTAATCCTAACTTTTGTCAAGTGAGGAAGTCGGGAAAAGAAATATATAAGAAGGGAATATACATGGCTATATTACATCTAAGAACGAGGAAGAAATGAAGAGTGAGGCAGATTGATGTGTACCTACCACTTAGTCCATTGTACCCATTTAAGATCAAGTCGGACTCGAGGAACATGAGCAATTTTGGATCAGTCCTCGCCAATTGTTGGTTGACATCTCTTGCTCAATTCACCACAATGTTCGATGCGTAATTCTTTGAGGGCAGCGAGGGATCGGATTTCTTGTGGCATGGACGATAAATTGGGACATCGGATCAAGCCAATTTCCTTGAGACATGTATGATTGGGCAGCCATTCGGGTATTGCCATGAAGCTTGGGCAATCAAGGACGCAAAATGATTCCAAAGTGCAGGCACATTCATTGAGACACTGAAGCAGCTCCATAACTTGCTCGAAATTTGCTATTGACAGACAACGAAGACGCGAAGGAAAGCTGGACTTTTTCTCTGGGATCAACATGAGCGAGCAACCGCCAATCCACAAACGCTCTAGGGAGGTTAATTTCTCGAAAGGTACCGATATTGGTCTCCCACAGTCTGCAATTTTCAATTCTTGAAGGTGAATTAGTCGGCAAGTACCTTCGAACAAAACTTGGAGATTTTTGCATTTTTTGAGTCCCAAAAATCGCAAGTTTTCCAGATACTGTATTTGGCTTTCTTGCAGACTCTTTTGCTTTATTGTTATAGATAGAAATCTAAGATTGACAAGCCTTTTCATGTTTTTGGGCAACTCGCCTAGCTTCGTGCAACTATTGACGTCTAACTCTAGCAAGCTCTGCAGTTTACATATGGCATTTGGTAGCTTCTTCAATTGCTTGTTCTCAATGAGAAGTAAAGATCTCAATTGCTTCAAGTTGCATATGGAACTTGGCAGCTCTTCAAAGCTACCACACGACAAATTGAGAAACCATAAGTGGCTACACTTGGAGATGCATGTTCTAGCAAAGTTTCTACTAATGACTCCATCATCAACTATGTATTGAAACATAATTGCACGCAACCTTTTTGCAGTTTTCTTTCTCAGAAAAGGTGGGACTCCATCATAATTTGAAATTTCGTCTAATGAAGCAGTAGGGATGGAAACATACTGAACTCTTTCTGAAATCTCCGTAGTATCTAAATCAACAATAGAGCAATAATTTTGTGCCACACTCATTGCAAGAGAATGGACTAGGTCATGCACTTTAAATGATAATATTAATCTTCTCTCCTTAACATCCTGGATCAAAGATCTCCTCCACAAGTCTTTGACATACTCAACACCAGCATCTTCCACTGCTAGTTTTTCCCTTGCCGAACTAATGAGTCCAAAAGCCATCCATCGCCTTACTAAATCACTGGCCACTATTCTTGTTCCTCTGGGGAAAAGTGATAACATAGAAAAACATTGTTTTAAGTAAGATGGTAAATCATCATAGCTAAGCATAAGTACCGGTAGAATGCTCTTTTCTACTTCGACTAACTCCCATGTTTTGCTATCTCTTATATATGCCCAATACGTTTCCTCGTCCTTTGCATGAAGTAGACTCCCCAAAGTTATCAAAAGGAGAGGCACTCCTAGTGATTTTTTAACAATATCATTTCCAATCTCAAGGAGTTCAGGACGAGGTTCATTTTCCTTCTCGTCAAATGCCCATCTTTTGAATAAGGTCATAGAGTTTTCATCAAAAAGACCTTTTAGATTATGTGCTGGATGAGTACCCATTATAGAAGCAACTTCTAAACTACGTGTTGTCACAGTTATCTTGCTTTCACTAGCTCCTACGCTTAGCAAATCTCTCAATTCTTTCCATCTACGGCGGTCCTTGCTCCATACATCGTCCAAGACAAGTAAATATTTCTTGTCTTTGATGGTGTCTTGCAAACGGGTTTGCAATTGTTGAATATCAAAGTTACTCAAACTCTGACTAGTTGCATCTTGGATAATTCCTTCAATAATTTTCTTTAAATCGAAGTCCTTTGGCGCACACACCCATAGTCACAACTGAAATTGCTCTCTCACACCATCGTCGTTGTAAACTAATTTAGCTAGGGCCGTCTTGCCCAGACCTCCTATTCCTACAATGGGAATCACTGAGAGATTTTGGTCATCTATTGGCTGCATCAACATCTCAATTATCTTTTCTTTATCGGCATCTCTTCCAATTACATCGGACTTGTTTACATATAAGTAAGTCATCTCTTGTGAGTGCATATGTGCCCCACCATTGTTAACACTCCGCACATTAAGATCGAATTGATCTTTCTCAGTAGAAATTCTGGATAATCTTTCCCTTATCTCCTTGACTTTATGACTGAGTTTTGCACGGAGTATTAGTGGATTAGAGAGGGAAAAGAAGTGGAGTACCTTCCCTTTGATGCCCCCATACTGACTTATCACCTGCTTCCTTAAGGCTTCGCACTCGAGTTCATCGAGCACATCCTCCGCATCATAAAATACATGTTGGAGCCCATCTAACCACACTTGCAGACGGTGGTTCTTCGCCTTCTGCTCCTCCGCATCCAACAGCACTGCCTTAATGGCAGTCAACGTCTCTCTAAGCTCCTGAATCTGATTTTCAAAGTCGAAAATTGCGATGGCTTTTTGGAGCGCCGGTGACGCTATCTTCCCTAGCACACCCTCTGCAATGCTGAAAAGGAGTGATTCAGCCATGCTGAGGGATGAGGACACTGATTCTTGCTTTTGGTTTGAGAAGAAAACGAACACACGATTTCTTCCTTTTGTAAGGTAGTTGCTATGATGAGAACTTACTTATAGTAGGATGAAAGAGAGGTACTTTTCTTAGGAGTGACCTGCAGTTAAACACGAAAATGCTTTCTTCCTTCTTTATCTTACTTTGCTGGAAACAACAAAGAATCGACATTACTTCAAAGATCCAGCAGGTTCTTGTCTATTCTTTACTTGTGTAAGCAATTTGCTTAAATCATGTTCTTCCTTAAAACAAATGGACCCTATCTATATATATATTCTACCCTTTTTATATGGTTGATGATTCAGAATAATAAGAAGGATGCGAAAAGAATTACTGATTAAACCGGAAGAAAAGGTCAAGTTGGCATCCGAGAGATCAGTAAAAAGAAAGATGGAACAACAGAGAAGTATCAAAGGCTAATTCTGCCTCATACCATTTGAACCAAAAGGCTCTCTCAGTTTCTAGAATTTAATTTAAAACAAGCTATTGGGAACTCCAAGGCACGTAACTTTTCTTCCATGCCAATTAAAACAAGCAAAGAATCACCAGACTTTGTCCGGACCATGGAATGATCTCTTTCGTGATGTTTTGGTTCATCATTTTTAAAATTATTAATTTATAGAATCCAATATAGCTTAGATGCAAAGTAAAATACTGATATTCCAATTTCGCCCTGTTTCACGGAGATATTTCAATTTTTCCTACAATTATTATTATTTTCTTTTTTGGTAATATTTGATTGTCTATCCAAAACTTAGTATTAATCTCTTTCCAACGTCATCTATAAATAAATAGGTTTAACTTGTTCAAGAAATGATTGCTAATCTTTTCAGCATTGGCATATTGAACTACTCTCTTATCTCTGATTGACGTCTTGCTCCTTCTCTAATTATTTGTCTATCTATTTTAAGAGATGATGACTTAGAACATATCTAAAGTGGAAGAAAAGAGAAATATTGTGCCAAAAGAAAAACCAAAGATGGCGACTTAGACTCATATGTAATGGTAATTTGATTTTTCATTGATTGAGGGATCGAGAGCCCTCAAGTCGGAGAGCAACCTTCTTGAGTCATATTACAATTGTCGTATGCCAAGGGTATACCATCGTAAAAAGTCATTACATCAAGTTATATTGTAGAGCAAACTAATTGGGGTTGGTATACGTTAAATTTCTCTCTCTTTTTTTATCCCCGTAGCGAGTAATAAAGACATCCAAACTTTTAATTCAATTAAGGTCCACCAATCACACATGTAGGCAAATAGTCTCTTCGACATACGTCATGTGAGACTTCGTGGACACAGTGGAAAGTGTGACTCTCACGGTTAATTTAGACATGCTCCATGTCAAACACAAAGTGGATTTATATCTAATGTTTGCAAGTGTCTGGAAGGTATGTCTATACCTATATGTACTTAGAATAATGCAAGTGATAAGCAAGTATTTGCAATCATGTGGCTCAAAGACGTATTAGGTTCTATTAAAGATTTTTGTTTTCTTGATTTATCAAGGATGAAGTTTACCATAAACGTCGTGTATTTTTCTCAAATTGAAATTCATATTAAGGTATTATGGATGACCACCAAAGTAGTTTTGTATTTATCACTTGAACGAGTGTATCTTATAATATTAACCAGTGCAACCGTGACTTCTACCATTAGAACCGCTACATTAAATCGGTATACACAAGGATAAGCAACACAGGACATTTTACACTTTTTGAGGAGCATCGTTTCTAAGCACTGGGAGAGAAAACAAAAGCAGTCAATCTTACTTTGAGACCCACCTCTGTTTTGTTTTTTTGTTTATTTTTTATTTTTGGTTGATCTTATGAGGCCTAACTTTGAACAATATCCAAGACATGATCACGTTATCGTGCATACCATTAAAATAAAAAAAATTCACATTATATAGTTCACAACAATGCATTCAAATAATATAGTTTACATTCTTATATCATTAAAACAACCCATAGACAAAAATAACTTGCGTCCCCATGGCATAGATCTTCGACTAGGTCACTTCCGAATTTGCACGTAAGGGCTAAGGATGATGCCAAACTAGCATCTTGTTCCTTGAAGTACGAATGCGTAAAAAGAGGGGAAATTTCGTAATCCATATACTTTTAAATAATTGCTCACTAGACGCCCTCGGTGACTCTCGTCGGCTTCTAGCGAGGGTGTCCCAGCTAGCTGAGGGTCCCCTTGCTAGATCTAGTGAGGGCCGACCTCGGTTGTGGCCAATAAGGCGTCCCAGCCCTCCTCCTCATCAGCCATCGTTGAGGCTACTGATTGGCGGAGGGAAATAAGGAAAAAAGATAAAAGAGAAAGGAAAGAAAAAAAGAGAGAAAAAAAAAGAAACAAATTCAGAAGATGTAAAAAAAATTTAAAAATCATCTACATTAGTATCGACCGTGCTACTTCGGACGATCGATGCTGATTGGAAGGTCACGAAACTTGATCAGTTAGTCAGAAACAAACTCTTTGTACTCAACAAGTAACGAGGCTTGATTGGTTAGTCAAAAGCTTGGTGTAAGTTTACGAACTTGAGGGAGGGGGCTAAACTGATAGCTGTGTTTAAGGGTTATCGACAACAGGTAAAGAATGATCGCCAAGCATCAGGGTCGAATTACGAAGTCCATAGATGATCAACTACCGTAAATTCTACTATGTGTTGGATCGGAGAAAAGGGGAGAGAAATAAAGAATGGTGAGGGGTTGGAAGGTGGTCCGCCCCTCCAATT
Source organism: Eucalyptus rudis (assembly GCA_019915205.1). NCBI lineage: Eukaryota > Viridiplantae > Streptophyta > Magnoliopsida > Myrtales > Myrtaceae > Eucalyptus > Eucalyptus rudis. The sequence continues at coordinate 1,080,539 of JAHMTN010000177.1, read as the reverse complement.
CGCCAAGCATTGTATATTTTTGAAAGGACACTAATCATATGTGGCACGATGGAGTCGAGACGTCATTTGCCTCATGATGTGGCAATTTCACCTAATGGCGGGCAGTGAAGTTTTCAATTTTTAACACCCAAAATAGAAATATATGTATGTGTGCGTGTATTAGAAGTAGGACATGATACTGCACGACAGAACTAAACCAAGAAATATTGCACCAAAAGGGCTATGTGGGGTACTAATCCTTTCACATTCGCAACTGAACTCCTCGGCCTAGATACTTAATTTTAATAGACCAATTAACCTCTAGGTGATTGATCAACTTCCCCCAAACAACTAGAACTTTAAATTCTAAAACAAGGGATGGATTCTTGACATTAGCGCTTCTTTTCAGTTTCGATTTTGAAAACTCAAGGAGAAATTGCGGTTAACCCCAAGCGCTTGGAGTCTTCCTAAAGTCCAGAGGCATCGTCACATCCAAAGAAGTTGAACACCATTTACCTAGAAATCAAAAGCAACTCATAAAGTTCAAAGAGATTTGGATGAGCACTTAAAAAAAAATTGTGCAAAAATGTTGAAGAACATTTTTTGATATAACATAATGTTGTAATAGTGAATATTGTTAGAGAGACGGTGGAATGCTGGCCACAATGCCAGAGGTGGGTCCTTCCATCATTTCTATATTTGTTTTACCATTCATAACACTTGTGGTTGAGGTATGACTATGATACTATTACAAGGTTATACAGTCATTTCTCTAAAATATTATAAAGAACAATGGCAAGGTTTCCAGATTGACATTCTAATGGTGTTTCAATTGAGCCTCCTGACAAGACCTTTGATCCAATTCGAATATATAAGTATTTATGCCAAAAAAATAACAAATTCTTTGTAATCAACAAGTAACGAGGCTTGATCGGTTAGTTAGAAACTTGGTGTAAGTTTACAAATTTGAAGGATGCGGCTAAATTGACAGCTGCGTTTAGGGGTTATCGATAACTTTTAAGGAATCATCGACAAGCATCAGCGTCGCGTTACGAAGTCCAAAGATGATCCACTACTGCAAATTCTACTATGCGTTGGACAGGAGAAAAGGGAAGAGAAGCGAAGAACGGCCAGAGGATGGAAGGTGCTCCGCCCCTCCAATTTGAGAAGGCCAGCTAGCCGTCGCTATTACTTGAGCGAGGGGCCGAGGGCTATCGCCCTTGCCACCAGGCCCAGCGGCGGCCCTTTGATCGGACATCCGCCACCAATCTAGGCAAGGGCTCTTAGGTCCTCATTGACCTCCCCAGCTTGCGCGACGGCTTGATCATGAACGGCAGCGGTCCGCCGCCACTAGAAGTAACAAGCCTCATTGCTTCCGAAAACATTTAACGAGGGACATGCAAATAACTGGCAGCAGATAACAGACAGACACAAATCAAACGAGATTGTGCACTTAATTGCATGAAAAAAGTTTAAGAAACCGAAGTAGACACATCGATGAGGTAAGGGGACCAAGAGTGTATTTTCATTATAATATATAAAATGAAAAATACATATGATAGATAAAAAAGAGGATCGGGATTGAACCATCGTCAAGATGTTCGTGCTTTTCTCAGTCTCAAATCAAAGAAAAGCCTCTCAATATGAACATCACCTTCGCACAAACTTAACTAAATAATGAGGCGGGCCAGCTCTAAGGAAGATTTTGATTTCTTCTCCTTCGTGCAAACCGGACGTCGAGTGAAGTAAAAATTGTCCCCTTCAAGGCATCCAGAAGTAAAGGATAAGCAGTGAGCATTGGAAGGTGGCCTTGGGTCCTTAGTATTTTCACCTCGGAGGAACCATTCCCGATCTTGCTCTTCATGTAATACGAGACCGACACCGGCACCACGACGTCCTCTTGGGATTGAATGATGGAGCACGGAACAAGCACTTTCGGCAGAGCCCATCTCACATCGCTCAGGAACACGGTCTTAGCTACGCTCACCGCGATTTCGGGCTCTAGTCTTCCCAAGCTGCGCTCGAACTCCATCAGTGCACTCGTGTTGTTCAGTGCTATTGCTTCCGGAGCGAAATCATGGACCCAACTTGAGTAATCCGCGCGCATCGATTGGAGTAGCGAGTTGATCGCTGTTTCATCGAGGCCTCCGACGTATCCTTCGGCGTTGAGGTACCTGTGATTCAAAAATATTTGTTAATAAAATGATTTTAGAAGATCAATCAGCTTTTTTGTAGCGCTCAAGCTAGTTGCCGAGGAACCTGTATACGGATAACTCAAGGTGACACGTGTCGTAAATTTAACACAATCTATATCGATTTTTCCCTTTTTTTTTTGAAAAAAATAAGTATGATACAAAATAGTAAGAGTTTACCTATAGAATATTCTTTAGTCTACTATTAGAAGAACGATATATTATTAGTTATAAATTCTTGAAGGAGCCCCACAATGATTTCTAATTATTTATTATTTATTTTTTTGTGGCCCAAAAATATAAGAATAGTCACGTAAGCATTTCTCAAATGGTAATTTTTTAACAACATATTATGAATCGTAAATTCTTGAAGGAATAGACCTTACAATAATGTCTAATTATTCATTGTTTGTTTTTTTTGTGGCAAAAAACTTAAGAATAGTTAATTAAGTATTTCTCAAATGGTAATTCTTTTTAACCCTAACATGACTTTTGGGATACAGTGCTTATTTCTATGTGCATGTGAATCTACAGACAGTATACCTGACTGCAGTATATGCAAGCAACATAAATGCATGGAAAAAGGTTGTCAAGAAAGGCAAAAAGTGTTCTTCCTTCTTAACTCCGTTCATTAAATCAACAACTTACGACAGATGTTTCTACAGAGAGAGAGAGAGAGCCTACCTTGGAGATCCACTGAGCAGCACAAGGTGTTCGAAGAGGTCGGGCCTGCGTATTGCGGCCAAACTCCCGATCATGGCCGACATGGAGTGACCGACATAGATGCTCCTCTTCACCTTCAGCTCGTCGAGAAGGCACACCAAGTCTTCAGCGTAACCCCCCAGGTCCGAGTACTTGCTCGCGGCTGCGCCGAACACGCCTGGGTGGACGAAGGCCAAGTCGAAGACCACCACTTTGAAGAAGTATGCAAAGAACGGCACGACATGGTGCCAAACGGTCTGGTCGGCCCCAAAGTCATGGGACAGGACCAGAGCCTGCGTCCCGTTGCCGGAGACGTGGCCGTTTAACACTTGGAAGATCCCGCCGCCGCTGCATAGCGATTCACTCATTCCTTTTTTCTTTCTCTGCCTCTTTGCGAATGTAACGGTTGTTTAGTAATGAAAGTTTTCAAGAAACACAATAATGGGAATGTTTTGTGAGGTGAGTATGCCCTTGAGGCTTGGAGTGGGTATATATGGGGCGATTTCATACGTGCCTCTTGTTTCTTTCTTTTTCATTTTTTCTTTTTGAAAATGAGGTTTCAGCTTCTCCAATTTATTTTGTGTTACATGGCCGGCATATAAGTACACGCTTATTAGTGAGGCTTGATCGAGTGTGTGGTATAGGTGGACCAAGATCTTCAATCACGTCTCCTAATGTCTCCATGAGTTGAATACCAGGAGTGCATTGAACGGTGAATTTATTCAGAACTAACCTTTTCCACATGAAGCGATAATCAGCACGATCGAGACATTGAAACGAAAGTACTAGGATCTCCATCCTATATTGAGTCTAGGTAAAGATCATGAAAACCCCAAAATAATACACTTATGATAAATTTATATTTCGTTAATTTTTCGAGAAATTTTACTATCAAAGTTATGAGTGGATGACACCTGACAGTTGATAGGTATACTAATATGAGTTTTTACTCTCGTTTATTACAAGTATATCGATTTGTGATTTTTCGTGTTAATAATCTAGTTTTTTTTTTTGGTATGATAGTGATATAATTTAATGGAAATTAACGAGGAGTAAATATATTACAAAAGTACTAGTTTTGGGTTTTTTTATAATCAAAAAATTAATTTATGGTAAATTTGTCACACGTGTATACTGATTTAGAGTTCTTTCATGGTATGAACATATTTAGATTTAACCTTCGTGGAAGCGATGGTTAGGGCTTGGTACCCCAAACGCAGGGGGAAGGGTTCGAACCTTCGTGGAAGCGATGCTTCAATGCATAACGCGCGACTTACCTGCGCTTGGGGGTCAGCGGTGGGGGCCCCCGGCGCTCCAGGGTTTACTCTCCCCGCGAAGCGGCGTTCGGAGGTTCCCTGGGTTATCAAAAAAAAAAAAAAAAAAAAAAAAAAAAAAAAAAAAAAAAAAAAAAAAAAAAACATATTTAGATTTAAACATATCTCAATGAGTTCCCCACCAGCCCCTTATTAGACCAAGTCAATCATTATTCAGGAATCTGTGACATTCACAGTTGATCCCATTTATATCTATATAGCTCATTTAGTCTTACTAGTTGCATCTACCACATCATTTATGAACTAAAGGCCTATTTGATAAAATTATATTTGTATCATAACCTTAATTAGCATTAACTTAATAGATTTGATAAAATGAAAAATGTGATAAGTAAAGACAGGTCTCTTAATTCATCCAATAGTAAAATGATTGATGGCAATTAGAACTTGCAAATTGCTAACAACTATTGTTCTTTCTTTGATAAATATTTATAATATAAAACGATAATATTTCAATTGTCCTCGGACAACCTTTTTTATCCTTTTTTTCATCACTTATTTTCTCAGTTGCATCGAACAGCCCTAAATTTATGCGAAATTCTCTTATGAGCTCATATGTGTCCAATCAATAGTTAGAGGTGTTAGATGTGTTAAGCTTTTTGAAGGAAAAAAATCAAAGTGTGAAGTCGTGGCCGATTATTATTACATATAATAACCGATTTAAATATCTTTTTTGACGTTGCATTATAAATATATTTTTATTATACTCGTTCGGTAGAGTTCTTCGTTGTCATCGTGTTGGCTACGGCAAGTCTCAAAATTGACTTGACGTGTGGTCTTATCGTAATGCACAACGAAAAGACAAGAGCTACAATTATATAAGGCCAACCTCAAAAAGTTCATGGGACATGAATCTGAAAAGGGTTTGAGCGCTGTGAGGACCAAACTATTTTGTGGCTAGGAATCCTCTGCACTGGCCTGTCTTAAAACTTTAATCTTTTTTTTTTTTGGCGAATACAAGTTACAAAATTAAGAAAAATTAACATCTTGAATCTTTAATACTAATTTTTTCACTAAGCAAAATATAAGATAATTTTCTAAGCAGTTGCCGGTAAAACGTAATATTCAAACGCTTCTCTATACCAACATTAACAAGTATATCAACAGGCCGATTACTATTTTGAAAAATATGATGAATTTTGAGCCCAAAATGAGAGCTCAGTAACCTTATGATACCTGCAGAAAATTGTTCTTGGCTCTCCCTGGTTCTAGGTCTAGATCCATTCACTGGTATCAGAGCCATGGTTTCGCTTTTAAGGTTATCCATTCCATGCGCTTGGTAGGAGAATCCAGTGCTGGGAAGATCTTTTCTCATCATGTCTACAGAACCAGAAATTCTTGAAGCATCTGTTTCTCTTACTTCATCTCCTTCATCTTCAACATCTCCAGAGTTTTGTGTTTCCAATGCTTCTAAGATAGATTATCTCTATGAAGTCTCTCTTAGTGATGAAACCAAGATCTCTGAAACACAACTTCCCCTTATGAACCCTTACTCCGCTTTCGCCAAACCACATACATCCTTCTCACCTATCCGCTCCATTCGCCAGCTTATTCACCAAACCTCAAAGCAAGTAAAAGAGTATGTCCAGTCCTCCAAATTTGACCAGCATCCCATTCCTACGACTGAAAAGGAATACTTTGTCACTCTTCAAATCCCTCCAGAGTTCCCCAGACAATGGGCTCAACAGGGATATACCCATGTCCATTATGGCGCTGTTCGACTTGCTCTTACCTTTCACGGTCGTAAAGGTTTGCCCGTTGTGGCGAGAATAGCCTTGTTGGATACTAGGTTTTTACAATACCAGCATGCTTGCATCGGTACTGTCCAAACCACTTTGAATGCCGGAACAGTCTTTGTGACTTTGTATCCAAACTTCAATATCGCTCTTTCAGATCCTCAGCTACTCTCTTTTCTGAAAGTACAAGTCCAGCTCACTGGAGCCCCTCAAACTACTGAATCTGTTGCTGCAACACTCCATTACCAGATGGTTTATTGAGTGCAGAACCATGCCCTTGATCTCAACTTCAACAATGGTAATGAAGATGCTCTGTTTATTTCCATGCAAAATGATCAGGCATCGTGCATCCATGTTCCTAGACAGATCCCAAAGGATACGTTGGCCAAGCTCCTCCCAGAGACTTGGATTACCAACTACGAAAAGTTACACCAGCATAACAAGCCTTTCCAGTCCACGGACTCAGAGTTCGTTCGGAAAAAAAAATGGAACTGTTTCCATCAAATTTGGCAAGGAAAAAGAGGAAAGTCCTTCTATCTTCCAGACCCTATTCATGATTGAACCATGCGTTCCTCAATCAATTTCCGAGCCAGATCCAAAAAAGCTTGTTCGACACTTTGATGGTGATGGACATCCTGTCCATTACTATAAAGACAATTATGGTCACTGCTTTTGGGATCCTTTTTGCCAATGCTCCCATTGCACAAATTCCCCTGATGAGGTAGATCCTTTAGCAAGATCTCCACCTCGACAGAAAAGGTCAAAAAATAAGGTGTACCAAAGATACTTAAATGGAGATCCCTCCGTTGATACTCTTGGTGAGTGTGACAAGTACCAGTACATGGTTTCTTATGCTCCACCTCCTCCACCAGAGTTCAAAACTACACCTGTTGTCCCACCAGATCCACCAAAATCACCTCCACCATCTCCTCCTCATAAAAAGCAAGCCCTCTCTCCGTTCTATAAGCCAATCCAAAAATGGGCAAAGAAACATTCTTACCCATTTGAAGCTCCAGCAGAAACACCTCCCACTTCTTCTATTGCCATGTTCCAAGAAACTGATTTTCCTCCTCTTGTCAGAGAAAGTTCAAAACTTTCGTTCCCTGCTTCAGAGGAATTCATTGATCCACAAAACAGATACCGTCATGTTCCGAAAATACCAACCCCCACTGATGTGGACGAACATGGGAGACAGAAAAAGATTTTTGCTGCTGAAGCTGTTTTAAACTGGCAATCAGAGACTCTGTTGGCACAGAACAATGCCTTTAAGACGATTGATTCCAAGATCAGAAACGTACAACAAGATCTCCGAAGATATGATGAAAGCACCAAGAAGATACTTTCTGAGTTCCAGAAAAGGCTTCATGCCTTAGAATCAGGACAACATCTTGGGTATCATTATCTTGAAAGCCCACAGCCAGAAATTGACAAGCTCAAGAAGCAAATCAAACTTCTTGAAGAAGGAAGGTTTAGACCTTTCGATCCATTGGCACCTTCTGTTAGAACTGGGTATGTACCTCCACCACCTCAAACCTCTATTTTTGCCACTATCCCAGAAGATCCCTACAGAAGAGAACCGGAAATGGCACAAATACGAAATCGCCTCAAGGCCCTACAGAAGGATAAAGGGAAAGAAAAAAAAGGCGCCTACAGAATCAAGCTCGCTTGTCATAAGAGAAAGGCCAGATCAGATGATGTTATCAAATCCATTGGAATCATTTCTAAAGGATTTGACCACTCAAGAATCTAAGGAACCTAACCTCGCCATACCACAACCAGATTCTGCCATTCCAGAAAAACAGACTTTGTTTCTAGCAGAACAAATCTCTCCTGATACTGAATCAGATTCAGTATCTCTTTCCTCCTTTTCATCCTTCTTAATTCCTACAGTTGACTCCCTCCCTGTTGATTCCCTTCCGATTGTGCCAGTCACTTCATCGATATTCATGGCTGATCCTCCGGATGATGAAATGGAATCAAATTATTCTGACCCAGAATACGGCCAGACGAGCAATCCTGCTCGACCTACATCCATTGCATCCAAACAATTCTTCACCATCGATGATATTCCTTATCCTAAATGGCCAGAAAGACTTGAAGAATTTCATACTTGGTTGAATACCCAATCCATTACCAACCATGATATGAATGATGTTCTTTACCACTTTATTACAAGGTTCACCGGAAGTCTCAAACTTTGGTGGCAATCACTTTCAGAACAGGACCAAATACATTTTCTGATGTCACCAAATTTCAGCCATGCCATTACTATCTTATATCATGTTTTTGTGGGAAAACCCACTGATCTCATAGAAATAAAAAGGAGAGAATTTTTCGAAAGAAGATGCTGCTCCCTCCAGAAAAAGCATCTTGACAAGCATTACCGACTAATGCTTCAACTTTTTTATCAAGTCGGAGCAGATCCAAATCTGAAGCACATTCTCCTTACCTCCATTCCTAAAGAACTATCTCAGATGGTTGAAAGATCGTTCTACGGAAAACAAAGAAGAGTACAGGATGTTCCCTTGGGAGAAATACAGCAAGAAATCCATCTATGCCTCGAAGAACTATGCTTGAAACTCCAGATGGTCCGTACCTACATCACGGATGACAAGCGCCTTGAATTAGCTTGTTCCCGCCAGAAGCTAAAAATCAAATGCTCCAAGCAAGGCTGTGATGGTACTTGTGGCAAGTATTCCAGAAAAAAGAACCATTACAAGAAGTTCTGGTGGAACAAATCCAAACATGGCTCCAAGCATTTTCGAAAAAAGAAGAAATGGCGATACCTACGCAAAAGGAAAGATCGCACAGGCCGCAAGAAATCAAACTGTTGCTACATCTGCAACCAAAAAGGACATTTTGCCAAAAATTGTCCTCAAGCGAGAAAAGGTCAGAATCATTTAATTCATCTCATTGAGAATGAAATAGGCATTTCTCTTGAAAATGATGATATTGAATCCTTATTCTCTGCCGATGAAGAAGCATCTGAACAAACTCTTTGTGCCATTCCACTGTACCAAACTTCTAGTGAGGATGAATCAGACCCAGAGTCTGAAGACATTTTTCACATTTCACCCACATCTCCAGAACCAAATCTTGACATTTTCACAAGTCAAACTCACTGTCCTCATTTCCCAGTAAAAATTCTCACCTCAAAGTTTGCCAAACCAATCACTGTTATTGCTCTCATTGACACTGGAGCAAGTTGTTCCATTCTAGACACTAAAGTTCTTCCTAAAGAATATTGGACTCCCTATATCCGATATTTCAATTCTGCCTCTGGAGACACTTTCTCTACAAATGTCAGAACCACTCCTGTGAACGTCCAGTTCTTCCCTCAGTGTTCGATAACAGCAAAAATATTTGGATCAAACCTCCCCAATAAAGATCTGATAATTGGGTGGGATATTATGACTCAAATCTCTCAACTCCGCATCATTCTTGGAAAAAGGTCTTAGATATAAAGACCAATTTTCTGAGTTTGTCAACATTTAGAGACTCTTTTCCATTTAGATGAGTCTATTAGATCCAATCATGCAAAAGCTGTTAGAATCTTGTTCGGAATCCCATTCAGAATTTTCCCAGAAATGTTCCCATCCTTTATGGAAAAATCCAGAGTTCTTTGTTCGCCTTCCTTTCAAGAAAAATGAAGATATAAATCCGACCAAGGCAAGCCATCCGGGAATGAATCTAGAACATCTGGTTTTAGCCCAAAGGGAATGCTCAAAACTATTGCAACAAGGCCTTATTGAAATCTCTAATTCTCAATGGGCTTGTGAAGCTTTTTATGTCAATAAACGTGCTGAGCAAAATAGAGGAAAAATGAGCCGGTAATCAACTATCAGCCTCTCAATCTTTTTCTCCAAGATGACAAATTCCCTCTACCATCCAGAGACTCTCTCTTTGCTGGCCTGACCAAGGCCCATATCTATTCTAAATTCGACCTTAAAGCTGGATTTTGGCAACTGGGCATCCACCCTGAAGACAGATCTAAAACATGATTCTGTATCCCAAACCAGCACTTCCAGTGGAAAGTTCTTCCTTTTGGCCTAAAGGTAGAACCATCCCTTTTCCAAAAGGCCATGTGTCGTATTTTCCAACCAATCTTGTCAACTGCAGCCGTATACATTGACGACATTCTGCTCTATAGTCTTGATGAGCAGTCACACTGTCAACTCCTTAAGCAATTTGCAGAAATTGTGAAGAAACACGGTATCATGCTTTCTCAAAGAAAGATGAATATCGCCCAGACAGAAATCGAATTTCTTGGTATGCACCTTAACAAGGGTACGTACTACCCAGGGCCACATATTGCTCAAGAATTATTGAAGTTTCCTGAAGACAACTTCACCACCAAACAAGTTCAGCAATTTTTTGGGATAATTAATTATCTCAGGGATTTTGTCCCAAATATTGCAAAGCTCCTAATTCCTTTGCAATCCATGCTGAAGAAGAATCCCCCACCTTGGGGAAAACCCCAGACTGAAGCAGTCGCTGAGCTTAAGGAGATTATGCAAAATCTCCCACCACTGCAAATACCATCAACTGGAAGAAGAATTTTTCAGACTGACGCTAGTGATGAATACTGGGCAGCCATCCTATTCGAAGAAATTGATGGTAAGAAACACTTCTGTGCTTATAAAAGTGGAAAGTTCTCTCAAGCTGAAATGCATTACCACTCCACTTTTAAAGAAATCTTGGCAGTAAAAAATGGAATCAAAAAATTTGAGTTTCATCTCATCGGCCATCACTTCCTGGTAGAATTAGACATGGCATCTTTCCCTCAGATGACCAAGTTTAAACAAAAGTAGATTCCAAATTCTCAGCTGCTTAGATGGGCTGAATGGTTTTCGAAATACTCTTTTGAAACCAAACACATTCTTGGCAAAAAGAATGTACTTGCTGACTTTTTGTCAAGACCCAAAGCACCAGCGGAAATCAACATGTACATCAAGCGACCTGCCTTCCTTATGCTCAATTATGGTGTAAAATACAAGATTGAGAAGATCAAAGACTTGTCAAGCTGGAAATATCCCCAGGAGATTGTTCAGTACATCCAGAATGACAATCTTGCTGGAAATCTAGAAAATCTTATGTGGCAATGTCACACCGATTTGTTCAGATTCAATGGAGGTTCGATTCTCTATCCTTTTTGGTTAAATTTGAATTATCCTTTCATTTATCCTCTCATCTGGAAGGAAGATGATTTCCCTAACCAGCTCAAGACGCTGTTATGGTACTTAACTAATAAGTACTTAATAGCTATTGAAATTCCAACCAGAAGATTCATTGCAAACCTCACCAGGATATTCTTACTCGGAAGAAATGTGGAAAAAGAAAGCGATAAAAATCTCTTAGACTTTCTTAATTGGTTTTATCATCCTACATGTTGGAAACAAGACTTAGAAAAAGAACTGAGAACCATGACACCGAATCCTGAAGTCCACACCATTCTACTTTTCCGACGTCCATGGCACTTTTTCACAAATAATGGCACCATCATCGATAATCCACAGGAAATAGGGACCACATCTTACAAACCCCATCTGAACAGCAGGGAAGCCCGAATTTACAAATCTTATCCAAGATCTGTTAAATTCTGTGAAAATGAGTACCGAGAACTCTAGAGAATCTTGTGTTAAGAAAACAAAACCATTCCTGCAGATGTTTGGAATAATGTGACCGCTACGTGGGATCATTATGACCGAGCACCAGAAGCTAAGGAAGCACTCCAGCAATACAGACAAGCTACATCGTCCCAAGATCATGAAATGACAGGAACATAAGACATTGTCCAATCCACCCAGGACCCCTATGCACGCTTTGGAGGTCCCCTGTCCCAGGATCCCTATGAACAAGGACCTTCATCCCTGTTCCACAACATGGACATGTCCTTCTATGCACAGCCATCAAATTGGCCTCAGCCAACCATTCCTGCCGACACCCAAGAGGATGACAATACAAACTGGGCTGAAGAAGAAGCATCCCATTGGGCTCATGAAGAAGCATCCTCATCACGAAGACTGAGCCAGATCCTTTCACCTGAAGACCTTGAAGCCCTTGAACAGAAATATGAAGCACATCTCCTAGAAGACAGCTTAGATGACTCAGTTTGTAGCTACAATGCTCGTGACGGATGAGATCGTTGAAGAGCCGTTGTCCGTACAATTTCACTGTAGCAAATCACTGTTCACTTTTACTGTAGCACTAGGCTAGGGAAGGTACTGTTCACAGTACGGTTACTGTTCATAGTGTGCGAATAATTCCCTCCCAGAAATTTCCGGTGCCTCTGTTTGTATCCGGACCTATGAGCTAGGTCCTTATTTGTGTCTTTTGTGACCTCTTATCGTCTATATAAGGCGAGGAGGGTGTAATGTGTTGGGCAGAGTCTCCTGAAGTAAAGTGTGTGCTTTTGAGAAATCTCTCTTATGGCTTTCTAAATATCTCTTCTTCTCCAGCCTGGTAGGATCCTCCAAGAAATGCAACTTGGATAGGTTAGAAACGTTTCCATCCTGACGTCTTTGGGTATCTCTAGGCTCTGAACTAAAGGGCTGAGTGGTTTTCTGCTAAAAGGCTGTCCCTGAAGGGCTTGAACGGGAGTTGTTCGCCCACTGTGGGAAGACATACCTGCAGAAAATTGTTCTTGGCTCTCCCTGGTTCTAGGTCTAGATCCATTCACTGGTATAGTATCATCCACTACTCTCTCTAGGTTAACAAGTTCGGTAATAATTTTGGAATCCATCTTAATGATGAGTTTGTGGAAACCTTGTTGCTATGCAATGATAAGTCCCATCTATAATGCCCATAGTTTCAGCCTATAGAGACGAACATATTCCAAAACATGAGGTAAAACCCCAAGCCAAGTCTCCCCCTTCATTATGGAATAATCCCCCGACTCCTGCAAGTCCAGAATTACCTTTAGACGCTCCATCCGTATTCAATTTAATCTATTCTAGTAGATGAGGATCCCAAGCAACCATAATGGGAGAAGTATGTGATCCACTCATAGACAACGTGATCATGGGCGAAGGAATGATTTCCTTCGAAAGAATTACTTGTACAGGATTGGAAGGAAAAAAAAACTTTATTGAGATAGAGACTTGTTTCACCATTGCCAAAAAAGCCATATGCTCGTACCAAAAGTAGTACTCCAATCAAAGTGGGAGTAAAATCTCCCAACGTTAGCCAAGTTGAATTTCAACTAATGAGAAACATTCATGGAGAACTCTTCAAGACAATTTTGTGGGACAAGATCAACTCAAATGTTCCTAATGACTGGACAATCTTGCAAAACATGTAACGTTGGATTCACAACATAGACAGTAAGAATTACCTCTCATATTGCGAGACATCTTCAATTCATTGGTTAATAAATGCTTATACGCTAATAGCCAAAGGAAGGTTCTAATACATTGAGACCTGTCTTAAAACTTACATGCTTGAGGAAGCTGTACTAGGGTTCCCACCCATGGATATGACATCCTCCAATTGCCGCAAGATGGACTTGATTGTGATAAGGCGGAGAGATCATAGATGGGGGAATGCATCTAAATTTAAGTTACACGACGGTGTGATGTCACCGAATCATTCTTTATTAATTATTTTCAAAACATTTTTAGCATCTAGTATAACGCGCGATGGACAATTTATTCTAAAATAGTTTCATAGATTAATGATGTGAATAATTTCATGGATTAATGATGTCATCATCGCGTGATAAAACTTTTTGGGTCGAGTTCGCGTGTGGTTCTGTAATTCTTAAAATTGGCACAACCTTTTGGAATTACCGTGACTAGGAGGTGCGACTGCCCCGCGGTGGTCATGGTGATCAATGACCACCGCGAAGGATTGCACAATCCACCGCAGTCGGGTGAGAGAAAAAGGAAAATCTCAAGCGACCACCGTTGGGTGGCGCAACCGTGGCCAGCAAAGTAGGAAACATCTCTGGTTTTCTTCTTACTTTCTTTTTTATTTTATTTTTTTTAAACTATTGTGTACTATGTTTTGTTATCCAAGCTTAGCCCACCCTCAAAGCAGGAAATTTGGGTTTCAATCTAGACACGACCGGATTTATCCCATCCAATGGGCATCACCAAGCGCTAGATAGGGCAACTTTGATCTTATCCGGCCTCTTATCTGGGCCATCAAGTGCAATTTAAGGTGACGTTTGATCATCTGAACTTGGATTGTGATATGATTATGATAAGATATAGTTAAAAAAAATTTCAAATATATTTTGGATTGTAAAAAAACTTATTCCATGTTTGGTGCAATTTAATATAGGATTCAAAATGTTTGAAAATGTCATTTGCTTACAGAGGTTATACTCTCCGGATCTAGGGCTGGCAAGCAGGCGTCGCAAATGCTGGACATTTTCCGGCGTCGTGCAGAGAAAGCAAATCGCCTTGGGATGCGACGTCGATTCTCAAGACTTGAAAATGGGGTCCACCACCTCCACCAAGAGCACCTCCTTCTTAAGAAGCTCGTACTATGGGTACACAACACTAACAGTGCTTACTACGAATCACAATATTCACCGCAACACAAACAGCAAATTCCATTAACATCGCATCCCTTACCAACTGCTCGGTCAAGCAATTCCACAGCAAACAGCAACGAGCCAAGAGACAACACGCGAACTGAAGCGATGAAATTGTGAAATTTCCCTTATAAATGATTGAGTCAAAGAGGTGCTTATGGTTTGAGAATCAAGAATGAGAACCTTCATGCCAGATATATCCTGCAGCATCTTATATACGTAATCTCGCACGGTCGAGACTATCACTAGTCACCATTTTTACTGGAGCTCCTCCTTCGAAATCTTTCGGTTGTTTTTTTAAATTCTCAAATTTTAGTTGAGGATAGGATCACACGTCAAACCAACACAGCAAAATCAAGTGATCACCGTCCAGGACCAACATAAGAATGCCCAAAACTTCATGCATTTTGATTTTTTTTTCTTCATCTTCTAATTTTTCAAAGACGAGTTTTCAGGCCAGTTGATTTTGGGTTATTCATCATTGACAGCCGCTTTGGTTAGATGGCCATCGAAGGATGATCGGCTGAACGGCGTTGGTGGTTGGAAGTAAGGATGATTGGTTGTCAGTGGTCCAACGAAGCCGGACTCCATCGATCTTCCTTTTCTTTTAAAAAAAAATTATCCATTCGGATTTATCCCATCCCATAACGCAGATATCTTATCTGGCATTTTATCTGGGTATATTAAGGTAAATCCGAGTTTATCCCATTTAGAAGATGTTGTCAAACTAGATAGAATATTTTGTTATCCTATCTAAACTTAAATCCAGACTACCAAACACGGTCTAAAGGGTTAAGGAAACTATTTAGAGTCGAATTGCACAATTGCATACAGAAACTACTTAGATCTCTCTATTCGTGCTCCTGAATTTTGAGACTTGTAAGAGATAAGATTTGGACACTTTCAAAAAAATTTGACACTAAACTGATGGTTCATAAAGTCGTCTTAAAGTGACCGTTCTTATATTTTTGGCACAAAGCATTCCAATTTGTGCGGTGCACAATTCGTTAAATGCATTTATTTGTTCACATATTGAGAAATTGGGGGCTAAATTGGTCCCCAAACGTGTAGTACTATCGATCCTTGCAGTTGATCGAAGAGAATTGGTACATTACCACAAAGCTCCAAGCGTTATTATTTCATCTTAAAATAGAGCAATTTCAGAGAAAAAAACAAATGCATAATTTCAAGAGGTGAAGAAAATTTGCTTACTTCCTTTTTTGTTGTGATTTTAAACGAAATTACTTGGAGAGAATCTTTGCTCAATTATTTTGCTTTTGAGTCTAACAAAATTAAGAAAAAGAGTGGCAAAACTAGAGCATATATTTGTGCTTCCACTTTTGGCTCACGATATCGTTTGGTCAAATTAAAAAAGTGTAGAGCCAAAAATCTACTAATAGTCAATCAACGATTGATTTAGTTTCAACCTTTTTTTTATAAGCTTCCATCTAATTGACTCCGGCAAGCCACATCATATATTTCGATAGATTAAGTCATAAAAGTACTTTAAGTACAGTGCTTTTTAAAGATCATGGTACTTAAGTTGTGCCATATAATAATGATTATGACACTGAAGCCATCATTATCCTGATCTTTAAAGCACCTGTCACCTGCATCACGTAAATAATATGGTTTTTAGAACTTAAATTGCTTAGCAAGTGTCCCAAAATATTCATTTAATCAATGTCCAATATATCCACATGCGAACAGTGCATGGGCCATGGAGAGATCAATATCAATTGGGGACCAACTAACTTGCTGTCCTGAAAGTTAATGATTGTCGACTTGTTAGCTTTTTGAATTAAATGATTCTTTTGTATCCGTCCTTTGTAAGATATTAAAGAGTCGGCCCTCATCCGCACCTTAGGACTCAGATGTAGAAACACTTACAAGGTGGAGGTGGGTATGGAGCTTGAAAAATATACTACACCAATAAAGGGGACAAGATATGCGGGTATTGACACGTTAAAATAATAAACACTGCTTATCAGCCCACCACATTAATGGTTAGGCACAGGTAGCCCCTGTTAGTTGGAAATAGCCTCTACCTTAATGAGGAACCATATAACCATACCATGGATCTAAGGTAGGCCCCTTGGAGAGATCAATTTTCAACGGGGGAACCAACAAACTTATTGTCCTACAAGTTAATGATTGTTGAGTGTTAGCTTTTTGAATTGAATGATTTTCTGTATCTGTCCTTAGCAAGGTGTTAAAAAGGTACATCTTGGGGCCTTGTCTAGACCTCAGGATCTCTTAAATGTGAAAATACTTAGAGGCTGGAGTCGGGTATGGCGCTTGAAAAATATATTGTCTTAATGAGAAGGGACTATGTGTGCGAATATTGATATGTTAAAATAATGACCGCAGCTTGGCAGCCCACTGCATTAGCAGATAGACATAGGCAGCTACTGTTGGTTAGAACAACCTTTACCTAGGTGAGGAAGCATGTAAGCACACCAAGGATCCAATGTAGGCGCCCCGGAGAGATCAATATCAATTGGGGACCAACAAACTTGGCGTCCCAAAATTCATTTATTGTTGGGTGTTGGCTTTCTAAATTAAATGATTTTCCCTATGAAAAAGGCCTCATTCAATAATATATAATCCTCAATATCAACGTTCAATGATATATAATCCTCAATTTCAATTCAAGGTTGTGGCTCGCCCACGAATCTATCTCTTTCTTGTCTTCCATAATGTCATGTAATGGTGATGAGCATACGGCAATTATTAGTTGCTTAAAAACATCAATCCAACGTTAATTAAGGCTACTTTTGATCAGTTATCAACATTTTGTAATTGTGTAATACATGAGGTCAAAATGAATTTTGAGTTTTCAATAAATTTATTAATGCTAAAAGAAACCGGCTCAAAATAATTTGGACTAATCAGAATAACCAAATTAGTAATTTTATGGAACAACTGCATGTGTTACAAATTTAATGTTTTAGATTTTTCATTCTTTAATCAAAATTTTGCGAGGAAAGAGTTCTTTCAAATCTCCTCCAAAGAGTGTCAATCACGGAGTATCCCCTTCTGATGGATATCTCCATTGGAATGTGATCCCTTGGTGACTCATTGACCCTTTAAAAGATGGTTTGATTGTCGCATGTTGAGACACGTTACACTTGTCATGATGTATCACCACTTATCATAATGAGTTCACACTTGTTGCAATTAGGCCACTACTTTTCAATGATCACCCATTGAGCAATTGAAATCAAATTAAAACAATCTGATAATCAAGAGAAAGTCTCAAGACTAGAATTCATACCTAAGTCATTGGTTTCACTATCAATTTGAAACAGAACTCTCGACATGCGATTATCTTTCCCTCGTTACTTCTCACAACCGTACATGACACAGGAATGAAATATTTTTCTGCCTGAGTTATCAGGTGCAGAGTACATGAACACGAGACGCTTTTTATTAGCCCAGTCTAACCATCCGATGGGGAATTCTGAGTAAACATACCTTGTTACTGGAATGGAGCCTTTTATACCTCCTATGAAGGGTAACGCCATGAGTTTTGCCGAGGACAGTGCGGTCCCGAATGAATACCTTTGCTCTTATAAGCGGGGCATTGCCTCCCGACGACACTTTGGGAGCATCTAAAGCTTTTTCTCTACTGGATTTGCTTCTCTCGACACAACTAGAGCCTCAAAAGGAAGCTGTCCTACAATCTACTACATTGTGCGTTGGGAGGATCTTACAGATCTTCGACACAGAGAAGAAAATGACGGTGGCTTACTTTATCCTGAGAACAGGAGAACCGACGTCCTTCCTAACTCGTATTTTCATCCTGGATATCCCAACAGGGAATCTTGGGAGTGTCAAAATCACTGTGCGGTAAAAAAAATTCACTTCATTCCTGAACTAAAAGAAGGTTGATTTTGGCTACTTCTTTCAATCATACGGAAGTTGCAATCCAAAATAATGAGAGATCCGTAGATGAAAGTACTTCCAGCCGTTCAGCCAAAAACTTCACTTGACAGACAAAAGGCAGGAATCGGATAACAATTTCATAAGCTGATTAGTCAAGGAAATGAATCTATGGGAAAGCTATTCATCCCCGGAGGACCATTAAGGGCGGCAAATAGCTTTAAAGTGCGATTGCCTTCTACCTAAGAAGCAGTAACAGATAACGTTCTTATAGCTCATGAGTCAAGAAAAAAAAGGCTTTTGATTGCAAGTAGATATCTTTCCATTTCAAAAAAATGCTGAATATCATTAGCTGCTACCCTGCTCAACAGCAATGACAGCTCTTTTCTTGATGCATTGACTGGAATTAGCTGGGCAACAGCTGCAAGTAAAACCGTGGACGTACAAGCAAGGTTCTTTAGGATGTGGATTGCTCTGGAACGTGGAACAGAAAGGAGGAAGGTGGAACATCCTTTTCTCAGATCTTGTACTTGAACTAGGATGCAAATATTTGTGATAGCTAGTATAAGCACCTAGAGGGGGTGAATAGTTGTAAAAACAATTTCTTGTGATAAGTAAGCAGTACCAATTGACAATAGAAAGGAAGTTCGTCTTTTGTTAACAAAACGAATTATGATCAAAGTAAAAGAGAGTAGGGAAGAGAAAATGAACACAAAAATTATAGTGGTTCGGCTTAATCCAAGCCTACGTCTACTCTTCTGCACTGACAGCCCACCGGCTGGATTTCACTATGAACAAAAGAGTTGTTACAGCAAAGCTCTCCCTTGATTCCACAATGTAGAGACTCTACCACACTTCCTCAAGGTTTCTCAAAGATATAGACTCTCTTTTGCGTACAAGATTTCGCTCAACAAATAAATTGACTAAGAATAAAGAGTTTCAGACTTTGGAATTCTTCTATCGCGCACACACTCGAACAACTGGAACGTCTTCCTTATATACTCCTTTATGCCATCATACCCGTTGGCACTTACCAAATGAATTCTTCCAATCTACCCGTTGGACAGAATCAATTAGGAAAATCATTCAACCTATTTAAGGAACATGACGATAGCCCATCAATACTGTTCGCCCATACAATCAGGATCTTGGTTTTCATAAGTAGAACCTTCCAAGTATACTTCGCTAATCATCGGATCCTTAATCCCTGAATCAATCTCGATTTGAATAAAGGATTCCGACATGCCATATCTAGCCAAGAGATCTTCTCCAGTCGATAAGGTCAAATCCTTAACGAAACATCCAGTCCTGGATACGCCTTCTTCGATGGAGTAGAAACTGTCAATGAGAATAGACTTTGAGTCTTGAGTCTGGCAGTCCGGAGGTCTTCAGACTTTAAATAGTAGAGTCTGCAAATCTTCAGACTAGACTGATGTAAACGTTTTGTCAGCTTCAAAACACTCAAGGAAGTTTTCTCCAACAATCTCCCCATTTTTGATGGTGACAAAACTTTCCTACAGATTAGGATAACTTTGACCTGCAAAACATTACTCAAGCAAATATGGATATCTCATAAAGATAAATGGCTTAGTGATAACACTAGAATTTGCAACCATAGAAAATAGGTTAGTCTTGTAGATGAGCAAAGCCATAAGATATCAATAGTACTTAAGATAAACAAATGTTCAAACAGTCAAACCCAAATATCCAGTCCAAATCCAAACAGCCAAACATAAAAGTCAAGTCAAAACAAACATCATAAAAGTTAGAGTTCAAATCTGCATCTCTCCCCCTTTTTGTCATCATTAAAAAGGTAGAGATGGAAAGAGAATGGAATTAAGATTGCTTGGGAACACGAACAAGCTAGAAATCTCCCATTGACTGGACAATGCCTTCTAGCTTTTTCAAGTCCTCCTTCAGTTGAGTCACATTTTCACCCTTAGCATTTGCTTGAACTTGAAGAGCAAGGGCTTGGATTTGATCATTCAAAGAAACTGAAGAAGCTTGACCTGCAGTCTGCAAGTTCTGTACTTTGCATCCCAGAGCATATATTTGACCTCGCATCTCTAAGAGAACATCAAGAATTTTGCGAAAATCTGCTGAATTATCAGTCTAAGTACTGGCTTCTGCACGATCAGACGGAGTAAATGCATATGATGGTAAATCAGCATAGTCACGCAGATTGGGCGATGAAACATCATGTCCCTCCTCAGGGAATTGAGAGGCATAGATGTCCTCTGGATCTGTTGGAGAGCGGCTTACTCCTTCACTGGTGGCAGGGTATGAGGACATTCCTCTTTTCTCATGATCTCCCCCTGTTTCCATGCCTTCAGGTGGAGAAGAGTGTTCCTCATGCTCTGTTTCCACTTGATCTCCTCTCTTCTTCTTCTTCTTCTTCTTCTTCTTCTTCTTCAATTCTTTCCTCCTCTGCATCTCTTTCTTCTGCTTCTTTCTCTTCTGTTTCTTTCTCCTCTACTTCCAAATTTTCTCTTTCTCCAGTCCTCTGTTCTATCTCATCTGTTTCTTTATCTTGTCTCTTCGTTGATTCAAGAACAGAACGACTCAAGTTCTTCAATGCCATTGCAAAAATGGTGATGTCATCCTCATCTTCTTCATCTTCAATGATGAGAGCTCTTCTTTTCTTCGATGGAGCAATCATGGGCTCCTTCCCTTTTCTTTTTGCAGCTGAAGAGATTTGATGAGACTTGATAGGGATTTTCTCCTTGAATTTCTCCAACGCTTTGTTGAGTTCCTTAAGACGCATTTTAGAAACCATTTTCAGTCCCACCACCATTTGATCACAAGTTCTAACATAGAGAATTTGTGGAGGCTGAACGTTCAATTGTTTGAATAACTTAGTCACAAGAGCTGGATAAGGAAGTTGACCCTTGTCCTTCACCACTGCTCTGTACATGTGGAACATAATAGTGTGTGGAAGAGAGAACTTTTTCCCAGCATTGATGGCATACATCAGCTTTGCCTCCGAGTTTGAAACGTCGGTCTTTGAAGTGGATTTTGGTTTGAGGCGGTTAATCACAATCTTATGAAGTAGAATGTTGAACGCATTCATCCTCAAATAAGAAATCTTTCCCTCTGTCCTTCTATCCTTAACAAGCTCCAATGTTGCACGAGTAATAGACACATTGATAGGTTGATATCTCCCTCTTTCAACCCCAATCACATTAGCCAACATATTTATGTCCACCACATAGTCCTGATCTCGGACACTAAAAGAGAATCTATTCGCATCCAAAAAACTGAGATTCGAATAGAAATAAGCAGTGAGTTCAGCATAAGCTTCTGTAGATTCAGAACAAAACCGTTCAAGTTGAAGAAGACTGAATTTTTCCCGCAGATTGACATTCACAGAGTCAAGAAAATCAAAATCCACACTTCTAGGGTTTATCACCCTACGCTTTAGCAACTTAGAGTATAGTTGCTTGTGTTCCTCTGATCGAAACAAGTTTCTCCTTTTGCTTCGGATTTTTGCCGCAACACCCATTCTTGGTTTAAATTGACTGTACAACTTGTCATCATCATTTCCATCTGGCTGATTTAGCCCTCCAACACGTGGATCGCTTGGGATGTTTGCCAATGCCTCTTCTGCCGATCCAGCAGGGGCAATTCCCAATCGTTCCATTGTGCGTAAAAAGAAGGTTTCATTTTTATACCCTTTGTTTTTCAGAAATTCATCAATGTAGTTCAAAGGAGTTCCACCTTCTAGTTTAGCTTCAGTATAGAGTCTGTCTTCTGGTTCTTCCAAGTATAGACTTTGATAATATCATTTACACATTATATCATCTGCATAGTCTATTACTCAACGATCAAATACATTAGTAGCCTTTGATTTATTTTGTGATAAATAAATGAATGTCAAATTCATTTATTCCAAATGGACGTCAAAAGTGCTTTCCTGAATGGATTTATCCATGAGGAAGTCTATGTGGAACAACCACCTAGTTTTGAAGACCCAAGGAAACCAGACTCAGTATTCAGACTGAAAAAGGCTTTATATGGTTTAAAGCAAGCATCTTGAGCTTGGTACGACAAGCTGAAATAAGTGTAAAAACAATTGGTTCTATTTCTGATACTAATTGTGATAGTTAGTATAAGCACCTAAAGGGGGGTGAATAGGTGTAAAAACAATTTCTCGTGATAAGTGAGCAGTACCAATTGACAATAGAAAATAAGTTCGTCTTTTGTTAACAAAACGAATTATGATCAAAGTAAAAGAGAGTAGGGAAGAGAAAATGAACACAGAAATTATAGTGGTTCGGCTTAATCCAAGCCTACGCCCACTCTTCCGCATTGACAGCCCACCGGCTGGATTTCACTATGAACAAAAGAGTTGTTACAGTAAAGCTCTCCCTTGATTCCAAAATGTAGAGACTCTACCACACTTCCTCAAGGTTTCTCAAAGATATAGACTCTCTTTTGCGTACATGATTTCGCTCAACAAATGAATTGACTAAGAACAAAGAGCTTCAGACTTTGGAATTCTTCTATCGCGCACACACTCGAACAACTGGAACGTCTTCCTTATATACTCCTTTATGCCATCATACCCATTGGCACTTACCAAAGGAATTCTTCCAATCTACCCGTTGGACAGAATCAATTAGGAAAATCATTCAACCTATTTAAGGAACATGACGATAGCCCATCAATCCTGTTCACCCATACAATCAGGATCTCGGTTTCCATAAGTAGAACCTTCCAAGTATATTTCGCCAATCATCGGATTCTCAATCCCTAAATCAATCTTGATTTGAATAAAGAATTCCGACATACCATATCCAGCCAAGAGATCTTCTCCAGTCGATAAGGTCAAATCCTTAACGAAACATCCAGTCTTGGATAAGCCTTATTCGACGGAGTAGAAACTGTCAATGAGAATAGACTTTGAGTCTTGAGTCTGGCAGTCCGGAGGTCTTCAGACTTTAAATAGTAGAGTCTACAAATCTTCAAACTAGACTGATGGAAATGTTTTGTCAGCTTCAAAACACTCAAGGAAGTTTGTCCAACAATATTAAGTTTTTTTAGGACTATATCGACAGTATTATGTTTGCTGCATAGTTAAAAGACTCCATTGACATTTGTCGCTAAAATACATGCCTAAGATTAGGATTATAATAATCATGACAGGTCATAAATAAGAAAGATAATTAATATAGGGGTCAAAATCGCTAGTACAGCATAAAGGGGCAGTGCTTCCATTGTGACTTGACTGTGAAGAAAGAATTAGTGTTATCCAGCAACTCTACCTTGAACCCAACAATTATTTGTTTGGAAATGTAGAATACAGAACTTTAATCCATGTTTTAATTCAGGGAGGAACCGGGGGGCTTTCCAGGAGTATTGAATTTTTTTATTCTATTCACCAGTTATTTTGGGAGTGGACGTGATGCACTAAACGTGTAATCATCATAGATTTTATAAATCTTTTGAAGGGGTATTTAGATGTTTTTTCTTCATCGATCTAGGTCAAATAAATCACTGATCAGAGAAGACAGTCGCCAATGCTTTTGTAAGTACAAAATTCTCCTTAGCCCAAAAAAGAAAATAAATTAGGATTCGAAATAAGAAGTGATAACAAATCAGGATTGCAGAGGCCATGGCTCATGTAAAGGATACTTGCGCTGTCGAAAATTCTAATATAGGATGACACTAACGAGCTTCAAACGCAATGAAAATAATGAGCAATCAAACAAGAAAAAAAGCCACCAGAACGATAGGACTAAGATCAAAACTCACCAAATGTAGACTGTCTTCGGCAACAAATAGAACTCCCTTGGTGCACTCAGCCGAACAAACTGGAGTTACATGAGTTGAAGGTCGAAAAGAATCGATGTAAAAGACAGGCTGTGACTTGCTGTTTGCAAGAACGGGGTCTATCACTGAGAGCAATCATGGCGGAATCCAGAGAATCGCTCAAGGGCACCAGAAAAACAGGAGTTATGCCGATTCGACGATTGGCTATTAATTGAAGATCAATGGGAAGCTATTTCCATCCTTCCCAGATTAAACATCAGCAGACATTCCTAGTGTCCCAGGCCGATCGATTGGGATTGTGACTGTGCGGTGAGTTAGGCTCTCTCGGATCATTGGGGCGCCTAAGCCAAGCCTTGCTCGGATCTATTGCTCAATTGCTCACTCACTCGGATTGTAAAGGGAGAAAGTTTCCAGAGAGAGAAGCTCTGGAAGAGAAATGAGCCTTTGATTATTGAATTGTTGGATGGATCCAAATGAGGGGGAATTGAGGCCCGCGAATTACAACCATTGTTCGGGATTTCATCCGGCGGACGAGATA
The DNA here is from genome assembly GCA_019915205.1 of Eucalyptus rudis. Taxonomy (NCBI): domain Eukaryota; kingdom Viridiplantae; phylum Streptophyta; class Magnoliopsida; order Myrtales; family Myrtaceae; genus Eucalyptus; species Eucalyptus rudis. The sequence goes on along the minus strand of JAHMTN010000177.1, from coordinate 1,055,862 downwards.
GTACCGCCCAACCTACCAACTATCGACACTAATGGCAGGAGAGTTCTAAACCTCAGCGTAATGACTGTATCGCCCGCCCTTGGAATGTTCCAAAAGCTCTCTTGCGGGAAACCATGGCGAGCTTAGGAGGTCCTCCTTGAAAATGCACGGTCCTTTAGCCACAGAAACCTCTTGACTGTGACAATAAGCTGAAATAATTTGCCTTTATCTCTGACATGCTGCATATGCAATTCCACCACAAGAATTACTAGAAGAGTTCTGACATAGTAGCTCTAAAGAATTCGTTAATGAGACTGTCGGCCACTCAAAACGGAGAAGCATTCTATTCCTCAATCCAGAAAGAACACATAACTTGTCAACTAATACAAGCCTTACTTCCTGGGGGATACAACGGCTGACTACAGTGTCCATGGTACTTGTTAACAATATGGTCCCTGATGCAATCACTCGAAGGCCTCAATAAGGAATACTCGAAATAACTTCCACAAAAAGGCCTATGCGTGCTGATAACAATGATATTGCCAATATGAACTCCTTGAGGAAGAGATTTAGCATGCTTAATATTACTTCCGCTGGCATAGGAACAGGACTGTTCTTGTTCAAAGCAATTTGGAGGTACAGAAATGCAGGAAATTTCAGATGGTGCACGTCAAATATTTCATGTTGATATGTAGAAAGGACTTTAATCTGTAGAACTATTAGAAGGCAAAGATTTGAAGTAGAAATCACAACAATGATGTCCCGCTGCACCCATACTAATACAAACATTACTAGGAGACCAAGTTGTGCATGTCTGAGTGGGCAGCCTCAGTGGGTGTTGACACCTAAATTTTGGGCAACCCATTTAGTCATTTATTGCATAAAAAATTAGGGATTAATTTTTTAACCCCTAAGAAAAAATATTATAATTCAATTGCATAACATATAATTTTTAGGTGCATTTATTTTTTAATTTATATGTTTTGCATTTTATTTTTAGGCCCGCGAAAGGAGTAAATTAGCCCAAGCCCGTTGTTTTTTAAATTAATTATCACGTGGGAAATTGAGATTTGATGTGATATTACGGTGGTTTTTGGAATTGGGTTGCAATCTTATCTCTAGTCTTTAGGTGATAAGATCGTTGGGAATATTAAGGAGATAAGGAAAATAAGAGGATTTTGAGTGATCGGGAGGTTATAGATTATCTTCGTGCATATTGAAAAAGCGAGATCAAATATTCTACAAAGATCACCTACTTTTACCTATAAAAGCAACATGTACGGAGAGAGATTGGGGGGGGGGGGGCGCTTTTCTCGGTTTTCGAAGTAAAAAAAATCAACACAAAAGAGAAAGGAAAAGCAAGGAAGAGCCGTGCATGGAGAAGGGGAAAAGAAAAAAAGCAAAAGGAGGAACAGTGATTGTTCACTGTCTCCTTCCCTTCGCTGCTCACGATTGTGCACCACCGGCTAGAGGTCCACACCGTCGGGCGACCCGGAGCCTCACGCCGCTCCACCGTTGTCCACCAGTCTCGCCACGACATCCCTCCGTAGACGCACGCAGCTGCTCCTTTGCCAGTCCGTCTCCCTTGCGCGACCCACTGCCGAGATTTGCCGTCCTGCCCCACCGCACCTCCGTCCGCGAACACCCTAGCCAACGACCCGACGTTGCTCTGTTTTGCCCGTTCGAAGTTGCCGCCGGTGACGCTACTTCTGCTCTGGTTCTGTTCATGCCCCAATAGATCTCGAGACGGTTCCTCCTTGTTCTGTTCGTGAGTCGCCTGAAGCCACTCTGCTCCGACGCCCAGCGAGTACCGTGCCACCACACCGACCCGCGAAGCGCCCTGCCGTCTGTTGCTGGAGTCCCCGCAACAGAGCTCTGACACCGCGAGCCCATCTCGTCTGCAACCTGAGCCAGATCGGTAGCCCATCGCCACTCTCCTGCCCGTTCGGACCCGAGACTCCCTAGCTCCGCTCCTGTGTTGCAGCCGCCCTTGCCGGATCCCCTTTGCCGGACTGATCAACTGGCTCCCCTTGGAGATTCACGACTGTGTGCGGAAAGGAAGAAAAAACAGAAAGACAAAAAAAATCAGATTAGGTAGTTTTTTATTATTTTATATAGTTTATAGTTTGTTTTTTTTATATAGTTTTTTTAGTGTGATTATTCATTGATACATGATTGAGATTCCAACATGAAAAAGTCCCTCAAGCTAGGGATTGAAAAAATCCCTTACAAAAATCCGACTCGCAATCCCTTACAAAAATCGACAATCTAATCTCAAGCCCGAGATTCGATTCGTGATATAATTTTAAAATTGGTCAACCCGATCTCATGCGCGAGATATGGTTCGCCAATTTTTGGATATCAACATTATCTTGCTTGATTTGATGTCGTGGTGTTTAAATCAATTTTATTTTCGTAAAAGGAAAAATCCAAATTTTTTTGAATTAGGATTAGGTTTGTTTTAGAATATTCATAGTCTTAGAGTTATCTTGCATATTTAGGATTGCAATCTTATTTCGAATTTTTAAATAAAAAATAAAAAAAATGCATTCATTTAGGATGTTAGTTTTAAATTTCAATTGCATGTTTAATTATTTGGCAATTTTGATTTCGAATTTTATAAAAAATACAAAAAAAAAAAATTCATCATGCATATGTCATGTAGAATTAGGGCATTCTTTGTATGTCATGGCATATTAGATAAAATTGCATGTTTCATTTTAAGTTTAGATTAATTTTCTAGATAGATTGCATCTTAGGTTAGACATTGCTAGGTTAAGATAATATCTTAGTTTTAATTAGGATTTAGTCTGACCTGATTAATATAAGCTGGATAAAATCTTAATTTAGATAAATAATTTTTGCATTTTTCTTAATTTCGAATTTCATGAAAAATACAAAAAAATTGTCTTAGAATAAATTTATTTCATTATCTAGAATAGATTGCATTTTAAAGAAAAAATATCATATGCATGTCATTAGGATTAGATTCATGAAATGCACGTCATTTAGAGGTTGTTAGTACGATCATTTAATTAGAAATTGCCCGTCATTAGGTTAGGTCATTTAATAAATGTCGCGTGACATATAACTCGCATATTAAATTGCATGTTGCATGTCATTTTAGTTAAAATAATTTTGTACGTCATTGCATTGCATCACACGTCATTAGAATTAAGTCATTCTGGTTAATTTAGATTGCATATTTAATTATTGCATGTACATTAAGAAATGATTAGTTTTTTTTTACTCATTCACATAGTTTAGGACATATTGTCATGCCATATCGTTTCATATTAGATTAGAAGCATTGCATTGCATATGGACTATATTTTTGTTGAAAAAGAGAAAACAAAAATTGAGTAATTGCTTGTTAATTAGAAACCATATCTAGGATTGTTGATGTGGATTTTAATTTAACAACGCAGATGCTTTCGTTGCTTTGAGGTAAGTTTTGCATTATTTAATTGCTTTCTTGGGTGTTAAATTGGTGGTTTGCGCACGCGCATGATAACCTCACATGTTAGGGAAATAGGTTTAAAATCAATTTAAGCTGCCTGCAAAAGACATTTTTGAAAATAAAAGAAATGGTACCGAAAGGGCACTAGAGAAATTTAAACCTAAGTCGTGAATTGGTATGGGCTTGGGAGAGTCCGAGTTAAGTCTAGGCTTAACAATCCATTAGCCAAACCCTAGGTGGTTCACACCCGAAAATTTGGTCGCACAGCTTGGCGACTCTGCTGGGGAAATGAGTTGAAACTCTTAATGGACTTAGGCCAATTTCTTTTTGAAAAATATTTTTGTTTGGCAGCAAGGATCCTAGGTACGTCCCTAGCATTTATATGTTAAATGTTCTTGCAGATTGGAATGTATAAGGGGAAGTGATTGCTAACCTTGTCTTGCAGGTTGGAGTTAGGGATGTATGGTTTATTGAAGTGTTGTTTGATTTAAACTGCTGTGCATGCTTTGCATTTATCACTACACTTTGCACACACAACCTGCCGCCGGACCTGGGCTGCATAGGATTATTTAGGATGGTATTGAGATGGATACTATTCCGACCGCATGCTCACGGTACGAGTCGCCCATCTCAATCCCAAAATTTCTTTCATGGTGTCAAGAGTACCCACCTCGGTCTGCATGCCCGTGACCCGGGTTGGCTCTTTGACCAAGTCGGAGTCATGAGGACCCGACATAGTCCACAAGCCCGTGGCTAGTCTGATCATCCTCGTGGCTCCACCTTGATAAGCCTTATAGATTAGAAATCGAGCCACTTACCATACGCATGTTTATGTGATTACCATTGATTTTTCCTTGGTGAAGTAAGTTTTCTTTCTCTATACCATGCAATTTATTTTGTCGTGCTTTTGGTCTGTCCATGACAATCTAGGTTAGTCATCTGATCTAATTCCTTTGTCAATTAGAGATGAAATGAGGAAATAAATTGACATATAATGAGTCATTTTGAAAATAAAAAATTGGAAATTTGTTTCGATTTATGTTTTGGCTCTTCTTAGTTCATGTTTAGGAAATTTCGTCCCTACTGGGGCATCCCATATCTTTGTTTTCCTAGTCCATTTTTAGGAAATCCTCTTCATATGTGGACTTTTCTTGATTAAAAATAGATTGTTGTCATGGACTAGTGCTCTATTTACACCTCATGCTTACATGTTCCCATTTATTTAGATTAGGTGATTATGGGGCGCTCCCGCTCACCCATCCATACACGGTCGAAAGCTAAAATGGTGGATCACAACGATGTGCTGGACCGTATCATTGACAATATGAACAAGCAAATTGCACACCACCAAAGTCAAGTCGATGAACTGTCTGCTACTGTGGCTTTTCTCATCAAGCAAAAGGGCTGTGATGACATAAGTACTCTATTTTCAGTGAGAAATTGCGATTCGAAGAAGAGAGCCAAGAGAACTTTTGAATCGTCTCATTTTCCTAAGATAGCTGAATTTGATGCCACCATGAAGAGACTAGTGACATATCTAGAAGGAAGAATCTCTGACTTAGAGGGTTCGCATCACAAGATCCTGGGGGGTGAAGAACTCAAGCACACATAATTCATGGTCTTAAGTAGATCGCTTTCCTTATTTAATTAGGGGTATGTTTAGTTGCACATTCCCCTGCGTGGGAATTTTTATTGCTTTTCAAGGATTGGTTTCAATTTCTTCTGTTTTGCTTTAATGTTTAAATATCACTTTTTTTCATTCCAATAAATGTAATTTGATTGATGAATATCAATAAATTACAAGTTTTGTTTTGAGGACATGACAGGGTACTCCAAACCAGTCCAATGACGATATCCAACCATGAAAGAAACTATCATCCACAGAGAAATCCTGAGGGCTAGACCTTTTCATGCTTCCTCCTAAAAACTTTTTCGAAAACAAAAGCATTTCATTGCTTAAAAAAAAAAAAATTTCCCAAAGCTTGTAGCAGGTTAAACCTGTTTGTTTGTCTGACTCATTTACTTCTTGTCTCATAGCATAATTCTATCACTTGTTATGACAAGGGACATCTGAAAATAGAGTATCAAGTTTCAATGATCATAAACTTGACTTGTGATCAACAGGCTTAGAGCGCACTCGCAATGAAAAACAGATTTAGGGCAAGTAAAAGAGGACCATCATTTCTTGGTGGAAGAGATGACAAATTTGGGACATAACAGATTTTGGTAGTGAGCTGATTGGGATAAGTCTCGATTTGAGCCAAAATAGATGTGCAATTTGAATTTACTTTGATGTTGCATAGTATCATATTTATGCACGTTCTCTTGTGCAGGGGCAAAAGTGGATTTTCAATCCTGAATGATAAGGACAATCCAAAGACATCAACTGCTGAGGCAATCCCTTTGTGGAGCAACCCCTGAATAAATGCTTAAAACCATTTTTTAGTGTGGAAAATTGTTTGTTTTAAAGTTGACAATATTCCATGCCTAAAGCTGTCGCGACCAAATTTTCGGGTGTGAACCACCTAGAATTTGGCTAATGGATTGTTAAGCCTAGACTTAACTCGGGCTCTCCCAAGCCCATACTGTGGCATCCCAAAATTCAAGACAAACTCTAAGGTGTATTAAAGCTCATAATTAGGTAATGAAATTACCTATGAATTATGCTTTAGTCATTAGTCTTCTTTTAAGGTTAATTGATATGTGTTTGTGTTTATGAGATTTTAAATTTGATAGATTAATGATAATCTATGCTTGGCCATGCACTTTATAGACTAAATTTCTATAAATAAAATGTCACAAGAATTTGGCCATGTGGAATTTAAAATTTAAAATTTACAGAAGAAATTATAAAAAGGGAAAATTTAATTTTTAATTAGGTTGGGCCATAGGCCCATTGGTTAAAGCCTTAGTGGGCCAAGCTAGTTGGCCCAATTAGGCCCGCGGAAGGGGGTTGTCGACCAGCCCAAGAGGAGGCCCAAGAGTGGCCGGCCCAAGCCCAAAAGCCCAAGCCCAAAGCCCATCTTGCATGTGTTGTGACAAGTGGCAAGAAGTCTTCATGCATTGGCTTAGAGAGGGATGGCATGCATTGGCCATTGGTGAGGCAATCCAATGATTACTAATGATTAGGAAATGGGGGGATAAAAGAGAAGGGAAGGAGAGAGAGTGGCCGGTTGCTTGTTCAGCCAAGAGAGGGAAAGAGAGAAAGAGAGATTTCGCGAGAGAGAGGGAGAGTGGCCGAGAGGGAGGAGAAGCCGAGGAAGGAGTCGCCGCCCGTTTGCCGCCGTGTGCCGCCGTGTTCGCCGCCGTGTGCCGCCGTTCGTGTGGTCTAGAGGCAAGTTGGGAATCCACTTCCTACTCTTGCACCAATGTTTTGCATGTATGGTCGAATTTTAGGACGTTTGGAGGCATGGGAGTGAAGCTAATGTGTTTTGTTCTTGAAATGCATGCTGTTTTCGTATAAGACCGCCTGAGTCAGAATTTTGTGAGAGCTTGCATGCATGTTTTCAGTTCGATTATGACTTTTATTTCTTCATGAAAGTTGTAGCTAACATCTTAAACTACAACATAATAAAACTTGGTGTAAAATTATGGAGATTTGAGGGGTCAAACTCTCATCCTACGGAGATGCTAGATCTGGAGTATTTTCGCATAAACCGCCTGAGTCAGAACATTGTGAGGGCTTGCATGCATGTTTTGAGTTCTATTTTGGCTTTTATCTCTTCATGAAAGTTGTATATAACATATTAAAATACAACATACTCAAATTTGGAGTAAAATGAACAAGTGTAGCCTAGTGAATCGACTTACTCTTGAAGATGGTAAATCTGGAGATGCGGTGCAGGATACTCGAGACTTCATGGACCCATATGATGACTATAATATGGATATTTGACTTAGATTACTTCATGAAACTTGTAGAGAAAATCTTGGATTTTAACATACTCAAATTTTAAGTAAAATGAACAAGTATAGCTCAGTGAATCAACTTGCTTTTGAAAACCGTTGATCTGGAGATGCGGTGCAAGATACCCGAGACTTCATGGAACCGTATGATGACTATACTCTGGAAATATGACTAAGATTTCTTAATAAAAGTTGTAGGGGATCCTTTGAGGTAACACATATCCAAATTTCAGAGGAAACGAAGAAGAATAAGTGGCTGAAAACTCAGTATTTCGGAGAAACATACACTGGACGTTTCAGTGTTAGATCCAGAAGCTTCGTGTGATTGTAGAAAATAATATAAAACGAATTTGGCTTGGAAGTCTTCATAAAAAATCTGATTTAGTGTCTTGAATATAATCTGGTAAAATTTCATAATTTTTGGAGGTCGTATGGATATTTTAATCGAATTATTTTGGAAACTGTGCATTCTGTTTCTATCCGAATTTACATGCTGTTTTGTGTGAATTGTACCTTCTTGTGTGGAACTCTATTGGGCATGTACTTTACATGAAATTGATATCTTATTGTCTTATCTATCACATGTCTTAATTTCATGATTTTTGAGAAGCATATGGATATTTAATTTAAATATTTTCTGAAAGTGGTATTTGCTGGAATTTTGTATGGATGTCTTGATGCATGCATGACAATGAATTGAGATGCATGTATGAATTGAATGCTGAATATGATCTTGTTGGTCATTATATTGTGTGCCATGATGAGTTGAGACCTAAATTGGTGACCATGGACAATGATGAATGAGGAAACCGTTTGTGGCGGATGATAATGCCCTGAGAGTATCAGGATGCCCGGGATGGGGGGTGCCGGATGGCCGGAATGTATAGAGATACATGGCCGAATGTCCTCGGGAGTTTCAAGATGCCCGGAATGGTTAGGTGCCGGAAGCCTCGGAGGTCTTTGCCCGAGGGGATGCCTCGTGATGCCGGTTGGGATGCAAGATGCCCGGAGAGTGGGGTTGCCGGATGCCTGGTGGCCTTGAATGGCTGAATGCCGGAGGGTTTATCTCGCGATGCCAGATTGGGGTGCGAGTGAAGAGTATGGGATGAAATTGATGATCTCGAGTAAAAGTGATGTGGTGATCAAATTGAAAGTTAAAAGTGAAAATTGAATCATGCATATATGATATGATGTGATGATGATCACCTATGGCATGATGATATTGATATGATGTGATGATGATCACCTATGGCATGATGTGTATGATATGATGATGTCATGATGATGTGTATGATACGATGATGTCATGATGATGATGCCATGATGATGTGTATGATACAATGATGTCATGATGATGATGCCATGATGATGTGTACGATACGATGATGTCATGATGATGTGTATGATATGATGAAGGCATGTATGTGTTATGATTGTGATGAAGGTGTATGATGGTATATGCATGGCTTCAAGGTAAGTGATGCCTGGAATGCATGTATGATTTGTATGATGCTTTGAGTGGCTATTGGATTCTTTTACTTGCTGAGTGGTTGTACTCACCCCTTTTGGGGACCAACATTTCAGATTAGTAGAATGCCGCTCCCTGCTGTCACGAGGGGCGTGTTTTATGGTCTGCCATCCGATGTTGAAGTTGAGTGCGAGGAGTTTCACTGTCCTTCCGTTCCCGGACTGACGTATATTAGAGTGCGCTGCTTGGTCATGTACGACGTAGGCCTGGCTGGGGGCCTTGTTGTCCACGACTTTATTTCCGTCCACGTTCGCCGAGACGGGGTGATGCGTGGGATGTTACCGCCGCCACCGCCTGATGCACTGGGATGGGTGTGAGGGCCGTACGTGATGAGTAGGAGTTGGGAACTTTTTGGGGATGTTTAGCCGATACTGATGATGGGGATTGTGCACGTGAGTTGTAGCGGGTCGAGGGTTCTTTTTGGGGTTTTAGGCCGGATGTGGCTGAGTCCTGGCTTTTCCTTTTGATGTATCGACCCAAAGAAAGCCCATCTTGAAAATATATGTAAATAAAGTGTCGTGGCTTGTCTATTAATCATGATGATTAGTGGTGTGTATTTGTATCATGGTCGATGGAGGGCGAGATGGTGATGTTTTATTTTACTTCTGCTAATGAGTCGCGCTGGGACCGTTTTCAAAAAGAAAAGAAAAATAAGTCTATGATTTACGACGCTTTTGGAGAGGGATGAATCTAAGGTGAAGGTTGGGTGCCTGTGGCGACCTGCGAAGGGTTCGGGGTGCCACACATACCAATTTGCGACTTAGGTTTAAATTTCTTAACATGCAAATAAATTTTATCTAGGAGTCGCCACTAATCAGTTTATGGTAGGTCGATTAGAAACCAAAGTAAAGTAACAAGAGTTTTACTTTACTTCTACGAACCAGAGATTCTAAGTACAGGAACTTGGTTATACTAGATTTCTCTAGTGCCCTTTCGGTACAATTTCTTTTATTTTGAAGAATGCTTTTTGCAGGCAGCTTAAATTGATTTTAAACCTATTTAGCTAACATGTGAGGTTATCATGCAGGTGCGCAAATCACCATTTTAACATCCAAGAAAGCAATTAAATAATGCAGAAAGTAAGCAACGAAAGCATTTGCGTTGTTAAATTAAAATCCACATCAACAATCTTAGATATGGTTTCTAATTAACAAACAATTACTCAATTTTTGTTTTCTCTTTTTCAACAAAAATATAGTCCATATGCAATGCAATGCTTCTAATCTAATATGAAATGATATGGCATGACAATATGTCCTAAACTATGTGAATGAGTAAAAAAAAACTAATGATTTCTTAATGTACATGCAATAATTAAATATGCAATCTAAATTAACCAGAATGACTTAATTCTAATGACATGTGATGCAATGCAATGGCGTACAAAATTATTTTAACTAAAATGACATGCAACATGCAATTTAATATGCGAGCTATATGTCACGCGACATTTATTAAATGACCTAACCTAATGACGGGCAATTTCTAATTAAATGAACCTAATAACAACCTTTAAATGACGTGCATTTCATGAATCTAATCCTAATGACATGCATATGATTTTTTTTTTCTTAAAAATGCAATCTATTCTAGAAAATGAAATAAATTTATTCTAAGACAATTTTTGGCATTCTTCATGAAATTCGAAATTAAGAAAAATGAAAAAATTATTTATCTAGAGTAAGATTTAATCCAGCTTATATTAATCAGGTCAGACTAAATCCTAATTAAAACTAAGATATTATCTTAACCTAGCAATCTCTAATCTTAGATGCAATCTATCTAGAAAATTAATCTAAACTTAAAATGAAACATGCAATTTTATCTACTATGCCATGACATACAAAGAATGCCCTAATTCTACATGACATATGCATGATGACTTTTTTTTATTTATTTATAAAATTCGAAATTAAAATTGCCAAATAATTAAACATGCAATTCAAATTTAAAACTAACATCCTAAATGAATGCATTTTTTTATTTTTTATTTAAAAATTCGAAATAAGGTTGCAATCCTAAATATGCAAGATAACCCTAAGACTAGGAATATTCTAAAACAAACCTAATCCTAATTCAATTTTTTTTTGGATTTTTTCCTTTACGAAAATAAAATTGATTTAAACACCACGACATCAAATCAAGCAAGATAATGTTGATATCCAAAAATTGGCGACCATATCTCGCGCATGAGATCGGGTTGACCAATTTTAAAATTAAATCGCTAATCGAATCTCAGGCTTGAGATTAGATTGTCGATTTTTGTAAGGGATTGCGAGTCGGATTTCGGGCGTGAAAATCGGACTGTCAATCCCTAGCTTGAGGGACTTTTTCATGTTGGAATCTCAATCATGTATCAATGAATAATCAGACTAAAAAAACTACATAAAAAAAAAACAAACTATAAACCATATAAAAAAATAATAAAGATAAAATAATAAAAAATACCTAATATGATTTTTTTTGTCTTTTCTATTTTTTCTTCCTTTCCGCACATAGCCGTGAATCTCCAAGGGGAGCCGGCTAATCAGTCCGGCAAAGGGGATCCGGCAAGGGCAGCTGCAGCACAGGAGCGAAGCTAGGGAGGCTCGGGTCCGGACGGGTAGGAGAGTGGCAATGGGCTACCGATCTGGCTCGGGTTGCAGACGAGATGGGCTCACGGTGTCAGAGCTCCGTTGTGGGGACTCCGGCAGTAGACAGCAGGGCGCTTCGCGGGTTGGTGTGGTGGCACGGTACTCGCTGGGCGTCGGAGCAGAGTGGCTTCAGGCGACTCACGAACAAAACAGGGAGGAACCGTCTCGAGATCTACTGGGGCATGAGCAGAACCGGAGCAAACGTAGCATCACCAGCGGCAACTTCGAATTGGCAGAACAGAGCAATGTCGGGTTGTCGGCTAGGGTGTTCGCGGACGGTGGTGCGGTGGGGCAGGATGGCAGATCTCGGTAGTGGGTTGCGCAAGGGAGACGGACCGGCAAGGGAGCAGTTGCGTGCGTCAATGGCGGGGCCGGATGTCGTGGCGAGACTGGTGGAACAACGGTGGAGCGGCGTGAGGCTCCGGGTCGCCCGACGGTGTGGGACCTTCGGCCGGTGGTGCACGATCATGAGCAGCAGGGTGCATGATCGTGAGCAGCAGGGAAGGAGACAGTGAACGATCACTGTTCCCACACTATTCCTCCTTTTGCTTTTGGCTTTTCCCCTTCTTCATGCACGGCTTTACCTTGCTTTTCCTTTCTCTTTTGTGTTGATTTATTTTACTTCGAAAACCGAGAAAAGTCCCCCCCCCCCAATCTCTCTCTGTACATGTTGCTTTTATAGGTAAAAGTAGGTGATCTTCGTAGAATATTTGATCTTGCTTTTTCAATATGCACGAAGATAATCTATAACCTCCCGATCACTCAAAATCCTCTTATTTTCCTTATCTCCTTAATATTCCCAACGATCTTATCACCTAAAGACTAAAGATAAGATTGCAACCCGATTCCAAAAACCACCGTAATATCGTATCAAATCTCAATTTCCCATGAGATAATTAATTTAAAAAACAACGGGCTTGGGCTAATTTACTCCTTTCGCGGGCCTAATCCGGCCTACCAAGCTAGAGCTCAGAAATATTAATTCACACCCCTCTACCACCAGTCGTAAAAATAAAATGCAAAACATGTAAATTAAAAAATAAATGCACCTACAAATTATATGCTATGCAATTGAATTATAATATTTTTTCTTAGGGGTTTAAAAATTAATCCCTAATTTTTTATGCAATAAATGACTAAATGGGTTGCCCAAAATTTAGGTGTCAACAGCTGTCCCTCTTTGAAGGTGAGCTCGTAGAGGTTGCCTTCAAAAATAATTTGAGACCTAAATTTGGGTTATGCGTATGCAATGAATGATTTTTGTTGGAAAATGATTCCATTTTTTGATGCAACTTATATGATGCATGGAAACGCAAATGACAAATGAACCTACTTGGAATAACTTACCTTCAAGGAAGATAGAGTAATTCGAGATAGTTAGTGTTACATGTCTAGGACCTGTACCATTCTTCGGTCACCTTGAATAGTAACATGGCTTTGTAAAGAGACTGCTTTCCCAGGATTCGTGCCATTCTACGGTCGCCCAGTATGGCAGTGTTTGGTTGTGTTTAGGACTCGTACCATTCTACGGTCACCTAAACGGGGATTCACTTTGCCAGGACCTGTACCATTCTACAGTCGCCTGAATAGGGAAATAGGTTTTGTCTAGGAACCGTACCATTCTACGGTCGCCTAAACGGGGATTTACCTTCTAGGACCCGTACCATTCTACGGTCGCCTAAATAGGGAAATAGGTTTTGTCTAGGACTCGTACCATTCTACGGTCGCCTAAACGGGGATTTACCTTCCAGGACCCGTACCATTCTACGGTTGCCTGAATAGGGAAATAGGTTTTGTCTAGGACCCGTACCATTCTACGGTTGCCTAAACGGGGATTTACCTTCCAGGACCCGTACTATTCTACGGTCGCCTGAATAGGAGAATAGGTTTTATCTAGGACCCGTACCATTCTACGGTCGCCTAAACGAGGATTTTCTTGGCTAGAACCCGAACCATTCTTCGGTCGCCTAGTGTTGCAATCTAGGAAAGAATCTTTGGGGACAACTCAATCGAGTGTCGATTAAAAGGAACTCTGGGCTATGAAAGCACACCAGGTCAATATAAATGGACATCGGGCTACGAAATCACGCCGAGTCGATAAAGATGGGTCCTGGGCTACGAAAGCACACCAGGTCAATATAAAAGACACCGGGCTACGAAAGCACGCCGGGTCAATAAAGAGGGACTCTGGGCTAGAAAGCACGCCAGGTCAATATAAAGGGACTATGGGCTACAAAAGCACGCCAGGTCAATATAAAGGGACTCTGGGCTACAAAAGCACACCAGGTCAATATAAAAAGACTCTGGGCTGCGAAAGCACGCCAGGTCAATGTAAGGACATCGGGCTACGGAAGTGCATCGGGCCAATGAAATAGACGCTGGGTCACGAAAGCACGCTAGGTCAATTTAAAAGGACAGCTTGATCGAGTCAAGTGTCGAGAATGGGTAGAGATATACTTACCTGATGATATTTCTGATTCTTGAGGATATGTCTTCTGGAACTTAGATATCCTGTGGAGGCCTCTCACCTCCTGGTAGAAATAAATTTTGGAACATCAAGGATGCACCTTGAATGTTCACGATGGTTTCTGATCTTCTAATATCATGAGGTATTTTGAAAGGAACCTGAATGTCAGGAGCTCTTGGGTCTTTTGAGAAAACATTACCTATCGGACATGATTAGAACAAAAATGCATTCACCAAATAAATAAGCAATTAAGGCTATTCTGGAATGCATACTTCAAAATCTACTGAAGCTTTTATCAATTCAATCAAGGTTCATGCATAATGACTTTTGCATCACCCAAATTTCCACTAGAGAGAATTATCGTTCAAGACAATTTTCACTCATGACATAGATTTCTTAAGAATACTAAATGAGAGACTTTCGGTTAGAAAGGACTTTCACTCACTCTCATTTAGAATGGCTATTTATGAGAATCACTCAATTTTATCATATCGACATGAGTCCGAGTATTCTCGCAAGTGGTACGATCTTACCAATCTAAGAGGTCTTTAACAGGGACCATAATGTGGGCTTAGTCAACGGCTTAACAAAGGGACTCTTTAAGTCAAAGCTATTGAATGAATAGTCTCATAATTATCTCCGAGTTTATAAGTCAAGAAACCTACAAAATGAGAAAGAAAAATCTTGCTTGCACTTCTTCGAGCGATGCTTATAAACATATGAACTCTTATGTTAATTCAAGTGCCATAATCTAAAGAGACTTTATAAAGGACGTAACCTAGGCTGGGTTCATGGGTTGAGAAATGAAAGGATCATTAGGCTCAAAATGTGTGTGAATAGTGAGAGTTGGTGATAATCTTGGCATTACCACCAGTTTTCTTTTTCATCATCGGGGATTGTCTTCATGAAATGCCCCATTGATTGTAAAAACTCAACTTTTGGGTTCTTTGAGTATTTGCTCCATTGGGATTCAATTCTTGCAATTGACAGTCATCTATCTTGACTCTTTTTTCATCTATAGGCATTGACCTTGCTTTTATCAGGCACACCACTTTTTATGCCCATAGTTCTCATGCATTTTTTCTTCACTTCTTTTCATGGGCATTGGCCTTGCTTTTACCAGGCACACTACTTTTTCATGCCCCTTAATTCTATTTTGAATTCAATTCTTGCGCACAATGCATGCGTCAAGCAATTACACTTTGAATGACACTCGAACTTTTCAAGAGTCTTCATTTGCCTTTTGCCCTGCCCCAGTGTGGGGGATGATCACAAACTAGGTTTAAAAAAATGAAATTGCAGGCTCAAGTGGGTTATGCAAAGGATATAACTGTATATGATAGAGAAAGAAATGCTCTTCGTCATCCTAAGGCACTTAAATTAACACATGAATTCAATGTAATAGCATGACTTGAAGATTGATGCAAGTGAGAGCAAGAAAATTTCAATTCATTTTTCTCACCTCATGATGCCATTTTATCTCCTAGCTGCCCCGATGTGGGGTGATTCTTGACAGGGGTGATTTGAAAAGAATATCCATAAGTGTATGGGCTCAAAAGGGTTTAAGTAATGGATCACCTGTAATGTTTGGGATAGAGATATGAATTGCCTCTCATCACTTCGGTTGCCGTACCTTTTGCAAGAGAACTCTTTACCTTATGGATATGAACCTTCCTACACTCATCTCACAAGTGTATGAGTAGGGGACTGTGTATAGGATAAGGTTTGCCTTTCATCATCCTGACTCGTCTCATTTAGTATGCTCAAAAAATGCCACATCATTCATTAAATTAGTCCATCTTGATGTTCTTTAGTGGAATTGGTGGATAAAACATGTAAGAGTCATCATGCAAAATCCTTTTTTTTTCCACACATAGCACGTTCGCAGCCAAGGGCAACCAAGTTGCTTGTGTTCGAAGCAGGGGGTGATCGTCAGAGCTCCAGCAAAGGGCGGCAACCGGCGTGGCGGCATAGCAGTGTTGCGAGCTCCAGTGGCGCTGTTTGGTTGCTAGGTCGAAAGGGAGCTCGAGCGCGTGCAGGGGCGATGGCGGAGGCGAATCGGCAACGGCTTCGTGAACAGGGGTGCTGCAAGGGTGTCGATGCTGCGGTGGCGAACAATAGACAACGGCTGCGATGGGCTTCGGTTCTGGGCGGCGTCGGTGTGGCGAGGCGGTGGCGTTCGGCGGGCAGTGAGCACGGGCAGACAGCAGTTGAGCCCACCAGGGAAGAATAATAGGGTTCCTTCAAAATACCTCATGATATTAGGAGATCAGAAACCATCATGAACATTCAAGGTGCATCCTTGATGTTCCAAAATTTATTTCTACCAGGAGGTGAGAGGCCTCCATAGGATATCTAAGTTCCAGAAGACATATCCCCAAGAATCGGAGATATCATCAGGTAAGTAGATCTCTACCCATTCTCGACACTTGACTCGGTCAAGCTGTCCTTTTAAATTGACCTGGCGTGCTTTCGTAGCCCAACGTCCATTTCATCGACCTGACGTGCTTCCATAGCCCGGTGTCCTTATATTGACCTGGCGTGCTTTTGTAGCCCAGAGTCCCTCTTTATTGACCCGGCGTGCTTTCTAGCCTAGAGTCCCTCTTTATTGACCCGATGTGCTTTCGTAGCCCGGTGTCTTTTATATTGACCTGGTGTGCTTTTGTAGCCTATAGCCCATCTTTATCGACTCGGTGTGCTTTTGTAGCCCGATGTCCATTTATATTGACCTGGCGTGCTTTCATAGCCCAGAGTCCCTTTTAATCGACACTCGATTGAGTTGTCCCCAAAGATTCTTCCCTAGATTGCAACACTGGGCGACCGAAGAATGGTTTGGGTCCTAGCCAAGCAAATCCTCGTTTAGGCGACCGTAGAATGGTATGGGTCCTGGAAGGTAAATCCCTGTTTAGGCGACCGTAGAATGGTACGGGTCCTGGAAGGTAAATCCTCGTTTAGGCGATCGTAGAATGGTACGGGTCCTAGACAAAACCTATTTCCCTATTTAGGCGACCGTAGAATGGTACGGGTCCTGGAAGGTAAATCCTCATTTAGGCGATCGTAGAATGGTACGGGTCCTAGACAAAACCTATTTCCTTATTTAGGCGACCGTAGAATGGTACGGGTCCTGGAAAAGTAAATCCCCGTTTAGGTGACCGTAGAATGGTACGAGTCCTAAACACAACCAAACACTGCCATACTGGGCGATCGTAGAATGGTACGAGTCCTAGGAAAGCAGTCTCTTTACAAAGCCATGTTACTATTCTGGGCGACCGTAGAATGGTGCGGGTCCTGTACATGTAACACAAACTATCTTGAATTACTCTATCTTCCTTGAAGGTAAGTTATTCCAAGTAGGTTCATTTGTCATTTGCGTTTCCATGCATCATATAAGTTGCATCAAAAATGGAATCATTTTCCAACAAAAATCATTCATTGCATACGCATAACCAAAATATAGGTTTCAATTTATCTTTGAAGGCAACCTCTACGAGCTCACCTTCAAAGAGGGACAAGTGTTGACACCTAAATTTTGGGCAACCCATTTAGTCATTTATTGCATAAAAAATTAGGAATTAATTTTTTAACCCCTAAGAAAAAATATTATAATTCAATTGCATAGCACATAATTTTTAGGTGCATTTATTTTTTAATTTACATGTTTTGCATTTTATTTTTAAGCTGGTGGCGGAGAGGTGTGAATTAACATTTCTGAGCTCTAGCTTGGCAAGCTGGATTAGGCTCGCGAAAGGAGTAAATTAGCCCAAGCCCGTTGTTTTTTAAATTAATTATCTCGTGGGAAATTGAGATTTGATGCGATATTACGGTGGTTTTTGGAATCGAGTTGCAATCTTATCTTTAGTCTTTAGGTGATAAGATCGTTGGGAATATTAAGGAGATAAGGAAAATAAGAGGATTTTGAGTGATCGGGAGGTTATAGATTATCTTCGTGCATATTGAAAAAGCAAGATCAAATATTCTATGAAGATCACCTACTTTTACCTATAAAAGCAACATGTACAGAGAGAGATGGGGGGGGGGACTTTTCTCGGTTTTCGAAGTAAAAAAATCAACGCAAAAGAGAAAGGAAAAGCAAGGAAGAGCTGTGCATGGAGAAGGGGAAAAGCAAAAAGCAAAAGGAGGAACAATTTGGGGACAGTGATTGTTCACTGTCTCCTTCCCTTCGATTCTCACGATCGTGCACCACCGGTCGGAGGTCAACACCGTCGGGCGACTCGGAGCCTCACGCCGCTCCACCGCTGTTCCGCCAGTCTTGCCACGACATCTGGCCCAGCCGTTGACGCACGCAGCTGCTCCCTTGCTGGTCCGTCTCCCTTGTGCGACCCACTGCCGAGATCTGCCGTCCTGCCCCACCGCACCTCCGTCCGCGAACACCCTAGCCGATGACCCAATGTTGCTCTGTTCTGCCCGTTTGAAGTTGCCGCCGGGGACGCTACTTCTGCTCTGGTTCTGCTCATGCCCCAGTAGATCTCGAGACGGTTCCTCCCTGTTCTGTTCTTGAGTCGCCTGAAGCCACTCTGCTCCGACGCCCAGCGAGTACCGTGCCACCACACCGACCCGCGAAGCGCCTTGCCGTATGCTGCTGGAGTCCCCGCAGCGGAGCTCTAACACTGCGAGCCCATCTCGTTTGCAACCTGAGCCAGATCGGTAGCCCATTGCCACTCTCCTGCCCATCCGGACCCGAGCCTCCCTAGCTCACCTCCTGTGCTGCAGCCGCCCTTGCCGGATCCCCTTTGCCGGACTGATTAGCCGGCTCCCCTTGGAGATTCACGGTTGTGTGTCGAAAGGAAGAAAAAACAGAAAAGACAAAAAAAATTAGATTAGGTAGTTTTTTTATTATTTTATCTTTATTATTTTTTATATAGTTTATAGTTTGTTTTTTTTATATAGTTTTTTTAGTGTGATTATTCATTGATACATGATTGAGATTCCAACATGAAAAAGTCCCTCAAGCTAGGGATTGACAGTCCGAGATAATGTGGATTTTAATTTAACAACGCAAATGCTTGAATAAGTTGGGCTTTTTATCAATGCGCCTATAGTTCTTTTCTCTGAGTTGATCACTCACGAGATAATTAGTCCATTTGGTGAAGCCGTTAAGGGATTTTAACGCAATAGACTTGAAAATTCGATCAGAAATCGACTGCTCGACCGTGCTAATCCGCAAGGGTCATTACGACACTGTCAAAATTGATCAGAGATTGGAGATAGGTCGGTTCGACTAAGATATGTGATTAAAGTGTGGGTGATTCCACCTGATTGCAAAATTTCTGTCGAATGGCATTAGACCGATTTTTTCTGTTATTTCTGTACCCTATGCTTGTATTTGAAACCTCGAGATTTTCACAACAATCGAGAGTCACCAATGTGTTGAAGATGCACAATGTGGCTCGAAAATAATCGACCACGAGTCAATTGTACTAAAAATTCCTAAAAGTTACCCGATATGCTAGGTTACACTAAAATCGCGCTCGGTTGAAATTAACTGAGAATTTAAACTTGATTTCAGAAATTGAAAGTTTTGTCATGTCACAATTCATATTAGGAACGTCGACTCATCCTCCGAAGATTTTTCTGCAAACCTGAGGTTTTGGCGAAAAATCAAATTTAGACGTTTTTGGACTGAGAAAATGAGAGGGCCGTTTTTTGTAGCATTTTTGGCCGTCAAGTTGGTTCAATTGATGAGGAAAAATGTTGAATTTGATGAGGGCACCTTGGTTGATTTTATGGGGGTCAATTTGAGTCCAATTGGAGGAGAATTGAATCAAATTGGATGGCAAATGGTCCTAAATTCGTGGGCTAAGGGTGTAGCAACCTTAATCCCTTTGGCAAGCTTGTTTGGGAAGCCATGGAGGGGAAATTGGCTGAGGATGACAGCCTTGGCTGGTGGGGGCAAGCAATGAGCAATTGGAGATATTTTCTTGGAGTTTTGAGGCAATTGGGCCACCTTCAAGCTTCAGCTGGCTTCTTCTTCTTCATTAGGCCTACTTTATCCATTGTTGAGTGTTTGAGAGCTTGAGAGAACCAAAGAACAGCCAACACCCCCTTGAACTGTCGACAACCTCCCTCACCGCTCGTTGAACCCATCATGTGCCTACATGCCAGCATCGAGCTTAGCCGTGCGTCCCTGTTGTCCCGCCTCCTACTCGCACCCAGCCACCATCTCGAGCTGCCCTGGTTGTTGTCGAGATCACCAGGTCGTCGTTTGGCCATTGTTTGCCACCGTCGAGCACCACCGTCACTTGATGCATCCTCCTCCACCATCACCTGGCCTATTCCAGCTCAATCGACTGCCTGGCCCAGCCCTTCGGTCCTTGAACAGAGACCAAAGGCCATCAAGGGCCCTAGAGCTTCCAGGCCTGTTTTAAGGCCTGTTTGGACCTTCGTTGGTGTTGCCGCAAGCTCGAGTGTCGCTTGCCTCGCGTCGTCGTCGCCGTGGACTCACCGGCCAGCTAAACCAGTGAGTTTACTTGCTAAACTCTACTTAGGGAGTTAATGACACTTAGTGGATAATTAGTTTAGGCTAATTAGGGATTAAGTGGTTAGTTAGTTTGGATTAGTGATTTAATTGTTTAATTATACATGTTAGGTGGTTAGAATAGATTGATTAGGGGCTAATTAGATTGTACTATTTATCTAGATAGGTGCAATAATTTTCTAGGCCAGTTTAGGTGGTTAGATTAGCATTTCCGGCCTAAGTATTTATTGGATTTAATTTGCATTATTTAATTAATTTTTCTATTTATTTAATTATTTTATATTTTTCGAAAATTATACCGGGATAGCTGATGATCGGAATTTCATGCTGATTGCAATGGTGTGCTCAGTTTATGTAATTGAATGCTAATTTGGGTAAATTGGGTGGTGATTGCGATTTTGAGTTATTATTTCAAAAATAAGAAATTTTGGTATTTAATTAGAAAATATCGGGCAACAGTTTGTAACTCCAAAAAAATGTTTTTATGTGCTATATTAAATAGTGGGATTTTTGAAAAGGAAGATATTGCATTTTTTGCT
This sequence comes from Eucalyptus rudis, assembly GCA_019915205.1. Classification (NCBI taxonomy): domain Eukaryota; kingdom Viridiplantae; phylum Streptophyta; class Magnoliopsida; order Myrtales; family Myrtaceae; genus Eucalyptus; species Eucalyptus rudis. The sequence goes on along the minus strand of JAHMTN010000177.1, from coordinate 1,034,854 downwards.
CAAATTGACCGTGTATCCATACACGATTATTTTTATCGAGTGTTTTTAATATGAAGAAAATAAATCAAGTCATTATTTTAATTGAGGCATTCAAGTGCAAAGCACAATGTCCTTGGCCAGGATTGATTGATTGTGTGATGGCTAAGTGAACCTGTCCCCGATGTGCGTTGGTAGGATGTTGCCCCTATATGAGATGCCCCTGGACAATGGAAGTCGGTCGCAGTAAATTCTGGACCAATGCTCCTTCGGGAATACTGTCCCTGATGTGTGTTAGTGGATGTTGCCATGCTCAAAGGTGTGAGACGAAGCCTGGCTATGCTAGAAGACCGATGTGCATCGGTATATTGTGCCTGTGCGGGCAGTAATCAAGTGGGAACGTGTGTTTGATTGAAATTAAAGCGCCGGATTATAGGACAAAATTGTGTAGCACGGTATGGGACGTGCCATAACGATTTGGCCTTATAATCTGGACCCTTGTGAGTGATGAATTGATTGATTGATTGATCGATGGTATTGATTGAATTGATTGATTGATGGATCGATTATATTGATTGATTGATTGATTGATTGATTGATTGATTAATTGAGTATGTGAATTGTACTGACATGCAGGAGGGAACTGAGGCAAGGTAAGTCCTCTGTTTTGCGTGTATAGATTGCCTTTAGGCGTATTTCTTTTCTAGTCAGAGTTTAGGGGGTGAACTTACTAAGACATTATCTCACCCCGTTGTGGGCTCAACCTTTTCAAGTCCTTAGATGACGGCCCCTTCGGTATGTTATGGTCAGCCTAGAAGGGTTATTGAGCTGGTTATTGATTTCATTGTTCCCGGGGGCCACTGGGTTTATGAGCTCATAGTGACCATCGTCTGGGTTGACGAGGGCCTATCTCAGAGGGTACCTCATCGATTTAGGACGTGGTTTCGCCGCGGGTTCAATGGATACAGAGTTTGTCCCCTCCAGGGTTTTTAGATCCCTGACGTGGTAGTCGACATCGCTCCAAGCGAGGGTGCAGCTGACCCTCCTGATGGTGCTGTGGAGGACCTAGAAGCCCCGAAGACCTCGGTGATTTCGGATGGGGATTCATGTGCCTAGATGGCTTGTTACATCTTCTCTTTTGAGTAGGCTTTTGGTTATAGACTAGCTTTGTATATAAACCGGTGTGTTTATAAAAAGTATTCGTTTATGAAATTGTTATCCTGCTTTTCTATCCCATGCTGTAAGCTATTATGGGATTTGTTTATTTACTTCCGCATGTGCAATGAAATGAATGGGTCGGCGATGCGTCCTGGGACGTCGTAATTTCATTGACTACCGAGGGATGCGCGCACGCTCGAGGTTCGGGGCGTGACAGCTCTTCCCCATAAAAATAGCTAGTGTTTCGAATAAGATTTATAACCTAACAAAACAATCATCATATCATATCATATCTCACCATATCTCATCATATATCTAGAAATAATCACTACACCTAGAAATACGAATGGACTCATTAAAGATAATGCAACAATTATGACTCTTCTTCAATGCGGCCACCGAATAGTCTTTGGTATCAATTATGGGATCTTGGTGTCGAAGTATCGGCACCGATGAATTTGGTTTAATTGCTAACACTCCCCCTAAAACCAAATTCTCTTCCATCGATCATTCCAAACAAGCTTTTGAACTTTCAGACAGCATTGATCTTGAGAAATTTAGTAAAAATGTCTGCTACTTGATCACTCGTCTTCACATGCAACACTTCAACCTCATTCTCCCTAACTTGTTCTCGAATGAAGTGATATCGAATATCGATATATTTGCTTCGTTCATCAAAAACTGAATTTTTTGCCAATGCAATAGCATAAACATTATCAACAAGAATCTCAGTTGCTTTTTTCTATCATAAGAATATCTTTAAGTAGTCTTCTCAACTCTATTGCATAACAAACACACGAGGATACATCTACATATTCAACTTCACATGATAGAGTGACATTGGGTTTACTTCTTTAATGACCATGTGAAAAAAGTGTCATACAAGAAAAATACAAAGCATGTAGTGCTCTTTTGATCATTGATATCTCCACCATAATCACTATTTGAATAAGCTCCAAGTTGGAAAGATTCAGAGCGATAGTAGTGTACTCCATGCAAAGTAGTACCTTTGATGTACCAAATTATCCTCTTTCTAACCTTAAGATGAGATGACTTCAGCTTCTCCATATATCGACTCACAATTCCAACACTATACATCCAGCATGTCAAGTATCTCAAACTCCCAATCAAGTTTCTATAATATGTTGAATCAACATCGACACCATTATCAAACTTCGAAAGCTTGGTTTTGCACCTTATTGGTGTATTGACCGGAGTACAATTCTTCAAGTTGATTTTTTCAAGGATATTTTCTGCATATCCTTTTTGGGAAATAAAAATCCCCTCGGTACTTTGCTTCATTGGAAATAATTCATGAGACCATTATTGGTCATCTCGAATTCTTTCACCATCGATGCCTTAAAAGCATTGATTATCGCCGGATTAATTCTTGTAAAAACAAGGTAATCAACATATAAACAAGCGAGTTGAACATCGCCTTTTTCTTGCTTCAATAAAGTGCTTGCTTGTGTGGGCATTGAGAGAATCCATTCGCCTTGAAATTTGCATAAATTATGGAATTCCATGCTCTCGGTGTTTGTTTAAGCCCATAGAGAGCTTTCTTCAACTTCAACACCTTGTCTTCATGACCTTTCACAACATACCCCTTGGGTTGTTCAACATAAATTTCTTCTTCAAGGATGTCACTCAAAAATGTTGATTTGACATCTATTTGATAAATTCACCAATCATTTTGAGCAGCAATGGAAATGATCAATCTAATCGTTACCATGCGGATGATAGGGACCAAAACTTCATTATAGTCAATTCCAATTTTTTGCTTGCACTCCTTCACTATTAATCTAGTTTTGTATCTTGTCACTTCTCCTTTCTCATTCTTCTTGGCCTTGTACACTAATTTGACTCCAATTGTTTTCTTGTTCTTTGGAAGATCAGCAAGCTTCCATGTTTGATTCTTCTCAATGGCATGAATTTCTTCATTCATGGCTTTTCTCCATTTTTCTTTTTTGGCCGCATCATCATAGACAAGTGGTTCACAATATGCAAAAAGACATATAAGGTGAAGCTCATCGATAACTTTGTAAATGTCAGACAATCTCCTTAATCTTGGTACTAGCGGTTCATCAACACCATTTGAAGAGGTTGGCGATGATGAACTTGAAGAAGATGTTGGAGAAGAAGGTGTAAAGTGATTCTTTAACTCCGTTTGATCGGAACCATGAGCATTCGCTTCTTCTCTGCTTATATACACTTTCAAAGTGTTAGGACCAAATAATTGATAGGCTTTGGATACCCAATAAATATGAGTTTTTTGTTCTTGTCTTCTAGTTTCGATCTTTTCTAGTTTGGCACATGAGCATATGCAACGCTCTTGAAAATTCTCAAATGTGAAACACTTGGTGTTCTCTCGGTCCATGCTTCCTGTGGAGTTACACCTTCAAGTCAAAATGTGGGACATCTATTTAGAAGATAGATTGCACATGAAACAGCCTTAGCCCAAAGTTCCTTGGACCAATTTTTGCTCTTCAACATGCTCCGAACCATGTCAAGAATGGTTCTATTTTTCCATTCAGTTACGCCATTTTGTTGAGGAGAATACAGAGCCGTCAAGAAATGCCGAATACCATGATCCTCACAAAATTTGTTGAATATGGTTGAGGTGAATTCTCTACCACGATCGGTCCTCAAAGCTTTGATAAAATAGCCGTTCTTCTTTACAGCTAGGTTTTGAATTGTTTGAAAGTATCAAACACTTATGTTTTTCTTTAAAAAAATACACCCAAGTTTTCTGAGTAAAATTATCAATAGAAGTAACAAAATATCGATAATTACTATATGAGTGAGGAGTGATTGGGCCATACACATCAGAATGAATCAACTCAAGCAGCTTCTTTGCTTGATAAGTCGCTTCTTTTGGAAAACTAGTACCGGAATGCTTACTGATAATACACCCTTCACATGATTATGTGGTAAGCTGTGACATCCTTAAATTTGGCCCATGATTCGGATATATGAAATGGTTGTTTCATCGACGCGCTTATGGTTAATTTACTCGGAATTGATCACTTATGAGTTAACTAACCTATTAGGTGAGGTTGTTAAGGGATATAACCGCAACATACTAGAGAATTCGATCAGAAGTCAACCGCTCGACCATAATAATCAGCAAGGGTCAATACGACACAATCATAAATCGATTAGCAAACAGATATAGGTCGATTCAATGGAATCACGTAGTCAAATTGCGGGTGGTTCCGCACGATTGCGATATTTCCGTCGAACTGTAGTAAATTGATTTTCTATCGATATTATACTCAGGACATGCAATTGAACCCTTGCGATTTTATGACAACCGAGAGTCGTCTACAATTCGAAGATGCACAAATGTGGATCGAAAATTATCGACCACGGGTCAAACGTGTTAAAACCCCTAAAAGCTACCCGGTAAATTAAGTCGTACTAAAGTCGCGTTCGGTTGATTTTAACCACGGAATTGAATTCGGTTTCAGGAATTGGACGTTTGAGTGTGTCACAATTTATTTATTGGACATCTCATCTTTCAGAGAATTTTCGTCGAGTCTGAAATTTTGCGGAAAAATGTTTTTTGGACAAAAATAAAATGGAAAAGGAAATTCGGATGGGTTGAAAAATAGGGGTTTTCTACCCCTAAATTGGCTTAATTTGGTGAAATTAGAGCTAATTTCTAATTGGGTGGGCACAATACTTTGGGGCATGAAGACTTTTAGGACATTGTGATGAGTGCTTAGATATTTTTACTAAGTTCTCATTGGTAGTTCCCTTAACTTCTTGTTCTCTCTCTCTCTCTCTCTCTCTCTCTCTCTCTCTCCCTCCCTCTCCCTATGCACCTTCACCCCCCCTGTCAGCTGACCCTCTTCTTCTTCTTTCCCTATTTTCCCTTGTTCTCTCATGTATTCCCTTCCCCCACTAGTAGAGAGCAGCTCCTTCACTTCTTCTTTTCTCCCCCTGCCACCAGCCCCAAGCTGCGCCAAGCCCCCTTGGCCGAGAGCTTAGAGGGTTCGACACCACTGCCGTTGAGCCTCCGTGCAAGCCGTGGTTGCCTCAAGTTTTCATCATTGTCGTCACGAGCCCACTGCTGTCGAAAATTGTGAGTTAACTTCCTAATCGTTGATTATTCCATTAATTACGCTTAGAGGTGGTTAGATTAGTATTGATGATGATTAGTTTTAGTTAATTCTAAATTAGTGTTAACTAAGCTTGGTTAGGTTAGTTAACCATGGTTAAGTTAGAGTTAATCATGGTTAGGGTAATTAATCATGGTTAGGTTAGTTAATCATGGTTAGGTTAGTTAATCATGGTTAGGTTAATTAAGTTGGATTAGCTTAATTAATTACAATTTACTTAATTAATCGTGATTTACTTAATTAATTGTGAGTAGTGTAATTAGTGATGGATGAGCTGTTTCGTAGAATTTTACGCTCGTTTTCTTGGATAAAATTATGCGTGATTTTGACTGCTGCACATACAATATTATGTGAATGGTTGTTCTATGATGATTGTCTATTATCATTGCAAAAGGTGGCCTTATGGGCAATTAAATAGAAAAATAATGAGGTGTTGGGTTTGGACACCAAAAATTATTTGTTCGATAAAATAATGAGGTTTTAAAGTAGGTGCGTGCAAAGTTTGATGGGTTAATTTTGAGTACAAGAGCATGTACGAATTTCTTTTCAAAATTTTTAAAGAAAAAAAAAGGGGGTTACCAAAGATTGTTTCCAAAAAGGGTAGTTGGACAAAGAAATAGAAACGAAATGTGGTGTCAGATTTGGACGCTAAGTTTTATATGCTCAATAAAACCGTGAGGTTTCAAACTAGATGTGTGTAAAGTTTGACAGGTTGATTTCAAATACGTGACCCCGTACGAATTTATTTCAGAAAGTTTTGAACAAAAAAAAAAAAATTGCAAGGTTTATTATTTGAAAATGGATTTTGGTTTCCTTGGCTAAATAATGGAAATAAAAGCTGGTTTGATTGAGGATATGCTCATGTGGTAACGTAATTGAACCCGTCACCCAACGGGAATTTGGGGACGATGCTTGATTTTTATCAGATGCCCGGCGGGGGTCCGGAAGTCGAGTTGCGGTTGAGGTCGGACCGATGCTCCTTTATGGAATGCCGTCTAGGCGGGGGTTCTAGACGTTGCCGTGCCCAATGGGGAGGGACGATGCCCGGTTATGCCGGATGATTGTTGACTTTTGAGTTGGCCGCGGTTGAGGGGTCGTAATAATCGAAACACGCCTAAATGGTTGTGATACTTTGCGCTTGATTATGGGGCAAAATTGTTAGGCATAGTATGAGACGTGTCATAACGGTTTTACCTTATAATTGGGACCCATGTGAATGTTCGAAGGATGAGAATCATGTGTTCTGGTTATTAATTATGCTTGTCATATTTATAATGGCTTATGTGATGCATTAACCTGTAGGGGTGTGCCGAGGCAAGGTGAGTTTGTTAGTGGTGCCTATTTAGGTTGCCTCCGAGGTGAATTTGTGTCCTAGTTGAGGCTTAGGGTTTAACTCGCTGAGATTTTATCTCACCCTGTCGTGGTTAAACTTTTTCAGGTCCTTAGTATGGAGATCCGTCTAGTCCGATTCGGGGTTCCGTGGGACGCGGAATCAGAGTCTACCTTCTTCCTTATCCTCGGGACCAACCGGACTCACGAGTTGGTTGTGACTATGATTTGGGTCGATGAGGATTTCTTTAATGTGGTGCCTCATCGCTTCAAGGCGTGGTTCATCAACAAGCCCAATGGTGCTAGAGAGGGTCCCTTGTAGGGTTTTGATGGACTGCCCATCGGAACCGAGGATGGGCAAGTAGGTCACCCCATGGACATCGACATCTCGGACGGTGTCGTGGTGGATCCAGAGCCTGAGTCGAAGGGGTCCGAGGTGTAGGTTGCCTAGTAGTCCCTTTTTGAGGCAGGCTTGTATATTCGAACTCGTGGGGTTAACTTAGTGTCATATCCTGATCCTCGAGCGCATGCCCATCCCTCGGTGGTCGCTAAATTTGTGACGTCCCAGGATGCGTCGCCGACCCATTAATTTTAATGTGCATGTGGAAGCGAATTACCAATCTCTTGATCACAACAAACGTGGGATAGAAAAGTAGGACAACAAATTTCAAATCAATCAACATAGCTTTTATAAACAATCTAGTTTACAAACAAATGCCAACTTTAGGGTCTAAGTACAGAAGGTCTATCTTCGAAAAGAACTTCTGAGCCACCCATGTTCTTGACTCTTCGCCTCATGTTCTGGGTTCTTCACACTAGGGAGTTGAAAAGTTAAGCGCATGACGGGGTGAGACAATGTCTTAGCAAGTTCACCCCCTAAACCCCGACTAGGAAGGAAATACGCTTAAAAGCTACTTATGCACACACAAGATAGAGGACTTACCTCGCCTCAGTGCCTTCTTGTAAATAGTATAGTTCATGATTTCAACCAATAAACTCAAATCAAATCATCAATCAGCTCAATCAATTCAACCAACAATCAATTGATCCGCTCAAATCGATACCATAAGTACTATTGATCAATTCGATATGACCACTGCTCACACAAGCTAAAATTGACGGTCTTTGCTCTCATAAGTTGCAATATATGGTCATAGCTCTCACAAGCTGATATAGATAGATAGTAACTCACCCAAGCTAATAAACATATAGATCGTGCTTCCATAAGCTGATAAAATGATCTTAGCTAATATATATAAATATAGATCATGCTCCCACAATCTGATAAAACGATCTTAGCTCACACAAGCTGACGTGGAAATGGGCTCTCAAAAGCTGACGATAAATATGCTCGCACAAGTTGATAAAATATGCTCTCACAAGCTGATAAATCACCAAGTTAAAAGTACTCGATAAAAATAATCGTGTGTGGGTACACGGTCGGCCTAAGCCAAAATTTCAATATCTTACTTTTCAAAAATCCCAGTAATTATAATAGTCCACAAAGACATTTTTGGTGTTGTAAACCGACGTTCGGTATTTTCTAATTAAATACCGAAATTACATAATTTTTGGGATAAATACCCAAAATTATAATTTCCACTCAAATTGAACAAATTAGCGCTCAATTAAATAAACCAAGCATACCATTGCAATCAACACAAAATTTCAATTACCAACTATCTCGGTATAATTTTCGGAAAATAATAAATAATTAAATAAATACCAAAATTAATTAAATAAATACAATTAAATACCATAAATAGAAACTTAGGCCAGAAAAGCCTAATTAAATACCAAAATGGGCTCGAAAAATTTCTGAACCTATCTAGATAAATAATACAACTTATCTAGTTGCTAATTATGCCGATCTAACCACGTAACATGCAATAACAAGTAATTAAATCGCTAATCGGTTCTAACTAACCGCCTAAACCATACTTAGCCTAAACTAATTAACCCTTAAGCATAATTAACTCCATAAGCAGAGTTTAGTGAGTAAACTCATCGATTTTGCGATCCGGTGAGTCCACGACAACGGCAACGCTAAGCGGCGACACCTTACGAGGCTCGGAAGGGGTTTGGACTGGGCTTGGAAGCCCACAGAGGCTTGCTGGCTTGCGGTTTTGCTTGATGGGCTGAGAGGCTGCTTGAGCGGCCAAGAGCGATAAGGAGGGTCGTTCATGGTGTAGTGGGGCTAGGCGGTAAATGGCGAGGCTTCACGGCGGCAGAGGCAAGCTCAGGCGGTTGGACAGGGGTTTGACGGGGCTTGAGGAGGCTCGGGACAGGCAGAACGGCGACGAAACTGGCTGGACAATGCGGTAGGGGCACAGGCTCGCGCGGGGGCGTGACACGTGCGAGCGGTGAGCGGCATTGGTCCAGCAGGCGTGCGATGGCAGGGGGTGGCTGGCTTGGTTCTTCTGCAACTTTGGGAGCTCAAAATGGCCTCTAATGGAGAAAGCAAGCTGAGTTGAAGAAGAAAGGGAACAACACAAGCTTGGAGGGTCCCTCTTGCCTTCGTTCTATCCCTTTGTCCCTTGAAGAGGTCCCACTAGCCCTTGGTTGTCATCCATGGCTTCATGGCAGCCCACAAACTTCCCAAGCAAGCTAATGAAGTGGTCCAAAAGTTAGGGAGGCCATGGCATACGAATTTGCACCCCAATTCCCCAAATTGGATTCAATTCTTCTCTAATTGGATTCAATTCGGTCCCCATAAATTCCACCAAGGTGTCCTTGAACAAATTGACATTTTTCCTCGCCATTAGAATCAACTTGCATTCCAAAAACGCAATAAAAACGGTTCCCTGCATTTTTCGGACAAAAATGGCCCTATTTTGTATTTTCGCCAAAAATCTCGGTTCGCAGAAAAATTTTCGGAGGATGAGTCGACGGTCCTAAAATGAATCATAACATGATATAACTTTCAATTTTTGAAATCGGATTCAAATTCACGGTTAATTTCAATTTGGTGCGATTTTAGCGTGACCTAACCTATCGGGTAGCTTTTAGGAACTTTTGCTGCAGTTGACCTGTGGTATATTTATTTCGAGCCACAATGTACCTCTTCGACACATTGGTGACTCTCGGTTGTCGTGAAAATTTCGAGATTGCAAATACGGGCACATGGTACCAAAACGACAGAAAAATCGGTCTAGTGTTGATCGACGATAATTTTGTAATCTGGTGGAATCACCCACACACTAATCACATACCTCTATCAAATTGACCTATCTCCGGTTTTTTGATCAATTTTGACAGTGTTGTAATGACCCTTGCAGACTAGCACGGTCGAATAGTCGATTCTTGGTTGAATTCTCAAGTCTATTGCGTTAAAATCCCTTAATGGCTTCACCTAATAGGCTAGTTATCTCGTGAGTGGCCAACTCAGAGAAAAGAACTATAGGCGCATCGATGAAAAGCCCAACTTATCTAACCGAAAACAAAACCTGAAAATCAAGATGTCACACTTGGTCTATATATAAAGTGTAGTTTGTGAAAAATCGCTGTCCTGTTTTACTATCCCTATGTTTGTTTATTGGCCAGGGGTTTATTTAATTCGCTTCCACAGGTACTTAATTAAGAGATAAAAAGAATGGGTCGGTGATGTGTCTTGGGATGTCGCATTTTTAATTGACCGCCGAGGGATGTGCGTGAACCCGGGGTTCGGGGCGTGACATAAGCTATAAACCATCTTTTTGCGAGAAAGCAAATTGAGTTCGTCAAAATTGAAATGGTTAAACCTCAAATTCCACAACCATAAAGGATCATCCACACACGCTTTTAGACATCAAGACATTTCATTCTTTATATTGACAGTAAACATTCCGTTCCTTAACATCTTTACATTTGCAATTAGTTTATTATTCCAGTCTCTTAGCACAAGACTAAGATCTTTCATATGAACAGTATAGCCTTTCTCCAAAAGATGTCCCAAACTCAAAATATTGCTTGCCATTTTCAGGACATAATAAAATTAGTAAGAAACTGGCATGCACCACTCTTCAAATGAATTAAAATCGTACTTTTGCCTTCGACAAGAATTTTAGAGTTATCACCGAAAGAGACTTTCCCTTTTATTATCTCATTTAACTCATCAAATATCTCCTTTCTCTAGCATATATGGTTGCTTGCACTGGTATCCAAGTACCACGTATCATTTTGTCCTCCTTCCTCTTCTTTGAATGCCAATGAGAAAACTTGATCAGCATCATTCACCCAATTTGCCTTTTTGTTTACTCCGGTACTCTCCTTGTTCCAGTAGTTAGAAGTATAATGATCAAGTTTATTGCAACTATAACATTAAATTTTAGATTTATCATACCATTGGCTCGTCGAGTTCTTTCCTCTTCCATGAACACCCCTTTGATACTAATATCTATCGTCACTTTGAGCAGCATCTCATCTGCTTCGTCCATGACCTCTTCCTTGAAAGCTAACTTGACCTCAGCCTCGACCACGATCATGATCATGATCTTGGTTTGTCCCACGAGTTTTTGTGGGATCTCTTATTTACTCCTTCTCATCTTGGATGGTCAGCCGCATTTGGTGAACTTCCTCCATCGTTTCAATTTCTTTATGAACCTTTCTTTGTGGGCTTGTAATGAACCTAGAAACTCATTGATTGTCATGGCATCCAAGTCTTTGGATTCTTCAATTGCAATAGCGATGTGGTCATACTTCTTATCTAAGGACCAAAGTATTTTCTTGATAATACGAATATCTAAAATGTCTTCTCTATTTCTTTTCATCCCATTGACAATCGTCAAAACTCTTATAAAATAATTAGCAATCGATTAAGATTCTTTTTTATAAATTACCTCAAATTTGCCTCTCAAGGTCTGAAGGCAAATCTTATGAACTTTTTGTACTCTTTGATGCGTGTTGTGAAGAATCTCCTATGCCTCCTTAACAGTAGTGGCGTTGAAATTTTTTTCGAATATGGAATCATCTAAAGCTTGATGGATGATTAGCAAGGCATATTGATTTTTTGTTTGTACCTTCTCCAAGGCATTCCTTTGGTTCTGGTTCAAGGTAGCTTCATCCTCTAGCTCATCATGGCCAATGTTGACAAAGTCCCACACACCATATGCGCTTAGCAGAGCTTTCAATCTAGTGGCCTACTTACCATAATTTTCTTTGGTAAGATGAGGGTATTGATTGTTTGTTGAGGTCATGATCACAAATTGTGCACTCTGATATCAATTTGATGGAAGAAATTAAGTTGAAACGCTCACAACTCACACAAGGAAGACAAAAAGATAGATAGACTTATAGATTTATTTCACTTTAACTATAAACAATTAAAAGATGCTCCTATTTATAAACTTGTTACATGACCTTTGCTCTTCCCCATAAAAATAGCCAATGTTCCGGATAAAATCTAGAAATGAACAAGACAATCACCATATCTCATCATATCTCACCATATCTCTAGAGACAATCACTACACCTAGAAATACGAATAGACTCATTAAAGATAACGCATCAATTATGACTCTTCTTCAATGCTAGTATCGAACAATCTTCGATATCAATTATGGGATCTTGGTGTCGAAGTATTGCCATCGATGAATTTGGTTTAATTTCTAACATCTTTCACAAGATCTTCCCCTACTTCTTATGGTGATTTGTTTTCATTTGACGGACGTATTAGTCCCCATGTGCTTGAAAGATTTCTCAATAGATAGTTGGTGTGCTAGTAATCTCTAGGAAACATGGAACAAGAATGCGAAACAAAACGTTTCACTTGGTGCTACAAATCATTGTAACTAAGTTTGAGTGCAAGAAGGATATTGTGTCACGCCCTGATTCTTTGAGCGTGTGCCCATCCCTCGGTGGTCGATTAAATTGCGACGTCTCAGGATGCATCGCTGACCCATTCACTTTAATGCACATGCAAAAGCGAATAATTAAATCCCTAGCCAACACAAAGATGGGATAGAAAAATAGAGCCACAATTGTCGAAAACTACATCACACCTTTATACATATTAAACTAAGTCATATACAATACTATGCGATATATACAAGTCTAGTCTATATGTACAAGGTCTACAAAAGGGTAGAGGGGCTACGGATCCTCTAAGCATTCGAGTCCTCGACAAAAGGTTCCGGGGTCTCTGGATCCGAAAGACTCAGGTCTACCACCGAACCACTAGGAGGGTCAGCCATACCCCGGCCAAAAGCAATCTCTAACACCGATAAAGGAATCTCAGATTTCAATAGGGGTCCTTCTCTGGGTCCATCTCGGCTGTAACGATACCATGATCTGAATCGATTGGGCACCCTTCGAGATAGGTCCGCATCAACCTAGACACTGGATCTCACGAGTTTGTAGACCCAGTCTTAGCTCCCGGGGAGGGGAATCTGAGAGATATGTTCAGTGACCTTCTTCGGCTGGCTGAAGCACTCAGGAGAAACAGCCATCCAAGGATTTGTAAATGTTAGCCCACGACGGGGTGAGCCCATGACGGGGTGAGATGATGTCTCAGCAAGTTCACCCCTTAAACTTTGACTAGGAAGGAAATACACCTAAAAGCTGCCTAAGCACACACAAGATAGCGGACGTACCATTGCCTCAGTTTCTTCTTGTAAGTCAGTATAGTTCATAAACTCAACCAATCCCCTCAATTTAAATCGAATCATTGATCAATTAGCTAATCAGCTCAAGTCCATACCAATAGTACTATCTATCCATTTAATACCATATATCCATCCTCTAACACTATCACTATTCACAACAGTTGCAATATATGGTCTTAGCTCGCTCAAGCTAATATTTAGATAGATAGCTCACTCAAGCTGATAAAACGATCTTAGCTCACTCAAGCTGATGCATATATTGATCAGGCTCGCTCAAGCTGATAAAATGATCATAAGGATATATATAGGTCGTGCTCACTCAAGCTGATAAAATGACTGTTATAGATCATGCTCACTCAAGCTGATAAAACGACCTTGGCTCATTCAAACTAATAAAACACAGCATTGAAAATACCGGATACAAATAGTCGTGTGTGGGCATACGGTTGGCCTGAGCCAAAACTTCAATATATTTCTTTTAGAATTTCCCACTAGTCATAATAATCCATAAACACATTTTTGGCGCTTTAGACTGACACCCGGTATTTTCCAATTAAATACCGAAATTACTCAATTTTGGAAATAAATACCTAAGATTATAAATCTCACTCAATTTGCACAATCAACACTCAATTAAATAAACCAATCATACCATTGCAATCAGCACGAAATTCAGGTCACCGTTTATCCAGATTTAATTTCCGAAAAATAATAAATAATTAAATAAATATTAAAATTAATTAAATAAATACCAATAAATACTATAAATGCAACTTAGGTCGGAAAAACCTAATTAAATACTGAAATGGGCTCGGAAAATTTCCGAACCTATCTAGATAAATAATACAACCTATCTAGTTGCTAATTAAACCGATCTAACCACCTAACATGCATAAACGAGTAATTAAATCATTAATCTGTTCTAAATAACCACATAAACCATATTTAGCCTAAAATAATCAATATTTAAGCATAATTAATTCCATAAGTAGAGTTTAGTGAGTAAACTCACCGGTTTTGAAATCCGATGACTCCACAATGACAGGGATGTGAAGGCGGGTGACAAACTCCAAAGTGGGGGCACCCTATGAGGCCTGGAAGTGGTCCTAAATGAGCCTCGAAGCCCATAGCTCCTTGTTGGCTTCGGTTTTGGATTTTGGGCAGAGAGGGTTGCTCGGGCTCAGCTCGTGCTAGAAACGGCGAGGACGGCGGACAGGCTGCAGCAGCGATTGACGGTGGCTCAGGCGACCACGACGGTGACGGTGACACTTCGAGGGGTTGGACAGAGGGTTCTACGGCGTCGGGATAGTGAGTAGGAGGCGGGAATGCAGGGGATGATCGTGCAGCTCGTAGGTGGTGCTGGACGGCAGTGACGGGCGGCAGGGAGCTTCGACAGGTGTGCGACGGCTAGGGGAAGGCCTGGGGCTTGGCTTCTCTACACTTTTAGAGGTTCAAGGCTTCTAAAATGGAGAATGCATGAGTAGAGAGGAAGAACATGGGCTGTTGGTCAAAGAGGGGGCCACCAAAATATCCTAAACACTCATTGCCATGCCCCACCAACTTGGCTGTCTTCCTTAGCCCATTTGCAGCTGCCAAGGCTTCCTTAGGAAGTCATTGAAGGGGTCCAAATGTTGAGGACCAAGGGGGCTACGAATTTGAAGCATCCTCCCCTCAAATTGGACCAGTTCCCCTCCAATTGAAGCCAATTTCGGTCCTATAAATTCCACCAACTTATCCTCGATCAAATTAGCATTTTTCCTCGCCAATAGAACTAACTTACATCCTAAAAACGCGATCAAATACGGTCTCCTGAATTTTTTGGGCAAAAACGACCCTATTTTGAATTTCCACCAAAAATCTCAGTTTGCAGAAAAATCTTCAGAGGATAAGTCAACGTTCCTAAAATAAATCGTGAAATGACAGAACTTTTAATTTATGAAATCAGATTCAAATTCGCGGTTAATTTCAATTTGGCGCGACTTTAGCCTGACCTAACTCACCAGGTAACTTTTAGAAATTTCTAGTGCAATTGACCCGCGGTTGATTTATTTCGAGCCACAATGTATATTTTCGACATATTGGTGACTCTTGATTGTCATAAAAATCTCGAGATTTCAATTACGGACACAAGGTACCAAAACGATAGGAAAATTGGTCTAGTGCCGATCGACGAGAATTTTGAAATCTGGTGGAATCACCTACCCTTTGATCAAATATCTCAGTCGTACCGACCTATCTCTAATCTTCGATCAATTTTTAATTGTGCCATAATGATCTCTGCAGATGAGCACGGTCGAGTAGTCGAGTCTTGGTCGAATTCTCAAGTCTTTTGCGTTAAAATGTGGCACCCCTCAACGGCCCCCAATCCGTTAGGGTCACCACAGGTACTTGTCACTCATCTTACTACACACTAGTAAGGTAACTTTTTAATTTAAGTGAAACCATAGTTCATAGGGGTTGATCAATATAATACTTTTCCATTTTTTTCTTTTTGTAAAGGTCCCAGTGTAGTTCATCAGTGGAAGCATAAACGTATCTCACCATTTCTCACTACAATAACCATAATGCAATGCACACCACCTACACTTCAAATGAAAAGACAATGCTGAGTCACTTTTATTTATATTTTCACGATGGATATTTCGGGTCAGTACAGCAAAAAGTCCAAGATTTTTAACTATACTTGGCTATAAGTCAAAAGAGAACTCGACCCCATATCAACATGTACACCTCTCCATTAACAAGCGTCGGCTATCCCCAAAAAGTGTCATCTCCCACTAGCTATACGTGCCATCACACCCAACTCGATGCATCAGGCGGCGGCGGCAGCAGCATCCCTAGCATCACTTCACCACGCCGGACATGAATAGACAAAGCTCCTGGATAACCGGGCCATCAGCAAGACCCACATCATACATCACTAAGACACGGACTCGGACATACACTAGACCAGGCAAACTAACACAGGAATGCTCTGTGCACTCCACCTCGACATCAGATGGCAATCCATAATAGGTACTGCATGCAACTGGTAGCAACGACATCTTTCTAATCTGAAATGTTAATCCCCAAAAGGGGTGAGTACAACCACTCAGCAGTAAAGATCCACCAAACTACACAATGTGTCAAACAGAACAATCAAGTTATCAAGAATAACACACATATCATTCATGCATTCAAGCATACCTCACTTTACAGCCATGCATATATCACCATATGACGTGCATATATCACCATGCACTTGCGCTTATATCATCGAACAACCATGCATATATCACCATGTAACGTGCATATACCACCATACACTTCATGCTTGCATTCCCATGAGGTTCATCCCATGCCATATGTACACATCCATGCACATGATACGGTCTCAATTTTTATCTTTCCAGGGACCAGTGTTTGCGTCCCACAATTTATCGCTCGCATCCAACCTGGCATCGCGAGGAGCCTTCGGCACACACCTTCGAGCATCCGGCACACACACTTCGGGCATCTCATACCCCAACTAGCATCACAAGGAACCCCCCCCCCCCCCCCCCCCCCCGGCACACACCTCCAGGGCTTCCGGCACACACCTCCGGGCATCCCAACACTCCCAGGGCATCCGGCACACACACTCCGGGCATTCGGCACTCACACTCTGGGCATCCCAACACTCCTAGGGAATCGTCGGCTCACACCTCCGATGGTCTCGTTATTATCTCAATTTATATTCACACATGTATCTCAATTTCAACATGGCATTTGATGCATCAATATCAAGAGTCTCAACTAGCTTTTGATGTCATATAACATGCCATATGTCACCACATATGCAGCATAATCAACCACTCAAGACATCATATCACATGGAACAATTTCATTTATTTTTAAAAATATAACAAAATTTTGGATAAAAACAGATTGCGCTCCTTTGATCATAATTCTTGAAATATTAGTAAAAAGCCCTTTTAAATTCTAAAAATTTGACATGTTATATACAAGATCTAGAGGAAAGTATTCCGTGAAGAACACCATATCAAAATAACATCACAAAAATCAGTACAATCCATGCATCACAGTCCTTAAAATTTCGGAATATTGCCATACACAGTTTCATTCACAAATTCGGTGAAAATCTTAAATCAGATCCAAAAATTCTGAACTTTTTATATGTTATATACAAGGTTCAGAAATAAATATTTTATGTAGAACTGGAAATCAGATTTGTGATAGATTAAAAACTATAATCACCGTAGCCGTCTCTAACCCTCGGCAAAAATTCCCAGATCTGACCATTTCAAATAAAATCATTTCACCAACCTAAACTCATCCATTTCCTCTAAAATTTTATTATGTTACTCCTTAACATGTCATCTTCAAATTTCATTCTGAACACAAGATCAAATTTCAACCGGAGAATTTTATAAAATTCACAGAATCATACAAGGTCAGCATTTCGATTCCAGATCTGACTTCTCCAAAGAAAAATAGTTTCACCGGTCTATAATAGTTCATTTCTTCTGAAATTTTGATATCCTACTCTACAAGAAGTTCTCTACAACTTTCATCAAGGAGTCAAAATAAGATTCCAACTAAAAAGTCGCATGCAGCTCACAATTTCATCAAAGGTTGGACTGCCTTCCTAGAAAACAGAATGCAAGGCTACCATATTTCTCCCTAGAGCTTCGAATTTCTTCACTTCTACCACAACCAAAGTTTATCATCCTTCACAACACATATCACAGCAGCAAAGGGTAGGTTTGTGGACTCCACTTGCCTCAAATCCGAGCACAAACACAGCGACAAACGACGGGCAAGGCGGCGAACGAATGGCGGCGAACGAACTCCTCCTTCCTCTTCTTCTCTCGCATGCTCGCTCTCCCTCTCTCGGACGGTAACTCTCTCTCTCTCTCTCTCTCTCTCTCTCTCTCTCTCTCTCTCTCTCTCTCTCTCTCTCTCTCTCTCTCTATCCCCCTTTCTCTTCCTGCGACACCCGTCTCTTTCTCTCCCTTTCCTTGCTTAATCCGCCCCCCTCTTCCTCTCTAATTTTTCTTCCTTTCAATGATTAACAATCATTGAACTTGCATGCCAGCGCCACTGGGCTCTAAGGGAGAAACACTTGGCAATTTTCATGCAAGAGGGGCTTCATCCGGTTGGGCTTGGGCCAGCCTTGGTCGACGGCAGCTCCTCCTCCTTTGGGTTTCACAGGCCAGGCCTAAATGGCTGAATGGTGGGGTCTTGTGGGCTGGTCTTGGCCTAAGAGTTTTGGCCCACTCTTCTCTAATTTTTTCCATTTAATCATCACCTAATTTCCCATTCATATAAATACTTAATTTTCCTTATTCACTTGGCCATAAAACTTGAAATCATAAATCAATAAATTCCAACTTATAAAACACATGGCCGATAATAGAATTTTCTTTCCTATCAAATAATTATCCATTAAAAGCTTGGCCATAAATCTTATTGCAAATCATGGATCAAATGGCTACAATACAACTTGATGGTACTTCCATCACCTATTTATAGGCCTTAATGTATCTGGAGGTTGCCATGAATTTTAGGATGCCACAATTTATGGTTTATTAAATTCTGGAAATTTACTGTTCACGCGACACTATTCACTACTGTTCACGTGCAATGTTCATGAGTACTGTTCACCGAATACTATTCACGTGCACTGTTCATCCAGAATGCGAAAAAGTGTCTAAAATTCATATGTTTTGATTCTATGAAGTGATTAGATGTGTTATTGCATAAACATCCGCATGAAATGTATGTTTTTCACAAAAAAAGGGAAAACGGTTTGTCCGAGGGACATTGAAATGGGTCGCCTTGAGGAGATGATGATTTGAAAGTGTAAATGCAAGCGTGTGTGCATTGGCTAAGTGCCCAAAGATAAAAGGGAATTGTGGTGGTGTGTTGGTGTGATCATTGAGTTGAATCCATTCCCCCCTGGGTGTTGGGTGGGCGATACTCCTTTGTGAAATGCCTGTGTGGCGATAATAAGATCGTGCCTATGTGGCGTAGAACTTGCCTGTGTGGCGTAGAACTGGCCTGTGTGGCGTAGAACATGCCTGTGTGGCGGTAATCAAGCCTGTGTGGCGGTGATCAATTGGAACATGCCTGTGTGGCGATAATCATGCCTATATGGCAGTGATCAATTGGAATATATGAGTGTTGAGATTGTTGCACCTTATTATGGGGTAAAATTGTGTGGCATGGTATATGACATGTCATAACAATTTTACCTTATAATCGGGACGCGTGTGATGAATTGATGCGCAATGAGTGGTGCAATATAGTGCAAGAACGCATGAGAATCATTGCATTGTTGATTCCGGTCATGCATGAGTTAAGCACATTTTTGAAAGAAAAATACCGGGTGTTGGGTTTTTGACAGAAAAATATTTTATGTACTATATAAAATTGTGGAATTTTAAATGGGAGAGTATCATGTTTTGTGGATCAATTTAAATGTGTGACCATGCACAATTATTTTACCGGGTATTTTTAATGCGAAAAAAATTGGCCAAGTCCATTATTTGAAATGGAAGTTTTTGAGTGCAAAGCACAATGTTCATGGCTAAGCATGGATGTGCGTGTGATCGCTATCAGAATCCGTCACCCGATGAAAGTCGGGGAGGCAATGCTCCTTCGGGAATGCCCTTGACAATGGATGTCGGTTGCAATGGAGGTTGAATTAATGCTTCTTCGGGAATGCCGTCTACATGTAGATGTTGCCGTGCCCGACAAAGCGGGATGGTGCCCAGGTATGCCGGATGACTGCCGACCGATGTGACATCCTAATTTTCGAACCTGTTTCAATTTAAATAAAATGGGCTTTTCATTGACGCACTTATAGGCTTTTTCTCTGAGCTGATTAATCATGAGATAACTAATCTATCAGGTGAAGCTGTTAAGGAATCTAAACACGACTGACTTGAGAATTCAATCAGAAATTAACAACTTGACCATGCTAATCTGCAAGAGTAAATACGGCACTGTTAAAATTGATTAGAGACCGAAGATAGGTCGATTTGACAGAGGCATGTAATTAAATGGTGGGTAATTCCACCTGATTGCAAAATTTGTATTGGATGTCACTAGACTGATTTTTCTGTCGATTTTGTACCTTGTGCTCGTAATTGAAACATTGAGATTTTTACGACAACCGAAAGTCGCCAATGATTCAAAGATGCACCATGTGAATCGAAAATAATCGACCACGGGTCAAATGCATTAAAAATTCCTAAAAGCTACCCGGTAGGTTAGGTCACGCTAAAATCGCATCCGGTTGAAATTAACCGCAAAATTGAACTCGGTTTCAGGAATCGAAAGTTCCAGCGCGTTACGATTTATTTTTGGAACGTCGACTCATCCTTTGAAGAATTTTCGGTGAGCCCAAATTTTTGGCAGAAAATCAAAGTTTGGGCGATTTGAAACCAAGAAATTCAGACGGGCCAAATTGAGTGCATTTTTGGCCTGCAAGTTGGATCAAATGGTGATGGGAAAGCAAGAATTTGGTGTGGGCTCCTACCTTGGCATTATTGGCCATTGAATAGAGGTTAATTGAAGTGGATTGGTGTGAAATTGAAGTGGAACACTTGAAATTCGTAGGCCATGGGGGGCTGCAACATTTGGGCATCAATCCTTGGCTTGTGGAGGAAGATTGGGAGGGAAAAGTGGTTGTGGATCAAGGTTGAAGACTTTGGGGGCCTTGCGCTTAAGTTTTAAGATATTTTAGCTTGACTTTGTGACCCCTTTTTCCCCTCCTTCCTAGCAGCAGCTCTACCTTCTTCATCCTCCTTGCTTCAGCTTCCATTTTCAGAGCAGCAACGAGTGAAGCGTCTAAACCGAAGCCTCCAGCCTATCGACAGCCGTTTGCCATCCATCCAAGCCGTCCGCTGTCCAGGTGGATCGCCGTGTCCAAGCTCCCCCGCACCTAAGCTTGCCATCCTCGCAAGCCCGCCTTCGAGCTGCTCACATCCTGTCCAGCTAAGGCCAGGGCCACCTGTCGCAACCACCTCCGCCCACCACTCTGCCGTTCGAGCCCCCAAACCACCGTCCACCATGTCCAGCTCCCTCCGCCAGAACAGCCAGCCCAAGCCCGACCGTTCTAGCCCCTCAGCTCCTTTCGGTCCAGCCTAAAACGAAATTGAACTCACAGCTTTGACTATGAGGTTCGTAGGTCGTTTTCGGGCCCTTCCGGACCTCCCTTGGTGTCGTTGTAGGCCAGAGTCTCACTCCCCTTCGCGTTACCGTCGTTGTGAACACACTAGTTTGCTAATCCAATGAGTTTATGTCCTAAACTCTTATTAGGGTGCTAATTATGCCTAAATGTTGATTAGTAGCTAAATTAGAGATTAGGGGGTTAGTTAGTTTAATTAGAGATTAGTGGTAATTAGTATTATGCCTAAGTTAGAAGGATTGGTTAGTTAGTCTAATTAGTTATTAAAAGGTTAGATTAGATTAGTCAACTTAGGAGATCAGTTAATTGAGTCCAATTGGGTGGTTAGTTTAATGGAAGTAAATTAATTAGTGCTTTAATTTAATTATTTTGTAATTTATTTAATTAACTGGAATTTATTTAATTATTTATTATTTTTCGTAAATTGTACTAGGATAACCGGTTGTTAGAATTTCGTGCTGATTGTCGTGGTGCAGTTGGTTTGTGCAATTGGTTTGTGCAATTGAGTATTAAATTGTGCAATTGGATGCTGAGTGTTGATTTTTGAATTATTATTTCAAAAATGTGAAATTTTGGTATTTAATTAAAAAAATACTAGGTGTCGGTTTTTGACGTTGAAAATGTTTTTAGTACTATATAAAATCGTGGGATTTTAAAAGAGAGGATATCACGCTTTATGGTTTGATTTAACCATGTGTCCACGCACACCTATTTTACTAGGTGTTTTTTTAATATGAAGAAAATAGGCCAGCCATATTATTTAAATTGAGGCATTTAAGTGCAAAGCACGATGTCCTTGGCCGAGATTGGATGTAAGTGTAATTGCTATGTGAATTCGTCACCCAAGAAAGGTCGGGTGGGCGTTGCTCCTATATGGAATACCCCACGTCAATGGATGCCGGATCGCAGTAGAGGCCGGATCGGTGCTCCTTCGGGAATGTCATCTAGAGGTAAACATTGCCATGCTCAATGGGGCGAGATGATGCCCGATTACGCCGGAAGGCCACCGATTGTTGAGTTGGCCGTGCCCGTCGGGCCGTAATTAATTGGAACGCTTGACTGAGTGAGTTGACTGCCTAATTATGAGACAAAATTGTGTGGTACGGAATGGAATGTGTCATAACGATTTGGCCTTATAATCGAGACCACTGTGATTGATTGATTTATTAAAGTGAAGCATTCTAATTATTAGGTGCATGTACTGTATACATATGTTATATGAGCTGTATTGATGTGCAAGGAGGTGCTGAGGCAAGGTAAGTCCTCTTTGATGTGTGTATAAGTTGATTCTAGGTGCATTATCTTCTTAATCGGGGTTTAGGGCGTGAACTCTTTGAGATTTTTATCTCACCCCATTGTGGGTTACTAATTTCAGGCCGTAGTGTGGAGGATCCAAAGCCCGAGGCTGAAGGGTCCAGAGTGTAGATGGCCTAAAGGTTTTTTTTTTTTTGAGTTAGACCTTTTGTATATAAACCTGGTGTGTTTATAAAATGTATTTTGCAAACTTGGTTGTCCTGCTTTTCTAACCCATGTTTTTTGGATGTCAGGGGATTGTTTAATTCGCTTCCACATGTGCATGAATCAATTGGGTCGGCTACGTGTCCTAGGAACGTCGCAATTTAGTTGACCACCGAGGGATATGCATGCGCTCGAGGTTCGGGGCGTGACATCCATGTCTGAAGTGGTATCATAGCTGGTTAGTGTTTGGATTGATAAGGTGTGATGGGTTTTGGGATAGTTAATAGAAAATGCATTTTTCTTATGCTAATACATGTGATTGATAGTTGATTGGTAGATTGTTTGGTGTGATCACTTAGTTTTCTAATTCTGTGTGGAATTGGAAAGTAGGTTTTGTAGAGAGTCTGCATCATGAGTGATCAGAAGCAGAGAACTCCTAGGAAGAGGACGGTTATGTCCATCGCTCGGGTTAGGACGCTGACTAGGGTCGGTGCCCGAGGTAGGGCACAGGCTCAGGCCAGTGCCAGTGGGATAGCACCGCCACCAGCCGATGCTGGTGTAGCAGCACCTAGCAATTCGAGAATTGATGGGATCGTACAGGTGCTTGAGATGCTAGGAAATGTGGTAGAACAGCAAGCCCAGAATCAAGTTGCCGTAGCCACCACTACAACCGTTGCTACCGTTGCCGCCACTGCTGCTGCCAATGTCGCTGCTGATGCCGCTACTGATGCCGCTACTGATGCCGCTACCACTATCGCAGGTGTTGTCGCACCTGCCGAGGTTCCACTTGGGAACGTGGTTTTTGAGAGACCAATGTATTAGCTCGTTGAGCAGTTTCTGAAGTTGAACCCGCTGAGGTTCACCAAAGCAGGAGATCTCGAGGCTGTAACCCTCTGGATCCAAGAGCTGCAGAAAGCCTTCGCACTGTTGAGGTGCTTAATGGAGGAGAAGATGGTCCTTGCAATCTATCAGCTATAGGGTAACGCGAGTACCTGGTGGAGGGCCACCAGAGGAAGTGTATTCCTAGAAGTTGTGGTTCCAATGCATTTGTCAAGGTCTGATGTTTGTGGACCAGTACGAGGCGAAGTTCGCCAAGTTATCACAGTATGCTCCTAGATTGATCGAGGATCCCAAGGACAAAGTGGGAAGATTTAGAGATGGCCTCCGATTAGAGCTAAAAGATCCGTTGGTACCGCTCGATCTAAAGGATTATAATGAGTTGTACAGACGGGCCCAGTTGATAGAGAGAAATTTGAATGAACGAGTCACCACATCTGGGTTGCGGTTCAAGTCTAACCGGGATAGAAATCAGTTTGGGAAGAAGCCAATGACTAGAGGAAGGTACCCTATTCCGCCCAATCGAAAGGGTGGGATACGAAAGGCAACATTGAGTCAAAATGGAGTGTGTCATTTCTGTGGAAGACGACACGGATCAGCCCTGTGCCATTCTAGGACCGGTGCTTGTTATGAATGTGGCCAGCAGGGTCACTTGGCCAGAAACTGTCCTCGAAGGCTGATGGGATCACAGTTGCCGCCGCTGCCACCAATGGGGCAAAATAGAGGATACACGCCGCATAATGCACTGCAGGGTGGTATGAACCGGCCTCCAGCATAGGGAAGGGTGTATGCTATCACTCGACGATAGGCAGAGGACTCACCTGACATGGTCATAGGCACGGTCTCGCTGAACGACCATGCTGCTTATGCTTTATTTGATCTTGGAGCTACTAATTCATTTATAGTTGAGCAATATGTTAAGTTGGTAGGTTTGAGTCCTGAATCGTTGGGGTCAGTTGTTAGTATATCTACCCCATTAAAGGATAAGGTGTTAGTTACAGTAAGCTGTCCTAGTTACAAATTGGCTATTGGTGAGCGTGAGGAAATGATAGATTTGATAGTCCTAGCCATGTATGATTTTAATGTGATAATTGGCATGGACTGGCTCACCAAGCAACGATCTACAATGGACTGTTATCATAAAAAAATTTAGTTCAACCCATCAGTGAGTGAGAGTTTCAAATTTACTGGGAGTCGAGGAGGACCTTCGATTACCTTAATCTCGTCGCTCGAGGCAACCTGTTTGTTATTTGGTGATTGTCGTGGATACAACAGTTGAGGAGCCGAAGATGGAAGACATTGCAGTGGTGCAAGAGTTTCCAGATGTGTTTCCGAAGGAATTACCTGGTCTGCCCTGGAAAAGGGAGATTGAGTTTGTGATTGAGTTGGCCTCCAGGATGGAGCCAATCTCTAAGGCTTCTTACCACATGGCATTGTTAGAGTTGAAGGAACTAAAGGTGCAGATGCAGAAGTTGTTGGACAAGGGATTCATACGTCCTAGTGCATCACCTTGGGGAGCATTAGTCATGTTCGTGAAGAAGAAAGATGGTTCGTTACGCCTTTGCATCGACTATCGGCAACTCAACTAGGTGACGATCAAGAACAAGTACCCACTGCCGAGGATTGACGACTTGTTTGACAAGTTGCAGGTAGTGTCGATAATTTCTAAGATTGACTTGAGGATAAGGTATCATCAGCTGAGGATCAGAAAGGAAGACATACTGAAGACGACGTTTCGTACCTATTACGGTCATCATGAGTTTATCGTAATGCCGTTTGGTTTGACAAACGCCCTAGCTGCTTTAATGGATTTGGTGAATCGTGTCTTCAAGGAATACCTGGATCAATTTGTAATAGTGTTCATCGACGACATCCTAGTGTATTTGAGAAGCTGGAGGAGCACAAAAGAAATCTAAGGATAGTGCTTCAGACTCTGATAAATCATGAACTATACTCCAAGTTTAGTAAGTGCGAGTTTTGGTTGACTCGTGTAGCTTTCCTAGGTCACGTGATTTCAGGTGAAGGAATCTCCGTGGATCTGACCAAGATTGAAGCCCTGATCAACTAGCCAAGACAGATGACAATGATAGAGATCAAAAGCTTCTTGGGTTTGGCAGGTTACTACAAATAATTTGTGGAAGGATTTTCAGCCATAGCCATGCCGCTAACTCGACTGCTGAAGAAATAAGAGAAGTTTGTATGGACGGATAAGTGCGAGCGTAGTTCCAAGAGCTTAAGCAGAAGTTGACTACTGCACCAGTGCTGACAATTCCATCTGGTCCTAGTTACAAATTGGTTATTGGTGAGTGAGAGGAAATGATAGATTTGATAGTCCTAGCCATGTATGATTTTAATGTGATAATTGGCATTGACTAGCTCACCAAGCAACAATCTATAATGGACTGTTATCATAAAACAATTCAATTTAACCCGTCAGTGGGTGAGAGTTTTGAATTTATTGGAAGTCGAGGAGGACCCTCGATTACCTTAATCTCGTTGCTTGAAGCAACCTATTTGTTAGACGGGGGTTGCCAAAGTTACTTGGCGACTGTCATAGATACAATAGTTGAGTAGCTAAAGATGGAAGACATTGCAGTGGTGCAAGAGTTTCAAGATGTGTTTCTTAAGGAATTATTTGGTTTGTCCCCAGAAAGGGAGATTGAGTTCATGATTGAGTTGGCCCCTAGGACGGAGCCAATCTCTAAGGCTCCTTACCACATGGCATTGTTAGAGTTGAAGGAATTGAAGGTGCAGATGTAGGAGTTGTTGGACAAGGGATTCATACGTCCTAGTGCATCACCTTGGGGAGCATCGGTCTTGTTCGTGAAGAAGAAAGATGGTTCGTTGCGCATTTGCATCGACTATCAGCAACTCAACTAGGTGACGATCAAGATCAAGTACCAGCTGCCGAGGATTGACGACTTGTTTGACCAGTTGCAAGGAGTGACGATGTTTTCTATGATCGACTTGAGGATAAGGTATCATCAGCTCAAAGTCAACAAAAGGGTGGTGGCCACTCGAGCATAAGGCAGCTGGAGAGATTGTGGCTCCTTGCATGCCGGTTTCTCTCTTTGCCAAGACATCATGATTCTTCATGCAGGACGTGGCCTTCACCGGCTTGATTGGCTGCCGCCTCTCCTACATGTCGATGGGTGGGGCTTCATTTGGTTGACAACTCAAGTCAATCGAATGAAGTCACGTGGGCAGCGACGGAAGGGTAGCCGAGTGGGAGGGCAATGTGGCCGTTATTGGCCATCTCTCGGTCAACAACTCTCTTCCATTGACCACCAAAGTCATGTATGCATGGCCACAAAAGTCTAGAGTCTTCGAGTCTTCAATTGCAGCATGGGGGAAACCGTTTAACGTGGCTGCATGGGTCAACTCCCTTCATTTGTTGACCCACAAATGAAGGGACGTGCATGGGAGATTGGTGGGCATGAGTGCATGGCCGAAATGTAGTTACTTGCGTGGTTGCATGGTGGTTGAAACAACATGCACAGGAGGTTCAGTTAGTGGGGTATAATTGCGGGTGGAAGGGGGTCTCAATTGTGGCACCCCATTGACGACCCTCGATCCGTTAGGTCGCCACAGTTCACTTACCTCTCTTTTGGTTGACCTGAAGTTTTATCCATCCTGAGGGTTTATAATTTTTAAACGGTCCCTGCGCAGCGTATGAAAGTATAGCAGAAGTGATATCACATCTCCCTATCCCAAAAATTTTGAAATGATGCACACCCACTAGACAGTTTTATAAGTTAAGCCGGACACTTTTATTTACATAGGTTTGATAGATAACATCGGTCGGTACATCAAAATTTGTCGTGGTTTTCTATACCCGGCTTCATAACAAAAGATAACCCGACCTCCCCTGGCTTTCCTTTCCATTTAGCCCTATACAAAAGTCTATTAGACAGTGCCAGTAGTCCAAAAATTTTCATCTGCTACCGACACGATCACACCCAGCCCGGTCCATCGGCTAGTGGTGGCGGCGGCAACATCCCTAGCATGATCCCATCACGACGAACATGTACCGACAGAAACTCCTGAACCACGGGGCCATCAAGTAAACCGATGTCGTACATGACTAGAACCCGTACTCGGATGAAAACCAATCCTCGAATCCCTACATGAGTGTGCTCTAAACACATTCACTCAATGTCGATTGGGACACCGTAAAAAGTTCCGTGTGTGACAGGCAGTAGAGGCATCTTTTTATCTGAAATGTTAGTCCCCACACGGGGTGAGTACATCCACTCAGCAATAAAAGATTCATCAAACTATATCAAGCATTACCATCAATATCTAGATTCATGCAAGATAGACAAAAACAAGTAGTTAAAGAATAAGCATGCATCAAAATCATGAAATTCATCAATGCAAAGGCAAATGCAGCTTCAAAGGATCAAAATACATCATGTCCATTTACACAAGTCCTGATCATAGGGCCAAATTGTAATGACATGTCCCATTTCATGCTATACAACTTAGTCCTATAACCAGACCACACACACATAGTAGAATCATCCATTTTATCATTCAAAAGGTTTCATCCCCTAGAGGACCAATGTTTGCGTCCCTCTGGGCATTCGCATCCACCCTGGCATCACGAAAGCTTCCGGCATTCAGCCACTAGGGCCACCGGGCATCTGGAGCATATCATGCCTCTAGGCATGTTGTACCCCACCTGGCATCACGAGGAAACCCTCTGAGGCTCACCATGAGAATGGTTACCCCGGCCCTCTGGATTTACGTACCGACTAGCATACAACCGGGCATCCCGAAGCTCCCAAGGAAAAACCTCCGGCATTCAACCACTTAGGGCCATCGAGCATCCACAAGGCATCGATTCATTCGATCCTTTGGGCATCCCGACTCCCAGGGCATCGTTGACTCGAGGGTCCAACGACAACAATTAACATCTTAATTTCCAAAAAAATACTTTCAACTGCAATGACAAGATGTCCCAAAAATCCTTCATCAAATCTCAATATTGCATAATATGCCAATACCAATATCAGCATGTCACATAATAATTCAAGATATATTCACCTTTGGGACAATTTGTGCAAATTCGAAACAAAACAACTTGATCATTACAATGCACAATTATGGTAAAATTTTCGGAATAATTCTCAAATGAACTCAGACGACATGTTATCAATGAGACCTAAAGGAAAACGTTTCATGAAGAATACCAAGTCAAATTCCTTATGTATCAAGAGTAATAATTTCCGTATTCCTTGCTAACATTTTGTAATAACTTCCAGCTTTAGCATTTTCATAGAAAAATAGTGTTGGCGGTCATACCTTGTTCATTTATTCTAATTTTTGATATGTTGTTCCTGAAGATGTTCCCTACAACTTTTATTAAGGATTCGAAGTCAAACTTTGGCTAGATAATTACAGAAAATTCATGAAATCACTGAAGGTCATATTGTCTTCTGCAAAAACAGTTTACTGTCCTAAAGAGAACTACTCCTACTCTTTGAATCACAGCATCCAACGTCCACAGGCAAGTGTTTACAAGTGTATTAACCACAATACAACCTCTTCACTTCCAAAAATTCACCATAGCTAGATCCTTGAGTTCTCATTTCAATTCAAAAACGAAATCCATTAAAACATGCTTTGTTTTCTACTTAGTTTTGTTGATCTAGTTCCATCTTATTTGTCCAAAATCAACATGCAGCTTTCAATTCCTCATTTTCTCACATCTACCAACCTCTCACTAGATAATAATAGCAAGCAAAACATAGATCAATGAACTTCTACTTGCCTCAAGTCTTCCTACTCGGTTGCTAGCCAAAAATAGGGGTTCGGGGATCTCGGCTTGGCTCAATCGGCGACGGGGATTGGCGGTGTCGATGGTGGCAGCTCGGACACGGCACGGTTGGTGGGTGGCCTTCCTTCTTTGCCATCACACGCTTGGACCGCTCACTGCCCACCCTCTCTCTCGAACTCTCGCTTGAACTCTCTCACTCTCTCTCTCTCTCACTTGCTCGCCCGCTCACTCTCTCGGCCTCACTCTCCCTTGCTCAAACCAAAAGCTTTTGCTTTCTTTGATTAATTAATTTGCTAATTTCTGCATGCATGTGACAAATGGCTTCAAGGAAAGGACAAGTGGAAGAAGGTTGAGGCAATCATGGACAAATGGTGAGTGGCTTCCCCCCCCCCCCTCTTGTTCAGTTCTCTCCTCCCCCCCCCCCTTTTCGGTCGACAGCCTTGGAGGCTCCTTGGGCCTACTTGGGTCCGAAAAATTTAAGGCCAAAAGTCCAAACTCAAAGGCCCATGGTCTTTAAAATATAAGCCCATAATTATGAAGCACTTTAGTTTCTAAATGAATAAATTTATATTCCCATAATCCAATTGCTTCATGAACAAATGTATAACCGAAATTCTTGCGTGCAGTCCAATTCCTAAAATTTTATTCTTAAATTTCAGCATGCATGTTCCTCACACATGACCGAATTCCATCCTTTCGGTTCTAGAAAAAAATATTATTCAATCAAAGTCCAAAGATTTTCTTTTGTTGCACGGTTGATTGGTCCATCGCTAAACATATCATATCAATCCAACAAATAAACAAATACTGACGACTGCTCGTAATTGATGCCAATGCCATAGTTTGATGATACTTCTATCGATTGGTCATGACCGTCACCCATCCGAGGATTCGTTGAAATTCTCGGATGCCACAATTCTCCCCTCCTTAGAGAATTTCATCTCTTAAATCTCATTAAACAAATGAGGGTATTTTTCCATCATTTCTATCTCACTTTCCCATGTGGCTTCTTCCATATCCTGATGTTGCCATAATACCTTAACTAAAGGAATTTTCTTCATCCGAAGGATTTGTTCTTTTCGATCTAATACCCAAAGGAATTTTCTTCATCCGAAGGATTTGTTCTTTTCGATCTAATACCCGTACTGGTTCTTCTATGTACCTCACTTTCTCATCCACTTTGATGGCTTCATGATCGAGTATGTGACCAAGATCTGGTCGATACCTCCTCAACATTGACACATGGAACACATCATGTAAATTTCCCAATTTAGGAGGCAGCGCCAAACGATAAGCTACGTCTCCTATTCTTTCAAGTATCTCAAAGGGTCCAACGAATCTAGAACTTAACTTACTCTTTATTCCAAATCGCGATATCGCTTTCATCAGAGATACTTTAAGAAATATATGGTCTCCCACATTAAACTCCAAAGGCCTTCTACGCCTATCTGCGTAGTATTTTTGTCGGCTTTGGGCTATCTTAAGTCTTTTTCTTATGATTTCGACAGCGTCTGTAGTAACCTGTACCAACTTAGGTCGTGTCAGTTTCCTTTCACTTACTTCATTCCAATAGACAGGCGTCCTACATCTCCTTCCATATAATGCTTCATAGGGAGCCATGCCTATACTTTTCTGAATATTATTGTTATAGGCAAATTCCACCAAATGTAACTTTTCATCCCAACTTCCTTAAAAATCAATGACACAAGCTCTTAACATATCCTTTAATGTTTGGATCACTCTTTCTGTTTGTTCATCTGTCTGAGGATGAAAAGTAGTACTAAACTGGAGCTTAGTCCCTAAGGCAATCTGAAGACTTCGCCAAAAGTTTGAAGTAAATCTTGGGTCTCGATCTGACGTGATAGTTACAAGAACACCATGTAAGCGTACTATCTGACTTACATATATCTCAGCATATTTATTCATTGGATAGTTTATGCGAACTGCTAGGAAATGAGCAGACTTAGTCAAACAATCCACGATTACCAAAATAGAGTTGTGGCCACTTGATGTCCTTGGCAATCCTTGCACAAAATCCATTGTTACATGCTCCCATTTTCACTTTGGGATATCCAATGATCTCAACAATCCTATGGGTTTGCGATGTTCTGCTTTCACTTGCTAACATGTTAAGCACTGGGAAACATGCTTGGTTATATCTGCCTTCATGCCATTCCACTAATATTGTTGGCGTAAATTTCTGTACATCTTTGTACTACCCATATGAATACTATAGTTACTCCTATGCGCTTTCGACAGGATTTCTCTCTTCACTTCTTCATTATCAAGAACACAGAGTCGTCCCTGACATCTTACCACTCCATCTTCAAAGACTTGAAATTCTAGTATTTTTCCTAAAGACACAGCATTTCGTACTTTCACTATTTCTGGGTCAGATTCTTGCAAAGTCTTAATTTTTTGGATAATTTCCGGTTCAATCCTCAATGTAGTAAGCATGCCAGTAAGGTGATCTATTTCTAATTTAAACTTTGAGTCTACCACTGACTTTAACAGATTCCATTATGTGATTTTCATACTGGCCAAATCCATAGTCGACTTACGACTAAGACTGTTTGCCACTTTATTTGCCTTTCCAGGATGGTACCGTATTTCATAATCATAATCCTTTAACAACTCCATCCACCTCCTCTGCCTCATGTTCAGCTCTTTTTATGAAAACAAATATTTTAAACTCTTATGATCTGTATAGATTTCGAACTTTTCTCCATATAGATAATGTCTCCATATTTTCAAAGCAAAAATTATAGCTGCAAATTCTAAGTCATGGGTTGGATAGTTCAATTCATGAGGTTTCAACTGTCTGGATGCATAGGCTATGACCTTGCCATGCTACATCAAAGTGCATCCCAGTCCTTTGTGAGACAGATCACTATATACCGTGAACCCATCAGATCCAGATGGTATAGTTAGGATTGGAGCTGTAGTCAATTTCCTTTTAAGTTTCTGGAAACTCCTCTCATGGTATAGTTAGGATTGGAGCTGTAGTCAATTTCCTTTTAAGTTCCTGGAAACTCCTCTCACACTCTCAATTCCATTCAAATCTTACATTCTTTCGAGTCATTTTTGTCAATGGTCCAGCAAGTCATGAGAATCCTTCAATAAATCTTCTATAATAACTCCTCAGTCCTAAGAAACTTTGTATCTCAGTCAGCGTTGTCGGTCTCGGCCAATTTACTACCATCTGAACTTTCGCTGGGTCTACTGCAATTCCTCCTCCTGATACCACATGTCCCAAAAATATTATCTGGTCCAGCCAAAATTCACACTTACTGAATTTGGCGTACAACTTATGGTCTCTAAGGGTCTGCAACACTATCTTCAGGTGTCGTTCATGCTCTTCAAGTCCTTTAGAATATATTAGGATATCATCAATGAAGACAATCACAAATCGATCCAAATGAGGCTTAAATATCCTATTCATCAAATCCATGAATACAGCCGGAGCATTCGTCAATCCAAATGGCATCACTAGGAACTCATAGTATCCATAATGAGTCCTAAATGCAGTCTTAGGAATGTCTTCCTTCTTAATCCTTAACTGATGGTATCCCGACCTCAAATCAATCTTAGAAAAGACTGAACTTATTTGCAGGTGGTCAAATAGGTCATCAATTCTAGGCAGGGGATACTTGTTCTTAATGGTCACTTGATTCAGTTGCCTATAGACAATACATAAACGCATTGACCCATCCTTCTTTTTCACAAACAAAACTGGTGCACCCCAAGGAGAAGCACTTGGCCTAATAAATCCTTTATCGAGTAACTCTTGTAGTTGCACTTTCAACTCTTTCAATTCTGTCAAGGCCATCCTATACGGGGCTTTCGATATCGGTCCTGTTCCAGGCATTAGTTCGATCTCAAACTTAATTTCTCATTCCGGTGGTAACCCAGGCAGTTCCTTAGGAAATACATCTTGAAATTACTTGACCACTCGAATTTCATCTAACTTATACTCTTCCTTAGTATAGTCCTTTACCACTGCCAAGTATCCTTGACATCCTTCGTCAAGTAGCGCATGGGCTTCTATCATGGAAACACAAAGAGGCATATTAAGAGAGGTAGTTTCTATCTTACTCAACTGTCTATATCTTTCAGACACTAAATAATGG
The DNA here is from genome assembly GCA_019915205.1 of Eucalyptus rudis. NCBI lineage: Eukaryota > Viridiplantae > Streptophyta > Magnoliopsida > Myrtales > Myrtaceae > Eucalyptus > Eucalyptus rudis. Next base: position 1,001,303 of record JAHMTN010000177.1, on the reverse strand, counting down.
GTAGCACCCGTATCAAACAATGCATATGCCTTCTTGCCATTTATAGAAATCGTACCTGAGATAACATTTTTTGAAGCTTCCGCTTCCTCTTGGGTGACCGCATACACCCTTCTTTGTGCTGGTGGCCTCTGTGGATTCCTTGGTAGATTTGGTCCAGCAGTACGTTGTTGTACCTGTCACACCGAGTTGACATTCAATTGTGACCTCTCATGTGGATAATTTCTCTTAAAGTGCCCCATCTGTCCACAACCAAAAGATTTTAGTGGACTATTACAAAATCCTGGCCCATGATGTCCACCACACTTCTGGCAAATATTACCCTGGTAGGATACTCTCCTTAGAACCGGGCCATTCTTGGCTTTTCCAAAATTCCTAAAATTACTCATCTTCTTAGATTCCCAGGGCTGACCTTGTCCAGGATATGGTCTCTTACCCCTTCGAACATCATTAAAGGTCATCTGCCTCTTAGATTCTGAATGTTCTCTCACTAATTCTTGCTCCACCAACTGTACCCTATCACAAATCTCATTATAATCCCTTATATTCAGAGGGTCTAGTTGTTTTCTAATATCAATCCTTAATCCTTTCAAGAATCTCTTAGCCTTTTCCTCTCGATCCTCAACCAATCTGGGAGCATACCTAGACAATTCATAAAATTTTGCTTCATACTGGTCCATTGTCAGCTGCATTTGTTTTAACTGAACAAATTCTGTGATTTTCCTATCTTTGGCACAATCAGAGAAATGCTTTCGATTGAAAGCTCTAACAAACTCATCCCAGTTTATGTTAGTACCTGGTGGAAAGATCGTGTCTCTTGAAGCTCTCCACCAAAACTTAGCATTACCTTCCAATTGGTACTCTGCTAGAGTTATCTTTTCAGCATCATTACAGTTCAACAGCCAGAAAATCTATTCCATTCCTTCAATCCAATGTTCCGCATCCTCAGGACTTCCCATTCCAGCAAACTTAGGTGGTTTCAACTTCAGGAATTGCTCCACCAGTCCTTGAGGGCGACGTTTTGCTCCAGGTTGTTGCTGAGCCTGCCTTTCCATCAGATTTCCTATATTGGCCAATGCCTGCAGGATATCTTCCCTCCGGGGTTCAGCCCTTGAAGTAGAGGCTTCAGCCCTTGATGGATGAGAACTCCCAGTTTGTACCATAATTTTCCTGCAGTTTACTAAGCATTTGCCTCATGAATAATTTGCGACTCGATGTCACTAGTCAGATCATAAAATAAGGTTATTACTAAAGTCACATAAGTAACATAGAATGTTACTAACACATAAAGATAACATCACACTAGTTACTAGGGATCTACGAGTGAATACCCATCACCTGTTGTCCAAAGTTAGTCAACTACTCTTGGTTAGTATCCTATGGTGTGCATCATTCTATGCTCATTTCCATCTGAGGCTCCTGATCACTCCATATAAACCATTGCTCTGATACCAAATATGTGGCACCCCATTGATGGCCCCTGATCTGTTAGGTCGCCATAGTTCACTTACCTCTCTTTTGGTTAACCTAAAGTTTTATCCATCCTGGGGATTTATAATTTTTAAACGGTCCCTGCGCAACATATGAAAGTATAGCAGAAGCGATATCACATCTCTCTATCCCAAAATTTTTGAAATGATGCACACCCACTAGACAGTTTTATAAGTTAAGCTGGACACTTTTATTTAGATAGGTCTGATAGATAACATAGGTTGGTACATCAAAATTTGCCATGATTTTCTATACTCGGCTACATAACTAAAGATAACCCGACCTCCCCTGGCTTTCCTTTCCATTTAGCCATATACAAAAGTCTATCAGACAGTGCCGGCAGTCGAAAACTTTCATTTGCTACCGGTCACACACGATCACACCTAGCTCGGTCCATTGGCTGGCGGTGGCGGCAACATCCCTAGCATGATCCCATCACGACGAACATGCACCGATAGAAACTCCTGAACCACGGGGCCATCAGGTAAATTGAGTCAAAATGGTGTGTCATTTCTGCTGAAGACGACACGGATCAGCCCCGTGCCATTCTAGGACGGGTGCTTATTATGAATGTCGCCAGTAGGGTCACTTGGCCATAAACTGTCCCTAAAGGCCAATGGCATCACAGTTGCCGCCGCTGCCCCAATGGGTCAAAATAGAGGATACAAGCCGCATAATGCACAGCAGGGTGGTATGAATCGACCTCCAGCATAGGGAAGGGTGTATGCTGTCACTCGACGACAAGTAGAGGACTCACCTGACGTGGTCACAGGTACGGTCTCACTGAACGACCATGCTGCTTATGCTTTATTGACGACTTGTTTGACAAGTTGCAGGTAGCGTCGATATTTTATAAGATCAACTTGAGGATAAGGTATTATCAGCTGAGGATCAGAAAGGAAGACATACTGAAGACGACGTTTCGTACCTGTTACGGTCATTATGAGTTTACCGTAATGTTGTTTGGTTTGACAAACGCCCTAGCTGCTTTCATGGATTTCATGAATCGTCTCTTCAAGGAATACCTGGATCAATTTGTGATAGTGTTCATCGACGACATCCTGGTGTATTCGAGAAGTCTAGAGTACAAAAGACATAGAAGGATAGTGCTTTAGACTTTGAGAAATCATGAACTGTATGTTAATTTCAGTAAGTGCGAGTTTTGGTTGACTTGTGTAGCTTTCCTAGGTCACGTGATTTTAGGTGAAGGAATCTCCATGGATCTGACCAAGATTGAAGCCGTTATCAACTAGCCAAGACATATGACAATGACAGAGATCAGAAGCTCCTTGGGTTTGGCAGGTTACTAAAAACAATTTGTGGAAGGATTTTTAGCCATAGCCATGCCACTAACTCTACTGCTGAAGAAATAAGAGAAGTTTGTATCGACGGATAAGTGCAAGCGTAGTTTCCAAGAGCTTAAGCAGAAGTTGACTCCTGCACTAGTGCTGACAATTCCGTTTGGTCCTAGTTGCAAATTGGTTATTGGTGAGCAAGAGGGAATGATAGATTTAATAGTCCTAGCCATGTATGATTTTAATGTTATAATTGGCATGGACTAGCTCACCAAGCAATGATCTATAATGGACTATTATCATAAAACAATTTAATTTAACCCGTCAGCGGGTGAGAGTTTCGAATTTATTGGAAGTCGAGGAGGACCCTCGATTGCCTTAATCTTGTCGCTTAAGGCAACCCGTTTGTTAGACGAGGGTTGCTAAGGTTACTTGGCGACTGTCGTGGATACGACAGTTAAGGAGCCGAAGATGGAAGATATTGCAGTGGTGCAAGAGTTTTCAGATGTGTTTTCGAAGGAATTACCTGGTCTGCCCCCGGAAAGGGAGATTGAGTTTGTGATTAAGTTGGCCCCCAAGATGGAGCCAATCTCTAAGGCTCCTTACCACATGGCGTTGTTAGAGTTGAAGGAACTAAAGGTGCAGATGCAGGAGTTGTTGGACAAGGGATTCATACATCCTAGTGCATCGCCTTGGGGAGCATCGATCCTGTTCGTGAAGAAGAAAGATGGTTCGTTACGCCTTTGCATTGATTATCAACAACTCAATTAGGTGATGATCAAGAACAAGTACCGGCTGCTGAGGATTGACGACTTGTTTGACCAGTTGCAGGGAGTGTCGATGTTTTCTAAGATCGACTTGAGGATGGGGTATCATCAGCTCAAAGTCAGCAAAAGGGTGGTGGCCACTCGAGCAAAAGGCAGTTGGAGAGATCGTGGCTCCTTGCATGCCAGTTTCTCTCTTTGCCGAGACAGCATGATTCTTCATGTAGGACGTGACCTTCACCGGCTTCATTGGCTACCACGTCTCCTACACGTTGATGGGTGGGGCTTCATTTGGTTGACAACTCAAGTGAACCGAATGAAGTCACGTGGGCAGCGACGGAAAGGCAGCCGAGTGGGAGGGCGACGTGACCGTTATTGGCCATCTCTCAGTCAACAACTCTCTTCCATTGACCACTAAAGACACGTATGCATGGCCACAAAAGTCCAAAGTCTTCGAGTCTTCAATTACAGCATGGGGGAAACTGTTTAACATGGCTGCATGGGTCAACTCCCTTCATTTGTTGACCCACAAATGGAGGGACGTGCATGGGAGATGGGTGGGCATGAGTGTATGGCCGAAATGTAGTTACTTGCGTGGTTGCATGGTGGTCGAAACAACATGCACAAGAGGTTTGGTTAGTAGGGTATAAATGCGGGTGGAAGGGGGTCTCAACTGTGGTGTTACATAAGGGAAATTTTCAACGAAAAGTGTGGCACCCCATTGATGGCCCCCGATCCGTTAGGTCCCCACAGTTCACTTACCTCTCTTTTGGTTGACCTGAAGTTTTATCCATCCTGGGGGTTTATAATTTTTAAACGGTCCCTACGTAGCGTATGAAAGCATAGCGGAAGCGATATCACATTCCCCTATCCCAAAATTTTTGAAATGATGCACACCCACTAGACAATTTTATAAGTTAAGCCGGACACTTTTATTTACATAGGTCTGATAGATAACATCGGTCGGAACATCAAAATTTGCCATGGTTTTCTATAACAAAAGATAACCTGACCTCGCCTTGCTTTCCTTTCCATTCAGCCCTATACAAAAGTAAATCAGACAGTGTCGGCAGTCCAGAATGTTTCATCTGCTACCCGTCACACACGATCACACCCAGCCCGGTCCATCGGCTAGCGGGCTGCAACATTCGTAGCATGATCCCATCACGATGTACGTGCACCGACAAAAACTCTTGAACCACGGGACCATAAGGTAAATCGAGTCAAAATGGAGTGTGTCATTTCTGCGGAAGACGACACGGATTAGCCCCGTGCCATTCTAGGATGGGTGCTTATGAATGTGGCCAGCAAGGTCACATGGCTAGAAACTATCCCCGAAGGCCGATGGGATCACAGTTGCCGCCGCCGCCGCCACCACCAATGGGTCAAAATAGAGGACACACACCGCATAATGCACCGCAGGGTGGTATCAACCGGCCTCCAGCATCGGGAAGGGTGTATGTTGTCACTCGACGACAGTCAGAGGACTCACTTGACGTGGTCACAGGTACGATCTCGCTGAACGACCATGCTACTTATGCTTTATTTGATCTTGGAGCTACTAATTTATTTATAGCTGAGCAATATGTTAAGTTGGCACGGTTGAGTCCTGAATCGTTGGGGTCAGTTGTTAGTAAAACTAACCATTAAAGGATAAGGGGTTAGCTACAGTTAGCTGTCCTAGTTACAAATTGGTTATTGGTGAGCGAGAGGAAATGATAGATTTGATAGTCCTAGCCATGTATGATTTTAATGTAATAGTTGGCATGGACTGGCTCACCAAGCAACGATCTACAATGGACTGTTATCATAAAACAATTTAGTTCAACTCATCAGCGGGTGAGAGTTTCAAATTTATTGGGAGTCGAGGAGGACCCTCGATTACCTTAATCTCGTTGCTCGAGGTAACCTGTTTATTAGATGGGGGTTGCCAAGGTTATTTCGCGATTGTCGTGGATACGACAGTTGAGGAGACGAAGATGGAAGACATTGCAGTGGTGCAAGAGTTTCGAGATGTGTTTCCGAAGGAATTACCTCGTCTACCCCCAGAAAGGGAGATTAAGTTCAGGATGAAGTTGGCCCCCAGGACGAAGCTAATCTCTAAGGCTCCTTACCACCTGACGTTGTTAGAGTTGAAGGAACTAAAGGTGTAGATGCATGAGTTATTGGACAAGGGATTCATATGTCCTAGTGCATCACCTTGGGGAGCATCAGTCCTGTTCGTGAAGATGACAGATGGTTCGTTGCACCTTTGCATCGACTATCGGCAACTCAACCAGGTGACTAAGAACAAGTACCCACTACCGAGGATTAACGACTTGTTTGACAAGTTGCAGATAGTGTCAATATTTTCTAAGATCAACTTGAGGATAAGGTATCATCAGCTGAGGATCAGAAAGGAAGACATACCGAAGACGACATTTCGTACCTGTTACGGTCATTATGAGTTTACTATAATGCTGTTTGGTTTGACAAATGCCCTAGCAGCTTTCATGGATTTGATGAATCGTGTCTTCAAGGAATACCCCTGGATCAATATGTGATAGTGTTCATCGACGACATCCTGGTGTATTCAAAAAGTCTAAAGGAGCACAAAAGACATCTAAGGATAGTGCTTCAGACTCTGAGAAATCATGAAATGTACGCCAAGTTCAGTAAGTGCGAGTTTTGGTTGACTCGTGTAGCTTTCCTAGGTCACGTGATTTCAGGTGAAGGAATCTCCGTGGATCCGACCAAGATTGAAGTTGTGATCAACAGGCCAAGACAGATGACAATGACAAAGATCAGAAGCTTCTTGGGTTTGGCAGGTTACTACAAACAATTTGTGGAAGGAATAAGAGAAGTTGACTACCACACCAGTGTTGACATAGCCGAGCAGAAGGTAGCTGGAGAGATCCTGTCTCCTTGCATGCCGGTTTCTCTCTTTGCCGAGACAGCATGATTCTTCATGCAGGACGTGGCCTTCACCGGCTTCATTGGCTGCCACCTCTCCTACACGTCGATGGGTGGGGGTTCATTTGGTTGACAACTCAAGTCAACCGAACGAAGTCACGTGGGCAACGACGGAAAGGCAGCCGAGTGGGGGGGCAACGTGGCTGTTATTGGCCATCTCTTGGTCAACAACTCTCTTCCATTGACCACCAAAGACACGTATGCATGGCCACAAAAGTCTAGAGTCTTCGAGTCTTTATTTGCAGCATGGGGGAAACTGTTTAACGTGGCTGAATGGGTCAATTCCCTTCATTTGTTGACCCACAAATGGAGGGACGTGCATGGGAGATGGGTGGGCATGAGTGTATGGCCGAAATGTAGTTACTTGCGTGGTTGCATGGTGGTTGAAACGACATGCACAGAAGGTTCGGTTAGTAGGGTATAAATGCGGGCGGAAGGGGGTCTTAACTGTGGAGTTACATAAGGGAAATTTTTGACGAACGTGTGGCACCCCATTGACGGCCCCCGATCCGTTAGGTCGCCATAGTTCGCTTACCTCTCTTTTGGTTGACCTGAAGTTTTATCAATTCTGGGGGTTTATAATTTTTAAACGGTCCATGCGCAGCGTATAAAAGTATAGCGGAAGCGATATCACATCTCCCTATCCCAAAATTTTGAAATGGCGCACACCCACTAGACAGTTTTATAAGTTAAGCCGGACACTTTTATTTACATAGGTCTGATAGATAACATGGGTCGGTACATCAAAATTTGCCATGGTTTTCTATACCTGGCTACATAACAAAAGATAACTCGACCTCCCCTGGCTTTCCTTTCCATTCAGCCCTATACAAAAGTCTATTAGACAGTGCTGGCAGTCCAAAAAGTTTCATCTGCTACCCGTTCCACACGATCACACCCAGCCCGGTCCATTGGCTGGCGGCAGCGGTAACATCCCTAGCATGATCCCATCACAACGAACGTGCACCGACAGAAACTGTTGAACCACGGGGCCATTAGGTAAACCGAGTCAAAATGGAGTGTTTCATTTCTGTGGAAGACGACACGGATCAGCCCCGTCCTAGAAGGAGTGTGTCATTTCTGCGGAAGACGACATAGATCAGCCCCGTGCCATTCTAGGATGGGTGCTTGTTATGAATGTGGCCAGGAGGGTCACTTGGCCAGAAACTGTCCCCGAAGGCCGATGGCATCACAGTTGCTGCCGCCGCCACCAATGGGTCAAAATAGATGATACACGCCGCATAATGCTCCTAGGGTGGTATGAACCGGCCTCTAGCATAGGGAAGGGTGTAACGAGCTGTGACGTCCCAGGGCGTCACGTACTAAGCGCAAGCAGAATTATAATTATTATTGACATCTAGTAAACTCCTTTGAATAACATATAGTATTTACCATTAAAGGTTAGCATGTATAACATGGATTATTTAAATTTCTAAATTTATATTATAAGGTTATCCTGCAATGCACATAGACAAGATCATAAAAGGCTTCCTTTCATTTTATCATCATTGGGGCATACAAAATGATCGACCTGGACTCGTTCCATGTTCTTCGCCTATATATTTACATCATATACAAAACAAAAGTAAGGCACAACAAAAGCCAGGGAAAAAGGTGAGGTTATCTACTCCACGAGTTCCCACACTAGCCCGCATCTAACAAAAAAACAAAAGTTAGTTAGCCTCTACATGATCCAAGGCGTCTAGGCGCCGTCCATCCCTGTTCTAGGTCCTCCTACTCCAAAGGGTAAAGGTCCGAACATCTCCTCTTCATGGTTGATAAACCATGCAACAAACGTCATCGGTAATAACTCAGCTCTACCGTCATCTAGCCATAAAGTCGCCTCATACTTGGAGAAAACCATGTCAATGTCGGAATCATACACGTCATGAAGAGAAACATCAAGACGCACTACCGCCCCGTATCGAGCTACTGGCGGTACATCCATGCTATCAATCTGAAAATGTAAGGTATGAGCAAACAACCTTGCCTAGTAAAGAATGATAAAACTCTAACTTAAACAATCCATAACCATCAATGTTACAAGTGAATCATCAAACAATTTAGGATGCTAAAGGAAGTATATCACAAGCATAAACAATTGGATAATAACACACTATGTACATAATCACCTTATGAGCATCCATTTCTATGCTTACCTTTCTCAAACTCAATCTCATATCAAGGTGTAATGCAACAATAATAAATGAACTCACTCGCCAAATAGAATTATATTTAGTGTGCATAAAATCCACCCTCGAATCAGTCACAACCGGGACTCTATCGGCCTAATCGAGTCACTTCCGGAAAGTACGTTATCCAGACTTCCACAATACCTCTAATTGTGGGCATCTCACTCCGAGGCATCCCGGCATCACTCAACCGAGGTCCTCCCAAGACCACACAGCAAGGGGCATCTCACTCCGAGGCATCTCAGTATCACACAACCGAGGCATCCTTGATCACACACAATGGCATCTCACTCCGAGGCATCTCAGTATCTCTCTACCGAGGCATCCAAGACCACGCAGCAAGGGCATCCCAAACTTCCGGGGGGCATCACCGGTATCTCGGTACCGATGGGTTCATTCATCTTAAGCACACGTTTCACACCACCACACCTTTGATTAATGCGTTTATCGTATGCAAAAGAAAAGACCCTAAAGTATCTATCTAAGTCTCATGAACCTAGCACATGTGCGTGTCCAAATTATAAGATAAAACCCATTACGTCATGTCCCATTCCATGGCGAACAGATATTTACCCCATAATCAAGCACTATGCACCGCACTCATTGCACACACATGATTCTATATGCACTTATATCTCAAATGATATATGAGACTTACTCTTATATGAATAATATCTATTATGAGGTTTATTAGACTCTACGTGCATCACAAAAGCCTAATATAAAAGACACAACCTCTAATATATGTTCTCGGGTCCAGACAGTTTACTAACTAAATGTACAGTTTCGGTTTCGGACACAGAAGGTATATTAATTCTTGTCAAAATATTACCAAATTTTATTATGTTATATTTAAGACATAGAATAACAATTCCCGTGAAGAAACTTAAGTCTGATTCTCACTGTATTAAGAGTAACAATCGCCATAATCTTTACTAGTACCCTGTACCGACGTCCAGATTTCGTATTTACAAAGAAAATTGTTTTACTAACCAAATATTATTGATTTAATCTCAAATTTTGACACATCATTCCTTAAGATTTTTTCTACAATTTTCATTAAGGATTCAAAGTCCAAATATAACTAGGTAAATACAGAAAATTCGTATAATCAGTAAAGGTCAAACCGTTTCTCACAAGAACAGTTTACTGGTTTTACTGAGTACACTTCTGTCTCTACGTTTTATATATTCGTATGGCTATAGCTACGTGTATAACTTGATCTTACAGATGTTCTACCATGTAGAATAGTTTCTTTCTTATTTCTATTAACATACATAAAGAAAACTAAACACAAACAAAAGACTCCATAACTGTTTTCACTTAGAACAGAATAGATACACAAATTTTCTCACTTCTAACTCAACGAAACAACTTGTCTATCCAAAAATCTCTTCTAAAATACTCCAATGCTTACTTACAGCAACTCAAAGCAACTTCAGCATATCTTTCTCTAACAAATGATCAATTCCACAGCTTAGCTCGAAGTGTCATTGCATCCGTAAGCCACTTATCACGATTTCTATCAAAACAACACACTCGGCATCCATTTCATCACTTCACTCAAAAAAACAGCATACTCACACTTGAATTTTGAAACATGCAATCCTAAAAAACAACATGCAATGGCTTCTAACTCTAATCTAACACTTACTCAGCTTAGATTAATCACAAAACAGCAACTACAAACTATATCCATCACTGTTTGGTTAGATCCTCAAGCTCCCTTGATGAAACAATGGATAACTTTCAATTTAGAGTTAGATCTTTCCTTACCTTGTTCAGCTATTAGACAACACAAAGATGCTTCAAGATCAACACTCAAAATCAGCATGCAAGAAGGAGAAATCGCTGGTTTGCTTCTGGTTTTTCGCTGCTCAGCCGAGAGAAAAAGAAAGAAGAAGAAGAAGATGGGTTGTTTGGCTTTATATGGAGAGAGAAAGAGAGTACGAAGCTTAAGGGGGAAATAGGTCTACAAACTAATCCCTAGGCTAGAGTAATGATGAAATTTGCTAATGATTGTTTTCCTTGGGCTGATGGTTTCGGTTTCTAGGGAATAGAAAACCGTGGGTGTCAAGTGCATGGAGAAACGAGAGAGAATGATGTCGTGGCTTTCATGCATGAAGATTTTTGCCATCTATCGATTGTCGCTAATTAACAGTTAATCGATATCATTCGTTAGTTCATTAGCTTCTAATATTTTCATCTAATTGCCTTTTGTTTCTACTTAATCCCAATTATACAAAGTCATAACATATATATAACATATATATAACATATCGACTAGTCAATGTTAATCTATAAAGAATTCATCATAAAAATGCTAAAGTTAGAAAGATATTAGCATTATAAACATTCATCAAGTTATCATAACTATAATCTATAAAATAAATTATTCGGGCCTAAATATTCATCTCTGGCCCAATAGGCTTAATCTATAGCAATCCCGGCCCACTAAACTAAATCTACAAATCTAATAATTCCGAACCTTGGCCCGCTTCAAGCCAAGTCCAAGCCCATAGTAACTCATTAGGTTTCTTAAGTCCAAATCGTGTGGCCCACTCATTTCTCAAGCCCACACATTCCCCACGATCCATTGGGTTCATTTTCCAGCCCGTTCTACATAAATCTAAGTTTCTAATGATCTAATTATGCTAATAACGGTCAATGAAATTTGGGATGTCACAAAAGGTGTATGTTGTCACTCGACGATAGGCAGAAGACCACCTGACGTGGTCATAAGTACGGTCTCGCTGAACGACCATGCTGCTTATGCCTTATTTGATCATGGAGCTACTAATTCATTTAGAGCTGAGCAATATGTTAAGTTGGTAGGGTTGAGTCTTGAATCGTTAGGGTCAGTTGTTAGTATATCTACCCCATTAAAGGATAAGGTGTTAGCTACAGTAAGCTGTCCTAGTTACAAATTGGTTATTGGTGAGCGAGAGGAAATGATAGATTTGATAGTCCTAGCCATGTATGATTTTAATGTGATAATTAGCATGGACTGGCTCACCAAGCAACGATCTACAATGGACTGTTATCATAAAACAATTCAGTTCAACCTATCAGCGGGTGAGAGTTTCGAATTTATTAGGAGTCGAGAAGGACCCTCGATTACCTTAATCTCGTTGCTCGAGGCAACCTGTTTGTTAGATGGGGGTTGCTAAGGTTATTTGGCGATCGTCGTGGATACGATAGTTGAGAAGCCGAAGATGGAAGACATTGCAGTGGTGCAAGTGTTTCCAGATGTGTTTCTGAAGGAATTACCTGGTTTGCCCCCGGAAAGGGAGATTGAGTTTGTGATTGAGTTGGCCCCTAGGATGGAGCCAATCTCTAAGGCTCCTTACCACATGGCGTTGTTAGAGTTGAAGGAACTAAAGGTGCAGATGCAGGAGTTGTTGGACAAGGGATTCATACATCTTAGTGCATCGCCTTGGGGAGCATCGGTCTTGTTCATGAAGAAGAAAGATGGTTCATTACGCCTTTGCATCGATTATCAGCAACTCAACCAGGTGACGATCAAGAATAAGTACCAGCTGTTGAGGATTGACGACTTGTTTGACCAGTTGCAGGGAGTGTCGATATTTTCTAAGATTGACTTGAGGATAGGTTATCATCAGCTCAAAGTCAGCAAAAGGGTGGTGGCCACTCGAGCAGAAGGCAGTTGGAGAGATCGTGGCTCCTTGCATGCCGGTTTCTCTCTTTGCCGAGACAGCATGATTCTTCATGCAGGACGTGGCCTTCACCGGCTTCATTGGCTGCCACCTCTCCTACACGTCGATGGGTGGGGCTTCATTTGGTTGACAACTCAAGTGAACCGAATGAAGTCACGTGGGTAGCGGCGGAAGGGCAGCCGAGTAGGAGGATGACGTGGCTGTTATTGGCCATCTCTCAATCAACAACTCTCTTCCATTGACCACTAAAGACACGTATGCATGGCCACAAAAGTCTAGAGTCTTCGAGTCTTCAATTGCAGCATGGGGGAAACCGTTTATCGTGGCTGCATGGGTCAACTCCCTTCATTTGTTGACCCATAAATGGAGGGACGTGCATGGGAGATGGGTGGGCATGAGTGTATGGCCGAAATGTAGTTACTTGCATGGTTGCATGGTGGTTGAAACAACATGCACAGAAGGTTCGGTTAGTAGGGTATAAATGCGGGTGGAAGGGGGTCTCAACTGTGGTGTCACATAAGGGAAATTTTCGACGAAACGTGTGGCACCCCATTGACGGCCCCCGATCTGTTAGGTCGCCATAGTTCACTTACCTCTCTTTTGGTTGACCTGAAGTTTTATCCATCCTGGGGGTTTATAATTTTTAAACGGTCCCTGCACAGCATATGAAAGTATAGTAGAAGCGATATCACATCTCCCTATCCCAAAAATTTTGAAATGATGCACACCTACTAGACAATTTTAAAAGTTAAGCCGTACACTTTTATTTACACAGGTCTGAGAGATAACATCGGTCAGTACATCAAAATTTGTCGTGGTTTTGTATACTTGGCTTCATAACAAAAGATAACCCGACCTCCCCTGGCTTTCCCTTCCATTCAGCCCTATACAAAAGTCTATCAGACAGTGCCGACAGTCCAAAAAGTTTCATCTGCTACCCATCACACACGATCACACCCAGCCCGGTCCATCTGCTGGCGGCAGCGGCAACATCCCTAGCATGATCCCATCACGACAAACGTGCATTGACAGAAACTCCTGAACCACAGGGCCTTCAGGTAAACCTACGTTGTACATGACTAGAACTCGTACTCGGATGAAAGCCAATCCTCGAATCCCTACATGAGTGTGCTCTGAACACATGCACTCAACATTAACTGGGACACCGTAAAAAGTACCGCGTGTGACAGGCAGTAGTGTGGCATCCCAAAATTTATGGCAACCTCCAGATATATTAAGGCCTATGAATAGGTGATGGAAGTACCCTCAAGTTTTATTGTAGCCATTTAATCCATAATTTGCAATAAGATTTATGGCTAAGCTTTTAATGGATAATTATTTGATAGGAAAGAAAAGTTCTATCATTGGCCATGTGTTTTATAAATTGAATTTTATTGATTTATGATTTCAAGTTTTTATGGCCGTATGAAATTGTAATTTAGTATTTATATAAGTAGGGATTTAAGGTAAATTATTAAAAGTAAACATGGACTTGTTTAAGAAAATTTTGGGCCATTTAAGTTGGGACTTTAGGCCCAAGAGTGTTGAGCCTAAAATGGGCCAAAAGGCCGGCCCATGAAGCCCCATTGGGCCCTTGACCAATGCTGGCCCCAAGCCCAGCCGGATAGAGCCCATCTTGCATGGCAATTACCAAGTGTCACCTGCATGCGAAGAAATGATTACAAGCTAATCATGAGGGGGAAGAAAGAAGAAGGGGGGGGGGGATTAAGCGAGGAAAGGGAGAGAAAGAGAGGGGGTCGCACGAGAGAAAGAGAAAGGGAGAGAGAGTGGTCGTCCGAGAGAAAGAAAGGAAGAGAGAAAGAGAGCGAGCGTGTGAGAGAAGAAGAGGAAGAAGGAGGAGGTCCATTCGCCACTGTTCGTTTGCCGCCTTGCCTGCCATCTTTGTTGCTGTTCGTGCATGGATTAGAGGCAAGTAGAGTCCTAAAATCTACCCTTTGCCAGCTGTGTTATGTGTATAGAAAATGGTGAACTTCGGTTGTGGTGGAAGTGGAGTGATTTCGAAGCTTTGGGGAGAAATTTGTTGGCATTGCATGCTGTTTTCTGGAAAAACCAGTTCGACCCTTCATGAGTTTGTGAGCTGGATGGGACTTTTTAGTTGGAATCTTGCTTCGATCTCTCAATGAAAGTTGTAGAGAACATCTTGAGGAACAACTTGCTAAATTTGAGACAAAATGGACAAATATTGCTTGGTGAAACGGTTTTTCTTTGGAGAACTTAGATCTGGAATTGATGTCACTCCATTGAGTTGTCTATCTTGATAAATCTCCACATGAAATTGGTGAATTAAATAGGTAAAATCACTATGAAAACTCTCTTTTTAAAAGAGTTCAACAACTTTAAGCATGAAAAGCTTTTGTGGCTTCAAACAAACAGTTTACCATACTCAAAAATTCTCTCATAAGTATGAAAACATGATTGCAAGCATTCATTTAATGAAATGTCCCACGAAGGGACTGTCTCAGCAATGGGTGTCCTTGGATTGCCCCTATCAAAAGGGAACAAACATACAAATTGATCAATCAAGGATGAAAATCCGATCTTTGATTTGATGAAATCTTGCTTTTGCCCCTGCACAAAACAACGTGCATGAATAGGATACTATGCAACATCAAAGTAAATTCAAATTGCACAACCATTTTGGCTCGGATCGAGATTTTGTCTCAGTCATGTCACTACTAGAATCTGTAGTGCCCCCAATTCGTCATCTGCAAGGAAAAGAACAAAGCGTCATCTCCCAAAATTATTTATGTTCAAAGACGAGATGTACCTCTTTCACCAAAGATGGATGATCTTCTTTTAACTTGCGCCTCATTTAATGGGCGAGAATGAAAATTCCGTCAAGCACAGAAATGGAACACACTTTGTTTGGCTCCTCAAGATGGATATTTCAAGTAGTGTTGAGATGTGACCAACATTAACTCTTTAGAAACTTGTTGAGTAAGAGTTGAACCGACTGCAACCTGATGTGCCTTTTTCAAATGCTTTCTTATCAGGTCAAGAAAGTAATGCTCTGAAACATGAAGTAAATGAGTCAGAAAATTAAACAGGGTTAATCTAATGCATGCTTTTGGAAATGGCTTGAAAAATGATTTTTTTTAAAATTCTTTTTTGGATGAGGAAGCATGAAGAAGCCCAGTCCTCATAATTCTCCTTGGATGATATTTTCTTTTCATTGTTGGATATCGTCACCGGGCTGGTTTGGTGTACCCCATCATGTCTTCAAAACAAAACTTGTAATTTTATTGATATTCATCAATCAAATTACATTTATTGGAATGTGATGCTCAAGCACAGAAGAAATTGAAATCAATCCCTAAAAGCAATAAGAATTTCCATGCAGGGGAAGGTGCATGCCCCTAATTAAATGAGGAAATGGAACAACTTAGGATCATGAATCATGTGTACTTGAATTCTTCACCCTTCTTGATCTTGTGAGGCGAACCCTTTAGGTCAGATATTTTTCCATCTAGATGTGTCGCTACCCTCTTCATGATGGCATCAAATTCGACTACCTCAGGAAAATGAGAAGATTCAAAAGGTCTTCTTGGCTCTCTTCTTGGAGTTGCAATTTCTCACTAAAGATAGAGTGCAGCACTTTTGCTTGATGAGATTAGCTCTTTTTGATTCGTCATTTTAGCTCTCGATCATGAACAAATGGGTGAGCGGGATCATTCCATAATCACCTAATTCAAATGAACGGGAACATGTAAGCATGAGGATAAATAGAAAGTTGATCCATGACAATGATCTAATCGATTTTTCCATTTTTTTTTCATTTATTCATGAAAAGTTCTTAAGAGAAGGGCATTTCCTAAAAATGGACTAGGAAAATAAAGATAGACACCCTAACAAGACCAAATTTCCTAAACATGAATTGAAAACAAATTCTCCAAAGCTTCTTTTTGGCAAATGATTCATTGCATAGCAATTTCCTCATTTCATTTCTAATTGACAAATGAATTAGATCAAACGACTAATCTAGATTGTCATGGATGGACCAAAAGTAAATTCCATAGTATAGGGATAGAAGACTTACCAAGGAAAATCAATGGCAATCACATAGACATGCGCATGATAAGTGGCTCGATTTCTACTCTATAAGGCTTATCAAAGTGGAGCCACAAGGATGATCAGACTAGCCACGGGCTTGTGGACTATGTCGGGTCCTCATGACTCCGGCTTGGTCAAAGAGCCGACCCGGGTCGCGGGCATGCGGACTGAGGTGGGTATTCTTGACACTATGAAAGAATTTCGGGATTGAGATGGGCGACTCGTACCGCGAGCATGCGGTCGGAGTGGTATCCATCTCAATACCATTCTAAATGATCCTATGCGGCCCAAGTCCGGCGGCAGGTTGTGTGTGCAAAGTGTAGTGATAATGCAAGGCATGCATAGCAATTTAAATCAAACAACACTTTGTTAATAAAAATAAACCATACATTCCTACACCTCCCTACAAAATAAATGTTAGCAAATACTTCCCCTTATACCTCCCATCCTGCAAAAACATTTAACACCTTAAATGTTAGGGACATACCTGGGATCCTCGCTGCCAAACAAAAATATTTTTTCAAAAAGAAATTGGCCTAAGTCCACTAAGAGTTTTAACTCAAGTCCCCAGCGGAGTCGCCAAGCTGTCGCGACCAATTTTTCGTCGGGGGGTGAACCACCTAGGGTTTGGCTAATGGATTGTTAAGTCTAGACTTAACTCGGGCTCTCCCAAGCCCATACCAATTCGCGACTTAGGTTCAAGTTATTAACATGCGATTGATTTTCAATTAGGAGTCGCCACTAATCTATTTTTTGGTGGGTCGATTAGAAACCCAAGTAAAGTAACGGGAGATTCACGTTACTCCTACGAACCAGAGATTTATGAGTTCGGGGACTTGGTTACGTTAGATTTCTCTAGCGCCCTTTCGGTACCTTTTTATTTTTATTTTTTATTTTGAAAAATGTTTGGCAGACAGCTTGGATTGATTTTAAATCTATTTCCCTAACATGTGAGGTGTTCATGCAGGTGCGCAAACCACCAATTTAACACTCAGATAAACAATAAATAAATTGCAAAAACTTACCTCAAAGCAACGAAAGCATCTGCAATGTTAAATTAAAACCCACATCAACAACCCTAGATATGGTTTCTAATTAACACGCAATTTTTGTTTTCAATTTTCTTAATGAGAATCTAATCTTTATGCAATGCAATGTTACTAATCTAACATATAGTGATATGGCATGGCAATATAGCCTAAACTATATGACATGGATAAAAGAAATGCAATAATTAAATGTGCAATCTAAATTAACCCAAATGACTTAATTCTAATGACGTGCGATGCAATGCAATGACGTACACGATTATTTCAATTAAAATGACATGTGAGCTATATGTTACGCAACATTTATCAAATGACCTAATCTGGTGACGGTAAATTTCTAATTAGAAATGAACCTAACAATAATCACTAAATGACGTGCATTTCATGAATCTAAATCTATATGACACGCAAATGACATTTTTTATTTTAAAAATGCAATCTATCCTAGAAATTGCAACTAATTTATCCTAAGACAAATTTTATGAAATTTGAAATAATCTAGCTAGATTAAGATTCTATCTAATTTAAATTAGGGATTAAGTCATATTAAATCCTAATTTAAACTAAAACATTATCTAAATCTAAAATGCAATTTATCTAAAAAAGATTATCTAAATTTAAAATGAAACATGCAAATTTATCTAATATGCCATGACAATGTCCTAATTATATATGACATATGCATGATGACTTCTTTTTGTGTTTTTTATAAAATTCGAAATTAAAATTGCCAAATAATTAAACATGTAATTCAAATTTAAAACTAACATCCTATGCATTTTTTGGAATTTTTTATTTAAAAATTCGAAATAAAGTTGCAATCCTAAACATGCAAGATAATAAAAACAAACCTAATCCTTATTTAGATTTTTTTTGGATTTTATTTACAAAACTAAGATTGACTCAACCAACTTAACGCCATGAAATCAAACAAGATAAGATTGATATCTAAAAATCGACAAACCATATCTCGCGCATGAGATCGGGTTGGCCAACTTTAAATTAAATCGTGAATCGAATCTCGGGCATGAGATTGGACTATCGATTTTTATAAGGGATTGCGAGTCGGATTTCGGGCGCGAAAATCGGACTATCAATCCCTCACTTGAGGGGCAATTTCATGTTGGAACATCAATCATATATTTAAGAATAATCCTACTAAGAAAACAAATAAATAAGTGAGTATAACCTTAAAATAATAATAATAATAATAATAATAATAAAGTAATAAAAGAAGAACTACCTAAATGATTTTTTTTTTCTTTTCCAAGCAAGCTTGTGCCCGTGTGGTGGTCACCGTCGGTCCAGCAAGGGTATCGCGGTCGGGGCTCCGGCGAAGGTCTGGCGAGGGGCAGTAGCGTTGCAGGGGGTCTCCGTGGGTGTTGATCGCGAGTCGTCAAGTAGTGGACTCACGGCTTCGAGCGGGCGGAGCGGGGCAGGAAAAGCTCCGGATCGGCAGAAATCAAGGCAGCGCAGCGAGGAAACTCGGTGATCGGCTTCGACGAGCTTCTGCAAGGCCGTGCTCGCGGAAGGGCTGGGTCGGGGGTGCCGGTGTCACGAGCTTATAGGCGATGGCGTCACGGACAGGGGCGCTGCAGATCGGCGACAGCAGAGGCGGAGTCGGGCCGTCGTGGGTCGGTGCGGTGGTGGAGCTTCGGGCTGAGGGCAGAGCAGAAACGGCGTCGCGGGAACTCGGGATCCGGTGCTCGGGCAGAGGTTCGGTGCTGGAGCGCGCGGTGATGCGGAGGAGCTTCGGGTAGTCACGGATGGAGAAGCAACGCGGGGGCAGCAAACTTGGAGAGAAGATGAACAGTAGGGGTCAAATCACCCCCCTTTTTCTGCTTTTCCGCCTCTCCTCTGTCTCTTCCTTTTACTCTCCTTTTCACTTCCCACTTTTTTTTTTTTTTGCTTTTTTCCTCTTCCTTGATCTGAAGAAAACCTAGCAAAAAGCCTATTCTCTCTCTTTCTTTTTCTGAATTTTTTCAAAAGAAGCTCCCCCTAAACCTCTCGCACGCACGGCCTTTTATAGGAAAAGAAATTGGATTTTCAAATTATACTTCGAATCAATCTTCGCAAATCTTTTTCACAAAATTCATCCCATATTGATAAGGATTCGAGATCAAGATGAAATTTTTTCTAAATCCAAATCATTTAAAGACAAATCGCAATATTTTTTTACCCATCTGCCCTATCTAAAAAAATTCATATCCCGATTGAAATTTCAAAATTAATTTTCCCACGAGATAATTTTCGATCATTAAAAATATGGGCTTGGGCCGACTTGCTCGTTTCATGGGCTTAGTCCAACTAATTTGAAACCATCCGCCTTCCGTCCAATAAAATGCAAAAAATGCAAATAACGAAAATAAATGCAACCTAAATCCATATGCTATGCAATTAATAAAATTAACCCATAATTTCCTATGCCATAAATAAATAAACTAAATCGTCAAAATTTAGGTGTCAACAGACAGTATGGTTGATGTTTGGAGAAATACACCTTCTGTGAGATCCTCTTTGTTATGTGATGGACAGTTTTTTCATGTGTGTTGTGGTGCACATATTTTGAATCTTATTGTACAATTAGGTTTAAAGGTTATTGATAGATCATTACATAATATTAGAGAAGCTGTCAAGTATGCGAGGGCTACACAAGGGAGGAGAATAAAATTTGCCGAATGTATATCACAGTCATGCTTAAAGGCCAGTAAAAAGGTACGCCAAGATGTGGTTACGAGATGGAATTCTACATACCTAATGCTTGAGGGTGCCCTTTTCTTTGAATGTGCATTTTCACATTTGAAGTTAATTGACCATAACTTTGTCACATGTCCATCTTCTGAAGATTGGGTTAGAGGAAAGAAAATTGCTTTCTTGTTGAAACCCTTTTATGATATTTCTACTCTGTTCTCTGGAGTTAGATATCCAACGGCGAATTTATATTTTTATGGAGTATGGCAGATTCAGCTTCGTTTAATACAGGCAAGGGATACTGAGGATGAGGCTATTAGTTCTATGGCTAAGGCAATGCTCAAAAAGTTTGAAAAATATTGGAAGTGTTATATTGTTGTCTTATCATTTGCTGTTATATTAAATCCTCGCTATAAGTTACACTTGTTAGAGTTTTGTTACTCAAAGTTGGACATGGATGATCATGTGGAATTTGTACGGGGCATTCGAGAAAAACTCTATACACTTTTTGATGAATATGTGACTTCTATGTCTAGAGATGATCGTTTTACTTCTTCAACTAGTCAAGGTAACATTTCAGTTGAGGGCATCGATGAGAACATTGGGGATGACATTGATGAGTATGATGCATTTGAGAGTGAACACTTTGGATCACAATCTACTAAGTCACAATTGGATTTGTATTTGGAGGAGAATAGGCTTGATAGAAAGAAGTTACCGGATCTCAATGTCCTTGATTATTGGAAGACTCATTCTCATCAGTATCCCGAGTTATCCCTCATGGCACGTGATATATTGAGCATTCCTATCACTACCGTTGCCTCAGAATCAACCTTCAGCATTGGAGGACGCATTTTAAATAAATATCGTAGTTCCCTTTCCCCTGAAAGCGTAGAGGCTGAGCTGTGCACTAGAAATTGGTTATTTGGAGTTCCGCCTAAGGAAGATTTGGATGAGAAGTCTCTTGTCATTGACTTTCAAGACTATTTGCATTAGGTACTTTCTTTCATCTCATTCTTTTCGTTTGCTCATATGATTTAATACACTTGTCTTCATAGTGATGTATTCTTTTCAGGTTCTAGACTAGTTGTTGGGTCTTAATTTGAAATTCCTTTTCCTTAGGTATCAAGTTGATACCGATGCCTTTTTGTCAGTGCTGGCACTTCAACCTATTCCGAAGATGGAATCAGTGCCTACCATTGTTGTGGGGCTTCCTTTTTTTTTCCTTTTTTACCCCCAAATTGACAGTCAGAGATGATTGGATTGGTGGATTTTTTGTTCTGTGAGTGATGTTCATGGGGCAGTTTATGCTGATTGCGAGTTGGGCTCTGATTCTTGTTTCTTTCTTTTTGCATTTTTATTGGTTGATTGGTGGGCTTTTCTGTTTTGCAGATACTGAGTAGACAGAGCCTTATGGACGAAGAAGTTTACAACCAGATGGTTTGGAAGGCTGAAGAAGAAGGGTATGACGTGAGCAAGCTCCACAAGACTCCACATAGCGACAGTCCACCGGAAGAAGGACCCAAGGACACCAAAGGCGTTTGGTGGATCAAGTCCATTCTAGGAAGATAGGGGGAACTCAATTTCATAGCTAGCTTGATGAAGATGATGCAACAGAGGCTTCATGGAGTTCTGAGTACATATGAGTTTTCATAAATAATTAGCATATGATGTACCCCTGTTTTAAGTCAGATTGAAATCTTTTAGTCTTGAGACTACCATGCGTTCATTTTGTTTGATGTATATTTTGCTTCTGCTGTGTGTGGATATTATATCAGTGATGAGAGATTGGCAATGAATAGGAGCTGTTCAATTATGAGATCCTTCTGGGATTCCTTTCCGCTTGATGGAGTGTGGGTCAGTGGCAAATTTCAATACTTGTGACCTCTTAAAATCAGTCTAGGCATAAAGGTGGCACCTGTAGAGAATGTTGCATCAAAGTTATTTGTTCAATGCTCTCGACAAAAGGGGCTCATGAAGATCTATAGACACTTGCTCAACTATCAAAGTACTGCACTAATATTCCTTAAATTCTTACATCCATTGAGACACATTCCATCTATTAAAAAAAAAAAAGATCTTTAGAAAAATCGGTCACTTGGCCAATTGGAAAAATGATACTAGAGAAGGATAGATTGGTTTCACTTTTTATGTTGGAACCCTTGTGAGAATACTTACATAATTTAATCGATCATATTATATATATATATATATATATCCTCTAGAGCTTGTCGAGCAAGCTCGAGGCTTGCTTGTGGCCGATTGCCAGCCGTTGTCGTGGCCGGCGGCCGGCCAAAGAAGAAGAAGAAGAAAAAAGAAAAAAGAAAAAGAAAATTTATATTTAAAAAATAAAAATAATTAAAATTTGATTTTTTAAAATAATTATTTTAAAAATTATAAAAATTGTCCATTAAATTGGTATTGTATAAAATTATTTTAGCAATACCATTTTTTTTAAATATATATAATAAATTAAGTTTAGTTAAATGAGTCGGGTATGGGTTGGGTATGGGTCAGGTCGGGTATGGGTCAAAATTTTTGCATTGCAATAAACGGGTCATAAACGGGTTAAATGGGTCGATTTGGGTCGGACCATTTATGACCCGACCCAAACCCAACCCGACCCACCCGTTTAACAGGTCTATTCTCGAGTGACAAATTCTCATAGTGATCAAACGCACATCTAATCTTGGCCAAGGATATCATGCTTTGCACTCAAATGCCTCAATTTAAATAATGTACCTAGCCTATTTTCTTCATATTAAAAAAACACCTAGTAAAATAGGTGTGTGTGGACACATAGTCAAATCAAACCATAAAGCATGATATCCTCTCTTTTAAAATCCCACGATTCTATATAGTACTAAAAATATTTTCGGCATCAAAAATCGACACCCGGTATTTTTCTAATTAAATACCAAAATTTCACGATTTTGAAATAATAATTCAAAAATCAACACTTAGCATCCAATTGCATAATTTAACACTCAATTGTACAAACCAACTATACCACGATGATCAGTACGAAATTCTAACAACCGACTATCTTGGTATAATTTACGAAAAATAATAAATAATTAAATAAATTAAATTTAATTAAATAAATTACAAAATAATAAAATTAAAGCACTAATTAATTTACTTACACTAAACTAACCACCTAATTGGACTCAATTAACTAATCTCCTAAGTTAACTAATCTAATCTAACCACCTAATAACTAAATAGACTAACTAACCAATCTACTAACTTTGGCATAATACTAATTACCACTAATCTATAATTAAACTAACTAACCCCCTAATCTCTAATTTAGCTACTACTCCACCTTTAAGCATTATTAGAAACCTAATTAGAGTTTAGGACATAAACTTACCAGATTAGCAAACTAGTGAGTTCACAGTGACGGCAACGTGAAGGTGAGTGAGACTCGGGCCTATGGCGACGCCTAGGGAGGTCTGGAAGGGCCTGAAAATGGCCCACGAAGCTCACAGCCCAAGCTATGAGTTCGGTTTTGTTTTAGGCTGGACCAAAAGGAGCCGAGGGGCTAGAATGGCCGGGCTTAGGTTGGCTAGTCCGGCGGAGGGAGCTGAACACGGTGGACGGCAGTTTGAGGGCTCAAACGGCAGAGCGGTGGGCGGACGACAAAGGGCTGTCAGCGGGCTGGAGGTTTCGGTTTAGAGGCTTGGCTAGTTGCTGCTTTGGAAATGGAAGCTGAAGTAAGGAGGAAGAAGAAGGTAGAGCTACTGCTGGGAAGGAGGGGACAAAGGGGCCACAAAGTCAAGCTAAAATATCTTAAAACTCAAGTGCAAGGCCCCCAAAGTCTTCAGCCTTGATCCACAACCACTTTTCCCTCCCAATCTTCCTCCACAAGCCAAGGATTGATGCCCAAATGTTGCAACTCCACATGGCCTATGAATTTCAAGTGTTCCACTTCAATTTCACACCAATCCACTTCAATTAACCTCAATTCAATGGCCAATAATGCCAAGGTAGGAGCCCACACCAAATTCTTGCATTCCCATCACCATTTGATCCAACTTGGAGGCCAAAAATTTACTCAATTTGGCCCCTTCGAATTTCCCGGTTTCAAATCGCCCAAACTTTGATTTTCCGCCAAAATTTTGGGCTTGCCGAAAATTCTTCAAAGGATGAGTTGACGTTCCAAAAATAAATTGTGACATGCTGGAACTTTTGATTTCTGAAACTGAGTTCAATTTCGCGATTAATTTCAATCGGACGCGATTTTAGCGTGACCTAACTTACCGGGTAGCTTTTTAGGAATTATTAACGCATTTGCCCCGTGGTCGATTATTTTTTATCCATATTGTGTATCTTCGACTCATTGGCAACTCTTAATTGTCGTAAAAATCTCAAGATTTCAATGACGGGCATAGGGTACAGAATCGACAGAAAAATCGGTACAGTGTCGTTCAACGCGAATTTGTGTAATCACCCACCCTTTAATTTCATGCCTCTATCGAATTAACCTATCTCCGGTCTCTAATCGATTTTAACGGTGCCGTATTGATCATTCCAGATTAGCATAGTTGAGTAGTCAATTTCTGATTGAATTCTGAAGTCGGTCGCGTTTAGATTCCTTAATGGCTTCACTTGATAGATTAGTTATCTTGTGAGTAATCGGCTTAGAGAAAAAGACTATAGACGTGTCGATGAAAAGCCCATTTCATTTAAATCGAAACAAGGTCGAAAATTAGGATGTCATAACTCTTCCCCTCTTATAAAAATTTCGTCCTCGAAATTTAAACCATTACAAATCTTATTCAAAAAGGTAAGGGTATGGTCATCTCATCGAGCCTTCATTCTCCCAAGTCGCTCATTTTGTTCTGTGGTGTTGCCATACCACTTTGACTAATGGAATAGTCTTGGTACGCAGCACTTCTTCTTTCTGGTTTACAATTTGAACTAATCTCTTCACGTACGACACTCTGTCATCTACGTCTAATTCTTCAAAGTTCAGCATGTGAGTCGGGTCAGGCCCATACTTTCTCAACATCGACACGTGGAATTCATCATGCACCTAAGCCAGTCTTGGCAGCAAAGCAAGGCGATACGCTAGAGTCCCTATCTTTTCTAGAATCTCAAAGGGATCGACGTACCTTGGACTCAGCTTCCCTTTCTTACCGAAGCGCAGAGTACCCCTCATCAGTGATACCTTTAGAAAGACATGTTTACCAACTTGGAATTCCAATGGTCTTCGATGCTTGTTAGCATAACTTTTCAGGCGACTTTGAGCGGTCTTCAGTCTTTCTCTGATAACTGCAACTGTATCCATTGACTGTTGGACTAACTCTAGGCCGATGATCTTTCACTCTTCGACTTCATCCCAACAAACTGGCATTCTGCACCCTTTGCCATACAACGCTTCAAACGGTGCCATCTGGATACTCTGCCGATAGCTGTTGTTGTAGGCAAACTCGACAAGATGAAGCTATTCCTCTCAGCTTCTTTTGAAGTCTAGCACACAAGCTCACATCATGTCCTCGAGGGTTTGAATTGTCCTCTTAGACTGGCCATCCATCTGAGGATGATAGGCCGTACTATACTGCAGCTTTGTTCCCAAGGCAGTCTGTAAACTTTTCCAGAAGGCTACCGTGAACTTCAGATCTCAATCAAACATAATCGTCATTGGAACTCCATGCAGACGAACTATCTGACGCACGTACAACTCAGCATATCTGTCCAATGCAAAGTCCTTATGTACGGCAATGAAGTGAGCCGACTTCGTCAAGCTATCAACCACAACCCAAATGGAATCATTACCTCTCTGACTCTTTGGTAAGCCCATCACAAAATCCATTTTGATATGTTCCCATTTCCACTCGGGGATCAGGAGAAATTGCAAAAGTCCTCCCTACTTACAGTGCTATGCTTTCACTTGCTGACATGTTAGACACTTGGCAACATACTTGGCAATATCAGCCTTCATACTATTCCACCAAAAGTGTTGACGTATATTTTAATACATCTTCGTACTACTTGGATGAATGCTGTAATTGCTACTATAAGCTTCTGACAAGATCTCCTCTCTAAGCTATGTATTGTCAGGTACACACAATCGTCCTCGGAACCTTAGTGTCCCATCCTCCGAGATTTGGAAATTAGCCTTTCTCTTTTCGGTATCTTCTTGCAGAATTTTTTGGATCTCTGGATCTGTCAACTGTAGCGTCTTGATTCTGATCTACACCTCCAGTTCAATTCTGAGGGTGGTCATAAGATTTGAAACGTGGCATACCTCAAATTTGAAAATTGAATCTCGGGCTCCTTCGAGTAAGATCCACTCTTGAATCATCACCTGTGCAATCGAAGACTTCTGACTCAACGCGTCTGCAACCTTGTTGACCTTTGTAGGATGACATGGGATTTCGCAATCATAGTCCTTCAGAAGTTCCATCTACCGGCGATATCTCATGTTCAACTCCTTCTGAGAGAATAAATACTTTAGACTCTAGTCGTCTGTAAAGATCTGAAATCTTTCTCCACACAAGTAGTGTCTCCAAATCTTCAGAGCGAAGAAAATCACTGTTGACACCTAAATTTTTGCATAATTTTTGGGTTAATTTTTACCAAAATATAAAAATAAAAATTACATGGCATATAGTTTAGGAACATTTATGTTATTTTTGTTTTGTTTTAGACCGCCGGTGAGGGAAAAATTTTCACATATTTCGTTGGGATTTTCACATATTCAGGTAATATACACTTGGGAATGTATTTTTAGTAGAAAGGAAATTTTTCGGATGGAATATTCGGAAAATACAAAGGAGAATATCACGCAGGGTGCAACAATATATTTAGGGGAATTATGCACAAATAAAGTGAGAAATAAGATATATCGCGAAGATACAATTTTGGGCCTATAAAAGACATCGCGTACAAAAAGAAAGGGGGGCTCTCTCAGTTTTCAAAGAAAAAAAGAAGAAGAAAAGTCAAAGAAAAAGAAAGAAAGAAAAGGGAGAGAGGGGACGTGAGTGATGTGAGTGACGTGAGAGAGAGAAAAAAAAAAAAAACCCTAGCGGCACTATTCATCATCTTCACGGGGCTACCCCTGCCCGCGTTTGTGCCACGTGCCCGTGCTGTCAATCGCGCTGGCACCACCTCCACCAACCACTTCCGCGTCTCCGCCACTGTCGCCCCTCGTCACTCCGCCAACATGTCGCCAGTTGCCAGAGATCTCTCCCATCCACTGCCCATCGCCCGCAATTTCCAGATCCAGTGACGACTTGGCATTTCTGGTGCCTTGCCGCGTCGATCCTTGCCGCCGCGACCTTCCTCCGCAACCCCGACGCCCGGAGCTCGCACCACCTCGATGCTACCTCCGCCGTCACCAATTTGCAACGCCTCAACTCTTTGACCTGCCGTGTCGGGACACCGATCTCACCCTCGATTAACCTACAACCCGCGACCTAGCGAATCCCGTGCTGGCTCGCTGACTCTGCTCCACCCGCGAAGCCGCCGTCGCTGCTGAGCTGCAACCCAACACCAGCGGAAGCTCGTGCCTAGCCCCGTCGCTGAAGTCGTTGACACCTGTAGCACCCCTAGCCGCTTCGCCAGCTATTGACACGCCTTGCCTCGCTACTGGAGCTCCTCGCAGCACACCTGCCTTGCCCCAACGGAGCCCCCTCGCCGGCGACCCCCACTCACCAGACCGGCTAGTTGCTTTGCTTAAAAAAAAAACAAAAAGAAAAATTAGGTAGGTTTTCTTTTACTTATTTTATTTTTGTTATTTTTCTTATGTTACTTTATTTGCTTTTTTTTAGTATAATTATTCCTTGATGTAATGATAAGATGTTCTACATGAAATAGCCTTGGAATTTTGTGATTGTTAGTCCGATTTTTGCACCCGAAATTCGACTCGCAATCACTTTTTAAAAAAATTGTCAATCCAATCTCCCGCCCGAGATTCGATTTGCGATTTATTTAAAATTGGCCAACCTGGTTCGTCAATTGGATATCAATTTTGCTCTGATTTGCTGTCGTGCCGTTTAAGTTAATTTTGTTTTCGTAAAAAAAAAATGTAGGTTAGAATTAAGTTTATTTCCTGTTTTAGGGTTTGCATATTAGAATAGGAATTATTAATTTAGGCTGTTAGATTTTTAACTTGGATTGCTTGTTTAATTATTTGACAATTATTAATTTCGAAATTAATAAAACAAAAACACAACAAAAAATCATCATGCTTGTTTAAAATTGCACTTAGTTTGATTCTAGGTAATATTTTTCTTAATTTATTATAAGTTTAGGTATTTTTTTAGATAGATTGCATTTTAGGATTACTTGGGTTAAGATAATATTTTAGTTTAAATTAGGATTTGGCTTAACCTAATTCCTAATGCAAATTGAATAGAATCTTAATCTAGTTAGATAATTTTCACATTTTACCTAATTCCGAATTTCATGAAAAAATACAAAAACGTCCTAGAATAAATTAGTTTTATTTTCTAGGATAAATTGCATTTTATTCAAGGAAAAGAAAAAAAAATGTAATGTGCACGTCATTAGGATTAGATTCATTGAAATGCATGCCATTTAGTGTTTGTTGCTAGGTCCATTCAATTAGAAATTGCATGTCATTAGAATTATGTCATTTAGTTAATATTGCATTGCATATTACGTGATTTTCATTAAATAAGTGAAAAAGAAAAAAAATGCGTGTTAATTAGAGATCATATCTAGGATTGTCAATGTGAATTCTGGTTTAACATTGCAAATGCTTTCGTTGCTTTGAGGTATGTTTTGCAATTTATTAACTGTTTATTAGGGTGTTAAATTGATGGTTTGCGCACCCACATGATCGCCTCACATGTTAGGGAAATAGATTTAAAATTAATCCAAGCTACTTGCAAAAACATTTTTTCAAAATAAAAGAAATGGTACCGAAAGTGCGTTAGAGAAATCTAGTGTAACCAAGTTCTCGTACCCAAATCTCTGGTTCATAGGAGTAAAGTAAATCTGAAATTACTTTACCTGGGTTTCTAGTTGACCCATAAAAAATAGATTAGTGGCGACTCCAAATTGAAAATCATTTGCATGTTAAGAACTCAAACCTAAGTCGCGAATTGAAATGGGCTTGGGAGAGCCTAAGTTAAGTCTAGGAGCCAAACCTTAGGTGGTTCACACCTGAAAATTTGGTCGCGACAATCACTACGAGTTCTAAGTCATGCCTCGGGTAGTTCAACTCATGAGGTCTCGACTGACGGGACGCACAACCTGCCGCTGGACTTGGGCCGCATAGGATCATCTAGGATGGTATTGAGATGAATGCCACTCCGACCACCTACCCACGGTACGAGTCGCCCATCTCAATCCCGAAGTTTCTTTTTTGGTGTCAAGAGTACCCACCTCAGTTCGCATGCCCGCAACCCAGGTCGGCTCTTTGACCAAGCCAGAGTCATGAGGACCCGACATAGTCCAAACGCCCGTGGCTAGTCCGATCATCCTTGTGGCTCCACTTTGATAAGTCTTATAGATTAGAAATCGAGCCACTTACCATGCGCATGTCTATGTGATTGATGTCGATTTTCCTTGGTGAAGTAAATTTTCTATCCCTATACCATGCAATTTATTTTGTCATGCTTTTGGTCTGTCCATGACAATCTAAGTTAGTCGTTTGATCTAATTCATTCATCAATTAGAAATGAAATGAGGAAATTACCATACAATGAATAATTTGAAAAATAAAAAAAACTTTGGAGAATTTGTTTTCAATTCATGTCTAGGAAATTTGATCTTGCTATGGTGTCTGTTTTTTTAGCTCTCTTTAGGAAATTCCCTTCTTGTAAGAGCTTTTCATGAAAAAAAATGAAAAAAGTTGACAGATCATTGTCATGGATTGATTCTCTATTTGCATCTCATACTTATATATTTTCATTCATTCGAATTAGGTTATAACGAATCCGTCACGTTCACCCATCATCACACGATTAAGAGCTAGAATGGCCGACCAAACCGAAATGGGTGATCGTAGCTCCGCTATGGAAGGTCAACTCTAATAGTTAGCCACCTCTATGGAGCTTATAACAACTCAAATCCAATCCCTTTGAGTGAATCCGGCTCTTGCACCAGCTCTCCCTGAGATAGTTGTCCCGAAGCAAGCAAACAAGGCCTAAATGGGTGAGGATGACATGCCTGACCTGGAAGATGACCCATTCTTGATCAATGTGGAAAAGGCTAAGCTTGTCGACGTCCCTAAGATGGAGCAGGATGAATGCTTCGCAAAACTGGAAGAGAAAGTGAAACAACTACAGGAGTCACAAAACTCACTCTTGCTCGACCTCTTAGTCTATGAGAAAGTCAAGATGCTGAAAAAGTTTAAAGTGCCAGACTTTGAGAAATACGATGGTACTTCCTGCCCAAAGGCTCATTTGCAAATGTATCACGTACGCATGGCCTAATATGTCAAGAATGAGCCCCTTGTGATTCAATCATTCCATGCGAGTTTGACTGAGCTTGCATTGAGTTGGTATGTCATGAAGAATGTGAATGTTCTCAACACCTGGAATGAGGTGGCTGATGCATTTCTCAAGCAGTACAAGTTTAACATGGACATCACACTGTCCCGAGAAGATCTTGAGCGGATGGAGAAAAAAAGGAGCAAGTCATTCAAGGAGTATGCCGTGAGATGGCGAAATCTGACAGCTCAAATCACTCTTGAACCTAGTAATAAGGAGCTAATGAAGTTGTTTGTTAAGACTCTCCCGTCTGAGTTCCGTACTTGAATGGCTAGCACGTACGTCAAGAGCTTCAACCAAATTATCCCGGTGGGTGACCAAATCGAGATTAGGCTAAGAGACGGATGGTTCAACGAACCGGTCCATCAAGGCAAAAGGCTCACCATGAAAAAAGACCAAGAACTTACCAGGGAAGTCAATGTTGTGTATGCACAATCTAGCAAGCCTCCAATTGTTCATGTCCTTAAGAATCAATAAGGTGGTGTTCCTCCAACCGCGCCTCAGCAGTTTCCAAGAAGGCAGTTCACTCCTCTTCTTGGCCCTCTGTCCTAGGTCTGGAAGGTCCTACAAAAGAAGGGGTTGCTATCCTATGAGCCAAAGCGACCCAATGCTGAAAAATTTTCTAACTACGACCCCTCAAAGAAATGCGAGTACCATATGGGGGAAGTAGGACATTCGACTGATGAGTGCATAACCTTGAAGCACAAGATCCAAAACTTATTAGCTACCAAGGCTTTTGCCTTCAATACCACTCAACCAAATCCCCTACCTGAGCATGAGGATAGGGTGAATGCTATTTTCGAACAAGACGCTGGTCGAATCAAGAACTCAAAGGTGCACGTGATGGACACCCTGGGGCAGCCAAGTGATGGATGGGATGGCATGGATGAGCTGACAACCCTAGAGACGGAAAACCCTGATAATGCATTGGAAGAAATCACAAGTCCGTTCGATGACCTCTTCATAGGAGGACGAAGGACCTCCAGAAGAAATGGGCCCTGGCCCACAAGGGTAACTCATTTATTGCTTTTCCACATTACCCTGCGTGGGAATCTTTATTGCTTTCTAGGAATTATTATCACTATCTAGCGATTGTTTTTGATTTCTTCTTTTTTGCTTTCTTTTTAGAACTTGAATTCGCATTTTCCATTTAATAAATGTAATTGATTGATGAATTTCAATAAAATTACAAGTTTTAGTTTGAGGGCATGATTAGGTACACCAAACCAGTTCGGTGATGATATCCAGCTGATAAAAAAAAAATATCCAAGGAGAATTCTGAGGCCTGGGTTTCATCATGCTTTATCATGTCAATATATTTTTAAAAATGCTTTTCCAAATGCTTTAAAAAAATCTTTCAAAAAAAAATTCAAAAAAATAAAATGTGTTTTACCCTGTTTGTTTTTTTTATCCTTCTACTTTCTGTTTCAAGGATGATCATATAGCATGTGAAGGCGTGGAAACAATCCAATCTAATGCAACAAGTGCTGATAATGATGACCCCGACGACTCGAATGAAGATTCCATTAAGGTGCAACGTAGCTGGGAACAACATGAAAGAGCCAAGGCTCTTATATTCGAGTAGACCATCACTATTAATTTAGGTGACACTAAAGAAGCCAATGAGGTAAATGATATTGTCGTAAGGAAGCTGTTGCCAATTTTTCTATATCCTAGGGGCAAGTTTGCTCCGAATTACAGTCGTCCATATGTAGTGAAGAAGGTACTTTCTGGAGGTGCTTTGATCTTGGCAAAAATGGATGGTCATGAGTTTTCCACTCTAGTTAATTATGATGCTGTCAAGAAGTATTACCCATGATAGAATTTGTTGTGTCATGTTTTGAACTGCAAGCATTTTTATGATGACTAAATTGCCTCATTAAGTTGCAAATTCCATTGTTCAAATTTGTTGCAAATCTTGCATTTTTCTTCCTTGATGAATCGTGTGAGATAAATTGAATGTGTCAAATGGGATATTTTGGAATGACGAAAGGCAAGCCTTATTCTATACACTGTTTTATACACTAATCCCTGGTGAGTTGTGTGGAAAAATTTCATGCCTACGAGGAAAATGGTGGTCTCGCAAAAGGGTACGCTATCCAAAGTGATGAGAGGTAGTTTCTTCCTCTACCCAAAACACTATAAGTATACCCATTGTTTAGCCATTTGAGCCCACACACATGAAGAGCTTTTTAAATTATCCCTGTCAAGGATCATCGCATATTGGGACAAGTTTGAAATGAATGGTAAGAATTTTCTTACTTACACTTGCATCAATCTTCCGGTATTGCTTTTGCAGTGTAACTTGTACGATAATTGAAGTGCCTTAGGATGATGAAGATCAATCATTTCTCTATCCTATACACTTTTATCCATTGCATAGCCCGCTTGAGCTTATGAATTCATTTCATATTAAACCCAGTTGGTGATCATCCCCCACACTGGGGCAAGACAAAAATATTCAAGTGGCATGACCTAGAATGTCGACAAAAATGGAGACTTTGTTCAAAGAAAATAAGTGGAAAAATGTGGCATGAAAAAGCAATGTGCCTGGTAAAAGCAAGGCCAATGCCTAAAGAAAAAATCAAACACTTGATATAATAAGTCATACCCTGAACAAGGTGGTATTGAAAAACTCAAATGCTGTTGCAATCAATGGATGCAAAGAAAATCTTCAACATTGGAGAAGAAAATTGATGGAAATGTCAAGATGATCACCAATTTTAACCCTCTAAACACTTTTTGAGCCTAATGATCCATTCATTTCTCAATCTATGAACTAAGCCTACGTTACGTCCCTTGCAAAGTCTCTTCAGATTAGGGCACTTGAATAACGTAAAAGTTCATATGTTCAAAAGCATCGCTTGAAGAAGTGCAAGTAAGGCAATTTCTACCTCATTTTGCATGTTTCTTGACTTGTAAACCCCAAGATGATTGCAAAATATCACTCATTTTTCAATAGCCTCGACTCAAAGAGTCCCCTTTGTTAAGCCGTTGACCAAGCCCACATTACGGTCCCTGTTAAAGACCTCTCAGATTGGTAAGGTCGTACCACTTGTGAGATTGCTCGGACCCTTGTTTGGCATGACAATGGTGAGATAGAGTGATTGACAAAAGCCTGTATCAAAGGTCCAAATGAAATAGCCCTTTTAATGAGGATGAGAGAAAAGTCCTTTTAGACCGAAAGATCCCTCATTTGACACATCCATGACACTCATGTGTTCAGATTGGAACATTATTTTGAAATCTTTCCCAATGAAAATTAGGTGATGCAAGATTGATAAAAATAATCATGAACCTCCATTAAATTAACGCATGTTTGTGATTACAAAGGCATGCTACCTCTCCTACGACCATGTTTTGCAGGAGACATGTCCCCGAGGATCAGAGATGTTACCAGGTAAGCATATCTCTATCCATACCTTAAATACTTGTCATTGCACAGGTATTCCCTTTTAAGTATACCGACACTCAATTGAGTTGTCCCCCAAAGATTTTTCTCAAGATTCAGTCTGATTAAGGCGACCAAAGAAAGGTTTGGGTCCTGGTCAGATGATCTTTGTTACAAGACTAGGTGACCGTAAAATGGTATGGGTCCTAGACAACATTCGGGTGACTGTAGAATGGTACAGGTCCTAGAAAATCAATTTATTCGTCAAGGCGATCGTAGAAAAGTACGGGTCCTAGACACAACCAAACACTGCCATACTGGGTGACCGTAGAAAGGTATGGGTCCTAGGAAAGCAATCTCTTTACAAAACCAAGTTACTATTCTTGGCGATCATAGAAAGGTACGGGTTCTAGACATGTGACACCAATTATCTTGAATTGCTCTATCCTTATTGAAGGTAAGATATTCCAGGTAGGTTCCCTTGACATCTCAGTCTGGATCTGGATGTCTTAATTCTTTTCGTTAAACATTTCACTCTGGATGTGAATGTTTTTTCAATCTTTCTCATTATACCTTAGTCTGGATCTAGGTATTTTGAGCTCCAAAATTTTGAAATCTTAGTCTGGATCTGGATGTCTTAATTATTTTCGTTAAACATTTCACTTTAGACGTGAATGTTTTCGATCTTTCTCGTTATACCTTAATCTGGATCTAGGTATTTTGAGTCCAAAACTTTTGACATCTCAGTCTGGATCTGAATGTCTTAATTATTTTCATCTAAACATTTCACTTTAGATGTAAATGTTTTTCAAGCTTTCTTGTTATACCTTAGTCTGGATCTAAGTATCTCGAGTTTAAAAATCTTAACATCTCAGCCTGGATCTGGATGTCTCAATTCTTTTCGTTGAACATTTCACTTTGGATGTGAATGTTCTTCTTACTCTCGATGTCCCAATTTATTACCTGTTAGACTCTTTAAGCAACTTGAGTGAAAAATGGGTACTTGAGGAATAAATGCGGATTTATCATGTACCTCAAGATGCTTTACCACACTGATTGGTAATTATTGGTACGTTCTTTCCTTTCGCATCATGCATTTGCATTAGCATTTTCATGCATCATATAAATTGCATTTTAAAATGGGAATTCATTTTTCAACAAAAAAATCATTCAACCCATGCACATGATTAAAATTTAGGTCTCAATTTATCTTTGAAGGCAACCTCTGCGAGCTCACCTTTAAAGAGGGACAGCTGTTGACACCTAAATTTTTGCATAATTTTTGGGTTAATTTTTACCAAAATATAAAAATAAAAATCACATGGCATATAGTTTAGGAACATTTATGTTATTTTTGTTTTGTTTTAGAATGTTGGTGAGGGAAAAAATTTGCACATATTCAGGTAATATACATTGGGGAATGTATTTTTAGTAAAAAGGAAATTTTTCGGACGGAATATTTGGAAAATACAAAGGAGAATATCGCACAGGGTGCAACGATATATTTAAGGGAATTATGCACAAATAAAGTGAGAAATAAAATATATCGCAAAGATATAATTTAGGGCCTATAAAAGACATCGCATACGAAAAGAAAGGGGGGCTCTCTCGGTTTTAAAAGAAAAAAAGAAGAAGAAAAGTCAAAGAAAAAGAAAGAAAGAAAAGGGAGAGAGGGGACGTGAGTGACGTGAGTGACGTGAGAGAGAGAGAGAGAGAGAGAGAGAGAGAGAGAGAGAAAAAAAACCCTGCCTGTGCTGGCGTCGCGTGCCCGTGCCGTCGATCGTGCTGGCACCACCTCCACCAGCCACTTCCACGTCTCCGCCACTGTCGCCCCCCATCACTCTACCGACATCCCGCCAATCGCTGGAGATCTCCCCCATCCGTTGCTCGTCGCCCGCAACTTCCAGATCCATAAACGACTTGGCGTTGCTAGTGCCCCGCCACGTCGATCCTTGCCGCTACGACCTTCCTCCACAACCCCGACACCCCGACGCCGCCTCTGCCGTTGCCGATTTGCAGTGCCTCAGCTCTTTGATCTGCCGCTTTGGGATGCCGATCTCGCCCTTGATTCGCCTGCAACCCACAACCGAGCGGATCCCAAGCCGACTCGCCACCTCTACTCCGCTTGTGAAGTTGCCACTATTGCCGAGCTATGACCCGATGCCAACGAAAGCTCGCACCCATCCCCGTCGCCAAAGCCGTCAACGCCTGCAGCGCCCCTAGTCGCTTCGCCAGATACCGACGCGCCCTGCCTCGCCATTGGAGCTCCTCGCTATGCACCTGCCTTGCCCCATCGAAGCCCCCTCGCCGGCGACCCCCCCCCCCTCCCCCCCCACCGGACTGGCCAGCTGCTTTCTTAAAAAAAAAATCAAAAAGAAAAATTAGGTAGTTTTTCTTTTACTTATTTTATTTTTATTATTTTTGTTATTTTACTTTATTTGGTTTTTTTAGTATAATTATTCCTTGATGTAATGATGAGATGTTCAACATGAAATAGCCTTGGAAGTTTGTGATTGTTAGTTCGATTTTCACATCGAAAATCCGGCTCGCAATCACTTTTAAAAAAAACTGTGAATTTGATCTCCCGCCCTTGATTCGATTTGCGATTTATTTAGAATTACCCAGTTCATCAATTTGGATATCAATTTTGCTCCGATTTGTTGTCGTGCCCTTTAAGTTAATTTTGTTTTTGTAAAAATAAAATCAAAAAAATGTAGGTTAGAATTAAGTTTATTTCCTGTTTTAGGGTTTGCATATTAGAATAGGAATTTAAAAAAATCAAAAATTAAAAATCAATTCAATAAATTTAGGTTGTTAGGTTTTTAACTTGGATTGCATGTTTAATTATTTGACAATTATTAATTTCGAAATTAATAA
The DNA here is from genome assembly GCA_019915205.1 of Eucalyptus rudis. Classification (NCBI taxonomy): domain Eukaryota; kingdom Viridiplantae; phylum Streptophyta; class Magnoliopsida; order Myrtales; family Myrtaceae; genus Eucalyptus; species Eucalyptus rudis. Next base: position 964,384 of record JAHMTN010000177.1, on the reverse strand, counting down.
AACAAAGACACAACAAAAAATCATCATGCATACGTCATATAGAATTAGGCCATCTTTTGTACGTCATTGCATATTAGGATAAAATTGCACTTAGTTTAATTCTAGGTAATATTTTTCTTAATTTATTATAAGTTTAGTTATTTTTTTAGATAGATTGAATTTTAGGATTACTTGGGTTAAGATAATATTTTAGTTTAAATTAGGATTTGGCTTAACCTAATTCCTAATGCAAATTAAATAGAATCTTAATCTAGTTAGATAATTTTCACATTTTACCTAATTCCGAATTTCATGAAAAAATACAAAAATGTCTTAGAATAAATTAGTTTTATTTTATAGGATAAATTGCATTCTTTTCAAGGAAAAGAAAGAAAAAAGAAAAATGTCATGTGCCAGTCATTAGGATTAGATTCATTGAAATGCATGCCATTTAGTGGTTGTTGCTAGGTCCATTCAATTAGAAATTGCATGTCATCAGAATTAGGTCATTTAGTTAATATTGCATTGCATATTACGTGATTTTCATTAAATAAGTGAAAAACAAAAACAAAAAATGCGTGTTAATTAGAGATCATATCTAGGATTGTCGATGTGAATTCTAGTTTAACATAGCAGATACTTTCGTTGCTTTGAGGTATGTTTTGCAATTTATTAACTGTTTATCTGCGTGTTAAATTGGTGGTTTGCGCACTCGCATGATCGCCTCATTAGTCCAAGTTGCTTGCAAAAACATTTTTTCAAAATAAAAGAAATGGTACCGAAAGGGCGTTAGAGAAATCTAGCGTAACCAAGTCCCCGTACCCAAATCTCTGGTTCGTAGGAGTAAAGTAAATCTGAAATTACTTTACTTGGGTTTTTAGTCGACCCACAAAAAATAGATTAGTGGCAACTCCTAATTGAAAATGAGTTGTATGTTAAGAACTCAAACCTAGGCTTAACAATCCATTAGCCAAACCTTAGGTGGTTCACACCCGAAAATTTGGTCGCGACAATCGCTGCAAGTTCTGAGTCATGCCTCAGGTAGTTCAACTCATGAGTCTCAACTGACAGGACGCGTATGCAACAACCCATGTTGCATTAACACGCAACCCAGTCCTCTGAACGATGCATCACTATAGATGTCGCATCCTCCAGGACCAAACAAAATTGCTAACAGTGGTGCGGTAGTCAGCTTCAGCTTAAGCTCTTGGAAACTACTCTCACACTTATCCGTCCATACAAACTTCTATTATTTCTTCAGCGGTCAAGTTAGCGGCATGGCAATGGCTGAAAATCCTTCCATGAATTGTCTATACTAACCTGCCAAACCCAAGAAGCTTCTGGTCTCTGTTACTGTCATCAATCTTGGCAAGTTGATCACGGCTTCAATCTTGGTCGGATCCACAGAGATTCCTTCACCCTAAATCATGTGACCTAGGAAAGCTACACGAGTCAATGAAAATCGCACTTACTGAACTTGGCGTATAGTTTATGATTTCTCAAAGTCTAAAGCACTATCCTTAGATGTCTTTTCTGCTCCTCTAGAGTTCTCGAATACATCAGGATGTCGTCGATTAGCACTATCACAAACTGATCCAGGTATTCCTCGAAGACACGATTCATCAAATCCATGAAAGCAGCTAGAGCGTTTGTCAAACAAAACAACATTACGGTAAACTCATAATGACCGTAACAGGTACAAAACATCGTATTCGGTATTGAAAGGGCTAGTGAATACACTTAGAGGGGGGTGAATAGGTGTAAATTTTTTTTTATAGGACTTAATGAAAGTATTTTGATTTTAGAAGATGTTAGACATAAATTGTATTTCAACTTTAAGTAAATAGACAATTAGTAAATAAATATAAGGAGTTCAGGGATAAGATAAAGTGAACATAGAGTTTATAGTGGTTCGGCTTAGACTAAGCCTACGTCCACTCTCCTCGCTGACAGCCTATTGGCTGGATTCCACTAAGGATCAAAAGAGATGTTATAGCTCGTGATCTCGACTATCATAGTGATGAGTTTTTCTCACACCGTCTTACTAAGAGTTTCTCTCTTTTGTATACAATGTTCAGCTTAATTAATGAAAAAGCAAGAGACTAGAAAACTTCAGACTTTGGAATTCTCTCTCAAGCACCGTATCGAACAACCAAAGAGTCAATCCTTAAATACTCCTTCATGTCTTCTCGACCGTTGGCACTTTCCAAAGGAATTCTTCCAATTTACCCATTGGACAGAATCAATTAAAGTGATCTCGAGTTGTTAGATAATTTGTGTAGAAAGCCCGTCAATCCTGCTTGCCCATACAAATCAGGATCTTGAGTTTCCATAAGTAGAACCTTCCAAGCTTAGCTTGCCTTTCAAAGATTTCATATCGGAGTAGTTTCCAATAAGAATAATCAATCAAGTATTTGTGAAATCTAGCTATAGGATATTCCCATAACCATTCGAAACGAAAATTTTATTTATCTGGATAATAATCCTGCGTTTGGATAAATCTTCATACTTCAGTCTGGAACTGTCAGTGAGGATAGACTTTGAGATTAAAATCTGGTGATCTGTCGGTCTTCAGACTTTGACAATAAAGTCTTCAGATCTTCCGATATAGACTTGGAAAGGTTTTGTCAACTTCAAAACAATAAATGAGTTTTCTCTAACAATCTCCCAATTTTTGATGGTGACAAAACTTTCCTGCCAATTTAGAAATCTTCTTGACTTGCAAAACAGTACTTATGCAATATATAATATCTCATAAAAATTGATTAGGATTTTGAAAACTTTGATTCTGTAACCACAGAACACATGTTAGTCCAAACCAGTTATAAGTAATATCGCAAACTAAATCACTGCACTTGCAAGCATCAAAAGATTAACAAATCCAAAGTCAAATGTCAAACCAAACCATAATTAAAAAGTCCATAGTCAATAAAACCATATTCAAATCAAAAAGCAAATTTGCACTCAAACTCTCCCCCTTTTTGTCATCAGTAAAATGTGGAGACAAAAATGTTTGAATTAGGGCTGCTTGGGGATACGAACGAGTTGGAAATCCCCCATGGACTTGACATTGTCTTCAAGCTTCTACAAAGACTCCTTAAGTTGCTGAATATCCGCACCTTTAGCCTGTTCTTGCTTGAGAGCGTGAATCTGTTCTTGAAGAGAGTCTATGGATGCCTTGAAGACAGTTAACATGTGCTTCATTTCAAACTCAAAGGCATATTGATGTCGCTTTAATTCTAAAAGAAGTTCCATCACTTGCCGAAAATCTCCAGAGTGCCGAATTAGATGCAAGAGTTTGAGGGGGAACATAAGTTGTTCCATCGCCATGAGTAGGAGTGTATGCCTCGTAGTCTGCTTCAGGAAAGTGAGAGGCATAGACCTCTTCTAGGTCTGGCAGAGATCACTAGTAAAGATGGGTGAAGAAGTACCTCGATTTTTGGCATCTCCCTCTATCTTCGTGCCTTTAGGTGGAGAGATATGTTCTTCTTCAAGTTCTGCTTTGGCACTATAGTGATGTTCTTCTCTAGTCTTCTCACTCCTTGTCCTCTCCAAATCATCGGATGCAGCCAATGTTGGTTCATCGTGACTCCTTCCTTCTTCACTTCTACTTCTTTCTTGTTCTTCTCTTTCTTCTTCTCTTCTCTCTGATCCTTCTCATTCTCTGATCTTTGTAGGGCTTACATAACTCTGTAGATTCCGAAAGGCAAGAGCTGAGATAGTGAGATCATTATCATCTTCTTCTTTGTCTTCTAAGATAAGAGATCTCATTTTCTTTACGGGTTCTGTCATAGGCTCCTTGCATTTCCGTTTCTTTGCAGCAAAGTCTTGTTTTGCCTTCACAGGGGACTTTTCCTTAAAGCGCTCCAGCTCCTTGCTCAGTTCCTTCAACCTCATCTTAGAAACCATTTCAAGACTAGTAACCATTGGATTTATGGTTCTAGCACAAAGAGGAGTAGGAAGTTTGATCTTGAAGTGCTTGAAGAGTTGTGAGATAAGCGCCGAGTAGGAAAGTTGTCATTTGTCTTTCACCACAGTTCTATACGTGTGCATAAGAATCGTGTGGGGAAGAGAGAACTTCCGGCTAGAGATGATTGTGTACATAAGCTTAGCTTCATAGTGAGAAACATCTGTCTTTGAGGTAGACTTTGGCCTGATGCAATTAATCGCCACCTTATGAAAAAGAATGTTATAGGCATTCATTCTTGAATAAGAAATCTTGCCTTTAACCATTCTATCATTTACAATGGTCAAGGTAGCATGGGCATGAGACACACCAATTGGTTGGAATCTCCCTCTTTCCACACCAATTAAGTTAGCCAAAGTGTCTACATCAACAATGAACTCTTTGTCCCTCACAGAAAAACTAAATTTATTCGCATCTATAAATGACAGATTTGAATAAAAATAGGCAGTAAGTTTGGGATGAGCAACAGTTGTCTCGGTGCAAAAACATTCAAGTTGAAGCAAACCAAACTTTTCCCTCAAATTAACCTTCAAGGAGTCAAGAAAATCGAAATCCATGCTCCTAGGATGCATAACCTCTCTTTTCAGCAAACTCAAGTAACACTTTTTGTGGTCCTTGGAACGAAATAAGTTTGTCCCGTCTCCACCAACCTTCGCAGCAACGCTCATCCTAGGCTGAAAACTAAAAAAAATTCTTTCATCGTCGTCCTTCTCCTCTAGCTGACCGAATCTTGGATCACTAGGAAAATTTTCAAATGACCATTGTGCCAAACCTTGAGGCGCAATACTTAGTCTTTCCATAGTGTTTAAGAAAAAGGTCTCATTTCTGTAACCGTGCGCTCTTAAGAACTCATCAATCAAGTTCAGAGTAGAACCACCCTTCTTTAAGTTTGAATACAACCTGTAGATAAATTGGGGTTTTTGAGTCCTTACAGGTTCAACGTCTTCAATAACTTCTTCTTGATCTTGCCGTGGAGGAGGATCTTGTGTTGCTTGTTGGCGCGGTTGAGAATGTTGTCTTGGTTGTTGCTGTTGTTGTCGATGTTGAGGACAATCTTCTTCCTCAGTCAAATCGAAATGCGTAGGCCCCTCACGCATACGTTGTGGTCCCCAACTCGCGATTCTCGAAGACTTTCTTTAGGAAGACATTGTCAAAGTCTAGGAGAATTTCTCGAACTCGCTCTTTCAAAAAGGTTAAAAAATTTTAGATGAAACTCAAGTAGATGAGAAAAGGTGAGATCACAATATTCTAGGGTTTCAAAAAGAGAGCATAAATGAAGAAGACGAGTTTCGACAATATATAAAGCAGGTATACGAAGCGTCGCAAGAAAAATGTAAAAACTGGCTTTTTTGAAAATGATAAATTGCCTTTTTCAAAATAAATAATTGCCCTTTTCAATAATAACTTCCTTTTTGAAAATAAACAATCGTCAATTAAGATAACTTCTAAAAAATAAATAGACAAAAAGCAATTAAGGGATAACGTACCATTTCAAAATTTTATCAAAAATAACTTCACATTAACAAAATTTACTTATAGTCTTAACATCTGGAAATTCTGAGTCTGAACATCTTTAGACTTTACCCGGTAAAAGATAGAATATTCAGTCTTGCACGAATAGACTCAAATAAGCTTTTATCTAGTGGCTTTGTAAATATGTCCGCCAGTTGATTCTTCAAGTCAATGAATTGAGTCAAAACTTCTCCATTCTGAACATGATCGATGTATTTCTATATGCTTTGCTCCTGAATGAATGATTGAATTCTTTGTGATATTGATGGCGCTTGTGTCATCGCATTTGATTTCAGTGCAAGATCCTTTAATTCCAAAGTCTCTTAGCTGTTGCCTCATCCATAAGATTTGTGAACAACAACTTCCAAGTGCCACATATTCCGCTTCAGCTGTTGAAAGAGTTACGGTACTCTGTTTTCTTGAAAACCAAGATATAAGTTTGTTGCCAAGCGGTTGGCATGTACCAGAAGCACTTTTTTCTATCCACTTTGCATCCTGCCAAATCTGCGTCTGAATATCCAAGGAGAGTAAAGTCTCCTTCTTTGGGATATCATAGACCTAGCTTTGGAGTAGTTGCAACATATTTGATGATTCGCTTTGTTGCACTAAGATGAGATTCTTTGGGATTTGATTGGAATCTAGCACAAATACAAACAATAAACAAAATGTCAGGTCTAGATGCAGTAAGGTAAAGAAGTGATCCAATTATACTCTTGTATAGCTTTTGATCCATAGTTTTTCCTTCTTCATCTTTATCCAGCTTTGAAGAACTTGACATAGATGTCTCTGTCTTTTTCCAGTTTTCCAATCCAAACTTCTTGATGAGAGATTTCGCATACTTCTCTTGGTGAATGAAAATACCTTCCTTTGACTGTTTTACTTGTAATAACAGAAAGAAATTTAGCTCACCCATCATACTCATTTCAAATTCATCCTACATGCATCTAAAAAACTTCTTGGATAGACTTTCATTAGGTGAACAAAAAATAATGTCATCAACATAAATTTGAACAAGTATAAAATATTTACCTTCCTTTTTAATGAACAAAGTAGTATCTACTTTTCCTTTAGCAAATCAATTTTGAGTTAAAAAATTACTTAACCTTTCATACCAGGCTCAAGGTGCTTGCTTCAATCTGTACAGAGCCTTTTTCAGTCTGTAGACTGAATTTGGCTTTCTTGGATCTTCAAAGCTAAGTGGCTGTTCCACATAGACTTCTTCTCGGATAAATCCATTTAGGAATGCACTCTTTACATCCATTTGGAATAACCTGAAACTTTTAAAGTAAGCAAAAGCAAGAAGTGATCTAATTGCTTCTAACCTTGCTACTGGTGCATAGGTCTTGTCATAGTCTATCCCTTCTTCTTATGTATATCCTTTGGCCATGAGTTTTGCTTTGTTCCTGATCACTTTTCCTTTCTCGTCCACTTTGTTCCTGAAAACCCATTTAGCTCCAATAATAAATTTACCTTCTAGTTTGGGAATTAATTCCCAAACATCGTTAATACTGAACTGTCTGAGTTCTTCTTGCATAGCTTCAATCCAACTTTCATCAGCCAAGGTTTCTTCTATACTTTTGGGTTCAATTTCAGAAATAAGTGCCAAAGCACTAGACTATTCTTGCCTTTTGGATCTGGTACGAATTCCTTCATCAATGTTGCCAATGATGAGTTTTTTGGGATGACTAGACTTATACTTCCAATTGCTGATTGATTTGTGAGTCTGCTCATCCTCTGCTTCAATTGAATCTTTTGGTTCTTCCTGTTGTTGAATTTCAAGAGTTTGAACTTCTGTGAGGGAAGTAGACTTTGAAACATCTCGAGCAGGTTCAATCTCTTCAAGTTGAGTCTTTACCTCTTGATTCTGTGTAGAGTCTTGAAACTTGACATTCATAGACTCTTCAACATACTGAGTCTTCTTGTTGAATACTCTATAGGCTTTGCTTGTTGTTGAGTAGCCAAGAAAAACTCTTTCATCTGACTTTTCTTCAAACTTACCAGTTCGATCATTTGCATTTTTTAAAATAAAACATTTGCAACAAAATACATGAAAATAAGAAACATTTGGCTTCTTTCCTTTAAACACCTCATAAGGAGTTTTCTCTAAAATAGGCCTAAAAAATACTCTGTTAATGATATAACAAGCTATAGAAACTGCTTCAGCCCAAAAACGAGAAGAAATATTGCTTTCAATTAAAATTGTTCTTGTCATTTCCTGCAATGATCTATTATTTCTTTCCATAACTCCATCTTGCTCTAGAGTATATGGCGATGAGAAAACATGTTGCAAACCAAATTCATCACAGAAATTTGTAAAGTCTTGATTTTCAAACTCACCTCCATGTTCTATTCGTATGCTTGTAATAGTATATCATTTGTCATTCTGAATTTTCTTAGAAAACTTTGAAAATTGAGAAAATGCTTCAAACTTACTTCCCATGTAAAGCGAGAGTAATCATCCACGATTACTAAGCAGTATTTCTTTCCACCAATACTTTGTGTTCTAGTTGGTCCAAAAAGATCCATATGCAAAAGCTGTCGAACACGAATAGTAGAAACTTAATTTATAGGTTTAAAAGAACTTCTAACTTGTTTTCCCAAAACACATGGGATGCATAATTCTGACTTTTGATAACTCAAGTTGGGCAGTCCACGAACAAGCTTCTTGGAGGAAATTTTGGTTATCTGCTTCATATTGACATGACCGAGCTTTCGATGCAAAAGATTTTCTTCATCTTGAATAGAAATTAGACACTGAGAGCTTTATGGTTTTATATCCAGTAGATAAATGTTTCAATGTCTTCGTCCAGTAAAAGATTGAGACAAATCTTTACTAGTTCATGAGCAAATGCCTTCTTGAAAGTTGATTTTGAATCTAGTGTCGCATAATTGACTTACGCTGAGTAGATTATAGTTCAAGCCTTCCACCAAGGAAACATTGTTGATTGTGAGACTTCCAATCTTCACAGTTCCACATCCAATGATTCTTCCTTTGCTATTTCCACCAAAAGAGACTTTTCCACCATTCATTTAAGTAAACTTTATAAAGCAGTTTGAGTCTCCTGTCATATGTCTCGAACAGCCACTATCCAAATACTATTTGATCTTTTTCTTGATAGTGACCTACAGTTATAAGAAGATTTCAAGTTTTCTTTGGTACTCACATTTTCTTGGGTTCAAGGGAGTTAGTTCTAAAAACAGTCTTTGCCTAATCTCTCTTAACAAGTCTCCAAACTTTAGGACAATCTTTCTCGAAATGTTTAGAGCCGTTACACTTTGAACATTTGAGAGCACTTCGGCCAATAGGTTTTACAAAAAAAATTGAAAATGATTTTTGTAAAACGTTTTTGTAAGCCTTTGTTTGATTCTATCTTTTACTTTTGGAAAGTTAATTAAAGGAATAGTTTCTAGTGTCATTTTAAGACCTGATTTGTTGAAATAAGGTCTTTGAATTGAAAGAATTTTATCTAGCTTTTCAAATCCATTTGAAAACTTCTTTGAGATATTTAAAATATCTTCTTTCAAAAATATGTTTTCCTTCGAAAGAGAATCTGCATTTTCTTTCAAAACAACAAAGTTTTTGTTTAGATTTTCAAAATTTTCTTTCCAAGAAATTTCCTGTTGCTTCAGTTTGGAATTTTCCTTTTTTAGTTCGGAAATTCTTTTAAGAGATATCTTGAGGCTAAGACAGAGTTCATCAATATACTTTGAAACTTTAGCAGGAATTTTAAAATTACTTACCTCTATTTCCTTGTCTGAGTCTGAGTCTGAATCTGTTTAAGAGTCTAAGTCTGATTCTGAATTTGCCATTAAACAAATGTTGGCATATTCTTCATCACTTTCTTCACATTCAGTATCGCTCCAAGTCTCTGCTTTGAGAGCCTTTTTGAATTTCTCTGTATTTCCCTTCTTTTTCTTCAATAAAGGATAGTTAGGTCTGATGTGTCCTTTCTTCTTGCATTCGAAGTAGATCACATCTTTGTTGAACTTATTGTCTTCAGTTGTTCTGAGATCTTTGAGTACCCTCCTTCCTCCAATTGTACTTTCTTCCTTTTATGTTTAACTTTATGAACTTCCTAATCGTAAGTGCTAGTTCTTTATCGTCTAGGTCATCTTCTGAACCTGTATCATCAGAATCATCATTAGACTTTAAAGCAATTGACTTCTTACCTTTAGGATCTTCTTCCTCATTGATTTGTTCCACTTCATAAGATTGAAGTGTGCCCACTATTTCATCCACTGATAGAGGCATGATCCTCTGTGTTTCTCTAATGGAAGTCTTAATGTGATTCCAATCTTTGGAAAGTCCTCGCAGCAACTTGTTGACTTTCATCTGCCCTGAGATTGACTGAACATATCAATGATGGATTCCCCTAGCTTCATTTTGAAGGCTTCATATTGTCCGAGTAGAATGTTGGTCTTTGTTTCTTCAACTCGATCAGTTCCTTCACAAGTAACATGCAACATGTCCCAGACTTCTTTTGCTATTTCACAAGATGAAATTATGTTATACTTAGTGGAAGATAATGCACAATATAAAGAGTTTATAGCTTTAGTATCAAGAGCTTGTCTCTTGGTTATGTCTGCTTGTGTCATCTCGCTAACATCTGCCACTTCCTTTCCTCTTTTTGAAGTTGATGTATTTGTGTCATCTCGCTAGCATCTGCCACTTCCTTTCCTCTTTCTGAAGTTGATGTATTTGTGGGAATAATCCCTTTTTCTACCACATCTCATTACAGGGGATCTTTTGATCTTAGGAATGCTTTCATCTTGTTCTTCCATGTGTTGTATTCCTTCCCATCAAAGTAAGGAGGTCTGGTGTTGCTTTGACCTTCAACCAGTCCTAGAGCCAAAATACTAGCCATAGATATTTAGCCTAAGAAGCAGAACACTTCAACAAATAAGCACACAGGCTCTGATACCAATTGAAAGGGCTAGTGAGTACACCTAGAGGAGATTAAGATAAAACCTTTCGTGCACCAATTGAGCTTTTACAAATCTGGTTCTTTTCTCATATGAGTAGGATCGACATTCGCATTAATATTATTAATGTTACTGATTCCCATCATCCCATTGAGGTGTTCAAAAATCATCAAGATCGAACTCCAAATCTTTCTTACTCAAATTGGGTCAAATTATTGAAAAATCCAAATACCAAGATTTTCCTATGGCATGCTAAATGGTTCCAAGTCTCCAAGGCCCGTCTCTCTCATTGCGATAATGAGCCGATCTCGCTTTTAGGGATCACTGGTGCTACTTCCTACTACCCATTTCGAGTGGCCCGTCAATATCAAGTCGTGCAGGATCTATCGCCTCTTCGTATGCCAGGTTTGTTCCAAGTCCGATTCACTCCCAAGGATGGTGACCACAAAAAGGAGCTTCGTTGTATCAAACAAGCTTGGCTCGCATGTCATGAACAAAAGTTGCGCTTGCCTGAAGATGAGCTTTGAGGGGAAGGAAAAGCTTTACTATGCCACGGCCCGATATATTTGTTAGCACAAGATCCCGACTGCACTTCTCCCAAAAGTGCCAGGTGTGACTGAAAAGCCCACTCGGCAAGTGGAGCTTAATCATCAAAAGAGGAAGATTGAAGAACTTGGGAAGCAAGCCAAGAAGGACGCTAAGGAGAAGAGGTAATTACGTCGAGCGTTGGCTTCCCGTTTGTTTATAGATCAGGCCAAATAAAGTGGCTTGAATCTATTTACTTTCTTACTTTAGTTTAATGTTTAGGAAGTTGAGTCATTTACTTGATTAGTTTATTTGTTTAGGGCTTTTCGAGTTCTTTTATAGTTTCAACGTCAATCATTTTCATTAATGAATAAAAGCGATTAGGTTTTCCTCATGGACCGATGTGTTTTATATGAGATACTTATTTTTTTCATTTCTTCAAATTTAGGTCATAACGGATCCCTCACGTTCACCTATTATTACATGATCAAGAGCTAAGATGGCTGACCAAACTGAAATGTGTGATTGTATGTCTACCGTAGAAGACCAACTCAAATAGTTGCTCACCTCTATGCAACTTATGACAACTCAAATCCAATCCCTCCGAACGAATCCGACTCCTGCACTCGCTCTCCCCAAGATAGTTGTCCCAAATCAAGCAAACAAGGCTCAAATGGGTGATGACGACATGCCTGAGCTGGACGATGACCCACTGTTGGTCACTGTTGAAAAGGACAAACCTGACAATGTCTCTAAGGTGGAGCAAGATGAATGCTTCACAAAGCTAGAGGAAAAAGTGAAGCAATTACAAGAGTCGCAGAGTTTACGCCCGTTCGACTTGTCCATATATGAGAAGGTTAAATTGCCCAAAAAGTTTAAAATGCCGAAGTTCGAGAAATACGATGGTACTTCCTGCCCGAAAGCACATTTGCAAATGTATCACGTACGCATGGCCCAATGCGTCAAGAATGAGCCCCTCATGATTCAATCATTCCATGCAAGCTTGACTGGGCCCATGTTGAACTGGTATATAATGAAGAATGTAAACCTTCTTGACACCTAGAATGAAGTGGCTGACGCGTTCCTCAAGCAATATAAGTTCAATATGGACATTGCACCTTCCCGAGAGGATCTTAAGCAGATGGAGAAGAAGAAAAGCGAGTTGTTCAAAGAGTATACCGTGAGATGGCTAAACCCGGCAGCTCAAATCACTCCTGAGCCTACTAACAAGGAGCTGATGAAATTGTTCGTCAAGATTGTCCCGTTTGAATTTCGTAACCAAATGGCCAGCACGTACGTCGAGAGCTTCAATCAACTTATCCCGATGGGTGAGAAAATCGAAATTGGGTTGAGAGTTAAATGGTTCAACGAACCGACTCAAGGCAAAAGGTTCACCATCAAGAAAGACAAAGAACCAAGCACGGAAGTCAATGTTGCATATGCACAATCTAGCAAGCCTCCAGTTGTTCATGTCCCTAAGAATCAGCAAGGTGGAGTCCATCTGACCGCACCTCAATAGTTTACTAGAAGGCAGTTCACTCCTCTTCCTAGCCCTCTGTCCCAGGTTTTAAAGGTTCTTCAAAAGACGGGGTTGCTGTCCTATGAGCCAAAGCAACCCAATGCTGAAAAATTTTCTAACTATGACCCCTTCAAGAAATGAGAGTACTATATGGGGGAAGTAGAACATTCGACTGATGAATGCATGACTTTGAAGCACAAGGTCCAAAACTTATTAGACACCAAGGCGTTTACCTTTAATACCGCTCAATCGAATGTCAAAAAGAATCCTCTACCTGAGCATGAGGATAGGGTGAATGCCATTGATGAAGGACCTCTAGAAGAAATGGGCTTGGCCCACAAGAGTAGTCTATTTATCGCTTTTGCACATTCCCCTGCATGGGAATTTTATTGCTTTCTAGGAATTGTTTTTGATTTCTTCTTTTCCGCTTTCTTTTTAGGGCTCAGGAATCGCATTTTCCATCCAATAAATGTAATTGATTGATGAATTTTAATGAAATTACAAATTTTATTTTGAGGGCATGATGAGGTACACCAAACTAGCCCGGTGATGATATCCAGTCGATAGCAAAAAGAAAAATCCAAGGAGAATTCTGAGGCTTGGGCTTCATCATGCTTTCTCGTGTCAAAATGTTTAAAAAAAATGCTTTTCCAATTGCTTTTCAAAAAAATTTCAAAAAATCTTTCAAAAAAATAAAATATGTTTTACCCTGTTTGTTTGTTTTTTTTTATCATTCTACTTTATGTTTCAAGGACGATCATATAGCATGCAAAGGAGTGGAAATGATCTAATTCAACGCAACAAGTCCCAAAGACTCGATTGAAGATTCCATTGAGGTGCAGCGTGGCTGGGAACAACATGAAAGAGCCAAGGCTCTTACGTCCGAGCAGACCGTCACTATTAATTTAGGTGACACTGAAGAAGCCAAGGAGGTAAATAATCTTGTTCCAAGGAAGTTGTTGCCAATTTTTCCAGATCATAGGGGCAAGTTTGCTCCAAATTACAGTGGTCCATATGTGGTGAAGAAGGTATTTCCTGGAGATGCCTTGATCTTTGGCAAAAATGGACGGTCGTGAGTTTTTCCACTCTAGTTAATTCTGATGCCGTCAATAAATATTACCCATGATAGAATTTATTGTGTCATGTTTTGAACTACAAACATTTTTATGATGAATAAATTGCCTCATTGAGCTGCAAATTTAATTGTTCAAATTTGATGCAAATCTTGCATGTTTTCCTTGATGAATTGTGTGAGATAAATTGAATGTGTCAAATGGGACACTTTGGAATGATGAAAAGCAAGCCTTATTCTATACACTCTTTCATACACTATTTCCTAGTGAGTTGTGTGGAAAATTTCATGCCCATGAGGAAATGGGTGATCTCGCAAAGGGTACGTCAACTGAGGTGATGAGAGGCAGTTTCTTCCTCTACCTGAAACACTACAGGTATACCTATTGTTTAGCTCTTTGAGCCCACACACATGAAGAGTGTTTTTAAATTATCCCTGTCAAGGATCATCCCATGCTGAGTCCTACATCTTCCATACAATGTTCCATAGGGAGCCATACCTATACTTTTTTGAAAACTATTGTTATAGGCGAATTCTATCAGGTTTAATTTTTCATCCCAACTTCCTTTAAAATCAAGGACACAAGCTCTTAACATATCTTCTTGTGTTTGGATCACTCTTTCTGTCTGTCCATTCGTCAGTGGATGAAAAGCAGTACTAAATTGGAGCTTAGTCCCAAATGCAGTTTGAAGACTTCGCCAAAAGTTTGAAGTAAATCTTGAATCTTGATCAGAAGTGATAGTTATAGGTACACCATGTAAGCAAACTGCTTGGATGAATACTATAGTTACTTCTATGTGCTTCCAACAGGATTTCCCTTTTTACTTCTTCATTATCAGGAACACAGAGCCGTCCTTGGCATCTTACCACTCCATCTTCAGAGACTTGAAATTCTGGTCTTTATTCTAAAGATACGGCATTTCGCACTTTCACAATTTCCGGGTTTGATTCTTGCAGAATTTTAATTTTCTGGATAATTTCCGGTTCAATTCTTAATGCAGTAAGCATACCAGTAAAGTGATCTACTTCCAATTTAAACTCTGAGTCTACTACTGACTTTAACAAATTCCATTCTATTATTCTCATACTAGCCATATCCATAGCCAACTTACAACTAAGAGAGTCTGCCACCTTATTCGCCTTTCCGGGATGGTATCGTATTTCACAATCATAATCCTTTAACAACTCCATCCACCTCCTTTGTCTCATGTTCAGTTCCTTTTGTGAAAACAAATATTTCAAACTCGTATGATCTGTATAGATTTCAAATTTCTCTCCATACAAATAATGTCTCCATATTTTCAAAGCAAAAGTTATAATTGCCAACTCTAAGTCATGGGTTGGGTAGTTCAATTCATGGGATTTCAACTGTCTAGATGCATAGGCTATGACATTGCCGTGTTGCATCAGAACACATCTCAATCCTTCATGAGACACATCACTATATACCGTGAATCCGCCAGATCCAGATGGTATAGTTAAAATGGGAGCTGTAGTCAATTTCCTTTTAAGTTCCTGAAAGCTCCTTTCACATTCTCCATCCCATTCAAACCTTACATTTTTCCTAGTTAATTTCGTCAAAGAGCCTGCAAGTCGTGAGAATCCTTCAATGAACCTTCTGTAATAGCCTGCCAATCCTAAGAAACTCCATATTTCAGTCGACGTTGTCGGTCTTGGCCAATTTACTACCATCTCAACTTTTGCTGGGTCTATTGCAATTCCTTCTCCTGACACCACGTGTCCCAAAAATATTATCTGGTCCAGCCAAAATTCACACTTACTGAATTTGGCATATAATTTATGATCTCTAAGGGTTTGCAACACTATCTCCAAGTGTCACTCATGCTCTTCAGGTCCTTTAGAATATATCAGGATATCATCAATGAAGACAATCACAAATTTATTAAAATAGGGCATAAATATCCTATTCATCAGATCCATGAATGTAGCCGGGGCATTTGTCAATCCAAATGGCATAATTAGGAACTTATAGTGTCCATAGTGAGTCTTAAATGCAGTCTTAGGAATGTATTCTTTCTTAATCCTTAGCCGATGGTATCCTGACCTCAAATCAATCTTAGAAAAGACTGAACTTCCTTGCAGTTGGTCAAATAGATCATCAATTCTGGGCAAGGGATACTTATTCTTAATAGTCACCTGATTCAGTTGCTTATAGTCAATACATAAACGCATTGACCCATCTTTCTTTTTCACAAATAATACCGGTGCACCCCAAGGAGAAGCACTTGGCCTAATAAACCCTTTGTCGAGTAACTCTTGTAGTTGCACCTTCAACTCTTTCAATTCTATTAAGGCCATCCTATACGGGGCTTTAGATATCGGTCTTGTTCTAGGCATTAGTTCAATCTCGAACTCAATTTCTCGTTCTGGTGGTAACCCTGATAGTTCCTCAGGAAAGACATTCTGAAATTCCCACCACTCGAATTTCATCAAGTTTAGCTTCTTCCTTCGTATAATCCTTTACTACTACCAGGTATCCTTGACATCCTTCGTCAAGTAATGCACAAGCTTCTATCACTGAAATAAGTGCTACAAAGGGATTTGTCCAACCTTCGAAAAATTCAAAACTAGATCGGTCAAGTAAAACAAACTGGATCACTTTCCTATAGCAATCCATCTTAGCTTGATACTTATGGAGCCAGTCCATCCCGATGATAACATCAAATTCATACATAACCATCACGACTAGGTCTATGTCCATATCCCGTCCCCCTACAGTTATCTTACATTTTTCACATATCAACATAGACAATACCACATTCTTTAAAGGTGTGGAAACACAAAGAGGAGTCTCAAGAAATGCAGCTTCTATCTTACTCAACTGTCTATACCTTTCAGACATAAAAGAATGCGTAGCACCCATATCAAACAACGCATATGCCCTTTTACCATTTATAAAAATCGTACCTGAGATGACATTTTGGGAAGCTTCCGCTTCCTCTTGGGTGACCCTATACACCCTTCCCTGTGCCGGTGACCTCTGTGGATTCCTTGGTAGGTTTGTTCCAACAGTACGTTGCTACACTTGTCGCAGTGAACTGACATTCTGCTGCAACTTCTCTTGTGGACAATCTCTTCTAAAATGTCCTTTTTTGGTCTATTACAAAATCCTAGTCCATGTTGTCCACCACACGTCAAGCAAATATTTCCCTGGTAGGGTATTTTCCCTAGAACCGGGTCATTCCTCGTTTTTCCAAAATTCCCATAATTACTCTTCTTCTTAGATTCCTAGGGATGTCCTTGACCAGGATAAGGTCTCTTACCCCTTTGAACATCACTAATGGTCGATTGCCTCTTAGATTCTGATTGCTCTCTCACTAATTCTTACTCCACCAACTGTGCCCTTTCATAAATCTCATTATAATCCCTTATATTCAGAGGCACTAGTTGTTTCTTGATATTAGTCCTTAATCCTTTCAGGAATCTCTTAGCTTTTTCCTCTCGATTCTCAATTAACTTGGGAGCATACCTAGATAATTCAGAAAATTTTGCTTCACACTGGTCTACTGTCAGCTTCCTCTGTTCCAACTGAACAAACTCTATGATCTTACTATCCCTGGCACAATCAGAGAAATTGTGACATCCTGAATTTTTTCAACCTGTTTTCTACTGAATTTATTGGGCATTTCATTGACACGTTCATAGGGCTATTCTCAAAGCCAATCACTCTCGAGATAACTAGACTGTCAGGGTAAGCCATTAAGAAATTTTAAGGCAATAAACTTGAAAATTCAATCAGGAATTGGCTTCTTGACCGTGCTTATCTTTAGAGGCCGTTACGACACAGTTAAAAATTGATTTGAGATCAGCGATAGGTCTGTTCGACTAAGATGTGTGGCCGATCGTGGGTGACCCTACTAAATTGAAAAATTCTCGTCAATCGACATTAATCTGACTTTATTGTCATTTTGGTACCTTGTGTCCGTAATTGAATCCTCGAGATTTTCACAACAATCGAGAGTTGCCATTGAGTCGAGTGGGTTCATTGTGGTTCGAAGAAAATTGACCACGAGTCATTTGCCTTAAGAAGTTTTGAAAACTACTCGGTAGTTTAGGTCACGCTGAAAACGCGCTGAATGGAAATTAACCGCAAATTCAAGTCTAATTTCAGAAATTGAAGTTTATGTCATGTCACAATAAATTCTAAGAGTATCGACTCAATCTCAGAAGATTTTTCTGACAACTGACACTTTTTGGGAAAAAGTCATCGCCAAGTCGTTTTTGT
Source organism: Eucalyptus rudis (assembly GCA_019915205.1). Taxonomy (NCBI): domain Eukaryota; kingdom Viridiplantae; phylum Streptophyta; class Magnoliopsida; order Myrtales; family Myrtaceae; genus Eucalyptus; species Eucalyptus rudis. The sequence continues at coordinate 946,641 of JAHMTN010000177.1, read as the reverse complement.
GCAGAAAATGCTGAAGATAGTATTTTATAGTAAAATTGAGATGCAAGTGGATTCAGAGACGAGGAAAAATACTGAGATGGTCTATGAATGACCAATTGATTTCGTGAGGGCCGATTGAGATGAAATTTGGATGGGATGAATGTCCAATTGAAGCCGAGATTTTAAAATTCGTGGCCCCCTCCCTCCTAACCATTTTGGACCAATTGGGAAGTCTTGGAGAGTGTCTTGGTGGATCATTGGAGGCCATGAGTTTATACTTGGCTTAGGATAGCCTTGAAAGATATTTGTTGTGGAAAATCAAGGCTTTGTGGAGCCTTCACTTCTCACTCTTATCTATCTCTCTCTCACCCCACCAACCGGCCACTCTCTCTCTCTCCTTTACCCCTCCATTCGACCACCACAGCCAGCGGAAGAGAGAAACCAAAGCTGCTTCTCCATCCGTGTCTTCTGCCAGGCATCTTCTACCGGTCAATTGACCGCAAGCCCCACACCAGCGAAGCCATCTCACCTGCAGCTCCACTTCATTTTGTTGCTGCCAACGAAGACAGCCAACTTCCACCGAACGAAATCTCCTCTGCACTCTCCACCATCTGTGACCGAAGACCCTTCCTCTTGCTACCGTGCGTTCCTTGCTCCATGCGTCCTCTTTAGTCAACCACCATCAGCGAGCTTCTCTCCATCCACGTGCCTTCGGTTTTGGTCAAGCTACCTGGTTTGTCTGCTCGTGAGGCCAGTCAACGCCAGCCGCACGAAGCTGCTCCCTCCGCCCGTTTGTTGACCAGCAACATCCACCGAGGACGCCAGCGAGCAGCTCCCTCCTTCGCTTGCGTCTTCTCCAGTTCGTGGGCCAGCCACAACAACCCAGTCCATCAAGCTCGATGAAGGCCAAGCCCACGGATCCTTCTCCAACTTTCACGCAAGCCAGACCATAATTCAACCCCTACAAATTGGAGCCGAAGCCCAGCCTAACGTGCAGCCCGCAGAATTCCTCCAGCAGTCTTCGGCCTAGCTCCAACAAAGACAGGCCCAGTTTAGCTTTATTTTAAGCCCATTTTCAACAATTGCAGCCCAGTTTTGGAGGCCCATCTTCAGTAGGCCCAACCCAGTTTGGGTCCAGCCCAAAAGCAAGAACAAATCTTAGTTGGGCTAAGATTTTTTGGGCCCAAGTTTAAGGCCCGGTCCAAGCCCCCCGGTGTCATCGAAAGCCCGATTTCGGCCGCCGTCGTGTCGCTATCACGGTATCCCAATACCCGCTTTTAATCAAGTGAGTAATCTCACTAATCCTTTCTTAGTAGACTAATTATCCTTAAGGGTTGATTAGATTTAATTAAGTGCAGTTAGGTGGTTAGATTAGAATTGATTAGTGATTATTAGTTAATTGCATTGCATATTAGCTAGGTGGTTAGTGTACTTAGCCAGAGAACTGCCTATACTATTTATTGAATGCATCTTGGGATTTTTCCCGACCCTTATCGGGCTTCAATTAGGCATTACGGGCCTAAATTAGATTTTTGGTATTTATTTATTAATTTTCGAAATTAATTTAATAATTATTTATTTTTCGGAAATTAGGCAAGGATAGCCGACGATCGAAATTTCGTGCTGATCGTCGTGGTGCAATCCATTTATTTATTTGGGCTCTACGTTGTTCTGAATTGAATTAATTGCGCGAATTGAGGAATTTTTCCTAAATTGATTGAAATTGAGTGAAATTGAATGATTGATTGGTAGACGGCCAAGTATGGTTATTCAACATTGTTAATGCCTTGATGAGTAATAAAGTGGAGAGAATCGTGAGATTTAACTGGGAATACTCTTCACTAAGACTAATCAGATACGAGGTATAGACAGGCGTGGTTTGGTGATTAAGGATATCATTGTGCGAAAACGGTGCCTTAAAGAACACACATAGACTGTTTGTGATCTGTGACCTATGACAGGCGTGGTTCGGTGATTAAGGATATCACTGTGTGAAAACGGCGCCTTAAAGAACGCACGTAGACTGTCTGTGATCTGTGACCTATGACAGGCGTGGTTCGGTGATTAAGGATATCACTGTGCGAAAACAGCGCCTTAAAGAACGCACGTAGACTGTCTATGATCTGTGACCTATGACAGGCGTGGTTCGGTGATGAGGAATATCACTAGCGAAAATGGCGCTTTAAAGAATGCACGTAGATTGTCTGTTACTTACGTCACCTTGGCGAAAACGACGCCCGATAGCATTAATGGAGCTCTGTGACTAAGTGTATTATTGGAGGTTATACAGTGGGATGTGAATGACTTAGAAGAGGTCTTATTAACATGTAATCAACTAGGTCGATTGATCAAAGATTGATCTGATGTCGTGATTTGATTTACTGTTCGATGTGATATATGAAGCATTTGTATATAACCTTGAATTGTAGGTTGAAACGGATGCCAAGGTAAGTTTTCTGACTCGTGTTGTGCTTAGGCAACCATGTGGTGTATTGGTTTCCTAATCGAGTCTTAGTTGGGTAGAACTTGCTAAGACGTGGTCTCATCTCGGTTGTGGGACAACATTTCAGGCCCGTAGATGAGCCTGAGAAGGAGTCAGAAGATGACAATGAGCCAGAAAAAGATGAAGAGCTCGAAGGAAATGAGCTTAGTGAAGATGAGTCAAAAGAAGATCAGGATAATCCTGGATATGACCCGAATGAGGACTGAGATCCCATCCCCTTTTGTGATCAGTGTTTTTATGTGAATAGAGTGAACTTAGAAAGTCGTGAATAGTTTGTGAAATACTTTGAGTTATGCTCTGTATAAAAGTATGGTTGTGAATTTTAATATGAAAAATATGGCCTTACTTTTCTATCCCATCGATTTATTGTCTGGGGATTTATAACTGCTTCCGCATGTGCTATTGAAAAAGAAAGGGTCAGCGATACATAGTTCTGGGATATCGCATTATAAAATCGACCAAGTAGAAGGATGTGTGCGTACCCGAGGATCGGGGCGTGACATCCCCCTTTTTATGGTATCAGAGCGAAGTTCAAGATTGGAGTGATAAGGAGCGATGAGTCTTGGAATAGTAATAAGAAAAGCCTTTAAATTCATGCTGGTGCATATCTGTGTTAGCTAGATGCTAGAATTTCTTATTGTTTGGATCGCTCTGTTTCTAATTCGGTGTTGAATTGGAAGTAGGTGTCAGTAGAATAAAGCGACACCATAAGCGATTAGGAGCCTAGAACTCCTGCTAAGAGGGCCAGTGGGGTTGTGACTCAGGGTAGAATGCCGGCCAGGGTCAGTGCCCAAGGAGGTCGTGGTAAAGCACCAGCTATAGCTAGCATGAGTGGAGTGATTCCACCTGTTGTAGATGCTAGGGTAGCAGCCCCTAATGATCCCAGGTTGGATGGGATCTTGCATGTTGTGGAAGCGATGGGTACGAGAATGGATCGGCAAGCCGCTATAGTTGAAGCCGCTGCTCAGGCCGCCGCCACTGCCGCAACTGTTGCCACTGCTCAAGCCGCCCCTATCGCCGCACCTGCAGTTGCACCTGCCATCACCCCTGCTGAAATACTACCAGGAGTTGTGGCCGCTAGGAGGCCAATTCACCAGTTAGTGGAACTGTTCTTAAAGATGAATCCACTGAGAATTTTGGTACCGGAGACCCTGAGGCCGTGTCTCTGTGGGTACAGGATTTGGAGAAGGCATTTGCACTTCTAATATGCAATGAGGAAAAGGTGTTACTAGCTATGTACCAACTTCAAGGTAACGCCAATATATGGTGGAGAGCCGCCAAGGATACAGTGTTCCCGGAATGTGTGGTCCAGGTGTGGGACACCTTCCTTAGAGCCTTTAATGATCAATAATTTTCGGATACTACTCGGGATCAAAAGATAGAGGAGTTCCATCGTCTCCGCCAAGGGAGCATGACAGTTGACCAATATGGGGTCAAGTTCGCAGAATTGTCACAGTATGCTCCTAAATTGATAGAAGACCCTGAAGAGAAAGCTCGGAAGTTCAAAAGCAGTCTTCGTGTTGAATTGAAACAACCTCTACTTCCATGGGACTTGAAAGATTACATTGAGGTTTATCGTTGAGCCCAGATGATAGAGCGAGGATTGAATGAACGAGCTGCCTCATCTAGATTGAGGTTTAGCTCACATCAAGAGAATATCCGTCAAGGGAAGAGACCCATGCCTGGAGGTAGGCCTAATGCTCCACCCTTCAAGAGAAGCGGATTCAATAGACCAATGCCTAATAGGGTTGATTCTTGCCGCTCATGTGGAAGATGACATGGGACAGCTCCGTGCCCAGCCAGGATAGGAGCATGTTATGAATGTGGCCAACAGGGCCACATCGCAAGGTATTGTCCAAAGAAGCAGAGAAGACAACCTCAATTTCCATCGCCACCACCGATGAGATAGATTAGAGGGTATGCCCTTCAGAATGCACCATTGGGAGGACAATAGAGGCCTCTAGTCTAAGGCACCGTGTACGCAATTACGCAAGGTCAGGCAGAAGCTGCGCCTGATGTAATCACAGGTACGGTCTCGCTCAATGACCAACCTGCTTATGCTTTATTTGATTCGGGAGCAACCCATTCCTTCATTGCCGAGCAGTATGTTAGGATGCTAGGGTTGAGTCCTATATTGTTGGAGTCGGCAATTTGCATATCTACACCTTTGAAAGATAAAGTTATTGCTGCTTTGGGATGTTCAGGGTGCAAGTTAGAGATTGGTGAGCGAGTGGGGAAAATTGACTTGTTAATTCTAGCCATGTATGATTTCGATTTGATAATTGGCATGGACTGGCTCACCAAGCAACGAGCTAAAATGGTCCTATTCAGTCCATTTCATGTACAAGTACGTGACTGAAATTCTTGCGTGGAGAAAGAAATCGACAAGGTTGCATGGGGTTGCAACAATGTACATTGGAGGTTTGGTCCAAAGAGATAAAATAATGTGGCCGTTGGTGAGATTGTTCATATGGCCATTCTAAGACGAATTTCTTGTTTTTCTCCAAAAGTAAATATTTCGGAACGTCGAGTGGCAATGAAACTAGGCCAAATGTGGTACCTACGATACTCCCGTCGATTACTCACGACCGTTGCATATTTGAGGGTCGTCGAAATTTCCGGATGCCACATTATCAATTCATGTGTGTGTGCCATAAACGATGTGATTCACTCATACATATAATTAATGCATATAACAATTTCACACATCAATGCATCAATTTAGATTGAGTCATCGATCAATCGATTCAGTCGATTCCATGTCATCAAGACCATCACTCGGTCAATCCAATCAATACTATCTATAAAGTCCGATCATATCAGGATTGCTCATTCTTAGATTAAAATAGATAGTATAGCTAACTCTAAGTTGATAAAGTATACTGCTCACGTAAAGCTAACATATTAGAGCCCGTAGGATAATATAATATATTGGTATACTGCTCACGCTAAGCTGATATATCAGAGCCCATAGGCTGATGTAGTTTACCATCTCGACCATCTAACAAATTCACCATTTTTATCATACCCGATAAAAATAATTGTATGTGAGTACACAATTGACCTTAGCCAAAATATAATATTCTCCTCTTTGAAAATCCCACTAATTTCAATGATCCAAAAACACATTATTGGCGTTGTAAACCAACGCCCGGTTTTTTCCACTTAAAATACCTATATTTCACAATTATCACACAATTACATAAATCATCACTCAATTCATGCGGATGCCCATGTATTTACACATGCATTAACTTCATAAAATCAACACACGTGAAATTATACCACTTTTCGCATTATGGATGAACAATACTCTGTGAACAGTACCACGTGGACAGTGCACGTGAACAGTATTAGTGAATAGTGTCACGTGAACGGTAAATTTCCATAATTAAATAAGTAATAAATTAAATTCATAAAATAACCAAAACATTAATTTAAGTGAACAATCAATTAATTAAAGCTGAACATACTTAATTAAGCACATAAGCATCATTAAAAGCAAATAATGCGAGATTAAGTTAAACTAATCTAATCCATCCATCTAACCACCTATCTTAGGGCTAATAGAACTTAATTAAACTTCCTAAACCATAATTAATCCTAACTAAACCAACCCTCAGCAAGTTTAGGCACTAATCGAAGGATTATGAGCTAAACTCACTCATTAAGCGGGCCGGAGACACCGACGTGGCGGTGACAACGGTGGCTATGCACTGGGACTTTTTCCACGACGATCCAAGGCGGTCCCAAGCTCAACATAGCAACCACAGCCTGTGTCTCTCTTTGAAACTCTGAAAAACAGCACTGCCGGAGGAGAAACAGAGTTGGACGGCTTGGCCAGAGCTCCCACGAGGGGTTGGCCGGCAACCAACGACACCCAGGGATCAAGAGGGACCTGTTGGTGGCTGGTATGGGTGGAGGTAGGGTCGGAATGGAAGAAAAATGGTTGAAACGGGCGAAACAAACGAAGTAGTGCAGGCTACCAGGTAGACTGACGGACCGGTGACCGGATTCTTCTTACTGGCGTGCAGGTCGGCTGGTGGCTCCATTCGATGCGAGGCCGAGCTCCTCCGTACAGTTTGCATATCCCGAAGACTATGGTGGGTGTCACGAAGGCTGATTCTCCCTGGAAGGCAACGAACAACTCAAGTTTTCACGAGAAGGTCAGTTGGAGCAAAAACTGGAAGAGAGGGAGAACGAGAGAGAGAGGAGCTTGACGGTTTGGGGGCTAAAGGAGGGAGAGAGAGAGTGAAGTGAGAGCTGAAAGCACTCCTCATTAAGGCCATTAAATGGCTACTTCAAGTCCCCATGCAAGACATCATCATCTTCTCTCTCTTCTCTAACCTTTTTCTCCTTACAACTAGGGGCAATCTGGTCATTTCACCTTGCACAATTCCCATTATGTTCTTGGTTGAAATGAGAGTATCACATTGGAGCTATCGCTAGAAGGAGTGGAGGCAATCCTATCTTATCTTATCTTCAAGGTTCTTGACTTGTAACCCTCATGAAGAAATTGATTGAATATTCATTTATTGGCCTCAAAGTACACACCCTTTGTGCAGGCCCAAGACCAAGTCATCATTACGGTCCCTTCAAAAGACTTTTTGATCAATGGATTGTATTCACTGTAAACATTTCCGAAAACCTTAGATATAGGATGAGTGAGACTTCTCCAGTGAGATTTAAACAGTTTTCCCATATCAATGGTTGGGAATAAAAGCCTTTTTGAGAGTCAGTATGAAAGACCTCTTTTGATTAGGATATTTCCACTTAGCATATTTGACTTAACTCTTAGATGGTTAATCAAATCTCATTTTGTTAAAATCCTCTCTAAAGGGATTTGACAATCGACATCATTTCATAAGATTGGCTCTCAAGCAATCTTGAAACCCTTTTTCAAAATATGTGATCCTTAGTGAACCGATTTTTGGTCATCTTAAACCATAATCCTTGCTTTTGGTTTTTGATAACTCTAAACCATACCCCTTGTTTTAGGTTCCTGGTTAATCTTAAACCTCGTTCCTTTGGTTCCTGGTCAACCTTAAACCTTATTTCTTAGGTTCTAGGTTATTCTTAAACCTTGTCTTTAGGTTCTAGGTTATCCTTAAACCTTGTATCTTAAGTTCTAGGTTATCCTTAAACCTTGTCTCTTGGTTCTATGTTATCCTTAAACTTTATCTTTTAGGTTCTAGGTTATCCTTAAACCTTGTCTCTTAGGTTCTAAGTTATCCTTAAATCTTGCATTTAGGTTCTAGGTCATCCTTAAACCTTGCCTTTAGGTTCTAGGTCATCCTTAAACCTTGTCTACTAGGTTTCAGGTCATCCTTGAACCTTGTCTCTTAGGTTCCAAGTCATCCTTAAATCTTGTCTCTTAGGTTTTAGGTCATCCTTAAACCTTGTCTCTTAGGTTCTAGGTCATCCTTAAAATCTTGTTTCATAGGTTCTAGGTTATCCTTAAACCTTGTCTTTTAAGTTTTAGGTGATCCTTGAATCTTGTCTCTAGGTTAATGGTTATCCTTAAACCATACATTTTTTATTTAGTAATTTTATTCCCTTCATTCCATTCCACGAGAGAAAGAGACAGAGTAAATAAACCCCAACAAGAGTTCAGATATCCTGATGAGCAAAGGTAAGTGTCAGGTACATCCCTAACCAAATATCATTGCTTTTATCTTTTTTCTATTTCCAAAGTGGAGTCGATTAAAAATTACAGGTATCAATTTTGTCTTTGAGTGGAACCTCTTCGAACTCCCACTCAAAGAGGGGCAACTATTGACACCTGATTTTTAGTTGACAAATCATTAAAACAATAAAAAAAAAAAAATCGAGCTTTAGGTTTCTGATCGCGATGGAACCCTATCTCTCAACCAAAAAATGTCGTTTTTCATTTCTTTCTTTTGCATTGTCGTTTTTAAGCAATTTTTAGCTTGTTTCCAAGAAAAACTAGAAAAGTCAAACGGGTGACTTTCGGGTTGACTTTTTGGTCAACCCTTTAACCAAAAGTCCACCCCAAGTCAAAAATTGACTTTTTACCCAAAAAAATTCCATTTAGCTTTAATTTCACTATTTTCAAATCAATTTCTTGAAAATTCAAAGATTTAATCAAAAAAATCAACATTTTAAGAAAATTCAACTAAATGGTTGACTTTTGGTCAAACCTTTGACCCAAAAAAATAAAAAATGCACAAATATATATATATATATATATATATATATATATATATATATATTAATGCCAATTTGAATTTTGCATCAAAAATTTCATAAAATTCGATTAAGAACCTTGATTTATGAATTTTTCAGTTTTAGGTTCTAATTTGACCAAAAATAAAATTACTTTTATTCTAGTCATAATTAGGTGTAGTTCCTTCTTTGACATTTGGTTTAAAGACTATTTGAAATCTATTTGAGCATTCAATTTCGTGATTTACCAAATCAAAATACGAATTGCCATTTTGAGCCCTAATTAAGGGTCCAAAATCGATCCTTCATAACCCACGAACGGACAATTGTTTCTCACTCATTTTCTTGAGATAAGTTCAAATTCGAGATCGATTTTGTGAAATTCACTCAAGAACTTATCGATTTCAAGAAGTTTATCCTCCTAAGCATTAGAAAGTCAAGCAATTAATCTTCAATTGACAAAATTCGAATTGACCCATTCATGGCTATGGTTTAATTTTATAAATCTATGTCCAATTTTAATATTAGGCTTAGATCCATTTTTGACCAAGCTCGAACACTTCAATTTAAGGTCAATTTGAATGTGGTAAGTGATCTTACTTATGGAAAGCTCATTAGATAGGGCAATTGTGCCACTAAGTGAGTTCAATTTTAGTTAATTTGCAATTTTGCCCATTAAATTGCAAATTTTACCATTTTAGCCATTTAGGCCCAATTCAAAGTACCCATGGTTTTGACTCATTTTTTCCGTGATAATCATTCAATTAGGTTAATAAAAGACCCCTAGATCACGTTCATAAATTTTAATTAGCTTAATTGTATCTTAATTGATCATTTTCTTCATAAAAATGATAAAATTCCTTATCAATTAGGTCCATAAGAGGTCAAATTGCATAAATTTTTTACCCACAGGGGTCCCAAGTGGATAAAACAGCAAGAACCGGACCAAACCGGTCTAGAACAAGTCAAAATCTGGCCAACCCAGACCGAATCGATCCGGCCGGTCTGACCGACCGCTGGCGAGATTGGCCGATTCAAGCCCTTTTCGGCCAGTTTTTGGCCTTTGGCCACCGGTTCCGGAACTCTCTCACTCCCAATTTCACTTCTACACCTTCAATTTCCCAAAATTTTACAAATTGGTCCTCGAATTTCGTCAAATTGCAAATTAACCCCTAATTAGACATTTTAACACAATTCCCAATTTTAGCTTGGTTTTAACCCACTAGATCAATTACCTGACACCTCAAGATCATAATGGAGCCTTCGAAATTGATTTTTAACTGTTGGATCGAGATTTTGGCCATTGGGTCGAACCGATGACCAAAATTGCTTAATATGGGAGTATATAAGTGAAATTAGGGGTGTAAACGGTTCGGTTCGGTTCGGTTCGGTTCGGTTCGGGACTTCGGTTTTCAAATTTTGGGTTTCGATTTTCGGGTTTTTTTTTTTTTTTTTTCGGGACGGCTTACCTTCTATATAAGCTCCTTGAAGCATAGATAGTCCACATGCCATTCTAACATGAACTAAATGTTAATTTTAACTACAACAACATAGAGGCATCAACTCATGGATTGATATAACAAGTTAAGAATCATAGCTGATGCCATGAGGAAGAGAAAATGATGAAACCAGTGCTCGTATATTCTTTCTACCACCTAAGATACATGTACTAAAAAGATACGGGGTCAATTGAATTTAGTTGCTTAAAATCATGTATCCCTTCCTGGTTCTCACTCTGTCTATCCATGTATTGTCCAAGTGTAAGCAGATGTGAGTATGCATGTGCTAAAAGACATTTTTTTGGAAGTCTTAAAGCCTCAAACTAAACTATTAGTTCCCATTGAATCTATGGAGGCATAGTCATTAACTAAAAGACCAGAGCACCCAAAACACAACTAATATAACAACATAACAGCGTTATGAATGACAAAAAGAACTGCTATTACTAATTCAGAGTTTTTTGGACTACCGAGGCCAGAAGAAAAGACATCGAAATTGCCCTTTGAATTCCTAACCATGTAATAAAAGTCAAGCAACAGCAGCAAACAAACAGTTCGTGATGTTAATGGTCACAGAATTCATTTGCAACAGAATCATAGAAGATAAAGACAGAGATTACCAGTTGCCTCTCATTAGCCGCAGAGATGTTAGTACTTGGGGTAGAGACCATAGCAAGCTCCCATCCAGTGGGATTGAAGTCTTTAGATTGAGTAGCACCAGAACCAAATGCTGAAGAAGCAGCATTGTCAACCCACCAAACTTCTCTCAAGCAAGCATAACAACAAAAAAGTAGACATGAGTCATACACAAAATGCTTACCAGGTTCTGAGGGAACTATTGCCAAGGCTAAAGCATTCTTTCCCTCAATGGAAGAAGCATCAGGTGCATCAAAACCAAGTCCCTGAAAGGCCAAAGAAATAAAGATCATACGCAAATAATTTTACACTGAACAACCATCAACAGACACCATAAAGTTAATGCTCATACCAGCAAATCTCCCCTACAATGTTAACATTGTAGCTCATCACCGCTAAAATGTTAAACAAGGATGAACTACACTGAACATGAAAGAGGACCTAAAAATTCCCACCAAGAAAACCAGAAAACAGCCCCTTTGCATCGGCCCGGAACTTCCATCAGAAATCCCACATACAACAACTGAATCGGCAAGTACCCAAAGTAATTCTCAACAACCTCCGTTTGTATTTTTCAACTAATAGAACCCTGCAGACTAGAGCCCGAAGTCCGTGCACTATCGAACGAAGAAAAGTAAAATTCCGAGCATGCTACTTCTCAGGCGAGTCTTCCACCACACATCAATTCACTACGCAAGCCCCCAACACCGATTCTCACTTACCCTCGAGCTCGATCAGCCAGTCACCCACGATTCGCGACTGAAAGACCTCGCATCTAGTCACAACTACACACCCTACAAACTATCGAATCAACAATCGAACGACTCCTCATCCGATGGAAACAGCAATCGACGCTCAAAATTCGACGTGGCACGGGAGACGGAAATGTCGGACGGAAGTGGAGATCCGGCGAAGCATAGAGAGAGAGAGAGAGAGAGAGAGAGAGAGAGAGAGAGAGAGAGAGAGAGAGGAGGGAGGACTTACATGGTGGGAGAATCGGAGGGGACGGTGGCGAGGGCTGCTTCCTTCTTAGTTCTTAGAAGCCGTCGCCATTGAGAGAACTCAGACGGGAACCGATAAAACCAAGACGACACGAGAGGACTCAGAGACAGGAGTCGGGAGAGAACCGATAAAAAAAATTTCGGTTTTCGGTTTGTGGTTCGGTTTTCGGTTCGGTTAACCGATAAAAACCGAACCGATAAAAAAATTTCGAATTTTGATGAAAACCGAACCGAAAACCGAACCGAACCGAAAAAATCGAAATTTTCGGTTCGGTTCGGTTCGGTTCGCGGTTCGATTCGGTTTTCGGTTCGGGTCTTGACACCCCTAAGTGAAATCTCTTCTATGTTCATAAAGGGGGGTTCATTTGCACGAATTTTTTTCTCTCTCCTCAGCCTCTCTCTCTCTCTCTCTCTCTCATTTCTCCCTCCAAAATGCTGCACAAATAGATCACAATTTCTTTCTCTAGATTTGGTTCGCTTCTTGGACTGGTCTCGTTCTAGGTTCAAACCGGCGGTCGCCGGAGCTCCCAAGCCTTCAAGCTACTGGTGATCTGTTGTAGCAAGAGTCTTTGACATTGCTGTGGAAAGAGGAGATGGAATTGGTGGCCGGATCTTCACCGTTGGCCCAATCTTCGCCGGCGAGTCAAGACCAGTCTGTTTTGGACCGGTTCTTCTTGTTTTCCTTGAGCCGGAGGTTCAATTGGCCCTGATCCGAGCCGTAGTGACCTGATATAGGTTCTTGGAGTCTCGATCGTGATTTGGCAATTTGATTTGACTAATTGCAATAAAAACAGACGAAAATCGCGACAAAGGTAACGATTCAAAACTCGAATCTGATGAAGCGAGATCGAGTTAGTCGATCGAGGCTATGATTCAAGATTAGGAGCTTTTACATGCTTATTATTGATGAGTATGAATTGTACAACGAGTTGTTGATGGTTTGAATGTTAATTGTGATTTTAAGCCTAATCTGTGATTTTCGTAGGCATGTACATAGGTTATTGTTTTGGCCGAAACGAGGTCTGAAACGACCTCATTTTAGCTCGAGTCCTCTTGGGATTAGATAATAGACATCCTGAGCTTTGAAATGATAGGTTGCATGCCAAAATGACCATCATTTGGCCCTCCAAAAACACCTTCGAAGATTAACGAGTCTGCAGTAGTTTAGATTTTTTTTTTTTCGGTTCTGATCCGGTTCCACCTTCTGAATTTGTTATTTTTTTGCCAACTTTTATGATAATTTTTTGATAAAATTTTCTTCATGAGTTTTGTTCTAAATCATGTCGTGCATCTTCTGTAATTTTTTCTTGATTTTTGAATATGTTGAACTAGATCAGATCTACTTAGATATAGGCTTAGGTCTATCTATTCCATATTAATCTCTGATTTTTCTATTTATTTTCTGATTATTTTGTTGAGTTCTAGAACTACTCTCCTTCATAAAATTTTCTCGTACAGGTGTTTTGTATGTCCTGTATTTTTTTCAAAATTTTTAGACATGATTAGCTAGGTCAAAATTTCTTAGATCTGGACATAGATCAGTCTATCATGCATTAGTCCAAGATTTGTTTTGGTGAAATTGAGTCCATAAATACACCTATTTGGACTCAAAAACTTCATGAAAGTTGAAATACATGATATATATGTTTAGTTGATGCATGCTTTGCAAGGTTTTTCCATTGGCAATGTAAATCAATTGCATGCATTAGAGTAAAAGGTACTGCAGCAACATGTGTTGGACATATAGTGTGATCTACTTTGCCATTTTTGCCACGATTCATATGATCTTAATTGAGTTTTGATCTCTTAACAAGAAATCTTCATCACTGTATGCTCTATATGTGAGATTTTTTTGTATGATTTATGCATGTCTTGAGGATAGCTGAAATCATGCTTGTTCTATAAACTTAATGCTGAAATGAAACCTTATCATATTTGCACCTTTTTATACTTGTTTGAATCAACTAGGGATCAAATCTTACAATCATGCCTTCTTGATGATTGAACCGCACGTTGCAAGGTTTGCATACGTGTTTAGGTCATGTCAGTTGAGTTTCATCTTGCACATCAAAATGTCTCACAAAAAGTGTTCATCACACTTAGAATTCCCAAGCATATCATTAGAAATCGTGAATCATCTCATAATGTCATTTAAATTGTTTGATATTTTGCATGCCAACTTAGAATTAGATGACTATTCAAACTTTCCATTGCATCCAATCCTAAGTCCCGTGTGATTTCATCATGCCATTTGGGCATTCTTTAAGTGATTTTAAGGTTTTCTAATGAATGCTTATGTTCTGTTTCTTAATTACTGATGCATGCACTTTTAGAGATCTCGATTTTTAAGATACCAAATTGGCTTAGTTTGGGCTCAAGCTCTTCTAGGAAGATGTAGGAAACACTTAGAAGTTTCTAATGCTGCTGATTTCATTCCAATCGCTCATCGTTTGAACTATTTTCCATTTTTCAAAGCCAGATCACAATCTGGACAAGGGATCAAATTCGGACCCCTGTTTTAACCCATGTTTTAACCCCTGTTTTAACCTCTGTTTGGACAGACCTCTGATATTTTTGTTCCATTTTTTCTATTAAGAATCTGAACTTGGCCTCTTAATGAAATTTTCTTTTCATCATGTTGGCTATGTTGTGTATAAATTTGATGATTTTTAGACATGTTCTGATAGGACAAATTCTCGTGACATCAATTGAATGTCTTGTTGTTTTGACAAATCTTTGATGTGTTATTGCTTGTTGTTTGATTTTTATAAAATCATGTATACATTGTTTGAGAAAACTCTCTTCATGAAAGTTGTTCATCATCATGTCATGCATGTTAGAAAAAATTTTCATTGCCAAATTATCATTAGGTATTGCCCAATTTTGCTGTCATTGCATGTTTGTTCTGAAATTTCGTAATATAAACTTGATTGTGATTTTTTAGCTATATCTTTTAGGTTATTTTGTGCGTGAAATTAGGACATGTCATCTTCATGAAAATTGCTCTAAATGCTTTGATATTTTGTTGTTAAACAACCGGCCTTTTCAAATTACGTCTTTCAAAAAAATGTTTTCGTACATGTGATGTTTCTTAAAAACAATTCTTAAAAAGGTTATTCTCCAAAGCTCAATTTGGCTTAAGGAAAAATTATTGTTTGGACCACATTCAAAATGCCTGCGACGCTTGTGAGTTTTAATGCGAGTCCCGGGTTAGCCTTAGCAATTGAATGTGTTCCATAGCCTATACATTCCTTAATCCAAAATGTTTCAAACATTTTTAAAATCCTGATTTGACATCACAGAAGTCACGGTTTGAATTGTATTCAAAATGCATGCGATACTTGTGAGTTCTAATGCGAGCCCCGAGCTAGCCTTGGCAATTGAATGCCTTTCATAGTTGAGACATCACCTTGTCTCAAAATTTTTCATGAATGTTTTTTAGATATGTTTTTGAAATATCACATGTACCCTTCATACATATAATCCCATCATGCATTAGAAATTACTAGTGTTTGTGATTGGCACATGCCCTTAGTAATAAGTGACCCGCCGACGGTTCACTTTCTTGCTTGATTGGTTGAGAAACAAGGTTCAAAAGACCTACATGCATGTTTAAATTTTTTGCAATGCATGTGATTTTTAGATGAATGGTAGGGTCGATGCATGATGTCGAGGTAAAACCCTAGGATCATATAAATCCCTTGATTAGGAGACTTAGTAGTGTTATTGGCCATGCAAGAATACAATTGGTCAACAATTGCTATAATTCACAAAAAAATGGATTGGGTAGGTGTCTTAGTGGGACCTTCGTATGAAAGACAAAGGCCGACCCCGAGGCTCCAAAAGTTGACTTTCGTATTGAACTTCTTTTAAATGATGGACCTTGACATGATTTCTTGTTTTTGATTGTTTTGATATGTATGCTTGTTTCTTTCCATTGTATGGACCTAGTTATAAGTTTCTTAGATTAGGTTTAGATTAGAACTCCGAATATGGAGAAAGCATGAAGACAGTGGAGGTCAATGTCCATTCCAACCATTATCATGTACTATTCATTTTTCTCGACATATATCTTGGGTTTCATTTGTAGTATAAAACCCGACGAGTTGTGAGTTTTCTCTCTTTCTCTCATATTTTTCAATTGTGTTTCTCTTTTATTTTATTTTTAGGATTGCATGATAAATTTATTACTTTCCTTGATTGTTGACTTACTATCTCATAATTTCAATTCCATCGATTGCTTTATTTTCTTGTTTTTTCTAAAAATAAAATAGAATGAAAATGAACAACCGCGATGATCGCTTAGTTTAGGACTAATGATCCTGAAAATGTAAAAAGAAACGCATGGACATGTTAGGAAAACACAACATACTGTTTAGGTACCAAAAATGTGCTAATAGAAATATTAGCATAACCCAAGTCCCCGAATCTAGATATTTGGTTGCGTAGGAATCGAGGGAACACTCCCGACCCTCAATTGGTTTTTCTAACCGACCCCCAAAATGAGGCTAGTGGTGACTTCCGTCTTTTTTTTAGGTTGTCATAAACAACTAGACCATATAAATAAACCTGTCGCATGGGGTATGAGTTTCGATGAAACTCACCATGGTTTAGCATACTTGATATGGGAGTAACCCAAAGGATGAAGTGATGCCATCCTTATGGGCGAGGCATACTGTCGTGAGAGCTACCATGGTAAAGGCACCATTAAATCTGATATCCACACCCGACCCCTTTCTTCTAAGGTGTGCTTCGCGACACTCTGCTGTCATGTGGGGTATGAGCTTGGGAGAGCTCATGATCTCGTGGAGGGAACTCAAGAGAGGCTTGATCCAAAAGGTGAGGTGATGACGTCTTTTGGAACGCAAGCCGTGAGGAAACTCTCGTGATCAAGTACCCCTAAACCCAACATTTCCCCCTTTTCTCTCCTCGTGATGATGAAGGACTCGAGGGTGGCGAGATCGGGTCTCGACACACCACGGAATAGAGGGAGCCACATGGGAAAGTGAATAATCGATAAGACATCAATACCCCCACCTTTTTGAAGAAGCATTGTGATGGTTTAAATTTTGAGGACAAAATTTTTATAAGAGAGGAAGAATTGTGACATCTCGAAATTTGACCCATGATTCGGATATAGAAATGGTTGTTTCGTCAACGCGCTTGTGGTTAATTTACTCGGAACTAATCACTCTCGAGTTAACTAATCTATTAGGTGAAGCCATTAAGGGATATAAATGCGACAGAATAGAGAATTCGTTCGGAAATCGACCGCTCGATTGTAATAATCGGTAAGAGTCAATACGACACCATTATAAATCGATTAGCAAATGAATATAAGTCGATTCGATGAAAAAATGTAGTCGAATTGCGGGTGACTCCGCACGATTGCGATATTTGCGTTGAATGGTGATAACCCGATTTTCTATCGATAGTATATTCGGGACACGTAATTGAAACCTCATGATTTTATGACAACCGAGGGTCATATAAGATTCGGAGATGCACAAATGTGAATAAAAAATTATTGACCACGGGTCAAACACGCTAAAATCCCTAAAAGCTACCCGATATGTTAGGTCATACTAAAGTCGCGTTCAATCTATTTTAATCACGACATTAAATTTGGTTTCGGGAATCAAACGTTTGAGCATGTCATGATTCATTTATAGGACATAGTCTCATCTTTCGGCGAATTTTCATCGAGTCCGAAAAGTTTGCGGAAAATCGATTTTCAGACAAATAAGAAAATTAAAGGAAACTCGGATGAGAGGAAAATTCAGATTTTTCTACCCCGAAAAAGGAATTATTTGTGAGAAATTAGAGCTAATTTAGGATAGGTTGGGCACTTGACTTAGGAGCATGAAGTCTTTAGGGGCATTGTGATGATCATTAGATATTTCCCTAGGTTTTTTATTGGTTAGTCCCTTGACTTCCTCTCTCTCTCTCTCTCTCTCTCTCTCTCTCTCTCTCTCTCTCTCTCTCTCTCTCTCTCTCTCTCTCTCATGCTTGCACGTTCAGCTCTCCCCATGCCATTTCCCTTCTGTTTTTGCTGCAACCGAGCATCCCATCTTCATCATCTCTTCTCCATTTCCTTTTCCCCTCAGTTCCATCTTCTTCCTCATCTTCTTGCTGCCGTATCACTCACATTTCATGCTCACCTCCACGCTTGCAACACCAACCACCAGCTACACCATCAACCACCATCCAGCATCACTCCACCTTCACGCCCTCACACACCAATGTCTCCTCACGGCCAGCGGTCCACACTCCAACTCACCACCTCTACGCTCAACACCACCACTGACCTCAGCCCGCCAGCTCCGTCCGCTAGCTTCACCGTCCATCACAGCAACATCTCCATCCAGCAGCTCGCCAACAACCACCTCCAATGATTAGCAGCCACCAGCAGCTAAACCCCCTTGGCCGTGAGCCCACCTTGCTGCCATCGCCGCCGTTGAGCACCGCTTGTTCCCCCGAGTGGCACGTCTTTGATGTCGTCACGTTGCCATTGCTACAAGCCCACCGTCGTCATAATCTTGTGAGTTAACTCCCTAATCCTTGATTAGGCCACTAATGACGCTTAGGGTCGTTAGATTAGTGCTAATGATGATTAGTTAGTTAATCCTAGATTAGTGTTAACGAGCTTGGTTAGGTTAGTTGACCTTGGTTAGTTAGTTAACCATGGTTATATTAATTAATCATGGTTAAGTGAATTAAAATGGATTAGCTTAATTAATCGCAATTAACTTAATTAATCATTATTTATTTAATTAATCATAATTAGAGTAATTATTGACAGATTAGCTGTTTCGTAGAATTTTAAGCTCATTTCCTTGGATGGATTTATGCGTGCTTTTGATGCTTTATATGTGCTATGTTGTGCAATTGATTGCTTGGTGGTAGTTATTGAATTTTAATACAAAACTCAGTTTTATGGGTATTTAGATAGAAAAATGCTAAGTCCCGGGTTTCAACGCCAATTTTAATGTACTATATAAAACCGTGGAGTTTTAAAATAGGAGTCTACCAAGTTTGACAATTCACTTTTAAATACGTGACCATGCACGATTATTTTACTGGGATTTTTAATAAGAAGAAAAATCGGCCAACTTCATTATTTGAAAACGAGGCATTTGAACACAAAGCATGGTGTCCCGGGCCAAGTATGTGCTCGTATGGTCACTATTGGAACCCGTCACCCGACGAGAGTTGGGGAGGCGATGCCTGATTAAGTTTGAATGCCCTCATGTCAACGGGATGCCGAGTCGCGGTGGAGGCTGGGCCGATGCTCCTTTATGGAATGCCGTCTAGGCGGGGAGTGCTAGACGTTGCCGTGCTTGACGGGGCAGGATGATGCCCGGTTATGACCGCCGAATTTTGAGTTGGCCTTGGCGGATGGGTCGTAATAATCAGAACACGCTTGAATGGTTGTGATAGTTTGCACCTAATTATGGGGCAAAATTGTGTAGCATCGTATAGGATGTGTCATAACGGTTTTACCTTATAATCGGGACCCATGTGAATGTTTGAAGATGAGAATTATGTGTTATGATTATTAATTACGATTGTGGTATTTCTAATGGCATAGGTAACACTCTAATATGCAGGGACATGCCAAGGTTAGGTGAATTTTGTATGGTGCATGTTTAGGACCATCTTCGAGGAGAATTTGCATCCTAATCGGGGTTTAGGTGGTTGACTCGCTGAGATTTATCTTACCCCGTCATGGTTAACCTTTTTCAGATCCTTAGTATGGAGATACATTCAGTCTGTTTTAGGGTTCTGTGGCACATGGATTTAGAGTCTACCTTCTTCCTTATCCTCGTGACCACCCGGACTCGTGAGTTAGTGGTGACCACGATTTGGGTTGATGAGGGCCTCCTTCATCTGGTGCCTCATCGTTTCAAGGCATGGTTCATTAACAAGCGCAACGGTGCTTGAGAGGGTCCACTTCAGGTTTTGATGGACTGCTCGTCAAGACGGAGGATGAGGAGGTAGGTCACCCCATGGACATCGATATCCCGAACAGTGTCGTGGAGGATCCGGAGCCCGAGTCGGAGGGGTCCAGGGTGTAGGTTGCCTAAGAGTTCCTTTTTGAGGCAGACTTGTAAATACAAACTTGTAGGGTTAACTTGGTATATATATAAAGCGTAGTTTGTGAAAAATCGCTAGCATGTTTTTACCATCCCTATATTTGTTTGTTGGCCGGATGTTTATTTAATTCGCTTCCACATGTGTTTAATTGAAAGATAAAAAGAATGGGTTGGCGACGCATCCTTGGACGTTGCATTTTTAATCGACCGCCGAGGGATGTGCGCGTGCCCATGGTTCGGGGTATGATAATAGGTCGTGTAGGAGTTACCTTTTGTTGTAAGCATGTACATGTTAAACTCCTAGGGTTAACAAATTGATAAATAAATCGCCACTTTTGGAAATCGTCTATTGTGTTTTACTATCCCTGTTGTGATGATTGACTAGGTGTTGTTTATTTGAAGTGCTTCCACATGCATTTAATTGAAAGATAAAAAGACTGGGTCGGCAACGCATTCTGGGACGTCACAATTTAATCGATCACCGAGGAATGTTCGCACACTCGGGATTCGAGGTGTTACAGTCCTCTTGATTTTGTTGAATAGCCGAAGGATTTTAGAGCTTCCTTATCCCCTTCACCTCCATTGCCACTTCTTTCATTGGAGGCCGATTCCTACCATTTAAGTTTAAGCATCTTTTGCAAAGTTAGCCATTGATACAATCACTTCCTTCTTACCTTCTTTCCAAACTTGAGAATTGACAATGTCAAACAAGCAATTCTCCTGCATTGAAATTATGAAATAGGTCGCAAAGTTTCTTCCTTCTTGTTCCCTTAGCAACAAGATTAGCTTTTGTCCCGTTGAGAGTTCCGTAAGGACAATTGTTATACACATCACTTTTGTTTGTAAATTGACTTGATTGGAAATACTCGGGATCTAGGTAGCCAAAAGTCCCTTACACCAATGTGGTTACGTGAGTTTGGGAAACAAACTTGGAAGTACCGAAATCTGCCACTTTTGCCCAATATTTCTCATCCAAGAGGATATTAATGGACTTGATGTGACATCCTGAAAATTCGACCCCATTTCGATAATATGAAGTGGGCTTTTCGTCAATGCACCTATGATCTTTTTTCTCTGAGCTGATCACTCCGAGTTGACTGATCTATCAGGTAAAGCAAATAAGGGATATAAACACGACAAACTTGAGAATTCGATTAGAAATCGATTGCTCGACCGTGATAATCGGTAAGGGTCAATACGGCACCATTATAATCAATTAGTGAACGGATATAGGTCAATTCAATAGAAGCATGTAATTGAATTGTGAGCGATTCCACCTAATTGCAAAATTCGTGTAGAATGGCACTAACCCAGTTTTCTGTAGATTCTATACTCGGTACCCATAATTGAAACCTTGAGATTTTTACGACAACCGAGCATCGCTGACGAGTTGAAGATGCACAAACATGAATAAAAAATTATCGACCACGGGTCAAACATGATAAAATCCTTAAAAACTACCCAGTAGGTTGGATCACGCTAAAATTACGTCTAGTCGATTTTAACCACGAAATTGAACTCGGTTTCGGGAATCGAACATTCGAGCGTGTCATGATTTATTTTTAGGACCTTGTCTCATCTTTTGAAGAAATTTCCATCGAGCCCGGAAAATTGTGGAAAAATCAAATTCGGCAAAATTAAATAGGAGGAAATTCGGATGGGCAGTTTTGCTTGGTTATTTGGCCACCAATTTGAATTAGTTTGTGAAGAATTAAAGGGAAATTCGTATGGGCTGCTGCCATGGGACTTTTGGCCACCAAAATGATTTGATTTGGTGAGGAATTGAAGGAAAATAAGAAGTAATTCGTATGGGCAGCCTCCTTGGGATTTTTGGCCTTCAAATTGAATTATTTTGTGAAGCTTTGAGGGAAAAATGCTCATTGGAGGGTCCTTGGACTTTGGAGGGCAGAAGACTTTAGGGGCTTATGCACTCAAGTGAAAGATATTTGTGCATGGCTCCCTATTGGCCAAAGCTTGGACTTCCTTGGCCCTTGTCCCCCCCCCCTTCTTCCTTGTGTGACAGCCCCCCAGCAGAACCCCCTGCTCTTCTTCTTCTTCTTCTTCACTTCATCTTCTTCATTTACATTTCCTTGTTACAAAACAAAACCAACCAGCCACCAGCAGCCTGCACCGCCCAGCCAATCACCCCAGAACCGCCTTAACTGTAGCCCCCGACTAGCCTCACCTCCTCACATTGTCCCTAATCCCACGAGTCCAGCCTCGCAATCAGCTCGCCAACCCCGCTTGGCCGCCTGCAGCCCGCTTGATCACCAGTCCCTGTCATTGCCACCCGCCACCCAGCCGGCCTTACTCATCCAGACACCCATCCCTGCTCCGTCAACCGAGCCCAGCCACATCTCAGCCAGCTTCCAGTAGAACCGAAGCGCAACCTTAGCTGAAACTTGGTTGGTTGTTTTCAGCCTCTTCTGGGCCTCCATTGGAGTCGCCATAAGCACGGGATCTCAGCATCTTCACGTCGCCGTTGCCGTGAACCAGTTACCTCACTAATCCGGTGAGTTAACGCCCTAATATTGGATTATGAAGTTACTTGCACTTAGTAGGTGGATTAGTTTTAATTATGAATTAGTGTTAATCCTTAGTTAGATGAACTAGTAGTTATGTTAGTTAGTTAGGCCAAATAGTTAGTTAGGTGGTTAGTTAGGTTATTTAGTTAGCTTAATTAGATTAAGGTAGTTAGCTTAGTTGGATTAGTTTAGTTAGCTAAATTATGTTAGTCCGATTAGCTTAATTAAATTAATTAAGTGAATTATTTTAAATAATTTGTAATTTATTTAATTAATTATATTCAGCATAAATTGTGATAGCCAGTCAGTGAAATTTTACGCTGATTGTCGTGGTTGCGTTTATATGTGAAATTGATTGCTTAATTGTGCAATTGGGTGCTTGGTTGTTGTTATGGACTATTATTGCAAAAATTGGATTTTATGGTATTTAATTAGAAAAATACCGGGTGTCGGTTTTTTACGCCAAAAATATTTTATGTACTATATAAAATCATGGAATTTTAAAATGGGAGTGTACTGTGTTTCATGGTTCAATTTAAATATGTGACCACACACAATTATTTTATCGGGATGATTTTAAATACCAAAAAAAGTTGGCCAAGTCCATTATTTGAAATTAAGGTATTTGAGTGCAAAGCACAATGTTCTTGGCCAAGTATGGATATGCGTGTGGTCACTATCGAAACTCATCACCCAGCGGGAGTTTGGGGATAATGCCCGATATTATCGGATGCCCGACGGGGGTTCGGAAGCCGGTCGCAGTGAAGGCTGGAACAATGCCCCTTTATGGGATGTTGTCTAGGCGAGGGTTCTAGCATTGCCGTGCCCTATGGAGCAGGACGACGCCTGGTCATGCAGGATGACCACCAACTGGGGAGTTGGTCGTAGCCGATGGGTCGTAAGAACTGGAACATGCATGAGTGGTTGAGATAGCCACGCCTGATTATGGGGCAAAATTGTGTGGCACAGTATGGGACGTGTCATAACGATTTTACCTTATAATCGGGACCCACGTGATTGGTTGTGATCAAATGATATGTTCCAGTTATTGATTACGCTTGCTGCGTTTATAAGTGTATATGTGACGCACTAATCTGTAGGGATGTGCTGAGACGAGGTAAGTTCATGTGTAATGCCTATTTAGGCTACCTCTGAGTGAATTCTCGTCCTAATCAGGGTTTAAGGTATTGACTCACTGAGATTTTATCTCACCCCGTCGTGGTTAACATTTTTCAGTTCCCTAGTATGGAGAACCTGGAGCCCGAGGCAGAAAGGTCCGGTGCATAGGTGGCCTGGTAGTTTCTTTTTGAAACAAGGCTTATGTGTATAGATTGGTAGGACCAACTTATATTTATTTAAAGTTTGGTTTGTGAAAAATGGTTGTCGTGCTTTTACTATCTCATGTTTGATTATTGTCTGGAGATTATTAGTTCGCTTCTGCATGTGCATAAAAAGAAAGGGGTCGGCAACATGTCCTAGGAACGTCGCAATTTTAGTTGACCGCCGAGGGATGCGTGCCCGGGATTCGGGACATGACACTTGATGTCTCGATGATAAATGTGAATAGAGGCTGCTGAATGCAAGTAGAATAGGCTCTTGCGATTTTAGTTGCAATTTGTAAGCATATGTCCCATTGTACACGAAACTCCTCATATAGAGTCCCGTTGGGTATAAAGTCATATACCAAAAGCGGGACTTCCATCTCCAAGCAATACCCCAATAACTTAACTACAATCCTATGGTTGACTTGTGAGAGAATGGAGACCTCATTTATAAACCATTTGACTTTGCCTTCATCTATCGCTTTCGATTTCTTAATAGCAACCATTTTCCATTTGATAACATTCCCTTATAAATAGTACCCTGTCCACCTTGCCCAAGTATCCTATCCTCGTTGAAATTGTCAGTGGCCTTCTCTAGATCCCTGGAGTTGAATGATTTGTTTTTCTTGACATTGCCTTCGGTTGAAGATAGCTCACTTTCCAACAAAAGACCATCATTGCGTTTGAAGCACTTCTCTTTGAGTTCGGTTTCTTTTCTCTTCTTAATGTATTTGTACAAACCCCTATAGGACATGACACAAAAGTAGTGCCCCAAGGCTTGCCCCAACCCCCGGGTTACAAAAGCTTAAGGGGCAAAAGTCCAAAAAATGAACCCTTCTTGTCAAGTATTTATAGGTCTTATCATCAACAATTTTTGTGAATATGATAAAAAGGATATCATATAAGAGTAATTAATCTGAGCTCCTTTCATGTGGATCTATCTTAACAACCTTGAATAATTAATTTGTGGATCTATCTTAACAACCTTGAATAATTAATTTGTCTCCCGCATAAGTTCCATCAGGTGATATTTTCATACATGCATTTGGACTGTACAACTGAACTCCCTTACAAGAAATTTCGAAAACCATTGATGAAAGTGAAAAAATTCCTACCAGCATTCATCTTGATTATGATTGTAATAATTCCAATTCAAATATGAGAAAAATTAGTAGGAACCTTGGTTATCTTTGATAAATCTGAAGCAGCGACAATAGAAAAGTTCAAGTGTTGTCTTGGTTATCAAATAAGTATTAGTGTGCGAAGAAACCTTGAAGGTTTTTTTGATAGAAACTATTGATAGAAAGTTGTCTATAATCATCACCAAGCAAATGGACAATCATGTCAGAATGAAAAGTAAGAAAAAACTTATTTATGTACCTTTTCTTAACATAATTTATGCTATGCTGTCCTTTTCTAACAATACTTGAGCATGAAGCGATCAAAAATTCTAGGTTAAAAGATTCGCTTACCAATAAGAATGAATTTGGTCGTCTTTCTATCACCGACGCAGTTAAAGAAGCCCTGTTGGTTCACACGAGTCCCGGGCACCTTTTTGAATCTTCATGTTCGTTAATATTTGATGACAAATGATGTCATAAATAGATTAGCAGTGAAGCCCCTCTGCTTGAGTAAAATTAAAGAGACTAGTAGGTCGCATTTCCTCATGAAGTCAATTCCAGGGCTAAAATATTGTGTTTGTAACGAAAGGACTATCCCGTTCCCCTTTATTTTCAGTAAATTTTTGTCAATATAATTCGTTTAATTTTGTTTGAAAGTGCATTCACTTTGCACAATCTTTGGCAAAAAAATAGCAAGGCAAAAAATCACTTATGTGATCATTAAACAGCGTAAATGAATTCTTTTCAAAGAAACTGAAAATGAACAAGCCATTTCGCTGCATGGCGCTCTTAAATACAGAATGGGCAAGATGAAGAACGTTACCTTGGCATCCTCCAATAAGATGGGGTTACCACTATACCCCCGTCCGCAGTAGAAAAGCGTATGGCTTGAGTTGTGTTTTGCGTCGTACTCTTGCCACATAAGGTCAAGCGCATAGTTGGTGTTGTTTGCAATCCCCCATTCCAACACCACCAAAACCGTATCACTCGATCTCTAATCATATACACTTGTAAAAGGAGAGCTCAAGAAAGCGTGCTTGCGCCCCTCATGTCCACCTTCTTCTTTGAAAAACACACTAAAGCCCTGAAGGTTAAAGGGGAGCTTACTGGCAGCATCCGTCCCTCCTGGAACAAGCACTAGATTGGTTAATGATGAAGTTGTTGCTGGCACATTTCGACCGGCAACCAACAACAGCTGATTCTGTACTATTCACCGTTGCCAGGGTGTTGCAACCAACCAATGTAAAGACGTTCCTTGTCTGGGAGAAGATAAATTGAATTCCTCTTTAGCTTACTGCTGTACCACGTCTGTCACCCTCACAGCTTGCGTTTGAGTGAATTGCAGGAAGACTAATGTTAATCAAGCCATCCAAGTCTACATTAGGGAGGAAAGTGTTGAGAACTTGCACTCCAATATTATATGGTACGGGAACCTTGTTTTGGCAAACGATCTTGTACCAGTCATCCAAGAAACAACCAGCTCCTATGCCAAAGGGGGAAGGCAATGGTGACGTTCCCACATTTTTCAGCACAGTCACGGCTTGGAGGTCCAGGTGCAGCTCCTGATAATTGTAACGTGATATATTGGAAGCGAAACCCACCTGCTTGAGTAAAGTTACCAAAACCAGTGGGTCCTATTTCCTCAAAAATTGTTAATTCCTTGGCTAAAATACTGTGGTTGTAACGAAAGGACTGTTCTGTTCCCTTTTGTGTCTAGTAAATTATTTATCAATATGATTCGTCCAATTTTTTTTGAAAGTGCATTCACTTTGTGTAATCTTGGGCAGAAAAACTAACAAAAAGAAGGCAGAAAAGCATGTATACAAACATTACACAGTGTGAATGCATTCTTCATAGAGAAAAATCTGGGAATGAACAAACCACTTTGCTGTATGCTGCTCCTAAATAGTATTATCTATCAAAAAAAAATACGGAATGTGATAGCGTGAAGCATGTTCCCTTTGCATCCACCAATAAGATGTGGGTTACCACCATACTCCCGCTTACAATAGCACTGCTGGAACCGTCTCATTCAATCTTAAATCATATAAACCTGTAAAGTCAGACCTCAAGAAAGCGTAATTGCATCCCTGATGTCCATCTTCCTCTTTGAAATCCATACTGAAGCCCTGAAGGTTAAGGGGGAGTGTAGTCTAGCAGCAGCCGTCCCTCCTGGCACAAGCACTATTGTGATATCCCGAAATTTGGCCCCGTTTTGAATATATGAAATGATTGTTTCGGCAATGCGCTTATGGTTAATCTACTCGAAACTGATCACTCTCGAGTTAACTAATCTATTAGATTAGGCCATTAAGGGATATAAACATGATAGACTAGAGAATTCGATCGGAAAACGACCACTCGACCATAAAAATCGGCAAGTGTCAAAATACAACACCATTATAATCAATTAGCGAATGGATATAAGTCGATTCGATGGAATTGCGTAGTAGAATTGTGGGTGGTTCCGCACAATTGCGATATTCGCGTCGAATGACAGTAAACCGATTTTCTATCGATATTATACTCGGGACACGTAATTGAACTCTCGCGATTTTATGACAACCGAGAGTCATCTACGATTCGGAGATGTACGAATGTGGATTGAAAATTATCAACCACGAGCCAAACACGCTAAAATCCCTAAAAGCTACCCGATAGGTTAGGTCGTACTAAAATCGTGTTCGGTCGATTTTAACTACGAAATTGAATTCGGTTTCGGGATTTGAGCATGTCACAATACATTTATAGGACGTCGTCTCATCTTTCAGCGAATTTTCATCGAGCCCGGAATTTTGCGGAAAAATCGATTTCGGAAAAAAAGAAAATGAAAGTGAAAATCGGATGGGCTGAATAATGGGTTTTTCTACCCTATTTTGGCTTTGTTTGTGGAAATTAGAACTAATTTCTAAGTGGTTGGATGCTTGACTTAGGGGCTGAAGACTTTGAGGCATAGTCATGAGTGTTTGGATATTTTGCAAAGCTTCCTATTGGCCCTTCCTTTGACTTTCATTTTCTCCCATTTCCCTCCCTCTCTCTTTCTCTCTTGCGTGAGTCCCCTGCAGCAGCCCACTCATTTCATTTTTTTCCTCAGCTCCATCTTCTTCTTCACGCTCAAACACAGGCCTCTT
This sequence comes from Eucalyptus rudis, assembly GCA_019915205.1. Taxonomy (NCBI): domain Eukaryota; kingdom Viridiplantae; phylum Streptophyta; class Magnoliopsida; order Myrtales; family Myrtaceae; genus Eucalyptus; species Eucalyptus rudis. Next base: position 918,642 of record JAHMTN010000177.1, on the reverse strand, counting down.
CTCCATTTCCCCTTTGTGTTTGTTGCCCCACCGTCCAACTCCATCGTCCCACCACCACAACACCAACAACACTTCAGCACCTTCACGTCCCCACCACCCCACAGCCACCACTCCTCACGCTCAGCCAACACCAACGACCAGCAGCCGCTCGTCCCCATGCCTCAACAGCCACAACTCCATGCATAGCCACCCATCCCCACTCCACAGACCGCAACTCCAACACTGTCCAGCCGCCGTCCTCACCTCCACGGACCAGCCTTCCAGCAACCGAGCTCCCACCTTGGCCGTGAGCCCACCTTGCTGCCACAGCCGCTGATTGAGCTCTGTTCGAGACACGGTTGTCTCGAGTTCTCGTCGCCGTCGCGTTGCCGTCGCCATGAGCCCGCCACCATCCTAATCTGGTGAGTTAATTCCCTAATCCTTGATTAGGCAGTTAAGCCCTCTTTGGTTCAGCATTCCTAAGGGGCTTTCAATCCCAAAAGCCCATTGGAAAAAAATTTAGATATTTGGTTCAACATTTGGAGGTGTCCTTGGCCAAATGCTGGCCTTTGAAATGCAAGTCCACCTCTACTATTCATCCGTTGACTTCTTTTTTTCTTTTTTTTTAAACCGATCATATTTCTCACACCCCAATCGCCATTGATCGGCGACAGAGTTTCATCGGATTTTATTTTTATTTTTAATAAAAAAATAAAAATAAAAAACCCTTTGCAAATGTTGGGTTCACTTTTTTTTTTGTCATTTTTATCTTTTGACAATCAATAGCCCAACTTTTTATTAATACACTAGAATGATCATTAATTAACGAAGATGATTAACACTACAATAATTTAAAAAAATTATTCAAAGTTGAAAACAAACCTAAAAGAACCCTAGCCAAAAGTTGAGCTTTGCGTCTAATTTATAATCAAATTCTTTTAATATAATTTTTAAATAAATTTACTAATATATATCTTTTACATTACTCTCAACATGAAAATGTAAAAGTTTATATAGTCATTGTTTCTTTTTTACAATTTTAAAAATACTAAAACTAGAAAACTTAATTTGGTCACACTAAAGGGTTTTTCAATTATATGTTTACCAAATAGTCTTGCATTTCCCTAAAGCACTTTTCAGTTATAGTTTACCAAACAGTCTAGCTTTTCGGAAAACCCCTTTACCTCAAAGGTATTTACATTCTCCTAAGGGCATTTCCCCAAAACCGAACCAAACGGGCCCTTAATTACACTTAAGGGTGTTTTGTTTAGTGCTAATCATGGTTAGATTAGTGCTAAGATGGATTAGTATTAACTAGCCTTGGTTAGGTTAGTTTACCTTGGTCAGGTTAGTTAACCGTGGTTAAGTTAATTAATCATAGTTAGGTTAATTAAGTTGGATTAGCCTAATTAATTGTAGTTATTGGACACTCATTGTTTGCTATTATTGTGGGTTAAAATGTGCTACGATTTTGAGGAAGCTTCCTTCTTGAAAAACATTCTAAACATCTTCATTTATGACATATATTTTACTCAAGATTTCAGGATCTAAAAGGAATAAGATTTCAGCCTTGTTGTATGCAAGGCAGAAACTCGGTTTATGTTGAAACCAGTGACCTTTTGGTGTTTAAATGATTTTTATCAACTCTTCAGGTTTGATTTTCGAAAGAGTTTCTTCACAAAAGTTTTTCACCACATCTTCAAGTTTAACATAGTCAAATTTCAGAGCAAACAGATGAGTTTTGGATCTCGAACCAAGCTGGTTTTGAAAAACATTATTTCTGGACACAGACACAGTTTTGGTAATGATTTGAACGAATTACTACTCTTATTCTAAAAATATCTCAGTCAATGTGTCTACATAAAAAGTGTATAAGTGTGCTTTATAACATATTTAAATTTGAGAATTTTCTGAACTCGTTTGGTTTTTTTTTCTACAATTAATCTTGGAGAAGTGCAAGTGGACCCGGTTTTTGCCGGTGAGGCCCAATTGTGGTTTTGTGGTTGTTCTTGGTGTCTTGCTTGCTGGGAAATGTATATTTTGTGATTTGGTTGATCTTTGGCATGCTGAGAACTTATGCGTAATATTATGAGATTGGTTGTTCTATGTTGGTTCCGATTTTTATGTCAAAAGATGGCTTTATAAGCTTTTAAATGGAAAAAAAAATGAGGTGTTGGGTTTGGACACCAAAACTTATTTGCTCAATAAAACAATGAGATTTTAAAATAGGTGTGTGTAAATTTTGACGGATTAATTTTCAATACGCGAGCACGTACGAAATTCTTTCCAAGAGTTTTGAAGGAAAAAAAAAAGGGGGTTACTCTAAATTGCTTCCAAAAAGGGTGGTTGGACGAAGAAATAGAAAAGAAATATGGTGTTGGGTTTGGATGCCAAGTTTTATGTGCTCAATAAAACCATGAGGTTTCAAATTAGATGCTTAAAAAATTTGACAGGTTGATTTCAAAATTTGACGGGTCGATAGAAAAGAAATACAGTGTTGGGTTTGGACGCCCTGTCGCTAGTGAAGTTTAGGTTGACCCTAGTCCCTGGAGGTTTTTCGAAGGATCGATAGGAAATGGCCATGGGAAGGCTTGTAAGTATTAAACTTCCTAGGGTTAATAGTTGATAAATGAATATATTGTTTTCAGCGTTGGTTGCCGTGTTTTACTATCCCTGTGTTTGTTTGTTGGTCGGGTGTTTATTTAATTTGACTCCACATGTGCTTAATTGAAAGATAAAAAGAATAAATCCGCGACATGTCTTGGGATGTCACATTTTTAATCGACCACCGAGGGATGTGCGCGTACCTGGGGTGGGGGTGTGACATCCCCACCCAAAGTGGTATCAGAGCTGGTCAGTGTCTGGAGTAGTAAGGTGCGATGGGTTTTGGGATAATTTGCTAGGAAAAACATTTTCCTTACACTTATGCTTGTGATTGATTGATTGTTTTGTGTGGGTTGCTCAGATTTCTGATTCCTTGTGGGAATTGAAAAACAAGATCTATAAAGATTCTACAAGATTACCAATCCTGAGTAAAGGACTCCTCGAAAGAGGGTAGTTTCGACTAATACTCGGGGTAGGACGCCGACTAGGATCGGTACTCGAGGTAAAGCGCCGGCTCAGGCTAGTGTGTGGGAAAGAATACCACCTCAGGCTGGTACTAGGGGAGGACCACTCACTGGATGGGATTATACAGGCACTATAGACTCTAGGGAGCAAAAAATGGCCGAGTTCCAACATCTCCATCAGAGTCAGGTGAAGTTTGCTGAGCTGTCCAAGTATGCACCGAGGTTGATCGAGGACCCGGTGAACAAGGCAAGAAGGTTTAGAGATGGTCTGAAGTCAGTTGGTGCCAGAGAAAAGACACATGAGGTTTCCGTGGATAAGACAAAGAGGTTACAGGATGGTTTAAGTCCAAATCTTTGAAGCCAGTTGGTGCCCCTGAATCTGAAGGATAAGCAAGCTTAGGATAGTGCACTATTAGGATGGGTGACCTCCTGGGATAGTGCCTACCCGTGAGGCTTAGTATGGGATAGGCCAAAGCGGACAATATATTTGTGAGTTAGTCCCTATCGAAACGGGACCCCTCCAGTAGATGTGTAGCTCGGGAACGAACCAGGCGAAAGCTGGTGGGCCTGTAACGACCTGGTCCAATAAGGGCGGGGAGTGGTCGCCGAGGCCAAAGGGCCTGAGCAAGGAGCAGCTCCTGGCAGGCTTCTAGGATGGTGAAGGGGGCAGTAATGAACCAAACTATGCATCGAACAAGAAGGCCAGTGTTTCTGGGATAATTTATTAGAGTGGCGCAGCGAAAGTTTCGTCAAGCTTGTAGAACTTCGGTTTATTGAAATTAGGTCAGAGAAACGACGACCATTGGCTAGAGTTATACTTAACTATTTTGCCTATGTGTGACTTTGATGTCAGAATTGAAAAGGATTGGTTCAAGAAGCAATGAGCCGTATTGGATTGTTGCTTGGCTTAAGGAGCATCCTACTATAATGGATTGTTGTCATATAGTAATTCAGTTTAACCCATTAGCGGGTGGAAGTTTTGAGTTTTTGGAAATCGAGGAGGACCCTCGATTACTTTAATTTTGTCACTTAAGGCAACTCGGTTACTGGATGTGGGTTGCCAAAGTTATTTGGCAGCCGTAGTTGATACAACAGTTGAGGAGCCAAGAATGGAGGACATCGCTATACGAAAGGACTTTGCATTAGACAGATATGTTGAATTGTATGTGCGACAGATAGTTTGTCTTCATGGAGTGCCAGTGACGATTATGTCAGATCGAGACCCAAAGTTCACGGCAACTTTTTGGAAAAGTTCACAAACTGCCTTGGGAACGAAGCTGTAGTACAGCACAGCCCATCATCCACAGACGGATGGACAATCTAAGAGGACGATTCAAACCCTCGAGGACATGCTACGAGCTTACATATTAGACTTCAAAGGAAGCTGGGAGGAACAGCTTCATCTAGTTGAGTTCACCTACAACAACGGTTATCATCAACGTATCTAGATGGCACCGTTTGAAGCATTGTATGGATGAGGTTTCAAATTAGATGCATGCAAAGTTTGACGGGTTGATTTCAAATACGTGACCTCGTACGAATTTATTTCTGAAAGCTTTAAAGAAAAAAAAAAAAGAGTTGCCAAGTTGATTTTTGAAAAGGGATTTCGCTGTTCTTGGCTATATGATAGCATTATGCATGATTTTGATGGTTTCTATGTAATATGATATGCAATTGAGTGCTTGATGGTAGTTATTGATTTTTAGTATAAAACTCGATTTTATGAGCTTTTAAATGGAAAAATGCCAGGTGTCGGTTTTGGATGCCAATCTTTATGTACTACATGAAACCGTGGAGTTTTAAAATGGGAGTGTACCAAAATTTGATGGTTCGATTTGAATACGTGACCACACACGGTTATTTTACCGGGATTTTTAATACGAATAAAAATTGGCCAAATTCATTATTTGAAATCAAGGCATTTGAATGCAAAGCATTGTGTTCTTAGCTAAATATGTGCTTGTATGATCACTAAGTGGAACCCGTCACCCAACGAGAGTTTGGGGGTAATGCCCAATTTTATCGGATGTCCGGCGGGGGTTCGGAAAACAAGTCACGGTGGAGGCCAAACCAATAGAAATGCCATCTAGGCAGGGGTTCTAGACGTTACCGTGCTCGATGGGGCGAGATGATACCCGGTTATGCCGGATGACCGCCGACTGTTGAGTTAGTCTTGGCCGATGAGTTGTAATAATCGGAACATACCTGGATGTTTGTGCTATTGCGCTTGATTATGGGGAAAACTGTGTGGCGCGGTATAGGATGTGTAATAACGGTTTTACCTTATAATCAGGACTCTTATGATTGTTTAAAGGATGAGAATGATGTGTTCCGGTTATTAATTGCACTTGTGATATTTATAATGGCATATGTGATGCACTAATATGCAAGGACGTGCCGAGGCAATGTGAGTTTTGTGTGGTGCCTGTTTAGGCTACCTCTGGGCGAATTTGCATCCTAATCGGGGTTTAGGTTGTTGACTCGCTAAGATTTATCTCACCCCATCGTGGTTAACCTTTTCCAGGGCCATAGCATGGAGATCTACTAAGTGCGGATTTGATTGACCCTGTCGCTAGTGAAGTTTAGGTTGACCCTAGTCCCTGGAGGTTTTAGGAGGGTCGATAGGAAGTGGCCGTGGGAAGGCTTGTAAGTATTAAATTTTCTAGGGTTAACAGTTGATAAATGAATATGTTGTTTTCGGTGTTGGTTGCATGTTTTTACTATCCCTATGTTTGTTTGTTGGCCGGGTGTTTATTTAATTTGCTTCCGCATGTGCTTAATTGAAAGATAAAAAGAATGGGTCGGCGACATGTTCTGGAACATCGCATTTTTAATCAACCGCCGAGGGATGTGCACGTACCGCGGTCGGGGCGTGACAACTATGCCGGCCAATGTTGGTGTTGCTTCCAGCGCATTTTGACCTGCGACTGACAACAGCTGGCTCTGTACTAGTTCTTGTGGCCAGGGCGTTGCGGCCAATCGATGTAAAGACATTCCTTGTCTAAAAGAAGACAAATTGACTTCCATTCAAGCTTATCACCGCACCAAGTCTGCCACCCCCGCAGCTTGCATTTGAGTAAATTACAGGAAGACTAACGTTAATCATGCCATCCACGTCTTCATCAGGGAGTAAAATGTTGAGAACTCACAATCTTCTCTTATTTAGGATGGGAACCATGTTGTTTTGTTGGCAGACGATCTCGTACCAGTCATCCAAGAAACACCCGGCTCCTATTCCGAAGGAGAAGGGAATGGTCACGCATGTTTCACACAGCTAGGCTTTGCAAGTCGAGGTGCAGCTACTAATGCTAGTGACGTGAGGGAAACCAGAAGCAAAAGAATTTGAAACACTGAAATTGACAGATTTTCAAGTTTCGTAGGTGCATGGACGTAAATTTATGGATAAAGCAGGCATGAGCGGAGTCCCTTAATATTGTTATTTAAGTGGAAAAAGGGAGAAAATTTCATGTACCGTACGCATAATTTTATTCCACCTGTTACTTCCTAATATCTCTGAGATTTCCTCTGGGAAAAAATTGCATTACAAGTCCTAAATGTCCGAAATCTTATATGAATGCAATTCAATCCTAATCTTTTAAATTGTTTCAATCAAGTCCTAAGCCATTAGCAAATAATGCAATTGAGTTCTAAAATTTTCAATTGATTAAATTAAGTCATCTACCTTTATTAAAAGATGCAATTAAATTCTAAAATTATGTTTTTTGGTCGGTAATTCTAAAATTATGTTGAAAAGTGCAATTTATAAACACTTTTTGAGTAACATGAGGCAATTTTAGATATTGTTGATCGAAAAGATTTAATTACACTTTTGAGGAAGGTTTGGGACGTGATTTAATCAACTAAATTTAGCACTTGATTGTATTTCATATACACGATTTTGGACTTCTTGTCCACCTATCCTTGAGCACAGAATTGTCAAAGCTTAATAGGTAGAGAACACTAATTTAAGCAGCCAAGTGTGACTTTTCCAATTGTTTGGTAGATAATTTAGTCATCATTTTTTTCATGAGAAACACTAGAAGAATTATCAGGATAGATGATTCTTCAGAATCTTTTGCCATAGATCCCATTAAACACATTAAAACTGAGCCCAAAAAAAGAAAACAAAAACAAAAAAAAGGATTCTATTCAAGAATTTTTTAGCCCCTGGAGACAGAGTTATATCCGTTCAATTATTATTATTATTTTTTGGTAAGAATATCAACTTAATAATTTTTGCTCTATCAAGATGAACACAAAATCAAATCATTATCCCAAATGAACTGACTCTTGTTGACCCCGCTGTCATGTTCTAACTTTTTTTCTCTCCTTTTTGGAATAAAAAAAAAAACCATTTACCACAACAAGAATCTATTTTTGAATCCCATAATCATCTAACAAATTTATCCTATGGCAGCTATGATTTTTTGTTCTTGACGAATGAAATTTGTGACATCCTGAATTTTCAACCCCGTCTCGATAAAATGAAATGAAATTTTCATCGACACATCTATGGTCCTTTTTCTCCGAGCTAATCACTCACGAATTAACTAACCTATTGGGTGAAGTCGTTAAGGGATACAATCGCAATAAAATCCCTAAAAGCTACCCGGTAGGTTAGATTGTACTAAAATCGCATCCGGTTGATTTTAACCACGAAATTGAATTCGATTTCAGGAATCAAACATTCAAGCATGTCACAATTTATTTTTAGGACATCGTCTCATCTTTTGGGAATTTTCCATCGAGCCGGGAATTTTGTGAAAAAATCAATTTCGGCAAATTAAAACCAAGGAAATTCGGATGGGCAGAATTAAGGAATTTTTGGGCTACCAATTTGGTTTGTTTTGTGAAGCTTTGGAAGGAAACTAGCTATTGGGTGGCATATTGACTTCCTTGAGCTGAATTAGAGAAATTTTGGCCACCAAATTGAATTAAATTGTGAGGAATTAGATGGAAATTCGTAGGGCTGCTGAAGGGGACTTATTTGGCCTTCAAATTGTCTTTGTTTGTGAAAGAATTGAGAGAAAATCACACATTGGATGGAGCCTTGACAAAATAGGCAGAAGACTTTATGCCATCTTCACTCAAGTGCTTGGATATTTTGACTTGGATGGCTATTGGTTGCTATATTGACTTCCTTGGCTCTAGTCCCCCCTTGGTTCCCTCTCTCCTTCCCTCTTCTTCTTGTGCATGTGCAGCCCCCGCTAGCCGAACCTCACTTCCGCTTCTCATTCCTTGCTTCTTCTTCTTCCTCATTCCCATTCCCTCACTTCAGCTGCCGGATGACCTCATAGCAGCCCCGTAAACCACTGGTCGCTACTCCACCTTCCATCGTCCTTCAACGCCACACGACCAGCCACTGCTACACCCACCATTTCACTTATCAACCACCAGCTTCTCCTCACCGTCGAACCGCGGCATGCCGGCCCCTACCTAGCCGCCTCACACCATCCCCGAGCCAACGGCCAGCTCCGCTCGACCACCTGCAACTAGGCCGCAAGCTCACCACCACCGTCCCTATGCCGTCAACCAACAGCTTCTCCTCACCGTTTCACTGATCAACCACCAGCTTCTCCTCACCGTCGAACCGCGGCATGCCAGCCCCTGCCTGGCCGCCTCACACCATCCTCGAGCCAACAGCCAACTCCGCTCGACCACCTGCAACCAGACCGCAAGCTCGCCACCACCGTCCCTGTGCCGTGTCCAGCCAGCCCCGCCAACCAGCTCGCCTCAGTCAAGCCATTCAGCCTCAGCTCAGAGCCGACTTCCAGCAGCAAGCTGTGAGCTTGCTAGGCCATTTTTGGCATCTTTCGAGCCTCCGTTGGAGTTGCTGTAGACACGAGATCTCACCGCCGTCGCGCCATCGTCGCCATGGACCCGTTGCCTCGTTAATCCGATGAGTTACCGCCCTAATCTGGTTATTAAATACATTTGTTGTGTGCATATATTATATGAGATGTACTAATGTGTAGGGAGGTGGTAAGACGAGGTAAGTCCTATATGGTGCATGTTTAGGCTACCTCTAGATGAATTCTCATCCTAATCGAGGTTTAGGCTGTTGACTCGTTGAGATTTATTCTCACTCTGTCATGGTTTAAATATTTTTAGGTCCCTAGTGTGGAGAAACCAAAGCCCGAGGCATAAGGGTCCAGAGTGTAGTTGGCCTAGTAGTTTCTTTTGAAACAAGACTCTTTTGTATAAACCTGTAGGGTTGACCTGGTATATTTATGTGAATAGTGGCTTGTGAAAAAGGTCGTGTGTTTTTACTATCCCATGTGTTTGGCTGTTGGTTGGGTAATTATTAGTTCACTTCTGCATGTGCATAGAACGAATGGGTCAGCGACGTGTCCTGGGAATATCGCAATTTGATTGACCACCGAGGGATGTATGCGTGCCCGGAGTTCGAGGCGTGACAAAATTAGTGTTGGCATCTTTTCAATCTAGAAAAGTGAAAGAAAAGCTCATTTTCATTAAGGGTTAATACCCTAAAAAACCCCAAATTAGTATACTTGTGACAAATTTACCCTAAACTATTTTTTTGACCATGAAAAACCCCAAACTAGTACACCTGTGACAAATTTATCTCGACTGGCCATAAAAAATTTCTAAACTGGTACATTTATGACAAATTTACCCCAAACTAATTTGTAAAAAACCCCAAACTAGTAAATTTGTGACAAATATATACTCCGCTAAATTGGATTAATATCACAAAAAAATGAAAAAATTGTAAACTGTGACAAACGGAGCGTAAAATCACAAATTAATATACCAGTTAACTGTCACGTGTCATTTAACTTAATAATTTAACAGTAAAATTTAATGAAAACTAACATAGGGTAAATTTGTCACAAGTGTACCAGTTTAAAATAAATTTATCAAAGGTATACAAATGTGGGATTTTTGGTAGTAAAAAAAAATAATTTTTGGTAAATTTGTCACATGTGTACCAATTTAGGGTTTTTCAGGATATTAACCCTTTAAAGCAAACGCGTCTCTTTCTAATTTCTTATAATTGTAGTAATGCGATAATCGAGTGTCGTGGTCTCTCTCTCTCTCTTGATTAAAGGAAAAATCACTTTCATTGTTCTCGAGGGCAGTACATCGTGCGATAAGCCCAATGCTTTATTTGCGCAAGCCATCGGTGACAGCACTAGGAAATGGGCCCCCAGAAAAAGGTACAAGATGCACGTGAATGATGTGGCATGATTTTTGCTTCCATAATGGAAGACATTACTAAAAATGATTTTGCTCTAAAATACTCTAATTAATTTGCCAATGCTTGGGATCATGCCGCGTAAATTATTACGAACTCTTGGCACTGTTTTATTTTTTATTTTTAGTAACGAGGGGTGTTGTAATTATGGTTATAATTATGGTTAATGGATCAACGAAAACCAATAAATTAAGATACGTTTTTTCCGTTCACGTATCTCTTTTTGGATTCATGAATTTCCTATAATTTTATGTTCACGTATCTATTGAATTCATGAATTTCCTAGATTTATGTATCTTTTAGTTCATGTATTTATTGAGTTCATGAATCTCTTGAATTCATGTATCTTTGGATACATGAATCTCTTGGATTCATGTATCTCTTTATTCATGAATCTCGTGGATACACACGTCTATTTAATTCATGTATCTCTTTAGTACATGAACTAAAATTCTCTATAAATAGATATGAGCATAGAGCTTCATAAGGGTTGTTGGTTTTTGGTCTTTTGACTCGATTCCAAAAAGCTTTGATATATTTTTCTACTCTTCCGTTTTTTCTGGATGTGCTGGTTCAATTGAACGGTTCGACTGAGTTCTGTTTGCACAGTGCTAATCCAAATAGGTTCGAGGTGTTGTATCTTGGGAGGCATAGTTCGTGAATCTGCGGAGAACCATTGGCAGGAACTAATCGCCTTAAGGATATTCGGTTATCCGTACCTCACCTCCAATTTTATGTAATATCTTATTTTCTTCTTCTCCAAGAGTTGTAAGCTTACATAAAAAGAAGTATATTATATAGCTGTTATCGTTTTCTTTATATTGATGTTCTGACTACAACAAACAGTGTGTATTCTCTGAATATAATTTCCAACAACCTTAAGGCGATTATACTCATTGTTTGTTGTTCTTGTCAGATTAGTGAGATGGCTGAAAACAATCAAGTGCCATTCAATGTTCACAATGTTTCAAGAGACGTTCCTATGGTCGATTCGACTGTTGCTATGGAAGATGTTCAACCCTCAGGGTTTGAATTTGTAGCGGCTAATGCTACGGGCCCTTGGGCTAACACCAATTTTGGTGGTGCGGGTACAAGTCATACGACTAGTATGCCCGAGACTGTTTTTCAGAACAGTACAAGCCAAATGGCTTTTGGCTCCTTTTCTGAAGGGATGGTTCAACGAACCTTGCCTACTGCGATGGCAACACCTTCAGTTACAGCTAATGAGAAATCGGAGAAATTCACCGAAGTGGGCTTTAAACAGTGGCAGCAGAAGATGTTCTTCTATCTGACCATGCTCAATCTGACGAAATATTTATCGGAGGTGTGCCCGATAATTAGTCCAAATGAGCAAGATGTCACGACACTCGGTGCGTTGGAGGCTTGGAAGCATGGAGACTTCTTATGCCAAAATTATCTTTTTAACTGTTTAATGAATTCTCTATATAACGTTTATTGTAATATTGAATATGCTAAACAGTTATGAGAGTCCTTAGAGAAGAAATATAAGACTGAGGACGCTGGCACCAAGAAATTTGTGGTTGCCAAATTCTTGGACTACAAGATGGTGGATTCTAAATATGTCATGAGTCAGGTCCAAGAATTACAATTAATTCTGAGTGACATCTCTACTGAGAGAATGATACTTAGCGAATCATTCCAAGTATTGGCTATGATTGAGAAATTGCCTCCGGGCTGGTCAGGCTTCAAAATTATTTGAAGTACAAACGGAAGGAGATGAGCCATGAAGATCTTATTATGTGCCTCAAAATAGGGGAGGAGAATATAGTTCAATCAATTTCAAGGAGTTTTGTGCTAGTTTTGGAATAAAATAGAGTTGTCGAACGATTGAACATGACACTAAAGGAGATGGCTAACGCCATGCTTTTGAATTCAAGTTTACCTCAGAACTTGTGGGGGGAGGCAGTTTTAACATCATATTTTATTCTTAATAAAATACCCCACAAAAGGCTAGGTAGAACTCCATACGAGTTATGGAATGAAAAGTTACCATCCTACAATTTTCTAAAAGTGTGGGGGTGCATAATGTGATTTATAACGGTTTGTCATAGACATAATACCGTAAGGCAGTTGCTCTCAAATTGAATAATTTCTTTAGACTTTGTAAAGTCAAAGGAAAATATTGCGGATCCGCTGACAAATGTTTGTCAAAAGAGCAGATAAATTGCACATCGAGAGGAATGGCTTTAAGAGCCTTAACCCAATAAAGAGATTTCATGGTGGAAACCTAACCTATGCGATTGGAGATCCCATGGTCTAGGTTCAATAGGACAATGCAAATTCTAGAAACTCTAGTGTAAGCACTGTCTCCCATTCCTATGATGCAACAGTGCTTTCCTACAGCGTTATTAAGGGTACGCTATGTGTTTAATGATTCCTATAACTTGGAATGTAACATCCAAGTAAGATATGGTAGGATATCTTTAATAGGAATGCACCTATATACGTGGAGCTGGCCGACTCTATGAAAATCTTTAAAGGCTAGATTTTCTAAAGCACGCATGAATCCCGAGAGGTTCAGGGCCGAAAGAATGAACACAACTAAGAACCAATCTTGAATTGGAAATACTCCGTGTGAGGTTTATTGTTTAGGCTTACACAAACAACTGGCGATTCAAGGCTTAGTCCATCGACTAGTTAAGTAAGTCCGATGGGCTTTCACTAAAGAAGGTTCAAAGCGAAAGCTACCTATCTTGATGCGGTGTATTTCAACAGGCATGCTCAGATTCCTTCGAGTCAAAAATGTTTTGTTGATCCATTAATGTGGGGGATTGTTGTAATTATGGTTATAATTATGGTTAATGGATCAACGAAAACCAATAAATTAAGATACGTTTTTTCTGTTCACGTATCTCTTTTTGGATTCATGAATTTCCTATAGTTTTATGTTCACGTATCTATTGCATTCATGAATTTCCTAGATTTATGTATCTTTTAGTTCATGTATTTATTGAGTTCATGAATCTCTTGAATTCATGTATCTTTGGATACATGAATCTCTTGGATTTATGTATCTCTTTATTCATGAATCTTGTGGATACACACGTCTATTTAATTCATGTATCTCTTTAGTACATGAACTAAAATTCTCTATGAATAGATATGAGCATAGAGCTTCATAAGGGTTGTTGGTTTTTGGTCTTTTGACTCGATTCCAAAAAGCTTTGATATACTTTTCTACTCTTCCGTTTTTTCTAGGTGTGCTAGTTCAATTGAACGGTTCGACTGAGTTTTGTTTGCATAGTGCTAATCCAAACAGGTTCGAGGTGTTGTATCTTGGGAGGCATAGTTCGTGAATCTGTGGAGCACCATTGGCAGGAACTAATTGCCTTAAGGAGATTCGGTTATCCGTACCTCACCTCCAATTTTATGTTATATCTTATTTTCTTCTTCTCCAAGAGTTGTAAGATTACATAAAAAGAAGAATATTATATAGCTGTTATCGTTTTCTTTATATTGATGTTCTGACTACAACAAACAGTGTGTATTCTCTTAATATAATTTCCAACAAGGGGAAAGAGAGACTAGAAAGATTTGTTCTTGCTTGATTTTCACACAAAGAAAATTTTTGGCCAATATCTAAAGAATGTTGAGTCACAAAAAGTTGCCCATTGTGATTATGAGGAGTCTTCCCCACAACGAAGGACATGATTTTCACGGTTGGTACGTGGATGGACTTAAACCTATGGCTATGGAAAAAGGGGATATGGGCTGGGTCCCGTAATTTTCATGTATTGTACGCATAATTTTTCCAGCTCTATTTTTTCCTAGCATCTCTGGCGATGCTTCCTTAAGGATAGAAATATCAAAGCTTGATGGGTAGACATCAATTTAAGCAGCCGCGTGTAATTTTTCCCATTGTTGGGGACATAAGTTTGTCATCATTTTGTTTTGAGAAAGATTTGGATCATTATCAAAATAGATCAGTTTTCAGGGTCCTTTGTTGTGGACCCCGTTAATTACATTAAATTTGATATATTCATTCCTTTCCTTGCTAGGTTAAATTATTCTTTTCACCCCTCACATCTTTTTAATTTTTCCTAGATCAAACTCATATGGATTCTTCTTCTTCTACGTTAGATCAATCTTTGGTCCACAACTCTGCTTAGTGCCACAAAATTTCACATTTCATCGCCAATCCTTTTCTTTGAAGTACTTGTCACTTAGAATTTCTCATTTAACATGCTTATGGTCCTTCTTTGAATTCTCAATATTAATGTTAGTTTCGCATCATTTAGATTATTTAAGAAATTAATTTAAGTTGAACCTTGTTTAGCGCCAGAGTTTAGTTTCCTAGCATTGTGTGTTTATAACATGTTAAAAACTTTTAATTCTGTTAGTCAGATGCAGTCTAATTATGATTCTAATGTTTTAGTTTGAACGTTGTGCCATGTCCTTCGTCTTAGTATATGTTATTACTTTCAATTACATCATTTTGGTGAAAATGTGGCTAGAATCCTATAAAGACTTATTATTAATCTTTTGTCCTACTTAAATATAGCAATGATGAAGCTTGCTGATGTCATTTTTCTTCTAAAGATTCTGAGGATATATATATAATAATTTTTTTTCTTGGAGTTTGTAGAAAGTACAAAAGAGAAAACGAAAGTTGGATATGGAGGACATAAGCCTTAATATATTTAATTACTCTCAATCGAATCATATTGGTAAAAATGTGGCTACAAAATGTAATTATTTACCCTTTTCCTACGTAAGTATTGCAATGTTGAAGGTTCTAATGTTATTCGAATAATTGTTTGAATTATATTTTAAAGAGGTTGTGAAAATAAAAGGAGAAAAGAAAAGTTTTATAGGGGAACATGTGTCAACAGTGAAGAGGACCACAAGTCAAGCCCTCACCGACTTCTCCAAATAGCAGCCATACATATATTTCATTAGATTTTGAAATCGTTCTCATCCCCTGATTTCCACGAGCCTTCTTAGTGCCTACCAAGATGAAACATGGTCGGTATGATTAGTCGAGGATTTCTATACCAATAGCATATTTAGACTCGGTCATTGTTTAGAGCCTTGGTCGTTTCTTGTTAATGATTTTTATACTTATTATTAGTCTGTTACTAGTTTAAATTTCTCAGTTATCACCACAAAGCAATCATATACACAAAATAGATGGAATATGAGGAAGACATATCACATGAGATTTTGCTGAATGCAAGTAGAATAAGGCTATTGCGATTTCAATGGCAATTCGTAAGCATTTGGCCCACGATACTCTTCATTTGGCCTTCGCCGTGGTTTGCCATGCGAATGGCTGCAAATCAGAAAATGTTACTGTATCCTGGTCCACATGATAAGACTTGCTCGATCATAGAAATATCGAAGCTTGAGCTTGTCAAGTCCCATTTTTTTTTTGGTCGGAAAAGAGGATATATTTCTACTAAAGTTGGGAAATAAGGAGAACCCATTAGAAGGGCTTCATTACAAAGCATATCTAGCATAACTTGAGGTGGATTAGTAGCCCAATTTCGTAAAAAGGATCCACATCTGTGGGCCTTCACAGCCCAGTCAGCTAGGGCATTTGCTTCTCTTTGACAGTGTTGCAACTTGAGGTTTCGGAAACAGGATAGAACAGCTTCAGTTTCGGCGAAAAGGGCGCGGCATTCCCACGGCAGCAAACGGTCGCGCTTGATGACTTCAACGAGAATGAGGCTATCAGTCTCCAACAACAGGTGGGAGCAAGTATTTCCTTGTTTTGAGAGGTCCTTGAGGGTATATAGCAATGCTTGAATCTCTATCTCAGGTGCAGATGTTGCTAGAATACTCCGAGTGAAGCCTCCAATCAGTTGGCCTGTATGATCTCGAGCAATACTGGCGATCGCGCCCATTTGATGGGCTATAGGAAAGGCTCTGTTAATATTTACCTTGATGATGCCTTGCTGCAGTGGGATCCAAGTGCGATTAGGGTTCAGGAAGGTCGTTAACTTGATTGCTATTGCTGAGTTCGAAGATGGAGTTGAGCAGAAGCGAGAGCTGTTTCAACAAGCTGGTTCGAGTGGGTTTGTTGATGGAGAAAGACAAAGTGATTCCGGGCTTTCCAAATCTGCCATAAGAGTGCTGCAATTGTCTCAAAAACAGGTATGTTCACCTTCTGTGCTATTAAATCAGCTAGCCAAGCGTCGATTTGGTGTGTGCTGTAATTTGAGATGTTGATCTGCACTTGGGGGTGGTTCCAGATATACTAGGTCCAGGGGCAAAACAAAAATAGATGCTCTGTGGTTTCAGGTAAGTGAGCAGAACATAGTGTACATAGTGGGTCAGGGGTAATACTTCGTCAGAATAGATTATCTTTGGTAGGTAAGGCGTTTTGACATATTGACCAGAGAAAAGTGCGTATCTTTTGGGCTGTTTTGGTTTGCCATATCTGCTACCATAATTTTCTGGGTGTATGGTAGGAAGAGGAAGCGCGAGAAATTACCTTTTCTAATTCTGTCTGCTTGATGACATTATAGGCACTCTTGACGGTATACTAGCCGTCTTCTGTCCCTGTCCATAAAAGTTTGTCCTCGGTAGATGCTGGCCACAGCTTAATATTAAGCATTTCTTTAACAGTGTGCTCCTCAAACAAAAGGTTAAGAAGCTAGACATTCTACTCATTCTATTATGGGATAATAAACCCCGCTACTGTGTGAGGTTCCTCTCTAGGAGCTGGGCCGCCTAGGATTCCCATAGGTAACCAGTTGACTTCTTTGACTCTTATCTTTTGGCCATTACCTACTGACCAACAAAGCTTCTTGAGAAGAGAATCTCTGCCTAACAGAATGCTCTGCCAACCCCATGACGGTCTAGACCCCTTATCAGCATGCTAGAAGTTTGTAGATTAGAAATATAAAGCTTTAAAAATTCTACTCCACAAAGATAATGGGTTTTGAAAGAGTCGCCAAGCTTGCTTTCCTAGAAGAGCTTTATTAAAAGTTAGTAAGTCTCTGAAACCTAGTCCTCCATTGTCTTTTCTCTCTTTCAAAAGGTCCCAGCTTCTCCAATGAATCCCAGGTTTGTTGCTGTTGTTTTGCCACCAGAACCTAGCTATTTGTTGTTCAACAGCCTTGCGTATAGATACAAGAACCTTAAATATCAACATTGCATACTGCGGTAAAGCCTGAACCACCGATTTTAATAGAATCTCCTTCCCATCTTTGGAAATCATTTTTTCCACCCCTCCAACTTAGCATTTACGTGTCCTAGGATCCAAGCAAACATGTCTTTCTTGGATGATCCCCAATCAGAAGGAATGCCGAGATACTTGCCTGTTTTGTCTAGAACTGGCACCCTTAATTCACTAGCCATATTTATCTTAAGAGAGTCAAGGCAGTTTTTACTTAGGAACAGACCTGATTTATTCCTGTTAATCTCTTTTCCTGTGGCTAGACAATACTGGTTAAGGATGTTTGCTAAATTTTGACATTCCCGGGTTTTACCATCTAGGAAAAATATAGCATCATCAGCAAAAAATAAATGTGATAGAGTAGGACACCACCTGTTAAGTTTAAGACCCCGTAAATGGCCCATGTCGATAGCTTGCTGGATGAGGGCGGATAACATATTTGCCACAAGGATGAATAAGTAAGGTGAGAGAGGGTCGCCCTATCAAAGTCCCCGTGATGGTTTGAAATAAGGTAGGGGTTCGCCATTGAGCTTAACATTGAGAGAAGTTGTTGTTACACATTGCATTAGCCAAAGCACCCATCGATCTTGAAAACCAATTTGACAAAGATAGGCTTCCGAAAAATCCCATTCGACCCTATCATAGGCTTTCTTCATATCCAGCTTTAGGATTGCCTGAAATTTTTTTTCTTTCTGGTACGAATTCTGAACTAATGTAGTACCTCTTGAACTATCAATATATTATCTTGTATTTGTCGCCCTAACATAAAAACACTCTATTATGTGGAAATCAACTCAGGTAGGCAAGATTTCAATCGGTTCGCTAGAACTTTTGAGATGATGTTATAGATAAAATTACATAAGCTGATAGGTCGAAATTGATCTAACCTCTTCGAGCTAGGTACTTTAGGGATCAAACGGATTGTTGTTCGGTTAACCTCAGCAAGCATCACTCCAGTAATGAAAAAAATTTGCACTGATTTAAACTCATCATCCTATATAATATCTCAATGACCATGATAAAAAATAAAATAAAAAAGACCATTCAAACCATCAGGTCCTGGTGCTTTGGTGGCTCCCAATTGAAATGTCGCTTTCTTTACTTCCTCCCACGTAACTTCAGCTATTAATGGTGTATTCATTGCGGCTGTCACTACTCGAGCACATTGCATTAAAGTAGGTCTATAGTCTCGTTGTCCAACAGAAGTATAAAGATTTTGAAAGAAAGTAATTGTCATGTTCCTCACCTGAGCTGGCTCTCATGTTCGCTGCTCATTTACATCTTTCAACATGTTGATTGTATTTCTTTTCTGCCTTTGAATTGTAGTGGCATGAAAGAATTTGGTGTTTCTGTGCCCCCCACCGCATCTAGTTAATCCTAGAACGCATCACCTAGTATTGCTCTTCCTATAACCATATATTCTGAATCTTTTCCTTGAATTAACCTGATCTTTGTTATAATTGCAAACAGGTTGATTGATGTAATGCTGAAGTTGCTGCTTCAAGATATTTATTTGATGATGACTAGCAGTAAACTTCAATTTGCTCCATTGGGCTAGCGTTGTAATTGTCTTCCGAAGCTTCTAAGAGATGGTGCAGGAATTAATTGATTCAAATGACCAAGCGTCTAAAACCACCCTGTGGCATTCAGCATCTTGAAGCGAATAAGATTCAAAGGTAAATGTCTTCCTCCTCCTGACTAATTTGAGCTCTATATTTAAGATTAGTGGACAATGATCCAACCCTAAGGCAGGTAAAGCATGAACTTCAGCTTCCGGATAGGTTAATCGCCAGTCCATAGTGCACAAAGCTCGATCAATTCGCTCCTTGACAACTTCCTCACCACTCCTATTGTTCACCCAAGTGTAGGCACAACCCTTAGTCTCGAGATCCATCAAAGCACAGTCATGTAATAATTCTCTAAAGGAGTGCAACTGATATTGCTTAGGTGATCGTTTTCCCACTTTCTCCCAGTGATGTAAAATTATACACACCCATGGTAGAGTATGTAGATGGCTGAGGTGCTGCAGATTTGCCCATAGATGTTGTCTCTGTTGAAAAATTGCCGGTGCATGAAGATAAGTAATGCCCATAGGTGTCGTACTCCTATCATCAGAACAAATAGTATCAATAAAATGTGAGTCATGAGTATGGACAGAAAGTGTGATCTGCTCATTCCAAAAAAGAACCATCCCTCCAGCAAAACCTTGGGGATTCACCACAAAACTATTTTTATACTTCAGCCTCTGCTGTATACGCCTGATAACAGGTTCCTGGTTCTTTGTTTCCATCAAAAAGATAATATCGAGCCATTCTTGGGCCACTAGGGCCTTTAAAGCTTGAATTGTCGGGGGTTGCCCAGCCCCTGACAATTCCAACTGATTAGTCTCATTTGTCTGGCGGTGGCTGTTTTGGGCAAGCCACCACAGCCCTTTTGTCTACCCCTTCAGCTACAAATATAGGGGTATCCATAAGGAGTGATTCATCAAGTTGTACATTAACATAAGAGCATGTCCCATAAGGATTATATCGCTTGGCTTTCTTGAGGGGACTCACCTTGGTAATCATTCGTGGACCTTTTAGCTTCTTGATGTTTGTGGATCCCTCGGATGTGTTACCAAGTAAAGTTAATTGGTTCGCCGCTTGTTCTTTCAGTGTAGGTTCTGCCATTGAAGAGAGCTGCAGGGTAGGCTTGGGAGTGCTATGAAGGTTATATGTTGTACTAGTCTCCACAGCTGTTGGTTGATACGTGGTGCTCGGAGGTGCTGCAGGAAGTAGTAAAGGTGACTGCTGTGGAGTTTCTGGTATGATTTCTTCAACCTCTTCTTGATGTAGTTGATGCTCATAAAATGCGGTCCAGAATGGACTATGTTCTCTGACCTCTGCCCTCAGCCAAGGACCATAGGACAGCTTGTCTTTTCCTTCCATTTTAGCATCTTCAAAAGGAATATTTTGACAGTGTGTTGCTTAATGGCCCAAGATGCCGTATGAATAACAATAGTGAGATAGACTCTCATATTTAAAGTCGATCCAGATATTTTTTCCCTCCAATCTGATTAGTTTGCTAGATTTCAGCAGTTCTTTTAGATTAATTTCCACTCGTGCCCTCCCTGTTTTAAAATTTGAACCTTCTTTGTGCTCAAGGTTCACCTCCTGTACCTGGCCAAGATGTCGAACAACTTTGGCAAACATACTCTTAGTGCATCTTTCCAAAGGAAGCCCAAGGACTTGCACCCAGAACTCAGAGGTCGTGAAATCATAGCAATGGAGAGGCGTATTTGGCACCCAAGGTTTTACAATCACAAGATGGTTTCCAAATAGCCAATGGCCATTAGCTAATATTCTTTGCATTTCCGCTTCTGAATTGAATTTAAAGACATACAGACCGTCTTCGCGTTGATAAATTTGTACATAATCATTGCGCCAGATGCGCTTTAACGTATTCTGAAAAGCTTGAAAATTAATTGATGGGTCGGACATAATTTTACCCACTAAGATTGATTTGCATTCTTGTAGCTTCTCTAGAGGTATTTTGTCATCCCAGATGTCCACTTCTTCTTCAGACCAGAGTCGGCCAAGTATGTTGCATAGCACGGCGAGGCGGGCATCTTCCTGGTGTTGGGATTGAGTCATAACTGAACCGGTTGATTTATAGCAGTATATGCGACATGCAAAGCTCCGAAGAGGTTACACAGAAGAGAGCCCAGTCGCTAGGCCACCAAGGGAAGCTAGGGAAGAAATTTGGAGCTCGAAGAGTATATTCGTCAATTGCAATGGAAATACTCTGTGGTCGTCAACATAGAGGGAAATGGGCAACTAAATTAACAAGCGAGAAGGGATTGCGGGCAGATAAGGCAGCTACTTCAATGGTGAGATGGGAGTCGTCATCTACCTAAATGGGAATGAAATTCTGGGTAATGAGATGATAGAAAGAAACGAGGGGATTAGAAGGGGAAATGAGGGTTTGGCTGAAACGGAAATACCCAAAAGCAGAAAAGAACTCTGCATTTCGAGAGAGAGAGAACTCTATATGTCGAGAGTTAAGAGTACAAAAAATTTAACTGAAAGCTCTAATTACTTCGTACTGTCAAGTCCCATTTATACGGAACCAATTTGCACGAAAGCAAACCTGGGAAGACCGGTGTCGTGGGATCCGATGGATGATTTGTTGATAGTGGCCCCTGTGGTCTTTAATAACGTTATCACCTTAGAATTGTATCAGAACAGGCCACAAATCTTAAGTCTCCAACAGCTATAAAATAGAGAGACAATTAGTCCTTTGCTAGCAGTTGCGTCGAAGACAGCTATAAATAGAGAGACAATTAGTCCTTTGCTAACTATTGCGCCGAAGATGACTTTCCCTTGGCCCACAAGCTTCAAGTTGGGGGGCCATCACTAAAGTTGGCTAGGTCAATGGTCTCCAATCCACCGGGAAAATTATCCAAAAAGTCTTAAAATTATTGTATTTTTGTCAATTCAGTTCTAATCCTTTCGATTTTGCCAATTGAATTCTAAACCTTCAATTGAGTTCATCCAACCAAAATTGGCTAGAAATTGTCAACGTGAATGACCGGTGCTAACATGGCCATTCTTAAGTAATATTTTAATAATTTTTTGAAATTTTATGATTTTTTTTTTTACCTTTTGTTTTTTCTTTCAATTTTTGGAGCTAAGGTTGGCAAGGGTTGTCAGCCATAGGCAAGGGCCAGTGACCCTCACTAGCCACAAGAGAGGGCTAGCTGACCCTTGTCGACTCTGGGCAAGGGTATGCCCTCACTAGATCTAACCAGGTGAGGGCCATCACACCCCTTGCTCTCGCTGGCCTTGAGCAAGGGCCTTGCCCAAAGCCAACGAAGGCCATCGAGCCTATGTTTGGCCAGATCTAATGAAGGCATTGTGGCCCTCACCTAGAGCTGGCGAGAGGCATGACACCCTTGCCTAAAGCCAGCAAGGGTCGGTGAACAACCCTTGCTAGCTCTAACTCCAAAAACTGAAAAAAAAAATCATAAAATTCAAAAATTTGTTAAAATATTGTTAGAAAATGCTTACGTTAGCGCCTACCATGCCATATAAGATATCGGACATTTATGTTAGTGAATTTTGATCAAAATTGATTAGATGGATTCTATTGATAAAAGATAAACAAGTTTATACGCAATTAACAAAATTTAAAGGTTTATGACTAAATTAGTAAAAATGCAATTAATTTAACACTTCTTAAACAATTTTCCCCCCTTTCCATCTACCGTCCACGAGATCAAAAGCTATCGCTATGCCATGATCGAAGCTCTGACGAACTTGTGCTCGTGGGTACTGCTACCTCAAGTTAACAGAATTATGGACTCTTGACACATTGGATGGGCTATGTTGATAAGCTTTTCTCTAGGGTCTAAGTAGCTGTAATTCAACCATAATATTTTGTGGTGGATGCCTGTTTTACTCAAGCCTTTTGTTTTTACAATCACCGTTCCGTAACTTCCAAGTTAACACAAACACTTTCACCACTCGATCTATTCAGAGTTTATGAATTGGAAATGAAGATGCATCTCGCAGATGGCCTCTTGTGAAAAATCTAACACAAAAAAATATCACAGCAATAGACAAGCACATTTAATGAAATTTAGGAATGAAGTAGTGTGCCATTTGGGCCTCGTAGAACGTGCAGCAAATCAATGCCATATCTTGAATTCTTATAGAGTGAAACAATCTAATTTTCGATCATGAGAGTTCTTATTGACAATTCGTTTTCCAATTTGAGATTTTGGCTCCTGATTATGCCTTTTTTTTGTCATAAATGAGTTTTATTTATATAATAAACTGGACTCAGCCAACAGAGCCCAAACCGGAGGCGTCGTTACAAAGCAATGCCCAAAGGACCTGAGGAGGGGAAGATAGGGAAAAAAAGTCTTCCTGATTATGCCTGTTGGTCGGCCACGCTTTGCCAATTTCTTTTCATTGTTGTTTCCAGGCCAGGCGAATGGATCTGGGCTTAAGGGCCCGGGCTGCAAGTGAGGCCCGATTAGGCGGGATAGTGAACCTTGGGAAGAAGATTTGGGCAGAGGAAAAAACAAACGCCATAGTTTTAAAAAAAAAAAAACTATAGAGAAAAGAGAAGCTAATATTGGTGATGATCCCTTTTTTTCACTGGAAGTTTTGGAGGTGATTATCAAATAAACATAGAATATATAATCAAATGAAGAGAAAAGTAGATAATATATCGAAAAACCATAGTTATTGATGTTTTTAAGCAAACAGATTCAAAGCACGTGTGAAAATACAATCATCTGAATACAAAAGTTCTTACTCAAAGAATTTGTAAAGTTCCAGACAAAACTGGAAGATTTATATACCTTAAGGAGCACATCTAAGGCGATGTTATGTTGCCGAAAAGCAGTGTCCAGGAAAGTTCGAACTACAAAAAAAATCCCCTGTTTAAATTCCACGATTTTTTGCTGAATTTATAATTCAATGTTGAAGACATAAAACTATGATCCCTAAGAACTTTGTTTCGGTAAACAACATGACTTACATTCCTTAAGGGCATTTAATTAAACATTACGATCGTGACAAAACTAATGGAAATATGAAAAAAGGGCACCCAACATCTTCGATGCTTATAATGAGTAAATTTCTCTTATACACAAGTTGGTCCATGCGCGATTGATTTTTTACTGTTTTTATTTTGCTATTGAAAATTGACAAGAAAGGTTGGCTAGGATCGGGAGAGACAATTCTGCAACTAGTGGGGTTCTTTGATGTTGATATATGTAGTTCGGGTGGTGAGTTTGATCCATCACGTAGTGAAAATTTAAATGATAACTTGATCTAAGCAGACAGAGCATCAGCTACCGGCAACAATCCCTCTATGCCATCAGCAATTCAGTGTGATCTTCAGGGAAGAGCCCGGTGGGGAAGGCGGATGCAAGTTTGCCTTCTTTTCCGGAAGGCAAACGTCTTTCTTCATTTTTTGCACCCAGTAAGTAACAATCTAAGTGAATCACAAAGGCTGGTGCACCGTGTGACTGGTGTAAGTTTTGCAACAATCGAATTGACGGCAAGTATTCAAGGATCTCAAGATGAACTAAAGTCACTGCATCATGTTGGAGCTAGATGATTGCAAAATTGGCACATACACCGAGAATAAACTTGGGATTGGTAAGACTTCACAGTTTATTCATCCTCAACACCGAGAATAAGTTCATTAACAACAAATAACTAACCAAAATCCTCCTATTAGTAAACTAACAAGCTTTCCTCCCTTCTCTCTTCTCTTTCTTTTTCTCTGAAGGCCAATTTCCATGACAAACGCAGCAACATGACTCATAAGAATGAGAGGCAGAACAGTTCCTCACCACGTTGTACTAGGTAAGAATGGCTGCACATCCGAAAATGTAATGGCATTTGCATCGATGTTTGACTTGCTCGATTTAAAAGCAATCACATGAGATTCAGTTGTATCACGATCCTCTTGATTTTGTTGAATACCCGAAGGATTTGGGAGTTTCCTTATCCCCTCCAACTCCATTGCCACTTCTTTCATTGTAGGCCGGCTCCTTCCATTCAAGCTCAAGCACCTATTTGCAAGGTTAGCAACTATTGCAATCTCTTCCTTCTTACCTTCTTTCAAAACCTGAGCATCCACAATGTCGAACAAGTGACTCTCCTCCATCGAAACTATGAAATAGGTTGCAAGGCTTCTGCCTTCTTGTTCCCTTAGTGATGAGATCGGCTTTTGTCCCGTTAAGAGTTCAACAAGGACAACTCCAAAACTATATACATCACTTTTGTCTGTGAATTGACTTGATTGGAAATACTCGGGATCTAAGTAGCCAAAAGTCCCTTGCACCAATGTGGTTACATGAGTTTGATCGAGGGAAACAGACTTGGAAGTACCGAAATCCGCCACTTTTGCTCGAAATTTCTCATCCAATAGGATATTGGTGGACTTGATGTCCCGATGATAAATGGGAATGGAGGCTGCTGAATGCAAGTAGAATAAGGCTCCTGCAATTTCAGTTGCTATTCGTAGGCGCATGTCCCACGATACATGAAACTCTTCATTTGGGTCATGTAGGTATTGATATAGAGTTCCATTTGGTATGAACTCATATACTAAAAGCGGGACCTCCGTCTCCAAGCAACACCCCAATAACTTAACCACGTTTCTATGGTTGATTTGTGAGAGAATGAGGATTTCATTTATGAATTCTTCGACTTTTCCCTCGTCTATCGCTTCCGATTTCTTAATTGCAACTATTTTTCCATCTGTTAACATTCCCTTGTAAACAGTACCTTGCCCACCTTGGCCAAGTATCCTATCATCATTGAAGTTGTCAGTGGCCTTCTCTAAATCCTTGGAGTTGAACAATTTGTTTTTCTTAATATTGCGTTCTGGTGAAGATGGCTCAATTTCCAACAAAAGACCGCCATTGCGTTTGAAGTACTTCTCTTTAAGCTTGACTATTTTTCTCTTCTTGATGTATTTGTACAACCTCCATATGAAAAGACACAAAAGTAGTACCCCAAGGCCTGCTCCAAACCCTGCATTGCAAAAGTTTATGGGGGCAAAAGCGTGAAAAATGCACCCTGCTCGTCAAGAATCTATAAAGGCACTTATAATCAAGAATTTAAGAGAATCTGATTCAAAGGAATGCATATAAGAGTGATGAACCTGAGTCTGCTTTCTTGTGGATTTATGTTAACTTGATCCTTCTTACAAGGAATTTAGCAAACGTAGATGAAGGTGAAAAAAGTTTCCACCAGCATTCATCTTGATTATGATTGTAATGATCCAAATTGAAATATGACAACAATAAGTGGAAAAGATTCAAGTGCCTTCTTATTTATCAAATATAAGTATTAGTGCGCAAAGAAATTTTCAAAGTTTTCTTTTTATAGATAATATTGATTGAAAACGTTTCTATATCATTCACCAAGCAAATGGATAATCATGTTAGAACCAAGGGTAAGGTTAAACTTATTTCTGTACCTTTTCAGAACATAATTTAGGCTATGTTGTGCTTTTTAACAATGCTAAGAGCATGAAGCGGTCTAAAGTTCTAGGTTAAAAGATCTACTTACCAATGAGAATGACTTTAGCTGTCTTTCTACTGTCAACACAATCATAGCCGCCCCGTTTGTTCACACAGGTCCGGCCCATCCGGTGGCATTTATTTGAATCTTCACATTCGTTAATATCTGACGACAAATGGTAAAAATATATTAACAGCGAATTACCATCTTCTTAAGTGAAATTAGCGAGAGTAGTCAGTCGCCCTTCCTCATAAATTATTAATTCAATGGCTAAATTTTATGCTTGTAAAGATAGGACTTTCCCATTCAATTTTGTTTGAACGTGCATTCACTTTGTATAACCCAGGGCAGTAAAACGAAAAAAATAAGGCAGAAAGGCATGTATGGGATCATTAAATGTATGCAAAAAATCTGGGACTGAACAAACCGCTTCACTGTGTGGTGCCTTAAAAAGGGAATGTGATAACATGAAGTATATGATACCTTGGCATCCTCCAATAAAATAAGGGTTACCACCATAACCTTCTTGGCACCAGCACTCCAATGGCGTTATACTCGTGTAACACGAGACAACATCAGAATTCATCGAGCTATTGCGAAGCGCAAGTGAATAGTTGGTATTGTTTTGGATCCCCCATTGTAACACCACTGGAACCTTATCTGTCACTCTCAAATCATATAAACCTGTAACGTCCGCCTTTGGGAACCATAATCTCTCTGCCAGGAAAGCGTACTTGCACTCCTGTTGTCCACCTTCTTCTTGGATATCTACATCAAAGGCTTGAAGATTTAAGGGGAGCGTAGTCTGGCAGCATCCATCTCTCCCGGAGCAAGCACTGGACCAGCTAATGTTGGTATTGGTTCCAGCACATTTCGACCTGCAACCGGTGGATGTAAAGACTATACCAGCTGATTCTTTACTAACCACTGTTGCCTTGGTGTCACAACCGACCGATGTAAAGACGTTCCATCTCTGGGAGAAGAAAAATTTACTTCCTTCTAAGCTCACTGGCTCACCAAGTCCATGGCCTTTGCAGCTTGCATTTGAGTAAATTACTGGAAGACTGACCTTTATCATGCCATCTCCCTCTGAAGTAAAATTGGGGAGTAAAATGTCGAGAACTCTCAATTCAATCTTTTTTAGTATGGGAACCGTATGGTTTTGCTGGCAGACAATCTCATACCAGTGATCCAAGAAACACCCTGCCCCTATTCCAAAGGGGAAGGGAATGGTGACGTTCCCGCACGTTTCAGCACAGCCACGCTCTGCAAGTCTCGGTGTGGCTCCTGATGCTGGTACCGTGAGGGAAACCAGGAGCAAAAGAACTTGAAACACTAAGTTTGACATGATTTTCACGGTTTGTATGTGCATGGACCTAAACCTATGGAGAAGGGTGACAGGAGCTGAGTCCCGTAAAATTGTTATATAGGGGGAAGACGGGAAGAATTTTCATGTACTGTATGCATTATTGTATTCCAGCTCTGCAACTTCCTGGTATCTCTAAGGATGCTTCCTTGAGGATAGAAATCCCAAGCTTGATAGGGAGAGGACACCAACCCCCAATTTAAGCAGCCAAGTGAGACTTTTCCCATTGTTGGGGCCGCAACTTTCTCGAATACCCCGCTAAGCACGTTGAAACCGAGCCAAAAAGAAAGATTGTACTCCTTAGTTTTAAACCCTAGAAAACAGAGTTAGATCCGTTTAAAAGTTTCTACTCTGCCAAGACGAAGACAAAATTGAAATGGTTATCACAAGTGGACTAACTTTTGATGACCCCGCTCTCGTATTCGTACTTTTTTTTTTCTCCTTTTTGAAAAAGAAAATCATTTTTCTCAACAAGAATTTCTTTTTGAATGGGAAAATCATCCAACAAATTTATATTACGACAACTGAGACATTTTTTTTTTCTGGACGAATGAAATGAGCTCGGCATCTTTTCAATCTACAAAGGTGAGAGCAAAAATCACTTTCACTTGTTTCCTTTTAACTTGTTTAATCCTATTGCAATGGGCGTGTGCCGTGGTCTTTCCCATTACTGAAGCAGAAGTAACTTTTATTGTTCTTGGTCCAATGCTTTTCATGCGCAAGCAGTCAATAAAAGCACTTGCGAATTTTCTCTTGGCCCACCATAAAAGGTAAAAAAATAAAATAAAATAAAAAATGAACGTCAATCATGTGGGAGGTCTTTTGCTTCCACAATGATAGAGATGCATTCCATGCACTTGGATTGAAGAAAACGAAATGTGATTCTTGCTTTAAACTAGTCTTATTAATTCGCTAATGCTCTGGATCATGCCATGAAAAGTATGCTGAACCCTTGGCACTGTTTATTTCTTTTTTTTTTGTAAAAATAATTATAAGAAACTATTTATGGCACTGACGAAGGGAGAGAGACTTTAGAGCCAATTTTTGAAAAAACAAATAGGTCCAAAGAAATATCTAAACCAATATCTAAAAAATGTTCAATCATAAAAAGTTGTTCATTGTGATCATGAGTAGTCTTCCCCAAGGAAGGACATTATCAATGGGGCATCGCATGTGAATATCTAATCATCTTTATTGTCTGGGAATTTTATTTAGCTGGTTTAACTTTATACATAGGAAGAGAATTTGAAACATTGAGGTTGACATGATTTCCACATTTCATGTGTGCACAGTGTTAGGAAAATACCTTATGATGTTTTGAATAGAAAAAAATAATCAATAGCTACTAAACTACGTAGTAGTTGAGTAATCAGATGAAAAATGCACAAGCCATTATGCAAATGATATTATAATAGGACCATCTAAAGGGTATGACTTTTCTATCAATGGTGAGCAAGACATACGGCATGGAGGTGTCTACAATCTAGAGGTACCTTACTGGAAGGTGAACAAGCTTATAACGGGGAGTTCGGTAAAGCTTGGAAGTACCATGGATAGGTGAACATCAATGTAGAACCGTGACTGTTAATATACTCGAATATCACCAGACAAATAAAGTTGGATATCTTAAAACTCGTAATCAGACACATCAAAGAACTCACCATTAGACTCAGAGTTACACGTGGATATCATCAGAAGCAATAGCATGGAAATCGACAGTATTTACACACGGATATCGTCAAAGCATTTGATATGTTTAGACTCTATTACTAAAGATAAATATCATTAGAGCCTGAAATCTACATGGATATATATTCAGATGCAAATTACAACATCATAGCTAGTGATCTAGCTAGGATTTCCAATAAAGAAAGTAATGATTAATCTTCAATCTTGAGGATGGTTTTGCAATTAAATATTTTATGCCAGACATCCAGATTGATTGATAATCGTTACAAAGAAAAGTTGCTAATTAAAGAACTCTACTTATGGAAACTGGAAATTTGTTTGTATGGACAACTAAATCAATGGGAATTCAGATCTTATCTCTCAAGTCTCAACTGCTACTCAATCTTCTTTACAGAAACCGTTCAATGGGTTGATTGAAATTTGTGCCACGTCCTTTTGTCTTTGTACATATAATTACTTTCAATTGAATCATTTTGGTCAAAATGTGGCTAGAAGCCTAGAAAGTTTAATTTATTTAATCTTTTTTCCAACTTAAGAAAAGCAATGATGAAGCTTTCTAATGTCATTTTTGTTCCAAAGATTTTTTGAATGTGTCTTCTTAGAGTTCGTAGAAAGGCAAAGAGAGAAAATAAAAGTTTTATACGGAGGACATGTCTTATTATATATAATCACTTTCAAGTGAATCATTTTGGTAAAAATGTGGCTAAAAAATGTTGCCTACCCTTTTCCTACTTAAGTTTAGCTATGTTGAAGCTTCTAAGTTTATTAACAAAATGTTTTTGAATTTTTCTTTTAGAGTTTGTGGAAAAATAAACAAGAGAAAAGAAAAGTCCGATTGGGGGACATGTGTCAAAAATAAAGACGACCACAAGTCAAAGTCGTCATTGTCTTCTCCAAAGACCACAACAATTTATATATTCCCTTAGGCTACGTTTGGTTGACTGGATTTTTAATTGGGAAAGAACTGGATAGAATAGGATATGAAATCCTTGGATTTTTTTATATCTTATCCATTGTTTGGTGAATCGTAACATTAAATTCGAATATGTTTACATCATATCATGTATATATTGTTGGAGAAATCTTCCTGGAGTATTTTGAACCTGACAAAACGTTTCAATCAGTCTAGTCTGAAAATCTGCAGACTCTTCTATTCAAAGTCTGAAAACCTTCGGACTACCAGACTCAAGACTCAAAGTCTATTCTCATTGACAGTTTCTAATCCGTTGAAGAAGGGTTATCCATAACTTGATGTTTCATTAAGGATTTAACCTCATCGACTAGAGAAGATCTCTTGGCTGGATATGTCATAACGGAATCCTTTATTTTTTCATGATTGATTCAAAGATTAAAGATCCGATGATTGGCAAAGTATACTTGGAAGGTTCTACTTATGGAAACCAAGATCCTGATTGTATGGGCGAGCAGGATTGATGGGCTATCGACATGTTCCTTTAATAGCTCGAATGATCTTCCTAATTGATTCCGTCCAACGGGTAGATTGGAGGAATTCCTTTGGTAAGTGCCAATGGGTATGATGGCATAAAGGAGTATAAAAGGAAGACGTTTCAGTTGTTCGAATGTGTGCGCGATAGAAGAATTCCAAAGTCTGAAGCTCTTTGTTCTTAGTCAATTCATTTACTGAGCGAAATCTTGTACGCAAAAGAAAGTTTATACTTTGAGAGACCTTGAGGAAGTGTGGTAGAGTTTCTACACTGTGGAATCAAGGAAGAGACTTGCTGTTGTAACATTTCTTTTCTTCATAGTGAAATCCAGCCGGTGGGCTGTCAGTGAGGAAGAGTGGACGTAGGCTTGGAATAAGCCGAACCACTATAAACCTTGTGTTCAATTTTCTCTTCCCTACTCTATGCTTTACTTTGATCATAATTCATCTTGTTAACCAAAGAAGAACTTCATTTCTATCATCTACTTGGTATTGTTCTTATATCCCGAAGAATTATTTTTACACCTATTCACCCCCCTCTAGGTGCTTATACTAGCTATCTCAATTGGTATCAGAGCTTGTGTACTCACTTTGTTTGAAGTGTTTTACTTCAGAGTTAAAGATCCATGGCTAGTATGTTAGCTCCAGGGCTGGTAGAAGGGCAAAGCAATACCATACCGCTTTACTTTGATGGAAAGGATTACAACATATGGAAAAACAAGATGAAGGTGTTCCTAAGATCAAAGGATCCTCTGGAATGGAACGTTGTTGACAAAGGAATCATTCCTAAAGCTGCACCCATCTCAGAGAGAGGAAAAGATACTGTTGAGTCTAGTGAAATGACTCGGGAAGAGATAATCAAGAGACAAGCTCTTGATGCAAAAGCAATTTATTCTTTAAATGGTGCATTGTCACCTACTGAATATAACATAATATCTTCTTGTTCTACAGCTAAAGAAGTCTGGGATAGATTACACATCACTTATGAAGGAACTGATCGAGTGAAAGAAACCAGAATCAACATTCTGCTCGATCAATATGAAGCATTCAAAATGAAATCTGGAGAATCTATCACTGACATGTTTAGTTGTTTTACAGAGATCGTGAATGGCCTTGAAAATCAAGGGCAACCAATTTCTGATCCCATGAAAGTAAACAAGCTTCTGCGTGGACTCTTTAAGGATTGGAATCACATAAAGACCTCAATAAGGGAGACACAAAGAATTATGCCACTTTCGGTCCATGAATTGGTTGGGACTCTTCAGTCTTATGAAGTAGAGCAAATCAACGAAGATGAAGATCCTAAAGGTAAGAAATCCATTGCATTAAAATCTAATAATGATTCTGATGTCACATATTCTGAAGACGATATGGATGACGAAGAGCTTGCTCTCATAATAAGAAGATTCAGAAAAATGAACAGAAAATGAAGAAGATTCAATCCAAAGAAACAAAGTTTTCAAAAGCAACAGACTAAATCTGTTGAGGATGATGAATCAAACAAAGATGTAGTCTGCTTTGGATGCAAGAAAAATGGACACATCAGACCCAACTGTCCTCTTCTGAGGAAGAAGAAAGGAAAAGTTGAAAAGTATCGAAAGGCTCTTAAAGCAGAAACCTTGAGTGATACAGAGTGTGAAGAAAGTGATGATGATTATGCCAATATATGTTTGATGGCACAATCGGGTTCAGATTTAAACTCCGAGACAGAATCAGATTCAGATAGTGAATTTGAGGTGAGTAACTTTAAAATCCCTATTAAAGTTTCCAAATACATTGATGAATTGTGTTTCAGTCTTAAGACTTCTCTTAAAAGGATTTCCGAACTTAAAAAGGAAAATTCTGCACTAAAACAACAAGAAAATGTTTTGAAAGAAAAGGTCAAAACTTTAGACAAAAATGTCTCTACCTTGGAAGAAAATGTAGGCAATCTTTCAAAAGAAAATGCATTCTTGAAAAATGATATCTCAAATATTTCCAAGAGATTTTCTATAGGATCTGAGAAACTAGAAAAAAATTCTTTCTGTTCAAAAACCTTATTTCAATAAATCTGGTTTGGGAATGACTGCGGAAACCATTCCTTTAATTGATTTTCCTAAAGTGAATGAAAGAATTAAGCAAAGACCTACAAGAAATGCCTACAAAAATCATTTCCAAAGAGTTTTTGTAAAACCAGTAGATCGCAATGCTCTCAGATGTTCAAAGTGCAATAGTGCAGATCATTTTGAAAAAGAATGTCCTATGGTCTGGAAACCTGTTAAGAAAATCTGGGCAAAGACCGTATATAATGCTAACACCAATGAACCTAAGAAAATATGGGTATCAAAGAAAGTTTGAGTTTCTTTTCTAAATACAGGTCACTATCAAGAAAAAGGTTAAATGGTATCTGGATAGTAGATGCTCAAGACATATGACAGGAGATTCAAGTTGCTTCATAAAACTCGTACAAGTAAATGGTGGAAAAGTCTCATTTGGAGGAAACAGCAAAGAAAGAATTGTGGGATTTGGAACTGTAAAAATTGGAAACCTCACAATAAGCAATGTTTCCTTAGTGGAAAGACTTAACTACAATCTGCTCAGCATCAGTCAGCTGTGTGATACCGGTTTCAAAATCAAATTTCAAGAGGGAATATGTTCAGGAACCAGTAAAGATTCTACTCAGTCATTCATGGGTCGAAGATATGGAAATATCTACCTCTTGGATGTGAAACCAAATGAATCACAATGTCTGATCTCAATTCAAGACGAAGCGAACTTATGGCACAGAAAACTTGGACACATCAATATGAAGCAGATAGCCAAAATTTCAGCAAAAAGGCTTGTTCGTGGTTTACCCAATCTATCATATCAAAAGTCTGATCTATATACACCATGCATATTGGGAAAGCATGTAAGAAATTCCTTTAAACCAATAAATCAAGTTTCCACTAATCGTGTATTACAGCTTCTGCATATGGATCTCTTTGGACCAACCAAAACTCAGAGTATTTGAGGTAAGAAATATTGCCTAGTAATTGTGGATGACTACTCACGATTTACTTGGGTATATTTTCTGGCAAGTAAGTCTAAAACCTTCTCTTACTTTGAAAAGTTTGCTAAAAAGGTTCAAAATGAAAAAGGGTATGTTATTTCAAGTATAAGAATAGACCGTGGAGGTGAATTTGAAAATCAAGATTTTACAAAGTTTTGTGATGAATCTGGTTTTCAGCATTTATTCTCCTCTCCATATACTCCAGAACAAAACAGAGTTGTGGAAAGAAAGAATGGGTCGCTTCAAGAAATGGCTAGAACTCTTTTAATTGAAAGTAACATCTCTTCACGTTTTTGGGCTAAAGCAGTTTCTACAGCATGTTATACTATTAATAGAGTTTTTCTAAGACCAATTCTAGAAAAAAAAAAAACCCCCCTATGAGTTATTCAAAGAAAAGAAGCCTATTGTTTCATATTTTCATGTGTTTGGATGTAAATGCTTTATATTGAAAAATGCAAATGATCGAGTTGGCAAGTTTGAAGAAAAATCAGACGAAGGCATCTTCCTTGGATATTCAACCACAGGCAAAGCGTATAGAGTCTACAACAAGAAGACTCAATCTATGGAGGAATCAATGAATGTCAAATTTCAAGATTCTCTGCAAAACGAATCCATTCAGACTTATCTTGAAGAATCTGAATCTGCTCCAGACTCTACAAAAGTCTAAATCTCAGGAAGCAGCTCAGACTTCGAAAGACCAGCAACAAATGATGGTTGAAGATTCAAATGAAGAAAGTGATCATCAATCTGACAAATCAACCGGTAACTGGAAGCATAAGTCCAATCATCCTAAAGATCTCATTATTGGCGACATTAATGAAGGAATTCACACAAGATCCAAAAGGCGCGAAGAGTCTAGTGCTGTGGCTCTTATTTCTAAAATAGAACCTAAAAGCATAGAAGAAGCTTTATCTGATGAAAGCTGAATTGAAGCTATGCAAGAAGAACTCAGGCAATTCAGCATTAATGATGTCTGGGAATTGACTCATAAACTAAAAGGTAAATCTATTATTGGAACTAAATGGGTTTTCAGGAACAAGATGAACGAGAAAGGAAAGGTCGTAAGAAACAAAGCAAGACTCGTGGCCAAGGGATACACACAAGAAGAAGGGATAGACTATGACGAGACTTACGCACTAGTAGCAAGGTTAGAAGCAATTCGATTATTACTTGCTTTTGCTTGTTATAAGAATTTCAGGTTATTCCAAATGGACGTCAAAAGTGCTTTCCTGAATGGATTTATCCATGAGGAAGTCTATGTGGAACAACCACCTAGGTTTGAAGACCCAAGGAAACCAGATTCAGTATTCAGACTGAAAAAGGTCTTATATGGTTTAAAGCAAGCACCTCGAGCTTGGTACGACAGGCTGAGTAAGTTTTTAATTAATAATGGCTTTGTCAAAGGTAAAGTAGACACTACTATGTTTATTAAAAGAGAAACAAAAGTTTTCTGCTTGTTCAAATATATGTTGATGATATTATTTATGGATCCTCTAATGAAAGTCTGTGCAAGAAATTCTCTAAGTCTATGCAGAATGAATTTGAAATGAGCATGATGGGTGAACTAACCTTCTTTCTTGGACTTCAAGTGAAACAATTGAAGGAAGGGACCTTTATTCATCAAGAAAAATATGCTAATGATCTTGTTAAAAAGTTTGGACTGGAAAATTGCAAAAAGACTTATATACCAATGTCAAGCTCTTTGAAGATAGACAAAGATGAAGAAGGAAAGGAAGTTGACCAAAAGCTATACATGAGTATCATTGGTTCACTTCTTTATCTTACTACTTCTAGACCTGACATTCTGTTTAGTGTTTGCATTTGTGCTAGATTTCAAGCAGACCCAAAAGAATCTCATCTAAGTGATGCAAAGCGTATTATCAAATACATTGCATCAACTCCAAGCATTGGTCTCTGGTATCCTAAAAAGGGAGACTTTACTATTCTCGGATATTCAAACGCAGACCTAGCCAGATGCAGAATTGATAGAAAGAGCACCTCGGGTACCTGTCAACTACTTGGAAGCAGGACAATGTCTTGGTTTTCAAGGAAGCAGAGTACAGTAGCTCTTTCTACAGCAGAAGCGGAATATGTAGCTCTTGAAAGTTGTTGTTCACAAATTCTGTGGATAAAACAACAGCTAAGAGACTTTGGAATTGAAGATTCATGCACGGAGATTAACTGTGATAACACCAGCGCAATCAATCTCACCAAGAATCCAATCCTTCACTCAAGAGCAAAGCATATAGAGATTCGACATCACCTCATTAGAGATCATGTTTGATATTGCTAGTATGAGTACCTAGAGGGGGGTGAATAGGTGCCTAAACAATTTATCGATATACGGAAGCAATTCTTAACATATGATAGAAAGTAAATTCTCTCTTAATTAACAAAATGAAATACGATCAAGGTAGAGAGAGTGAGGAAGAGAAAATTGAACACAGGATTTATAGTGGTTCGGCTTATTCCAAGCCTACGTCCACTCTTCCGCACTGACAGCCCACCGGCTGGATTTCACTATGATCAAAAGAGAAGTTACAGCACAGCTTTGCCTTGATTCCACAGTGTAGATGTTCTACCACACCTCCTCAAGGTCTCTCACAAATATAGACTCTCTTTTGTATACAAGTATTCGCTCAAAGGATTTATCTAAACAAATAGGAGCTTCAGACTTTGGAATTCTTCTATCTCGCACACCTCGAACAACTAAGAACGTCTTCCTTATATACTCCTTTATGCCATCATACCCGTTGGCACTTACCAAAGGAATTCCTCCAATCTACCCGTTGGACGGAATCAATTAGGAAGATTGTTCGAACTATTAAAGGAACGTGTTGATAGCCCATCAATCATGTTCGCCCATACAATCAGGATCTCGATTTCCATAAATAGAACCTTCCAATAATATTTAGACAATCATCGAATCTTCATTCATTGAATCAAACTTGATCAATCAAAGGATTCTGATACGTCTTCTCCAGCCACGAGATCTTCTCCAGATGATAAGGTTAAATCCTGAACAAAACATCCAGTTCTGGATAACCTTTCTTCAACGGATTAGAGACTGTCAATGAGGATAGACTTTGAGTCTTGAGTCTGGCTGTCCGGAAGTCTTCAGACTTTAACTAACAGAGTCTGCAGACCTTCAGACTAGACTGATGGAAACGTTTTGTCAACTTCAAAACACTTTCACTAAGATTTCTCCAACAATCTCCCCCTTTTTTATGGTGACAAAACCTTCCTGCAGATTTGGATAACTTTGACCTGCAAAACATTTCTCAAACACATATGCATATCTTATAGAGATGAATGGCTAAAAGATTAACACTAGAATCTGCAACCACAGAAAATAAGTTAGTCTATATAATAAAACCATCCATAAAATATCAATACTTGTTAATAGAAGCAGTCAAGTCCAAGTCTAGTTCAGTTCTCATCCAGACACAAAACAAAGTCAAAGTCTGTCAAAAACAGTTAAACAACAACATAATGCAACAAACAGTTAAAAATGATTGAAAGTTTTTTTGATCAAATCTTGCATCTCTCCCCCTTTTTGTCATCATTAAAAAGGATGAGATGAAGTCAAGATTGCTTGGGAACGCGGACAAGCTGGAAATCTTCCATAAACTGAACGATGCCTTCCAGCCTTTTAAAGTCTTCCTTCAGCTGTACAACCTCCTCACTCTTGGCATTGGCCTGATTCTGAATAGAGAGGGCTTGCATCTTATCATTCAATGAACAGGAAGAAGCTTGACCTTCATTCTTCAAGCTTTGAACTTTGCATCCCAAGGCATAAATCTGACCTTTCATCTCCAAGAGAATATCCATGATTCTGCGAAAATCTGCTCCATTATCAGTCTGAGTACTTGCTTCGGCTCGATCTGATGGAGTAAATGCAGAAGAAGGTAGATCAGCATAATCTTGCAGATTTGGAGATGACACTTCATGACCTTCTTCTGGAAACTGAGATGCATAAACATCTTCTGGGTCTGCAGGAGAGCGACTGACTCCTTCACTTGCATCAGGATATGAAGACGTCACTCCTTTCTCCTGATCTCCCCCTGTTTCCATGCCTACAAGTGGAGAAGAGATTTCCTCAGGTTCTCCTTCTTCTCTTCTTTCTTCTTCAGGTCTTTCTTTCTCTGCTTCTTGCTCTGCTTCTCTTTCTTCTTCTTCCTTCTCCTCTGCTTCTTTCGTCTTTTGTTCCGATTCTTTCTGTGGAACAGGACGACTTAAATGCTTCAAAGCCATTGCAGAGATGGTGATGTCTTTATCATCATCTTCATCCTCAACGAGGAGAGCTCTTCTTCTCTTTGATGGAGCAGCCATGGGCTCCTTCCCTTTTCTCTTAGCAGCAGCAGAGAATTGATGAGATTTGGCAGGAGTCTTCTCCTTGAATTTCTCCAATTCCTTGCTCAGTTCCTTCAGATGCATTTTGGTCACCATTTTCAGTCCTACCACCATATGATCGCATGATCGAACACAAAAGATTTGCGGAGGCTGAATATTCAGATGTCTGAATAACTTCGTAACAAGGCTTGGGTAAGGGAGTTGACCTCTGTCCTTCATCACTGCTCTATACATGTGAAACATAACAGTATGAGGGAGACAAAACTTCTTTCCACAGAGGATGGCATACATCAACTTTGCCTCAGAGCTTGAAACATCAGTTTTGGAAGTTGATTTCGGCCGAAGGCAATTAATCACAATCTTGTGAAGCAAGATGTTGAATGCATTCATCCTTGAGTAAGTGATCTTCTCATCTGTTCTCCTGTCCTTCACCAGTTCAAGTGTGGCCCGAGCAATGGAAACTTTGATTGGTTGATATCTGCCTCTCTCAACTTCTAACACATCTGCCAGCATATTCATATCCACAACATAGTCTTGTTCTTTAACGCTGAAGGAGAATCTATTCGCATCTAAAAAGCTAAGATTTGAATAGAAATATGTAGTCAATTCAGCATAAGCCTCAGTTGAGTCAGAGCAGAACTTTTCAAGTTGAAGATAACTGAACTTTTCCCTCAAGTTCACTTTCACAGCATCCAGAAAATCAAAATCCACACTCCTAGGGTTTATTACCCCACGCTTCAGCAATTTCGAGTACAGATCCTTTTATTCCTTTGATCTGAACAAATCTCCCCTTTTTCCTTGAATTTCAGCCGCAATACCCATTTTCGGTTGAAATAGACTGAACAGATTGTCATCATCATTCCCATCTACAGGATTCGGCCCCCAGTCACGAGGATCACTTGGGATATTCGCAAGGGTTTCCTCAGCCACCCCTTTACGAGCGATTCCCAAACTTTCCATTTTTCGCAGAAAGATATATTCGTTCCTATATCCTTTGTCTTTAAGAAACTCATCAACATAGTTCAAAGGAGTACGAATTCCTTTTAAGGCACGATATAGCTTGTAAATAGAAGCGAGCTTTTGAACTCTTACGGGGTCTGCATCCTCAATGATTTCTTCCTGATGCTGATGAACAACGCCTTGAGGACTAGATGGAGGAGAATGACGCTGCTGAGAATGTTGTGGGCTCGGTTGTTGATCTGGAGTAACTTCATCTTCAGAAAGATCGAAGTGCGTAGGCCCCTCACTCATTCTCTGTGGTCCCCTGCTTGCGATTCTTGAGGACTTTCGCGAAGATGACATCTTTCTCAGTGTTTGGAAGATTCCTTGCTTGACTTTCCCAGAAAAGATGACAACTTTTTGAAGATTGAGCGAAGAAGACAAACGGGAATGGAGGATCGATGCTTTCTAGGGTTCTTTTTTTTGGAGAAAAGTGAATAGAAAAGTGAAGAGGAATCGACAGTGCACAATCGGTTAAAAAGAAGAGTAAACGAACCGTCATAAAGGAAATAAAAATATGCCTTTTCAAAATAACTGTCTTTATCCGCAAAAATAGCTATTTCAAAAATAACTTCCCTTTTGAAAATGAATCGATGCAATATTTACGTTAATTAAATATAGCAACAATTTAAACACAGTTTGATGATCGTACCTTTTCAAGATAAGATTGGAGAGAGAAAGACTTACAGTCTGAAGGTCGAGCCAAGACTATAGATAAAGTCTTGTAAGCCTGAGTCTGAAAGTCTTTAGACTTTGATATCCTCATACCTCAAAATGTTGAGTCTGGACCATATAGACTCAAATTGATTTTTCTCCAAAGGCTTTGTGAGTATATCAGCCAGTTGATTCTTTGAGTCAACAAATTGAATTGAAACATCTCCATTTTGAACATGATCTCTAATAAAGTGATGTCGAATCTCTATATGCTTTGCTCTTGAGTGGAGAATTGGATTTTTGGTGAGGTTGATAGCGCTGGTGTTGTCGCAATTAATCTCCGTGCATGAGTCTTCAATTTCAAAATCTCTTAGCTGTTGTTTTATCCATAGAATTTGCGAACAGCAGCTTCCAAGAGCTACATACTCTGCTTTTGTTGTTGAAAGAGACACAGTGCTTTGTTTCCTTGAAAACCAAGACACTGTTCTGCTTCCAAGCAACTGGCAAGTTCCTGAAGTGCTCTTTCTATCAACTCTGCAACCGGCCAGATCTGCGTCTGAATATCCCAGAAGATTAAAGTCTCCCTTCTTAGGATACCAAAGACCGATGCTTGATGATGAAGCGACGTATTTAATGATGCGTTTCGCAGCACTGAGATGAGATTCTCTAGGATCTAATTAAAACCTAGCACAAATGCAAACACTCAACAAAATATCAGGTCTAGAGGCAGTAAGATAAAGAAGTGATCCAATAATGCTCCTGTACAGCTTTTGATCAACTTTCTTCCCTTCTTCATCTTTGTCTATCTTTAAAGAACTTGACATTGGTATGTCAGTCTTTTTGCACTTTTCCAATCCAAACCTTTTGACAAGATCATTAACATATTTTTCTTGATAAATAAAAGTTCCTTCATTCAATTGTTTTACTTGAAGACCAAGAAAGAATGTTAACTCTCCCATCATACTCATTTCAAACTCATCCTGCATAGACTTTGAAAATTTCTTGCACAGATTAATCTGTCGTACCAAGCCCGAGGTGCTTGCTTTAAACCATACAAAGCCTTTTTCAGTCTGAAGACTGAGTCTGGCTTCTTTGGGTCTTCAAACCCTGGTGGTTGTTCCACATAAACTTCCTCATGGATAAATCCATTTAGAAGGCGCTTTTGACGTCCATTTGGAATAACCTGAAATTCTTATAACAAGCAAACGCAAGTAATAGTCGAATAGCTTCTAACCTTGCTACTGGAGCGTAAGTCTC
Organism: Eucalyptus rudis; assembly: GCA_019915205.1. NCBI lineage: Eukaryota > Viridiplantae > Streptophyta > Magnoliopsida > Myrtales > Myrtaceae > Eucalyptus > Eucalyptus rudis. The sequence continues at coordinate 877,407 of JAHMTN010000177.1, read as the reverse complement.
ATCATAGTCTATTCCTTCTTCTTGCGTATATCCTTTGGCCAGAAGTCTTGCTTTGTTTCGTACGACTTTTCCTTTCTCATTCATCTTGTTTCTGAACACCCATTTAGCTCCAATAACAGTTTTACCTTTTGGTTTGGATGTCAATTCCCAGACATCATTAATGCTGAACTGTCTGAGCTCTTCTTGCATAGCTTCAATCCAGCTTTCATCAAACAAAGCTTCTTCTATGCTCTTTGGTTCAATTTCAGAAATGAGTGCCACAGCACTAGACTCTTCTCGCCTTTTGGATCTGGTGCGAATCCCTTCATTCATTTCGCCGATTATAAGATCTTTGGGATGACTGGACTTATGCTTCCAGTTACTTGTTGATTTGTCTGATTGATGATCTCTCTCTTTGATTGAATCTTCACGAACATCCTTATTCTGGTTTTCCAGAGTCTGAGATGCTTCTTGAGTTGTAAGCTTTGGAAGATCTGGAGCAGGTTCAGACTCTTCTTGATGAGTCTGACTTGATTCATCTTGTGTTGAGACTTGAAATTTGACATTCATTGACTCCTCCACAGACTGGCTCTTCTTGTTATAGACTCTGAAGGCTTTGCTTGATGTAGAATATCCAAGGAAGATACCTTCATCTGATCTTTCTTCAAACTTACCAACTCGATCTTTTGCATTTTTCAGTATAAAACATTTGCAACCAAATACATTAAAGTATGAAACAATAGGCTTCTTTTCTTTGAATAACTCATAAGGGGTTTTCTGAAGAATAGATCTTAAGAAGACTCTATTGATGATATAGCATGCTGTTGAAACAGCTTCAGCCCAAAATCGAGAAGAAATTTTACTTTCAATTAAAAGAGTTCTAGCCATTTCTTGAAGAGATCTGTTCTTTCTTTCCACAACTCCGTTTTGCTGAGGAGTATATGGAGAGGAAAACACATGCTTAAAGCCAGATTCATCACAGAATTTTGTAAAATCTTGATTTTCAAATTCACCTCCATGATCTGTTCTTATACTAGAGATAACACATCCTTTTTCATTTTGAACCTTTTTAGCAAATTTTTCAAAATACGAAAAGGTTTCGGACTTACTTGCAAGGAAATATACCCAAGTAAAACGGGAGTAATCATCAACAATTACTAGGCAATACTTCTTACCCCCAATACTCTGAGTTCTGGTTGGTCCGAAGAGATCCATATGCAACAACTGTAGTACATGATTAGTAGAGACATAATTTATTGGCTTAAAAGAATTTCTTACCTGCTTTCCCAGAATACATGGAGTGCATGAATCAGTCTTTTGATATGGCAATTTGGGTAGACCTCGAACAAGCTGCTTTGATGAGATTTTGGCTAATTACTTCATTTTGACATGACGAAGCTTTTTGTGCCATAAGCTTGCTTCGTCTTGAATTGAGATAAAGCATTGCGATTCATTTGGTTTCACATCCAGAAGATAGATATTTCCATGTCTTCGACCCATGAAAGACTGAGTAGAGTCTTTACTGATTCCAGAACATGTTCCTTCTTGAAAGAAGATCTTGAAACCAGTATCACACAATTGACTAATGCTGAGAAGATTGTAATTGAGTCCTTCCACTAAGGAAACATTACTTATTGTGAGAGTTCCAATTTTCACGGTTCCAAATCCCACAATACTTCCTTTGCTGTTTCCTCCAAATGAAACTTTTCCACCATTTACTTGAGCAAGCTTTATAAAACAATTTGAGTCTCCTGTCATGTGTCTTGAGCATCCGCTGTCAAGATACCACTTTACCTGTTTCTTGACGGAGACCTGCATTTAAAATAAAGTCTCAAGCTTTCTTTGGTACCCAAATTTTCTTGGGTCCTTTGGTGTTAGTAAGATAAACAGTATTAGCTCATACTTTCTTAACAGGTTTCCATACCATAGGACACTCTTTTTCAAAGTGATCCGGACTATTGCACTTAGAACATCTAAGAGCATTTCTACCTACGGGTTTTACAAAAACTTTCTTGAAGTGATTTTTGTAAACCTCACTCGAAAGCATTTTCTTAATTCTTTCTTTTACTTTAGGAAAATCAATCAAGGGAATTGATTCTTCTGTCATACCTAGACCAGACTTATTGAAGTAAGGTCTTTGTGCTGAAAGAATTTTCTCAAGTTTTTCAAACCCTACAGAAAATTTCTTTGATATATTTGATAAGTCTGTTTTTAAAAAAGCATTTTCTTTTAAAAGATTTTCTTCATTTTCTTTAAGATTGGAAACAGACAAGTCTAGACTTTTAACTATTTCTGCTAAAACATTTTCCTTTTGTTTTAGAGCTGAGTTTTCTTTTTTCAGTTTGGAAATTCTTTTGAAAGAAGTCTTAAGACTAAAGCATAGTTCATCAATATATTTAGAAACTTTGACAGGAATTTTAAAATTACTTGCCTCAAATTCACTGTCTGAGTCTGATCCTGAGTCTGATCCAGAGTCTGAGTCTGATTGTGCCATCAGACATAGATTGGCATATTCATTATCACTTTCTTCACACTCAGTATCACTCCAGGTTTCAGCTTTGAGAGCTTTTCGAAATTTTTCAGCTTTTCCTTTCTTCTTCTTCAGAAGAGGACAGTTGGGTCTGATGTGTCCCTTTTTCTTGCATTCAAAGCAGACTACATCTTTATTTGGGTCCTCATCATCAACAAACTTGGTTTGCTGTCTTTGAAAGCTTTGTTTCTTTGAGTTGAACCTTCTTCCTTTTCTATTTAGTTTTCTGAATCTTCTTATCATGAGAGCAAGCTCCTCATCGTCCATATCATCTTCAGAATCTGTATCATCAGAATCATCATTTGATTTTAATGCAATGGATTTCTTACCTTTTGGATCTTCATCTTCATTGATCATTTCCACTTCATAGGACTAAAGAGTTCCAATCAACTCGTCAACAGATAGTGGCATAATTCTCTGCGTCTCTCTTATCGAAGTCTTTATGTGATTCCAATCCCTGGAGAGTCCACGCAGTAGCTTGTTTACCTTCATGGGATCAAAAGTTGGTTGACCTTGATTTTCAAGACCATTCACAATATCTGTAAAACGACTAAACATGTCAGATATTGATTCTCCTGGTTTCATTCTGAAGGCTTCATATTGACCGAGAAGAATGTTGATTCTTGTTTCCTTCACTCGATCTGTTCCTTCATAGGTGATATGCAATCTGTCCCAAACTTCTTTTGCTGTACCACAAGAAGATATTCTATTATATTCAGTTGGTGATAAAGCACAATATAAGGAGTAAATTGCTTTTGCATCGAGTGTTTGTCTCTTGATTATTTCTTCCTGAGACATTCCGCTGGTTTCTTCAGTTTCTTTTCCTCTTTCAAAGACTGATGCAGTGGTAGGAGTAATTCCTTTTTCTACAACGTCCCATTCCAGAGGATCCTTTGATCGTAGGAAAGCTTTCATCTTGTTCTTCCAGATGTTGTAATCCTTTCCATCAAAGTAGGGTGGTCTGGTATTGCTTTGCCCTTCCATCAGCCCTGGTGCTAGCATACTAGCCATGGATCTTTTACTATGAAGTAAAACACTTCAAATAAAGTAAGTACACAGGCTCTGATACCAATTGATATTGCTAGTATGAGTACCTAGAGGGGGCTGAATAGGTGCCTAAACAATTTATCGATATACGGAAGCAATTATTACATATGATAGAAAGTAAATTCTCTCTTAATTAACAAAATGAAATACGATCAAGGTAGAGAGAGTGAGGAAGAGAAAATTGAACACAGGATTTATAGTGGTTCGGCTTATTCCAAGCCTACGTCCACTCTTCCGCACTGACAGCCCACCGGCTGGATTTCACTATGATCAAAAGAGAAGTTACAGCACATCTTTGCCTTGATTCCACAGTGTAGATGTTCTACCACACCTCCTCAAGGTCTCTCACAAATATAGACTCTCTTTTGTATACAAGTATTCGCTCAAAGGATTTATCTAAACAAATAGGAGCTTCAGACTTTGGAATTCTTCTATCTCGCACACCTCGAACAACTAAGAACGTCTTCCTTATATACTCCTTTATGCCATCATACCCGTTGGCACTTACCAAAGGAATTCCTCCAATCTACCCGTTGGACGGAATCAATTAGGAAGATTGTTCGAACTATTAAAGGAACGTGTTGATAGCCCATCAATCATGTTCGCCCATACAATCAGGATCTCGATTTCCATAAATAGAACCTTCCAATAATATTTAGACAATCATCGAATCTTCATTCATTGAATCAAACTTGATCAATCAAAGGATTCTGATACGTCTTCTCCAGCCACGAGATCTTCTCCAGATGATAAGGTTAAATCCTGAACAAAACATCCAGTTCTGGATAACCTTTCTTCAACGGATTAGAGACTGTCAATGAGGATAGACTTTGAGTCTTGAGTCTGGCTGTCCGGAAGTCTTCAGACTTTAACTAACAGAGTCTGCAGACCTTCAGACTAGACTGATGGAAACGTTTTGTCAACTTCAAAACACTTTCACTAAGATTTCTCCAACAATGTTCAGAATAGAGAAGTTTCGATTCAGTTTGTTGACTCAAAGAACCAATTAGTAGATATATTTACAAAACCTTTGGAGAAAAATCAATTTGAAATCATCCGTTCCAGACTCAACATCTTGAAGTTTGAAGAAGTTAAAGTCTAGAGACTCCTAGACTCAGACGATCAAGGTTTTCTTTCGTAAGTTATTTTCTTATGTCTCGATTCTTATCTCGAAAAGGTACGATCATCAACCGTGTTTGATTATTGCTATCTTTAATTGACGTGATTATTGCAACGTTTCCTTTTTGAAAATGGAGGTATTTTTTAAATGAAAACTCTCTAATTTTTCGAAAAAGGGCAGTTATTTTTAAAAAGGCATCTTTTTACTTTCTTTTATGACGTTCCGTATACCTCTCTTCGACTGTTATATATATACTGTCGATTTCTCTTCGTTTCACTCACAATAACCCTAAGAGAGTATCGATCTTCCATTTTTGTCTTCTTCTCTTGTTTAATCTTCGAAGAGTTGTCATCTTTCTTGGGAAAACAAGCTTGGAATCTCTCAAAGAGTGTGAAAAATGTCTTCCCAAAGAAAGTCTTTGAGGATCGCGAACAGGGGACCACAGCAAATGCGTGAGGGGCCTACGCACTTCGATCTCACTGAAGAAGAAGAGTTTCCTAGTCAGCAGCAGAGCCCACAACATTCTCAGCAGCGTCCATCTTCTCCATCTAGACAACAGGAGGTTGCTCAACAAGAAAAGGAAGAAATAATTGAAGATGCAGAACCTGTAAGAGTCTATAAGCCCTCTTTTACCTACAAGCTTTATCGTGCTTTAAAAAGGGGTGAAACTCCTTTGAACTACATTGACGAATTTCTGAAAGACAAAGGGTACAAAAATGAAACCTTCTTTTTACGCACAATGGAGCGTTTGGGAATTGCCCCTGCTGGATCAGCGGAAGAGGCATTCGCAAATATCCCAATCGATCCTCGTGTTGGAGGGCTAAATTAGATAGATGGGAATGATGATGACAAGTTGTACAGTCAGTTTCAACCGAGAATGGGTGTTGCGGCAAAAATTCGGGGAAAAATGACAGACTTGTTTCGATCGGAGGAACAAAAGCATTTATACTCTAAGTTGTTGAAGCGTGGGGTTATAAACCCTAGAAGTGTGGACTTTGATTTCCTTGATGCTGTGAATGTTAAATTGAGGGAAAAATTCAGTCTTCTTCAACTTGAACAGTTCTGTTCTGACTGTACAGAAGCATATGCTGAACTCACTGCTTATTTCTATTCAAATCTTAGTTTCTTGGATGCGAATAGATTCTCTTTTAGTGTCTGAGATCAGGACTATGTGGTGGATGTAGATATGTTGGCTGATGTGATTGGGGTTGAGAGAGGGAGATATCAATCTATCAATGTCTTTCTTGCTCGTACTACGTTGGAACTTGTTAAGGATAGAAGGACAGAGGGAAATGTTTCCTACTCAAGGATGAGTGCATTCAACATTCTACTTCACAAGATTGTGATTAATTGCCTCAGAACAAAATCTACTTCAAAGACTGATGTTTCAAACTCAGAGGCAAAGCTGATGTATGCCATCAATGCAGGGAAAAAGTTCTCTCTTCCACATACCATTATTTTCCACATGTACAGGGCAGTGATGAAGGACAAGGGTCAACTTCCTTATCCAGCTCTTGTGACAAAGTTATTCAGACATTTGAATGTTCAGCCTCCACGAATTCTCTGTGTTCGATCATGCAATCAAATGGTGGTGGGACTGAAAATGGTCTCTTAATGGCGTCTGAACGAACTCAACAAGGCGTTGGAGAAATTCAAGGAGAAAACCCCTGTTAAGTCTCATCAAGTCTCTTCGGCTGCAAAGAGAAAAGGAAATGAGCCCATGGTAGCTCCATCCAAGAAAAGAAGAGCTCTCATCGTTGAAGATGAAGATGATGAGGAAGACATCATCATTTCTGCTATGGCATTGAAGAACTTGAGTCGTTCTATTCCAGAATCAATGGAGAGACAAGATAAGGACACAGATGAGACAGAACAGAGGATTGGAGAAAGAGAAAATTTGGAAGCAGAGGAGAAAGAAGCAGAGTAAAGACAAACAGAGGAGAGAGAAGCAGAAGAAGGAGATGAAGAGGAGGAAAGAATTAAAGAAGAAGAAGAGAGAGGAGATCAAGCGGAAACAGAGCATGAGGAACACTCTTCTCCACCTGAAGGCATGGAAACAAGGGGAGACCGTGAGAAAAGAGGAATGTCCTCATATCCTGCTACCAGTGAGGGAGTCAATCGCTCTCTAGCAGATCCAAAGGACATCTATGCCTCTCAATTTCCTGAAGAGGGACACGATGTTTCATCGCCAAATCTGCGTGACCATGCTGATTTTCCATCGTCTACCTTTACTCTATCTGATCGAGCAGAAGTCAGTACGCAGACTGATAATTCAACAGACTTTCGCAGAATTCTTGATGTTCTCTTGGAAATGCGGGATCAGATATATGCTCTGGGATGCGAAGTTCATAATTTGCATAACGCGGGTCAAGCTTCTTCAGTTTCTTTGAATGATCAAATCCAAGCCCTTTCTCTTCAAATTCAGGCAAATGCTAAGGGTGAAGATGTGGCACAACTGAAGGAAGATTTGAAAAAGTTGGAAGGCATTGTCCAGCCAATGGGAGATTTCCAGCTTGTTCGTGTTCCCAAGCATTCTTGAATCCATTCTCTTTCCATCTCAACCTTTTTCATGATGACAAAAAGGGGGAGAGATGCGAGATTTGAAAAAATTTGAACTTAAAACTTGTTGAACTTTGGTTTGTTTTGATGTTTGACTTGACTTAAGTGTCTGGATGTGGACTGAATTTGGAATTTGGATTTGACTGCTTATATTGACTATTAAGTATTATTGATATCTTATGAATGGCTCTACTCACATGAAAGTCTAACCTATTTTCTGTGGTTGTAGATTCTAGTGTTATCATTAAGCCATTTATCTTTATAAGATATCCATATTTGCTTGAGTAATATTTTGCAGGTCAAAGTTATTCAAATCTGCATGAAAGTTTTGTCACCATCAAAAAGGGGGAGATTGTTGGAGAAATCTTCCTAGAGTATTTTGAAGCTGACAAAACGTTTCCATCAGTCTAGTCTGAAGATCTGCAGACTCTTCTATTCAAAGTCTAAAGACCTCCGGACTGCCAGACTCAAGACTCAAAGTCTATTCTCATTGACAGTTTCTAATCCGTTGAAGAATGGTTATCCAGAACTGGGTGTTTCATTAAGGATTTAACCTCATCGACTGGAGAAGATCTCTTGGCTGGATATGTCATAACGGAATCCTTTATTTGATCATGATTGATTCAGAGATTAAGGATCAGATGATTGGCGAAGTATACTTGGAAGGTTCTACTTATGGAAACCAAGATCCTGATTGTATGGGCGAGCATGATTGATGGGCTATCGACATGTTCCTTTAATAGCTCGAATGATCTTCCTAATTGACTCCGTCCAACGAGTAGATTGGAGGAATTCCTTTGGTAAGTGCCAACGGGTATGATGGCATAAAGGGGTATAAAAGGAAGACATTCCAGTTGTTCGAGTGTGTGCGTGATAGAAGAATTCCAAAGTCTGAAGCTCTTTATTCTTAGTCAATTCATTTACTGAGCGAAATCTTGTACGCAAAAGAAAGTTTATACTTTGAGAGACCTTGAGGAAGTGTGGTAGAGTTTCTACACTGTGGAATCAAGGAAGAGACTTGCTGTTGTAACATTTCTTTTGTTCATAGTGAAATCCAGCCGGTGGGCTGTCAGTGAGGAAGAGTGGACGTAGGCTTGGAATAAGCCGAACCACTATAAACCTTGTGTTCAATTTTCTCTTCCCTACTCTATGCTTTACTTTGATCATAATTCGTCTTGTTAACCAAAGAAGAACTTCATTTCTATTGTCTGCTTGGTATTGTTCTTATATCCCGAAGAATTATTTTTACACCTATTCACCCCCCTCTAGGTGCTTATACTAGCTATCTCATATATATATATTATATAAATGGCATATCATTATAAATGAACCTAAATGTTCATAAACAAAGATGGTAAAAATCTCTCATAACACTATTCCTTAATTTATTTTTATTTTTATTTTTCCTCTTTTTATATTATTTTCTTTATTATTTCTTCTTTCCCCTTTCATCATTTTTAATAAAATGTTATCAAATAGTAAACTGTACTAACATACCTAAAATACAAAAATACCTAAAATATATAATAAATATAAATATTTAGTTTATAGATTGAATGTTTATTATAAGATAGAATTAAAGTTGAATATATATAAATTAAAATAGGATTAATTAAAAATAAATTTTTATTTTTAATTTCTTAAATTATAATTCAAATATTATTTATATTAAAATATAATTTCAATTTTATTAATTTAATAATTTTGTTATTCGAGAAAAATAATTTTCCTAGTATGGACATTAAAAATCTTATCTACCTTTATCCCACATTCCCCATGGGATAATTTATCCTGTTTATATCTCGCTTATATCCGACTTTATCCTGTCCTAAGCAAGTACCAAATGTATGATAGAATAAATCATATCATATCCCGAATTTTGTCCCGACTACCAAACGTAGCCTTAGATATGGACGTCCTTGTCTGCTTCCCCTGTTTTTCCAAGACTCTTCTTTGTGCTGGCCAAGATTTAACATGGTCAATTTGATTGGTCATCTTAGAAGACTTCCACACCAATTGCATATTTAGGACTGAATTGATATGTTTTAGCAGAAAAGAAAATTAAAGACTTGGTCAATTGACTTGAGCCCATGTCATCGCCACCGAATCGGACTGGCTTGGCACAGCACGGAAACTGCCTCCTTGCCCGTTTGATGCATATGCACTGCAAATGGAGATAGGATCTTTTCATTCCAATTTTTTTTTTTTGAGTCACTACTATTATAAGAATGTAAAAACTTCAGATTTAACGGAAGGTCTCTAGCTATTAAATGGATATTTGCAATTTTAGAATTTGAAAAATTGGACCTCTGATGAAGATCGTATGCATTGATGCCATGCTACATGCACCCACACATTGCCACATACAATATTTCATTTTGAATATGGCTGAGATTATATGATTATTTAAAAATTATGAGGTGGATTTTGTTGGTTTTTAGCCATTAGTGAGTAGGAGGGAAGCTTTTGGCCGAAACAATTAATTATGCAGCATGCTTGTGAAATATATCCCGAATAAATTGCAAGCATTTTGGAACCATGACAAAGTCTTGTGGTAAGAATTTGTGTCTTTCTCTATGAGACTATTAGAGTTTTTTTTTTTTTTGGTGAAAAATTGAATGGGCTAAACACAATAAGTTATTGGCATAACTAGGTCTAGGAAGCACTAAAGAGGGTTGTGACTCGAGTGTGTGTAATTTCTATTATATCTCCTTCATCTACCGTGGAACCTTGTGCAGCTCTCCTAGTGGAGTTGGTTACACTGATCAAACCATGTAATTATAGTGTTCAATTAATTTCCTCATTCTATTTATTAAACTTTTCGATTGCTAGGTTAGACTAAGTTGAAGCAGATTGATTGTGACAAAAGAAGAAAATGTGAAAATTGATAAATTTGATGGGAAGGATTTCAATTTTCGAACATGCATATTGAGGATAACTATGTATTGAAGGAATATGTGCTTACCTTTGTCCAGGGAGAGCCAAAGTCGATGAAGTAAGCTGATTGGGATTTGATGGATATAAATGCATTGGGTGTTACTTGGTTGTCACATTGAACACTGTGGAAGAGAAGAACATGCAAATATAATGAATGTCCGTTGAACATGTACAAGAAACCCTCTACAATCAACAATGTCTATTCAAAATGACTCTATTTCACTTAAAAGATAGGCGAAGGTGCATCGTGGCTAAGAATATTAAGAATTCAATGGGGGATTGACTTTGCTAATAATATATGTATTTTGATTCTATTATTCCCATTAATTGATAGATGGAATACTATAATTCATCTATGTATATAATAAAGGTTATACATGCTCGTTGAAAGGCGCAATTTTCATACAATTACGCTTATTTGTTATTTCTCATTTTGTGTGTGTGTTTTTTTTTCTTTTACTTTCAATTTCTACTAATTCTCCAAATTGGGCTTGACAGTTGAAACACCGAGTTCAACATGATTTTCACGTTTCGTACGCGAATGGACCTAACGCTACGGAGAAAAGGGGATATTGACAGAGACCGTTACTTGCGTTACTTACGTGAAAGAAGGAATTGAAATGTCGTGTACTGTACGCATTGTTTCCTTGCACAGCTCTGTTACTTCCTGGTATCTGCTTGGGATGCTTCCTATCAAAATCCGAAAGGTAGAAGACGCCAATTTAAGCAGCCGAGTACGACTTTTCCCATTGTCGGGGCCAAAACTTTGTCCTCATCTTTCTGACGAGAAAAGAGTAGGAGCATCATAAGATGAATTGAAATGACTTACCACGAGGGGGACTTAGACTTTTGATGGCCCCGCTCTCGGATTCCCACTTCTTTTCTTCTCCTTTTTGAAAAAGAAAATCATTTTCCACCACAAGAATGTCTTTTTAAACAGCGAAATCACTCAACAAATTTAGACTACGACACCAAGACTTTTCTTTTTCTTTTTTTCTCTCTCAAAGAATGAAATGGGTTGGGTATCTTTTTGATCTGCAAAGTTCAAACCAAAAATCATTTTACTAAAAGCAAAAGTGGTTTCCTCTTAACTTATTTAATCATAGTGTTATGAGCGTGTGCCACGGTCTCTCCCCATTATTGAAGCGGAATTCATTTTTATTGTTCTTGGTCCAACATTTTTTCGTGCTCAAGCAATCAATAAAAGCACTTGGGAATGCTATTTTGGCCCCCCAAAAGAGAAAAAAAAAAAAAGATGTATAAGAATCATGAGGGAAGTCTTTCACTTCCACAATGAAAGAGATTCCGCCCCATCATGCACTTGAATTGAAGAAAGCTAAATGTAATTCTTGCTTTAAACTAGTCTTATTAATTCGCTGATGCTCTTGATCTTGCTGCCAAAAGTATGCTGAACTATCGGCACAGTTTCATTTTTTTTTTTAATTTTTCAGTAAAAAGAAATATAACAGACTATTTATAGTACCAGGGTCTCTCCCCAATTAGTGAAGCAAAATTCATTTTTATTGTTCTTAGTCCAATGCTTTTCGTGCTCAATTTTATTTTCCTCTTAACTTGTTTAATCATAGTGCGATGTGCGTGTGCCACGGTCTCTCCCTCATTATTGAAGCGGAATTCATTTTTATTGTTCTTAGTCCAAGGCTTTCCGTGCTCAAGCAATCAATAAAAGCACTTGGGAATGCTATTTTGGATCCCCAAAACAGGAAAAAAAACGATGTGTGTGAATCATGAGGGAAGTCTTTTGCTTCCACAATGAAAGAAATTTTTCCCGTCATGCACTTGAATTGGAAAGCTAAATGCGATTCTTGCTTTAAACTGGTCTTATTAATTCACTAATGCGCTTGATCATGCTGCGAAAAGTATGCTGAACTATTGGCACAGGTTTACTTTTTATTTTTTATTTTCAGTAAAAATAAATCTAACAAACTATTTATGGTACCGATGAGAGAGAGAGAGAGAGACTATAGAGCAAATTGTTTTGAAAAAAAAAAACAGTTAGGTCTGAAGAAATTGCTAGACCAATATCCAAATTATGTTCAGTCTGAAAAAGTTGTGCATTTTGATCATGAGTAGTCTTCCCCAAAGGAAGGACAATATCAAAGGGGCATCGCGTGTGAATATCTAATTGGCTTTAGTAATTGGGATTTGCTGGTTCAACTTCATACATAGGTAGAGAATTTGAAACACCGAGCGAGTTTGATATGATTTTCAACTTCTGCCTAAACCTATGCAGAAAGGGGATAGGGTTCGAGTCCCTTAATCCTATTATTAAATGGAAGAAGGGAATAATTTTTCACGTGATGTACTTGAAGATGTATTTTTGGATCATGCACCTGTTCATAACTTGAGATATGCTCAAGCTTGATCACTTTGATAAAGTTTACTCCGTCATGTTTCTGAAACTGAAATCAAATTGCATTTCTTCTCGGCACCAAAAACTAACCGGCAAATCGAGCAGGCCAAAGGTTGATACAAGCAGGACGCTTAGTTCCATAAGAGTACGAGTGCAACTCCGATGTACTCCTCACAATGAGCTGCAACACTGTCATGAAAACAAAATTCCATCTTGTTGACTAGTCAGAAATAGCATGTTCCCCCAACTTGTTGTCTACGCCACGAGTTTTCTCCCTCGTCCGAGATTGGGCTTTGTCCTGTTAAGAGTTCAACAGGGACCACTGCAAAACTGTACACATTGTTAAGATTCGACACAATCACTAGGGTAAAAAAGAGTAAAAGCGAGAAAGAAAATTTGAGACACAAGATTTTATTCTAATTCATTTTAAACTATTCTAATTCATTTTAAACTAGAGCGATATCCATAGAATTCCATTATAGTTAGCATATCGCACCTCTCTATTACATCTATTAATTATAGGAGAAAGAGCGGGACCCCAAGCCATCTTAACGATAGAAAATATGAACTACACCCCAACACATCTCTTTTTGTTAGTGAATTGATGCGTTTGGAAATAATCACAGGCTTGTTCATGCATAGCTAGAGATTCTTGTGAGAGGATGATGCCAGAAAGGACTACCTTCGCCGTGGTTCCCGATTTGAATGGCTGCAAATCTGAAAATGTTGCTACATCCCGGTTCACATGGTAAGATTTCATTGATCATAGAAATGTCAAAGCTTGAGCATATCAAGTCCCATCGATACGGAACCAATATGCACGTTAACAAACGAGGGAAGACCGGCATGGGGGGATCCAATTGATGACTTGTTTATAGCAGCCCTTGTGGACTTCAATAACGTTATCACCTGTGAACATTTATTGGAATGGGTGATTGACTTAAAGTCTCCAATAGCGATGGAATAGAGAGACCATCGATCCTTTTCTAGCTGTTATGCCGAAGATGACTTTCCTTGGCCCACGAGCTTCAAGTTGGCAGGCCATTATCAAACTTGGCTACGTCATTGGTCTTGTGTCCACCTATCTTCCACGACATCAAAAGTTATGCCTATGCCATCATCGAGGCTCTGATGAACTTGTGCTTGGGGCACTGCTGCCTCCTGAGGACAAAACTATGGATTCCTGACGAGTCGGGTGGCTATATTTAAGATCTCGGATGGTGCTGAGTAACTGTAAGTCACATGTAATTTTTTGTGGTGGACGCTTGGATGCCCAACCCTTTCGTTCTTCTGATCATTGTTCCGCAACTTCCGAGTTAACACAAGCAATTTCCGCATTTGCTATGATAAGAGCTTGTGAATTGGAAATGAATATACATCTTGCAAATGGCCTATTGTTAATAATCCTCACAAAAGACATCACAACAGTGGACGAGTACAAGGAATTGAGTAGCGTGCCATTTGGGCCTAGTAGAACACGAAGTAAATCAGTGCCATTTCCGAGATTTTTATCTAGTGAAACAATACAATTTTCGATCATGAGATTCTGATCGACAGTAATTCAATTTGAGATTTTTATTCCTGATTATGCCTTTCGGGCGGGAACGCTTTGCCAATTCCTTTTCTTCGGCATTTCTAGTCCAGGCAAATGGACGTGGGCTTGAGGGGGCCCTGGCTGCAAGAGAGGCCCAATTAGGTGGATAGTGAACTATTCTGGGGGAAGATTTGGGTTTTAGAGAAGTTAGGGGTGGAAATGGTTCAGTTCGGTTTGGTTTTTTTTTTTTTTAAATCGAACCAAACCGAATTGATAAGGAAATTTATTGAACTGAACTGAAATCCAATCCAAACCAAAACCAAACCGAATCGAAATCCCGGTTCAGTTTCGTTTTTCTATTTTTATGTTTTTTTTTGTTTTTGTTTTGTTTTTTTATGCACCCCTTTGAATAAATTTTTATTTTTTAAAAAAATCAATTTCTAATTTTTTTTCTTTTTCTTCTTCTTCTTCTTCATTGGCTGGTCATCAACCGTTGTAGCCTGCCATTAATCAGCCGTCGCCAGTTAGGCCAAAGGCAAGCTAGAGCCTCGCTCGATCAGGTGAGCTAGAGCTCGCTCAACGTTGGTGAGCTCGAGCCCGCCAAATTCAGAGAGTTGGGTGAGGCTCGAGCCTCACAAGAGGCCTCCAAAGCTTCGCCAATGTCTGGCGACCTCCAAAGAGGTTCAAGCCCCGCCCAGGTGGCCAAATCTGGCGGAGCTTGAACTCACAGGGGTCGGGCAAGCTCGGCCTCGCCACACGTCGGAGATGCTCAATCTTGCTGGCATCTAGCGAGCTTGAGCCTCACTGGCTTGTAGCAAGGCTCCAGCTTGCCTCTGGTCAGTCGCTTGCCACCACCATGGCTAGCAACCAACCAATGAAAGAGAAGAATAAAAAGAAAGAAAAGGAAAGAAAAGGAAATAAAGGAAATAAAAAAAACGATTTTAAAAAAAGGAAAAATAGAAGGAAATTTTTTTAGATTTTATCGGTTTGGTTTGGTTAATTGAACTGGTTAAAAAAGATTTGGTTTTTAATGCCGAACCGAAAATAAAAAAATAAAAAAACTGAAATTTTCAGTTTGGTTTGGTTCGGTTTGTGGCACCCCTAGTATACTACGAGCAGTGTGACCATTTATGAAACTTTCCATTATAAAAAATGTTCCAAACTTATGGAGAATAAAGGATTCACACAGAAAAAACAATTGCCAAATTGAGAAAAAAAAACTATGGAAAAAAGAGAAGACAGTGTTGGCCATGATCCCACTTTCTCACTTGTAGTTTTCGAGGTGATTATCAAATAAACATAGAATCTATAATCAATTAAATAGAAAAGTGGATAAAATATTGAAAATTACAATTATTGATGTTTTTTAGCGAACATATTTAATGCCCATGTGAAAATACAATCATCTAAATAGAAAAGCTCTTACTCAAAGAATTTGGTTGTGTGAAGTTTAAGACAAAAATACAAGAATTATACAACTCAAGGAGTACATCTAAGGAGGAGATCTTATGTTGTCAAAAAGCAGTGGTCAAGAAAGTTCTAACCACAAAAAAAATCTGTAGTTTGAATTTCACGATTTTGTGCTCAATTTATAATTTAATGTTGAAGACATAAAACTAATTCAATCTTGTGCTCAATTTATATACGATTGATTTTTAGTGTTTTTTATTTGCTATTGAGAATTGCCAAGTAAGGTTCGCGAGGAGGGGGAGAGATAATGCTGTAGCTACTGGGGTTCTTTCATGTTGATATTGTTGTTCGGTGGTGAGCTTTAATACATCAGGTAGTGAGGATTTAAATGATATCTTGGTCAAAGTAGCCGGAGCATAGACAATCGGCAACAATCCCTCTATGCCATCAGCAATTCAGTGCGATCTTCAGGGAAGAGCCGGGCGGAAGGCGGATGCATATTCGCATTCGCCTTCTTTTCTAGAAGGGAAACGGCTATCTTGTTTTTTTTTTACCCAAGCAAGTGACAATCTAACTGAATCATGAAGGCTGGTGCACTATGTGACTAATGTAAGTTCTGCAACAATCGAATTGATAGCAAGCATTCAAGGATCCCAAGACGAACTAAAATCACTACATCATGCTCGAGCTAGATGATTGCAAAATCGGCCCATACATGCTAAGATAATGCCTAGCAAATTCAAGGATTGGTATGATTTTACAGTTTATTGATCCCCAGCATCGAGAAAAAGTTTGTTACCAATAAGCAATAAATAACTGACCAAAATCCTCCCATTAGTAAACTAACAATATTTCCTTTCTTCTCTCTTTTCTCTTTCTTTTGCTCTGAAGACCGATTTCCATGACAAACTCAGCGATGTGACTCATAAGAATGAGAGGCAGAACAAATCTTCACCACGTTGCATATGAAAAGTGGCTGCACATCCAAAAATGTAGTGACATCCGCGTCAATGTGCGACTTGCTAGGTCTAAAAGCAGCAGCGTAAGATTCAGTTGCCTCATGGTCCTCTTGATTTTGCTGAGTACCCGAAGGATATTAGAGCTTCATTATCCCCTCCAAGTCCATTGCCACTTCTTTCATTGTAGGCCGGTTCCTCCCATTCAAGCTCAAACATCTTTTCGCAAGGTTAGCAATTGATCCAATCTCTTCCTTCTCACCTTCTTTCAAAACTTGAACTTCGACAAGCGATTCTTTTACCATCGAAATTACGAAATAGGTTGCAAGTCCTTATTGTTCCCTTAGTGATGAGATTAGCTTTTGTCCCGCTAAGAGTTCCGAAAGTCCTAATCCCTTTTCTTCTTGAGATCCACACAAAAGTTTCTCCAGGCATGACATTTCACACACATAGGTTTGTATTTATTTATATTTACATAGTAACCATTTTTGATTGCATCTCAGGCATGACATTTCACATTATGATAGTCATTTACATGGCTCGGATTCACATTCAAGAGATTCTTATGAACCTGATTATTCTAACTCAAAAGATGCAGATGATCCCAAGATTATTGAAAGGGAATGGCTCAGACATGAAGAATCCAAACCTCCTACTATTGAATAACTGATTACTCTGAATTTAGGAGATTTAGAAAACCCTTTGAAAACCAAGATTGGGGCAGGTCTTTCTCAAGAGATTGCTAATAAATTAGTTAGACTCCTAAAGGAATACCAAGATGTCTTTGCTTGGTATTATGTTGATATGCCGGGTTTAGATCCCGAAATTATGGAGTAGGCCCTGCCATTTGATCTTGACATTCCAACTAAGAAGCAGAAGCTTAGGAGGACAAAATCTGAGTTGTCAAAAAAAAATTGAGGAAAAAGTCATGAAACTCTTGAGAATAGATTTCATTGAAGTCACTCACTATGCTAACTGGATCGCCAACATAGTCCTAGTCATGAAGAAGGATGGACAGGTCCGAGTATGTGTTGACTACCACAACCTGAATAAAGCGAGTCCTAACGATGACTTTCTTTTGCCTCACATCGATGTCCTGGTTGATAGCACTACAGGATTCGAGTTGTTCTCATTTATGGATGGATTCTCCGGTTAAAACTAAATATGGATGAAAGAAGAAGATAAGACCAAAACGTCTTTTATTACCCCATGGGGAATGTTTTCCTATAAAGTCATGCCTTTTAGATTGAAGAACGCAGGGGCAACTTATCAAAGAGCTATGGTGGTGCTATTCCATGATATGATGCATAAAGAAATTAAAGTCTATGTTGATGACATGATTGCTAAGTCAAGACAAGGTGAAGATCACATTGAAGTATTAAGAAAGTTATTTGACCGATTGAAGAAGTTCAAATTGAGACTTAACCCCACCAAGTGTATATTTGGGGCAAAGTTTGGGAAACTCATCAGATTCATGGTTAGTAACAAGGGTATCGAGATAAATCCCTCCAAGGTGAAAGCCATATGTGACTTATAACCTCTTTCTATTATCAAGAAAATCAGCAGCCTATTAGGAAGATTGAACCATGTATGTTTATCTCCCAGCTATTGGAAACTATAAAGTCGTTCTTCAAATTGTTGAAAAAGAATGCCAAGGTCAATTGGGATGAAGAATGTTAGAAATCCTTCGAATAGCCTAAGCGATATCTTTCGCAACCCCCCATTTTGGTATAGCCTATTCAACGTGTACCTCAAATTTTGTATCTCACCATCCATGACGAGTCTTTGGAGTTATGCTAGCACAAAAAGGACTAAAGGCTGAGATAGAATGTACCATATACTACCTCAATAAGAAATTCACTACCTTTGAGATCTAGTATCTCTAAGTTGAAAAAACATGTGTAGCCTTAACTTGGGTGTTACACCAATTGGGGCAATATTTTTTTGACTATCGCATCATATGGGTAACTAAGAATAACTGGATTAAATATCTTTTGGACAAGCCTACATTGGTCAAAAGGCTTGCTAAATGGCAAATATTATTCTCTAAGTTCGCTATTCGAAGCATAGCACAGAAGTCCATCAAGGGTTGAGCCATAGCTGACATGTTAGCTAAAGATCTCAAGAAATCTGATGACTAGGATGAAGTCAATGAACGGATTCACCTGATTTCACGTGACAAGTGGACCATGTATTTTGATGGCTTAGTTAAAATTTATGGTTCAAGTACTAGGACAGTTTTGATATCCCTAGCTGGCCAATATTACCCAATAGCTGCAAAGTTGGTATTCCCTTGTATCAACAATATTTCTAAATATGAAGCTTGTATCCTTAGTCTGCAGTTGGCCATTGATATGAAAGTTAGAAAGCTTTAAGTCTATGGTGATTCTATGCTCATCATCTTCCAAATGGAAGGTGAATGGCAAACGTGAGACATGAAGTTGATTCCTTACCACAAATATCTCGAAGACTTAGTCAAGGAACTTGATGAAACATCTTTTGATTATTTTCCAAGATCACAAAATTAATTTGCTGATGTCCTAGCGACTTTATCATCAATGTTATAAGTAACTGATGGCTTGAGCATCAATCCACTACAAATTGATATCTTGAGGAAAACCTCTTATTGCATATTGATTGAAGAAGAACTTGATGGTCAACCTTGGTATTATGATATCATGAATTACCTTCGAGAAAGTAAATTTTCATAAGGAAGCCAAGCTAATGATCGAAAATACTTAATCAAGTTGGTATCTAAATTATTCCTCTATGGAAGAGTCCTTTATAAAAGGCCTTTTGATTCAGTTTTATTGAAGTGCGTAGACGTGTAAGAAGCCAAATTATTGATGAAGGAAATACATGAAGAAGAGTGTGGCCCCTATATGAACGGTCATCTCTTGGCAAGAAAAATCATGAGGCTAGATTACTATCAGTTGACCATGGAAGCCGATTATATTCAACATGTAAGGTGTTGTCACCAATGCTAAGTCTATGAAGACAAAATTGACACTCCTCCTGATGAACTGCATTAGATATACGAGTCATGGCCTTTCTTGATGTGGGGCATTGACATCATTGGACCAATTAATCCCAAGGTGTCAAATGGACACTACTTTATCCTGGTGGCCATCAATTACTTCACCAAATGCATTGAAGCCAATTCTTATGCCCACGTTACTATCGCGACCTCTTTTTTTTTCGGCGCCCGATCGGGGCGGGCACCTTGCGGAGGCTAATGGCTCGGCTGAATTTAGTTATGCCCGGACTCTCCCAAGTCCACAAATTCACAACTTAATGGTTCAAGTTTTTAACCTATAAATTAATTTTATAACGGAGTCGCCACTAATCAATTTGGCGTAGGTTGATTAGAAATCCATGTGAAGTATTGGGAGAAATACTCGCTCCTGCGCAACAAGAAAAATTAGGATCGGGGACTTGATTACACTAGTTAATCACTAATGCCCTTTCGGTACCTAATCTTGTTTAAACCCTGAGGTTTTTTTTTTATGCTTGGGGGATTTTTCATGCGTTTTTGGGATGAAAAAACATTCTTTGGGTCTTTTTCTCATTTTATTTTTTGGACATAAAAGGGATTTTTGGATTTTTGGGTATTTTTAGAAAATACAAGTCTTTTTGGCTTTTTATGAATTTTTTTTTTTTTTTTGCTTTTTCATGAATTTTTGGATTTTTGGCATTTTTTGGAAAATATGAAATATTTTTTATTTTTTATTTTTTTGGAAAATAAATTATTTTTCATCTTTTCTTGATTTTTTTGGAAAATAAAATATTTTTACTATTTTTCGAAAATAAGTCATTTTTTATCATTTTTGAAATAAATTATTTATTTATTTTTATTTATTAAAACATTATTTTAAATAATAAAAACTGACCCGGGTCGGATCCACGGGTTGTGTTCGACTTGGGCTAGCCCAAAACGCAAACGGGCTCGTTACGTGGGCCCGACTTTTTTTTTTTTAAATCCTTAAAACGACGCCACGGCCGGGCATTTGGGGACGCCCAACCCAACCCGATGACCCGGCCCTGGCAGCCCGATCTCCCAGCGAAACCCTACCCGACCCGACTCCGACTCACGACCCATCTTCCAGCCCCTCTAAAATCGCGAACCCTACCCGACTTTCGAGACCCGGACGAATCCGCGACGCTGAAGGGGGGGAAATGGAGACGTTATGGCAGCAGCGGCGGCTACGGCAGCTACGGCGACGACGATGACGGCGGCGATGGCGGCTAGGTCAATGGAAAATGGTGATTGAGATGAATAGCAAAGGCAACGGCAGCGGGCTTTTCACCTTTCTTAGAACAGGAACAGCGACGAACAGCCTCCCACCTGGCGGCGACGATCGAGGCGCGGCGAGGGTTTCTGGAGAAGCAACAGTGATGGCGATGATGGCGACAATGGCGTCAGGACGGTGGCATGGTGTCAGGGCCGCGGAGGGGCTCAGTCACCCCAGAACTGAGGCGCAGATCTCGTCCGGACCTTCCTCAGCCTTGATTTTCTCTCACTCCGGCCAGATCCAAGCCTCCATCGGCCAAATCTGACCCTCTCGAACTCGCTCGCCGCCAGCCTTCCCTGAAGTCTCTCGATGGAGGGTGGGCTGAGCTCGCGACTCGAGTTCTCCCTTGCGCTCGCCCTTTGATCTTTCCCAATGTCTCTCAGTGAAAGATCTCCGAGCTCGCCACACCCTCCAACGGTGCTTGCGGCCGCCTATTTATAGGCAAAGGAAATCTGATCGATGGAGGGCCTCGGTCGCCGACTTCCAGCTTGCCCACCGGTTCCCCTTGGCTGAACCGGTGTCCCATCGAGCTTTCCAGCAAAGCCTGCTCAGCATTAATGGCGCTTGAGATCTTATCCTCTCCGGCCAACGTCGGCCTACTCTCCTCGGCCATAGGCCGTCCTTCACGCGTCAGCTTCCCTCACGCGCGTAAGTTGCAGCGGCGAATGAGAGGGAAGGAGGAAGAAGAAGAGAGAAAGGGGTCGGGTGAGGGGGTGAAAAAGGAGGAGAGTGGGCCTAGGGCCCGCGCGAAGGGAGGAAGGGCTGGGCTGGGCTTTTGCTTTTGCTTTTTTTATTTTTTTTTGTTTTTTTGTTCATTTTTTTTATTATCTGAAAACTTAATTAATAAAATAAAACCTAAATAAATTAAGGCGTCAATAGTTACTACAAAGAGTGTGACATGCTGATTTTCCAATTTTGTTTTCATTAGAATGAGTAGGGCATTTCATCTACGTGCTTATAGTTCTTTTCTCTAAATTGGCCACTCATGATATAATTAGTCTATCAAGTAAAGCCGTTAAGGGATTCTAATGCATTAGACTTGAGAATTCGACCAGGAAACGACTTCTCAACCGAGCTAATCTGCAAGGGTAATTACGACACAGTTAAAAATCGATTAGAGATCGGAGATAGGTCAACTCAACAAAAGTTTGTAGTTGAGTATGAGTGATTCCACCTAATTGCACAATTCTTATCGATCGGCACTAGACCGATTCTTCTATCGTTTTGGTACCCTATGTCCTCATTTGAAACCTCGAGATTTTCACGACAACTAAGAGTCACCAATGTGTTGAAGATGTACATTGTGGCTTGAAATTAATCAACCACAGGTCAAATGCACGAAAATTCCTAAAAGCTATCTGGTAGATTAGGACGCGCTAGAATCGCACTAGAATGAAATTAACCGTGAATTTGACACCGAATTCAGAAATTGGAAGTCCTGTCGTGTCATAAATCATTTTAGAAAGGTCGACTCATTTTTAGAAGATTTTTCTGCAAACCGATTTTGTTGGCGAAAAATCAAAGTATGGTTAATTTGGTTCGAGAAAATTGGTAGGCCCCTTTTGGTCATACTTTTGGGATCCAAGCCGATTCTATGGTCAAGGAAAAATGTGGATTTAAGAGTGATTACATTGGATGAGTTTATGAGCTTCAATTTGGACGATTTGATTTAGGAATTGAATGAAATTGAATGGATTTGATGTACAAATGTCCAAAATTCGTATGCCGTGGGGTGAGGAACATTTTGGACCCTTTGCCAAGCTTGTTGAGGAAGATTGAAGAGAGAGAATGGCTAAGGTCATGGGCTTTCATGGTGGGGGAAAGCTGAGGAGAGAAAGACAAGTGTTGATCTCTTGAAGGCCACCAAGGGGAGCCCCCTCTTTAATAGCATTCTTCTCCCTCAATTGCATAATTAGACTCACTAATCCATCCACTAAGCATTCATCTAATCTAATTAACATTTAAATAAACTAATCTTACCACCAAAATATTCTTAGACTAATCTAATCACTCATTAAGCATAATTAACTTCCTAAGTAGAGATTAGTGAATAAACTCACCGTTCCGGTGAGTCCAAGACGATGGTGACGTGGAGGCGGCCAACAATCCTCCTAGCGGCGACACCAACGAAGGCCAGGAAGGGCTCAGAAACGGGTTTTGAAGCTTCCAAAACCTTGTTGTCTTCTGCTTCTGTTCTTGTTGAACCAAAGAGAGAGAATCAACAGCTAATTCGGTAAGAAAGGGCTGATCGGAGCTCCAGCGAGCGGGTGGTCGACAACCGGTGGCACCCAGGGGTCAAGGGAGACTTGCTAGTGGTTGGTATGGGTGGAGGTAGGGTCAAAATGGGGAGAAAATGACTGAAAATCGCAAAACAGGTAAAACAGTGCACTCAGGTGGCTTCTAGACGGTCCGGCGACCGATTCCTTCTCACTAGCATACAGGTCGGCCGACGACTCGTTTCGGCGAGCGGCGAGGTCCGGCAAACGATTTGGGTGTGTTGAGCACAATGGTGGGTGGCACGGGAGCTGATTCGCATGGGAAGACAACTTTTAACTTAGATCTTTGGAGAAAGGTCAGCTGGAGCAAAAACTAGAACAAGGAGAAAATAAAAGGGGAAAATGGTCCAACGGTTGTGCGACGGTGGAGGGGCTGTTGTTGCTTGGTTTCCTAGTTCGTTGAAGCTCAAGATGGACAACAACAATGGAGAAAGCAAAGAAAAAGGAAGAAGAAGAAGTGAGTAAAGAGAAGGGTTCCCTTGGTGGCTTCTAAGGGCTCAACACTTGCCCAATTCTCCTCACACTTGCCCCCACCACCCATGGCCCTCATCCTCTGCCATTTGCAGCCACCAATCTTCCTCAACACACTTCCCAAGTGATGCAAAATGTTGTGTACCCCATGGCCTACGAATTTTGGACATTTGTACATCAATTCCCCTTCAATTCCATTCAATTCCTCTTCAAATCTATCTAATTGAAGCTCAAATAATTTGGCGAAGGTGTCCTTGTCCCTCTTATGATTTTTTTCCCATCAATTGATCCAACTTGACGGCCAAATATGCAATCAAAAACGGCCCTCTGATTTTCCCGATCAAAAATAGCCTTACTTTGATTTTCCGCCAAAAATCTCGGTTTATAGAAAAATCTTCTAAGAATGATTCAATGTTCCTAAAATGAATTGTGACATGACAGAACTTTCAATTTCTGAAATCGGGTTTAAATTCATGGTTAATTTCAGTCTAGCACGATTTTAGCCCGTCCTAATCTATAGGGTAACTTTTAGGAATTTTCAGTACAATTGACCTGTGGTTGATTATTTTCAAGCCATGACATAAATCTTCAACACATTAGCGACTCTCAGTTGTCGTGAAAATCTCGAGATTTCAAATATGGACACAGAGTACGCAAAACGATAGAAAAATCGGTCTAGTGCCGATCAACGAGAATATTTAAATCAGGTGGAATCACCCACACTCCAATCACATATCTCAGTCAAATCGACCTATCTTTGATCTCTGTTCGATTCTAACAGTGTCGTAATGACCCTTGCAGATTAACAATGTCGAACATCCAATTCACGGTTTAATTCTTAAGTCTATTGCATTTAGATTCCTTAACGGCTTCACTTGATAGACTAGTTATCTCGTAAGTAATCAGCTCGGAGAATAGAGCTAAAGGCGCGTCGATGAAAAACCCGACTTAGATAATTGAAAACATAATCAGAAATTTGGGATGTCACACAAGTCATCTTCAACAGCACCCCTTCATAGTCAAAGTCTGAAAATCAAAGAGGTTCGTCACAAGAATTTCAAAATTTGTGCAAAGAGCTTGGAAGTTAGCCAAGTTTATCATTGGTCAAAGTTTCCTTAACGTCCTTTGTTGCCTTGCTGAGAAGCACCACCACTCATTACAGGCGAAGGACTCTACAGCACCATTGAGCCTTCATCATTAGGCTTGCAACAACTGTCCAACAACTCTCGGTGTCCTTGCCCAGTTGTTCTTTCCTGAGCCTTTGACGGAAAACATCAACCATGAGTTGACCACCACCGGGCCATCCTTGCCCCCAACGGTCCCCTCATTGCACCATATGTGACCCGTGACGACTTGCTACCACGCTAGGGCATACGCTGGTCATCCTCATCCGAATTTGATTTGAATATTTTATTGCTTAAATATATGCCTTTTGATATCCAACGTGCATATTTGAGTGATAAGTAATATCCATTAGGATTTGTTTCCTAATGCACAACCGCACACTGATTTTTTTTTTATTCCATCTATAAGGCCTTAGATGGAATAATTAATCATGTAGGAATAAAATTAATATTTTGATCTTTAAGGCTTAAGAACAATTTATCAATTTTATCTACGAAATAATCAAGTTGATTAGATATTGTCTCCTAATTCGAACAGTGGATTGATATCTTTGATGATCCTGAGTGATTTGGTGCTTTATCTTGCTTTAACTACTTTATTTATGTTGAAAATACAAAAAAAAAAATGCATATCATGTAGGTTAGAATTGATTTCCTAGAGAGAATCGCATGATAGAAGAGTTTAGCTACCCTTTCTTATTAAATTAGAGTCATGACCAGGCACCACAAGCAAGGTCAATGTCAATTTAGATGAAAAGGTGATTCATATCGGCTCTGGAATAGGGTATAAAGGAACATATAATTGCATACGAGACTAAGGTAATAATGTAATACCAGTTAGCGCTATGGAAAGATTCCCAGCCCTAAAAGGGAGGCTTGCCGATTACAATAGCATCTAGATTAAATAGCATCTTTAAATTGATTTGCTTGTTAAGATAAGTTTCTAGGTTAAGATAGGAATTAGGTTAAATTATTTCCTAGCTTAGAATAGATTATATCTCACTTTAGGTAGATTTTTATTTATGAATTTTAATAAAAAATGTAAAAATATCATGTGCATGTCATATAGAATTAGGTTCATAGATGCATGTCATTTAATGATAGTTGCTAGGTGTCACGCCCCGATCTTCGAGCGCGTGTCCATCCCTCGGTGGTCGATAAATTTGCGACATCTCAAGATGCGTCACCGACCCATACATTTTAATACGCATGCGGAAGAGAATAAATAAATCCCCTGACAACAAAAAGCTTGGGATAGAAAGGCAAGCAATAATTCCCAACCAAAACAAGTCTTTTATAAACACACAGGTTTATATACAATACTAGGCTATCTACAAAAGGCCGGCTCAACGAAAAGGGAACTGTCCTATGACCGGCTAGTCAGACACGTTCGCCAATCCTTCGGTCTCCATCTCCCCAGACTTCAGGGCTTCAGGTCCTCCACGACCATCATCTAAAGACCTGAAAATGTTGAGCCCATGACAAGGTGAGATAATGTCTCAGCAAGTTCACCCCCTAACTCTGACTAGGAAGGAAATACACTCAAGGGTGGCATAGACACACAATACAGAGGACTTACCTTGCCTTTGTTCCCTCCTACACGTCAGTACAGTTCATAATCTCAACCAATCAAATCAGTCCAATCAATTTAATACCATCGATACTATCTATCATTCAATCCAATCAATAATCTATCAATCCATACGATCTATCAATTCAATACCAACTATCAAATCACTTCGTTGATACAATAACTGCTCACCAAAGCTAATATAGATAGATAGTAGCTCACCAAAGCTGATATATATATAATTGCTCGCCAAAGCTAATTAATGCTCACCAAAGCTGATATATATAATTGCTCACCAAAACTGATTAATGCTCACCAAAGCTGATTAATATATATAATTGCTTACCAAAGCTGATTAATGCTCACCAAAACTATTAAGGTACTCAAAAACCACTAACGGTGTCACAACCCGACACCCAGTATTTTTCAATTAAAATACCTATATATCACAATCATCACTCAAATTCACAATTTAGAGATCAATAGCAAAAATTAACCACACCACTGCAATCAGTACGAAATTCTATCGAGCGGCTCTCCTAGTATAATTTCCGGAAAATATTAATTAATTAAATTCCGAAATTAAATTAATTTAAATATAAAATAATATAAATAAATAATAATTAATTTAAATAATTAATTAAATAAATAAAATTAATTAATTCAAAGTCTAATCATGCTTACACTAATCTAATTGCATAATTAAACTAATTAAACCATCCACTAATCAAATCCATCACATAATCTAATAAGTCCTCAATTAAGCTAATCTAACCACCTAAACATGCTTAGCTTAATCTAAACACCCCTTAAGCATAATTAACTCCCTAAGTAGAGTTTAGTGAGTAAACTCACCGGTTTAGCGTTCCGGTAAGTCCACGGCGACGGCAACACCAAAGCAAGCAATAAACCTCCTAGGGACGACACCAAGCGAGGCCGAGAAGGGCTCGAAAACCAGCCACGAAGTCCCAAAGCCTTGCTGATTTCTCAGCTTCTGTTCTTGGCTAAACGACGAGGAAAGGGATCAACGGAGTTGCTACGGCCTAGGCGAAGACAGGTGGGGCTTCCGACGGCTTCAGGCGGCGACGTATCGCGGCTAGGCGACTGGACAATGCTAGATGGAGACGGACAAGGCTCAAGACATCCAGGGGACTCACGGGCTTGGGCACGCAAACAGGCTGGGCAAGTGAGCAACCAGCGGGCTTGACGGACCAAGCAAATAGCTCCGGGGAATGGATGGCGGTGGTGCAGCTTCGAAGGCATCCAGGAAGGCTCAGGGGACACGGCTGGATGCGGGAGAGAGCGCGGAACAGCAGGGACACGCGGTGATGGGCTCGGGCGCGCGCAAGCAACTTCGATAACCAAGCGGCGTTGAACAGCGGCGGGGAAGGCGTACAATGGTGGGGCTGGCTCAGCTGGCTCTCCTCTGGTTCTCTCAAGCTTTTCCTAAGCCTCAACAATGGAGAAAGCCAAACTTCAAGGAGGAAAAAGGGCTGCTGAAGAGAGGGTACCCCAACTGGCCTCCTAAGCTTCCAACACTTAGCCAAACACTTGAGAGCTTGCCCCCCACCACTTGGGCTGTCATCCTCAGCCAAAAGCAGCAGCCAAGCTTCCCTTAGAAGCTTCCCAATTGGTCCAAATGTTCTCTCCCCCATGGCCTACGAATTTTGTACACATTCCCCTCCAATTCCATCAATTCCCCTTCAATTCTCATCCAATTGAGTTCAATTTGTTGTCCATAAATCCAACCAATGTGCCATCATCCTAACCAACATTTTTCCTTGTCCAAAGATCCCACTAGACAGTCAAAAGTGCCCTAAAAAAAGGTCCCCCAAAATTCCCAGTCCAAAACGGCCTAACTTTGGATTTTTTGCTAAAAATCTTAGCTTGTAGAAAAATCTTCGGAGGATGAGTCGACAGTCCTAAAATTATTTGTGACATGATATAACTTCCAATTTCTGAAATTGGGTTCAATTCTGCGGTTAATTTCAATCTAGCGCGATTTTAGCACGTCCTAATTTACCGAGTAGCTTTTAGGAACTCTTAACGCTTTTGACCCATGGTCGATTATTTTTTAGCCACAAAGTGCATCTTCGACACATTGACGACTCTCGACTGTTGTAGAAATCTCAATGTTAAAATACGGACACAAGGTACCAAAACAACAGAGAAATCGGTCTAGTGCCGATCGACAAAAACTTTGCAATTAGGTGGAATCACCCACACTTTATCACATGACTTTGTCAAATCGATTTATCTCTGGTCTCTAATCGATCTATGCTGTAAAGACCCTTGCAAATTAGCATGGTCAAACGGTTAATTCTTAGTCAAATTCTCAAGTCTATTGCATTTAGATTCCTTAACGGCTTCACCTAATAGACTAGTTATCTTATGAGTGGCCAACTCGGAGAAAAGAGCTATAGGCGCATCGATGAAAAGCCTGACTCATTCACTTGAAAATAGAATTGGAAAATTAGGATGTCACACTAGGTCCATTTAATTAAAAATTTTATGTCCTTAGAATTAGATTATTTGGTTAAATTGCATTGCATATAGATTAGATTTCATTAAACAAGAGAAAATCCTAAAAAAGATTGAGTAATTGTGTATTAATTAAAAGTCACATCTAGGGATGTTGATGTGAATTCTAAGCTAACATTGCAGATACTTTAGTTGCTATAAGATAAGTCCTATAATTTATTCACTACTTTCTTAGGTGTTAAATTGGTTGTTTGTGCACCAACATAATCATATCACATGTTAAGAAAATAAATTCAATTCAATTCAAGTTGCCTACAAAATATTTTTTTAAGAATAAAAGAGAAAAAGTACATAAATAATGTTAGAGAAATCTAGCATAATCAAGTCTCGAACTCATAATCTCTAGTTCGCAAGAGTAAAGTAAATCTCCCGTTACTTTACTTAGGTTTCTAATGACCCACCAAAAAACATATTAGTGTCTACTCCTGATTGAAACATAATTTGCATGTTAAAAACTTAAACCCTAAGCACGAATTGGTATTAGCTTGAGAGGGCATGAACTAAGTTTAGACTTATTAATTCATTAGCCAAACCCTAGGTGGTCCACCTAAGGATAGGTTGCAACAATTATTATTAACCTTAACCTTAACCCTAATCCTAAGCGTAACCACCATCCTAATCAAGGGTTAAGAAGTTACTCACAGGATCAGTTTTTCGAGCTTTGACGATGAGCGACAATGATGACGACGACGGCACGATGATTCACAGCCTTGGATGGTGGGGACAATGGTGAGGGTGCATGGCAAAGGGGATCGCGTGAAACGGCGGTGAGAGCGGCACGGCAAAGGGGATAGCGGTGGTGGCAATGAAGGTGCACCGAATGACATGTTGTGGTTTGGCAAGGTGCGGATCACGGCATTAGGTGGTGACAAGCAAGATGGCAAACGACATTACGACAATAGCGACAAAGGACGATGCTGGACAAAGGACAGCAAGGTGGCACGACATCGTGAGACGACAGTCGGCGATGAGGCGGCAACAGCAAAGGGAAGCAATGGATAGTGGGGTGACCAAGAGAGAAAGAAAGAGAGGGAGAGATGAACCGAAAGGGGGAGATGAACTGAGAGAAAAGGGGCTTTGGTGATGAGGATGTGAGAGAGAGAGAGAGAGAGAGAGAGAGAGAGAGAGAGAGAGAGAGAGAGAGAGAGAGAGAGAGAGAGATGAGGGAATGAGTTTCATCCAAGTTTTCCCCATCTAAGCATTAATGAGCTTGGTACAAATTTCCCTAATTCACTTTTGGCCAAGTCATTTACATGGCTACAAATGCTTCTTAAAATCTTCCTATCCAGGTTTCATTAAATGCAAGATTTCCTGCATGTGCCATAATTGGAATTAAACTAAGGAAACAAAAGGTTGGACTCCCCCTTTTCTCTTCAACTAGGCGCCTCTCTTCTCTTTGGATGACTATAAATTATTAGGCCAACTGGCTTCTAGAAAAGGCAAATTAGGGATTTAATTAAATTATAATCCAAAACACTATTCATGCACATGGGTATTTTAATGTGCAAGCTTTCAAAAGACCATGGTGGGTGTAAATGGCTTGATGGGCACCCTTGGGCCACCCATGATGGGCAGCCCATTGGGCTCGTTCATGACTTATGCCCTCTTGGCTCCTTGTTCATGGTCTGTTTCCACCTTTTCGAAAATTTACAGTCCAACAATGAAAATTGAATTTTTATCTTAAGGTGACCATCCCTTGCTTTTCCATGCTTCATCAATTATCATCGTAATTTTATTTCGAAGATGGGGGTTGTATTGAGGATGTTGCAACTCCCCCCTTGAAGAAACTTCATCATCGAAATTTGTAGAATTACTTATGCCTTCAAATAAATGAGGATATTGATGTCTCATTACATCCTCACTTTCCCAAGTTGCTCCATCAGTACCATGATGTACCAAACAACCTTGACTAAAGGAATGACCTTGCTGCACAGCACTTGCCCTTTTCTGTTAATGATCCACACCAGCTATTCAATGTACGACACTCTATCATCGATTTCAATTTCCTCAAAACTGAGCACATGTGCTAAGTCCTATTCATATTTCCTTAGCATGGATATGTGATACACATTATGAACATAAGCAAGTCTAGGTGGCAACGCTAATCAAGCCAAGGTCTCTATTCATTCTAGAATCTTGAAGGGTCCAATGTACCTCGAGCTCAACTTCCCTTACTTGCCAAAGCATGACGTTCCTCTCATTGGTGACACCTTAAGGAAAACGTGATCACCTACTTGGAATTCCAAAGGCCTTCATTGTTTACTCGCATAGCTTTTTTGGTAGCTCTGGGTTATCTTTAGCGTGTCTCTAATAATGTTAACCACATCCGCGAATTGTTGAACTAGCTCGGGGCCAATATTCCTTCTTTCTCCAACCTCATCCTAACATATAGGTGTTTTGCAGGCACAACCATATAGTGCCTCAAACGGCGCCATTCCAATGCTCTATTGGTAGCTTTTGTTGTACACAAACTCGACAAAGTGTAATTGCTCTTCCCATCCTCCTTTAAAATCCACAACGCAAGCTTGCAACATATCCTCAAGTGTCTAAATGGTCCTCTCGGATTGACCCTCTATTTGCTGATGATAAGCTTTGCTAAATTACAACTTCGTTCCCATGGCAATCTATAGATTTTTCCAAAATGCTGATGTGAACTTGGGGTCCTAATCCAAAGTGATCATCATGGGCACTCCATGCAGACGAATTATTTGCCGCACATATGGTTTGGCATACTTGTCTATGGCAAAGTCTTTTCATACAGTAATAAAATGTGCTGACTTGGTCAAATAGAATCGTTACCTCTCTACCTAATCGGTAGTCCCATCACAAAATCCATTGTGTGTGCTCCCATTTTCACTTTGGAATTTCTAGTGGTTACAATAGTCCATCAGGTTTACAGTTTTGCACTTTTACTTGTTGACGTGTCAGGCACTTGGCCACGTGCTTAGCGACGTCTGTTTTCATGTCATTCCACTAATAATACTACTGAAGGTTCCGATACATCTTTGTGCTTCCTAGATGTATGCTATAGTTGCTTTTGTGAGCTTTTGCTAGAATCTCTTCCTTGACCTATGTATTGTTGGGCACTCATAATCGTCCTCTAAATTTCAATATCCCATCTTCTGCTAATTTAAAATCTGGTTTCCTCTTTTTCTCTTTCTCTTGCAAAATTCTTTGGATTGATAGATCCATCAACTGCAGTACTTTAATCTTGGTCTGCACTTTGAGTTCGATTTGGAGGGTAGCCATAAAACTAGAAATATGGTTTACCTCAAATCTGAAATCTAAATCTCGCACTCCTAAGAGAAGGAACCATTCTCGAACCATTATTTGTGCAATTGTTGACTTTCGACTGAGCGTCTGCTATCTTGTTGGCCTTTCTAGGATGATATAAGATATCACAGTTGTTGTCCTTGAGAAGTTCCATCCAATGGTCTCATGTTCAATTCCTTCTGAGAAAACAAATACTTCATACTTTGATGGTCGGTGTAGATCGTGAAATTTTTTTCTACATAAGTAGTGCCTCCGAATCTTCAAAGTGAAAATGATTGCTACTAATTCAAGTCATGCATTGGATAGTTTTGCTAGTGAGGCCTCAATTATCTAAATGCATAGGCCACCACTCTTCCATGTTGCATCAGGACCCAACCTAGTCCCTTATTTAAAGCATCTCTGTAAATCTCGTAACCTCCAGGACCAAACGATATCATTAATACTGGGATAGTAGTCAACTTGTGTTTGAGCTCTTGAAAACTGTTCTCGCACTTATCCGTCCAATCGAACTTTACTTCTTTCTTTAGCAGTCGCATCAAGAGCGTAACTATTCTAGAGAATCTTTTCATGAATCACCAGTAGTAGCCAGCCAATACCATAAAATTTCGATCTTCAATCACTATTGTTGATCTTGGCCAATTCATGACTGCCTCAATCTTTGTTGGCTCCACGAAAATTCCTTCGCCAGATATTACGTGATAGAGAAAAGCTACCCGATTGAACTAGAACTCACACTTACTAAACTTGGTGTAAAGGGCGTGTTCCCGAAGGGTTAGCAACACCATCCTCAAATGCTTTTCATGCTCATTTGGGTTCTTCAAGAATATCAGTATGTCGTTGATGAATACTATGATGAATTGATCCAAGTACACCTTGAATACTCGGTCATTAGGTCCATGAAAGCAGCTGAGGTATTGGTTAACCCAACGGCATTAGCGTAAACTCATAGTGACCATATCATGTTTGAAACATTGTCTTCAAGATATCTTCCTTCTTCATCCTCAACTAATGATAGCCTATCCTCAAGTCTACCTTGGAGAGTACCAAAGCTCCTTGAAATTGATAAAACAAGTCGTCAATCCTTGGTAGTGGATACTTATTCTTAATCGTCACTTGATTGAGTTGTTGATAGTCTATGCACAGACACAACAACCCATCCTTCTTCTTCACAAATAGGACTAGTGTTCCCCTAGCGATACACTAGGGCAAATGGATCCCTTACTAAGCAACCCTTGCATTTGTACTTTCAATTCCTTCAGTTTTAACAATGATATTCGGTAAGGTGCCTTGGAGATCGGTTTCATTCCGGGGGCTAACTCAACGACAAATTCTATCTCTCTTTCTAGGGGCAATCTTGATAATTCCACATAAAAGACGTCTGCGAAGTCTCACACCATGGCGATATCTTCCAACTTTGGTTTTTCCATTAGCATATCTACCACTATTGCCAAATAGCTCTGACAACCCTCCTCTAGTAGTCGTGTTATCTCGAACAATGTAATCAATGGTATCAAAGGTCCTCCCCTGTTCCCTATGAACTCATAGCAAGAACAACCAAATGGGTTGAATTGTATTATCTTACTATAACAATTCACTGTGGCTCATTGTTTCTTAAGCGAATCCATTCTAATAATGACATCAAAGTCATACATGATCGAAATAGCTAGGTCTATCAATTCTTTCCAACCACTAATAATTATCTCGCATCCTTGACAGCCTAAAACAGATAGCACCTTATCCTTCATAAAGGTGGAGATGCTAAGGACCGTTTCCAATGGCTTCAGTTCTAAACTAGCTAATCTAACGAACTACTTTGCTATGAACGAATGTGTAGCTCCCATATCAAATAGCATAAACAGTATGCTGGTGTAAGGAGACTGTATCTATGATTAGGCCCGAGAGCCCTTCGCCTCCTCTCTGGTCACCGCATACACTCTTCCTTGAGTTAGGGTTGATCAAGGTTTTTTTGTGATATAGTCCCAAATTACTGTCCCACGTACAGCTGTTGGGGTTACATCTTGACTAGGCGACGAGAGCAATTTTGCACCTGATGTCCATGTTGGCCACACCCAAAGCACACTCTCATCTTGGTAGGGCCTAGTGTTGTTTCATGCTGCCTACCACAAAATTCACACCCGCTATTAAGATTGCGTGCCAAATTCCCAATGCCATTCTTCTTGTTGGGAGGGATGGAGTGTTTTCTCCTATCATTGGCCTCTTCCCAAACCAATGGTGGTCTCGATTAGAGTCATATAAAGATCCAGATGCAATTGCTTGTTTGGACATATCCCTTTCAATCAACTGGGCTCTTTCATATAACTTGTCATAGTCTTTCAAGTTTTGGGGCACCAAATGGCTACGGATTTCCGGCTTCAAGCCATCCAAGAATCTCCTCACTTTTTCTACCAGGTCCTTAATCATCCTTGGCACATACTTTGACATCATTCCGAAATTCGTTCGTAAAAGGCATCCCGTTGATATGGAGGCATCCAAATCCATCGCGTATCGTCCCTCGTAATCATATGAGTACAAAACCATTTATGTGATCACATAAGCACATCAACCACTCAAGCCAATTTTCATCTTTCAAATTAGCTAATGCTAAAATGTTTAATGCTCACACATTATACACTAACAATTTTTTTACACACAAAAATGCCATGAAAATTATCCACCAAAATAATCATACATTAATCTCATGGCACATAATATCACACCATGAGTTCACTTATCAACATAGCTTATCACTTTTCAAAACAATACATCATAAGTACTATAAAATTTTCAAAATAAATTATCACAACTACTTATCACTATTTAGGATGGGCTATCACAAGCACTTATCACCTTTTAAGATAAGCTATCACAAGCATTTATCATTATTTAAGATAAGCTATCATATACACTTATCACTATTTAAGATAAGTTATCACAAGCAATTATCACTATTTAAGATAAGCTAGTACATGCACTTATCACTATCTAAAATAAGCTATCACCTTTGCTTATCACTTATCAAGATAAGCTAACATATTTGCTTATAACTTATCAAGATAAGCTATCACATTTGCTTATCACTTATCAAGATAAGCTATCACCCAATTCACTTTATCTCTTAATCTTAATTCTAACCCTAATCTTAAGCATAATCATCATCCTAATCAAAGGTTAGGAAGTTACTCACGCACCCGATTTTTTTACTTTAGACGGCGAGCAGCGACGGTGGCAACGAAAAAGCAATTCATGGCCTTGGATGGTGGGGATAGTGGTGAGGATGCATGCCAAAGGAGACGGCGTGAGACAGTGGTGAGGGCGACCTGGCAAATGGGATAGCGATGGTGGCTGTGAAGGCGCAGCTCATGGCCTTGGGTAGTGGCAAGCAAGACGGCGGACGGCATTATGGCAATGGCAGCGGCGGACGATGTTGGACAAAGGATGGCGAGGTGGCATGGCACGGTGAGACAACGAACGACAGCAAGGAAGCAACGACAAAGGCAAGCGGTGGACGGTGGGGTTGACCGAGAGAGAAAGAAAGAGATGGAGAGATGAATTGAGAGGATAAGAGAGAGAGAAACCGAGAGATGGGGGTTTAGTGATGAGGATGAGAGAGAGAGAGAGAGAGAATGAGTGAAGGAATGAGTTTCATCCAAGTTTTCCCCATCCTTGCATTAATGAGCTTATTACAAATTTCCCTAATTCACTCTTGGACAAGTCATTTACATGGCCACAACTGCTTCTTGAAATTTTCCTATTCAAACTTCATTAAATGCAAGATTTCATGCATGTGCCATAATTGGAATTAAATTAAGGAAACAAACTAGGTTGGACTCCCCCTTTCCTCTTCAACTAGGCGCCTCTCTCCTCTTTGGATGACCGCAAATTTTGTCTCATTAGGCCAACTAGCTTTTAGAAGGGGCAAATTTGGGATTTAATTAAATTATAGTCCAAAACACTATTCATGCACATGGCTTAGATGGTTTGATGGGAATGACCTCTAGATTAATTAACCACGTTAAGTTTCTTGTATATTGGTTTTTCTCTTACTTCAATTGACACTTTGTACTCATTTGAATTTGGATCCTCACTAATGGTCGCAAGAAGAATCAAACTCCCACTCTTTTGTTTGTTATTCTTGTAAGCTCTTTCTTTATGGTGTGATTCTTGCAGTATTACCAATGTCCTTTCATTGCATTCATCGATACTATATTTATTTTCAAAAATAATTATATAAACCCATTTATTGAAATATGGGTTAAATCCCAACAATTGCACTTGCAATTTTTCTTTATTCCAATTTGATCATGTTCAAGAAGAAAATCTGTGTTTGCTAATCTGATTTCTTACCAAGGCTATAGCATGAAATTTAGATTTCAAGGACCTTTTGGATTAATTAACTACGTCAAGTTTCTTGTACTTTAGTTTTTCTCTTACTTCAATTGACACTTTGTACTCATTCTAATTTGGTTCTTCACTAATGTTCACATGAGGAATCAAACTCCCACTCTTTTATTTGTTATTCTTTAAGCTCTTTCTCTTTCTCTATGGTGTGTGATTTTTTCAATCTTGTCCATGTCCTCTCACCACATGCATTTAATACTTTTTTTTATTTTCAAAAGTAATTTTATAAAAATATTTATTGAAATATGGGTTAAATCCTAGTGATTGGACTTGAATTTTTTTTCTTTATACTACGCAAGAGTGAATAAGTGAGATCAAGTTGCATATTTTCAGCGGAATCGTATTATGTTTGGACTTAAAATTCTAATTGGTATGTTACATGAGATGTCATTGGGAATATAAATTTAGAATCACTTCAAAAGTTAAATTATGTTTGCCTAAGTACAATAATGTTTTTTATTATAATCGTACAATAGATTCTTTGATTGAGGCGTTTTGCCTTTTTATTTAATTTGTGTCCATTATTTTCTTAAATATTTTATTTATTTATGTTATGTTGACACCTAAATTTTGACTACATTTAGGAAATCAATTATATATAAAATTAGAGAAACTACATACAACACAATTTAATTGCATGACAATTTTGAAACAAAGAAATTATCAGAAGACTTAGACCCAAAAAAAAAAAAAATTACAAGAAGACAGGTTAATAAGGCTCCAAATTTGACTAGTTGTGCTACGAGTTCCAACCTGCACGCTCGATGCCTTCGGGCTCGTTTCTCCATAACCGTGCACCCAAATTACACGAATTTAGAGGCCTTACTTACAGCCATAACTTGATAAAGTATCCAATCATATTCATCGATCTTCCAGATTTCAGCGAGGAAATTCGCAGTAATTTTTTTTTTAACTTTTACGCTCTGCCTTTATTGTTTGTGTTGTCCAATTTTTGAGAGAAGAGTGTTTTTTTTTTCCATGTCCCCCGACTACCAGATGTTGGGTCGGCCATTTCATCTTGTTAGTTCATTTGATTTGGAAAAAAAAAACTAAAAAGAAAAACAATTTAATCCTGTTCAAG
This sequence comes from Eucalyptus rudis, assembly GCA_019915205.1. Taxonomy (NCBI): domain Eukaryota; kingdom Viridiplantae; phylum Streptophyta; class Magnoliopsida; order Myrtales; family Myrtaceae; genus Eucalyptus; species Eucalyptus rudis. The sequence goes on along the minus strand of JAHMTN010000177.1, from coordinate 839,938 downwards.
AAGAAAGTTTATATTTGCTTATCAGGTTTCTTACCGTGATTATAGCACGGAGTTTAGATTTCAAGGACCACCGGATTAATTAACCATCTAAAGATTTTTGTATTTTGATTTTTCTCTTACATCAGTTGACACTATGTACTCATTTGGATTTGGTTCCTCTGTAATGTTCGTGTGAGGGATCAAACTCCCACTTTTTCGTTCATTGTTCTCTTAAGCACTTTCTCTTTCTCTGTCGTGTGACCTTTTGCTGTCTTGTCCATATCCTCTCACAGCATCCATTGATACTATCTTTATGTTCAGAAGTAATTATATAAATTTATTTATTGAAATATGGGTTAAATCCAAGCTATTACACTTGCATTTTTTACTTATTACGATTAGACCCTATTCGAGAAGAAAATGTGTATTTGCTAATATAGTTTCCTACTAAGGCTATAGCATGAAATTTAGATTTCAAGGACCTCTAGATTAATTAACCACGCCAAATTTCTTGTACTTTGATTTTCTCTTACATCAATTGACACTTTGTACTCATTCGAATTTAGTTCCTTACTAATGTTCATGTGAGGAATCGAACTCCCACTCTTTTGTTTGTTATTCTTTTAAGCACTTTCTCTTTCTCTATGGTGTGATCTTTTGCGGCCTTGTCCATGTCCTCTCATTGCATGCATTGATACCATATACATTTTCAAAAGTAATTGTATTAACCTATTTAATGAAATATAGGTAAAATCCTAGCAATTGCACTTACATTTTTTCCTCATTAGGGACTACACGACAGTAAATAAGTGAGATTAGGCTGCATATTTTCCAATGTAATCATGTAATGTTTGGCACTTAAGTTCTAATTGGCATGTTACATGAGATATGATTGAGAATATAAATTTAGAATCACTTCAAAGTTAAAATATGTTAGCCTGAGTACAATATCATTTTTTTTTATTATAATCATACAATACGTTTTTTAATTGAGGCATTTTCCCTTTTTATTTAATTTGTGTCTGCTATTTTTTTAAAAATCTTATTTAGTTATAATCTGTTGACATCTAAATTTTGACTAATCATTTAAGAATTTAATTTCATAGAAATTTAGGGAAGCTACATACAACTTAATTTGATTGCATAACAATCTTAAAACAGAGAAATTGTCGTTACACCCAAAAAAAAAAGACCAGAAGACAGGTTAATAAGGCTCAAACTTGACTAGTGGTGCTACGAGTTCCAACGTTTACGCTGGACGCCTTCGAGCTCGTTTCTCCCTAACCGGGCAACCAAAATTAGTTGCATGACAGCCATAACTTGATAAGGAATCCAATCATATTCACCAATTTTCCAGATTTCAGCGAGGAAATTTGCAGTAATTTTTTTTTTTTTTTTTTACTTTTGCATTCCGCCTATATTGTTTGTGTTGTCCAATTTTTAGAGAGAGAGAGAGAGAGAGAGAGAGAGAGAGAGGTTTTTTCCATGTCCGCCCACTGTCATATGTTGGGTCGCCCATTTCATCTTGTTAGTTCATTTGATTAGATAAAAGCAATAAAAAGAAAAACGATTTAATCCTGTTCAAGAAGAAAAATTATATTTTTTAATCCGATTTCTTATTGAGGGTATAGCATGAAATTTAGATTTGAAGGACTTCTGGATTAATTGACCATATCAAGTTTCTTGTACTTTGATTTTTCTCTTACATCAATTGACACTCTGTACTGATTTGAAATTTAGTTCCTTACTAATGTTCTTGTGAGGAATCAAATTCCCACTCTTTTGTTTGTCATTCTTTTAAGCTCTTCTCTTTCTCTGTGATGTGAATTTTTGCAGTCTTGTCCGTTTCCTCTCACAGCATGTATTCATTGTATATTTATTTTCAAAAGTAATGATATAAACCTATTTAATGAAATATGGGTTAGATACTAGCATTTGCACTTGCATTTTTGCCTTATTATGATTTGATCCTGTTCAAGGAGAAACTTCTGTATTTGCCAATCAAGTTTCTTACCGAGATTACAGCATAAAATTTAGATTTCAAGGATCTTGGAATTAATTAACTGCGACAAGTTTCTTGTACTTTGGTTTCTCTCTTACATCAATTGACACTTTATACTCATTCGATTATGGTTCCTCACTAATGTTCACGTACGGAATCAAATTTCCACTCTTTTGTTCGTTATTCTTTTAAGCCCTTTCTCTTTCTCTAAGGTGTGATATTTTACAATATTGTCAATGTCGTCTCATCGCATGCATTGATAATATATTTATTTTCAGAATTAATTATATAAATCTATTTATTGAAATATGGGTTAAATCCTAGCAATTGCACTTGCATTTTTCCTTATTACGATTCAATCTTGTTCAAGAAGAAATTTTTTATTTGCTAATATGGTTTCTTACCAAAGCTATAGCATGAAATTTAGATTTCAAGGACCTCGGGATTAATTAACCACAGCAAGTTTCTCGTGCTTTGATTTTTCTCTTACATCAATTTACACATTATACTCATTTGATCTTAGTTCCTCATTTATGTTCATCTGAGGAATCAAACTCCCACTCTTTTGTTTGTTATTTTTTTCAGCACTTTCTCTTTCTCTAAGGTGTGATCTTTTGAAGTCTTGTCAATGTCGTCTCACCGCATGCATTGATACTATGTTTATTTTCAAAAGTAATTATGCAAACCTATTTATTGAAATATGGGTTAAATCCTACCAATTGCACTTGCCTTTTTTTCCTTATCACGATTTGATCCTATTCAAGAAGAAATTTTTTATTTGCTAATTTGGTTTCTTGCCAAGGCTATAGCGTGAAATTTAGATTTCAAAGACCTTTGGATTGATTAATCACGTCAAGTTTCTTGTACTATCTTTATCTTCAAAAATAATTAGATAAACCTATTTATTGACATATGGGTTAAATCCTAGCAATTGCACTTGCATTTTTTTTCCTTATTAGGGATAATGAGAGAGTAAATACGAGAGGTCATGTTGCATATTTTCTTGCGTAATCGTGTAATGTTTTGGCATGTAAGTTCTAATTGGCGTGTTACATAAGATATGATTGGGAATATAAATTTAGAATCACTTCAAAAGTAAATTATGTTTGCCTGAACAATATCGTTTTTTTTTATTGTGATTGTAAAACACCTTTTTGTATTGTGGAATTTTCCCTTTATACTTAATTTGTGTCTATTATTTTCTTAAATATCTTATATAGTTTTATTACGTTGATATCTAAATTTTGATTAATCATTTAGGAACTTAATTACATCAAACATTAGGAACTATTCTTTAGCCCCTAAACAAAAATTGTCATAATTAGATTGCATAGCATAAGGTTTTTAGGAGTATTCATCATTAATTGCATTTGCATTGGATCGTCTGTGGTGAATGAACCTGAATCAATCATGCAGATTGGAGCGGGTACTTAGCAAAATTCTGCCAAGCAAGGGAGCAGTGAACGAAATTTCCAAGCCAAAATTAGAGTATTTGAGCTTTAATTGAGTTAGGTTTAACCCGCTAAAGTTAAAGGCTTTCAGCCTAATCTAGTTTCTTCACTCAAGCTAAGTCTAGGAACAATAAATTTTTTTTTTTTTTGTGTGTATAATTCTCTCATGTTAAAAGGAGCTTTTATTTACTTCTGTATTTTTTTTATAGCCAAAAAAAATTATTGTTTATTCAATAAAGAACCAATTTTAGAAATATTAGAAAGCTTTCGTCTACAAATCAGAAAGCAAGACTTTAGCCCTGCAATTTTAGCATCAAATATTTTTTTAATATAAAATCCATCATTTTGTAAAGTGCTGCTTTTAGGTAGTCAACAAGTTGAATCAAATAATCAGCTTCCATCTTTCTTCTGTCAGCAAAAGCTATTATTTATAAAATAACAATAGAGACGAAAATAAAATAAAAATAAAAATAAGAAAATTCTCAAAATCGAAACTCTTAGGGGGTGCATGACAACATTTCTGTTCCAGAAACTATTTCTGGAACAGAAATGAATTTTTCGATTTCTATTTCTGGACGAGTTTCTAAGGAAAAAAAACTGTTTGATAACTTAATAGAATTTCTATTTCAAAAATAGAAATTCGTTTGATGAGCCAGAGGAGAGGTAGAGGAGAGGCGGAGGCGGAGGCGGAGCAGAGAGGCGGAGGAGAGGTGGAGCAGAGGCGGAGGAGAGGCGGAGGCGGAGCAGAGAGGCGGAGGCAAAGGCAGAGGCAGAGGCGGAGGCAGAGGCGGAGCAGAGAGGCGGAGGCTGAGGCTGAGGCGGAGGCGGAGGCAGAGGCGGAGCAGAGGCGAAGGAGAGGCGAAGGCGGAGCAAAGAGGCGGAGCAGAGGCGGAGGAGAGGCGGAGGCGGAGGCGGAGCAGAGGCAGATGCGGAGGAGGAGGAGGCAGAGAAGAGGCGGAGGGCGTCGGTGCTCGGATCTGTTGAGGGCTTCTGGCTTCGCAGGGGAACGAGCGGCGGGGGTGCAGAGAAGAGGCAGAGGGCGTCGGTGCTCGGATCTATTGCAGAGGGCTTCAGTTCGCAGGGGAACGAGCGGCGGGGGTGCAGAGAAGAGGCGGAGGGCGTCGGTGCAGAGGCGGAGGAGAGGCGGAGGGCGTCGGTGCAGAGGCGGAGGAGGAGGAGGTAGAGAAGAGGCGGAGGAGGAGGCAGAGAGAAGAGGCGTACGAGGGAGAAGAGTGAAATTAGGTCAGAGAAATCATAAATTGATTTCTGAAGAAATCAGAAATAGAAAATATCTATTTCTGATTTCTCCTCAATTTCTATTTCTGGAATAGAAATCTATTCCAGAAATAGAAAATTTGATAAGGGTTATCAAACAAGTTTCTGTTCCAGAAATTGGTCTGGAACAGAAAAATCATTTCTGGAACAGAAATTATTTTTATCATGCACCCCCTTACACAATGATCTCCCATATTATAGCATTATAAATTCGATATAATCAATTAGGCATGACAATATACAACTTAATGTCTCGAAGCCTTTGGCCATAACCATCTGAATAAAGAAAACTATCTGTAATTTTCACGCAAATTGGGTAACATTCATGTTCCCAACTAATTATTCAGGTGGACGGGCTCCGGCGAAGGTTTTGTTTACTTCTCTTTAATGCAAACCGGACGTCAAGTGAAGTTAAATGGTTCCCTTCAGAGCATCCAGAAGCAAAGGATAAGCAATGCTAATGAGCACTGGAAAGTGGCCTTGTATCCTCAGTATTATCACCTTGGAGGTGCCGTTCCCAACTTATGCAATGAAAGACCGATGCCGGACGACGACGTCCTTTTCGGATTGAACGACGGAGCACGGAACCAGCACTTCCAGCAGAGCCCATTTCAGATCACTCAGGATTTCAGCTACGCTTACCGCAATTTCAGGCTGTATTCGTCCCAAGCTGTGCTCAAACTCCGTCAGCGCACTCATGTTATTCTGCTATTGCTGTTGGAGCGAAATTATGGACCCACCCCAAGTAGTTTGCACGCATTCATCGGAGTATCGAGTTGATCGCCGGTTCATCGAAGCCTCCGGTGTATCCTTTGGCATTGAGGTACCTGGAGTTCACAGACATATATTAATATTATGATGTTAAACGATTAAGAATCATATCCACTTTTATGCGACACTCAAACTAGTTGCCAAGAGACACATGCAGTTATAAAATATGGGCACGCCTAATTCCATCCAATCTTTGTCAAAAAGATAAATTTGCCCTTGACTATTTAATTGCAATTTAAACTGGTGACCTCAAATTTATTTACTTTCCTTCCTTTTTAGCTTTTATATTTTTTTTACGTAGGATTTGGTTACCATGATTAAAAATAGCTCAGGAAGTCTGTTCACGTATTACAATATGTTAAAATGCTCTTCTCCTTACATAATTTTCCCACAAAATAAATTCAACAACAATCCCCCACCCCCCCCCCCCCAAAAAAAAAGAAAAAAAGAAAAAGAAATCAAATAAATAAAATGAAAATTAGGTTACAGCCAAGCCAATGATTGATATGAAACAACTGAATTGGCCACAACCTGACCTGGACACATTAGCGCACCAGGCAGAGAAACAACTGAATTGGCCACAACCAGACCAAGACATCTTATCACACTAGCCAAATAAGATACTCAGACTTAGGGAACAGTCATAGACATCCTTCTTTTTGCAAGGGAAACAACGAAAAAAATCTCTAGCATGGTTTTGTTTTGAGATATATTACGAAAGAGGGAGATGTGAAATTGATTGTTCTCTAGACTTGGTTTATTTAAAGCTATACAAAGAAAAGAAAAGAATCTAACTGCAAACTTCATCACCTTGTGGTTTCAAAAGTTGCATTGAGCACAACTCAGTTTTGTACCATATAGGCTCCCTTAAAGTTTCTGTTCAAATGAAAAGAATCTACTCACAAACTTCATCAGGGACACTAAACATTCTTCACTTCCATATTTCTCCAATATAGACTTCTTCAAATGAAATGAATTCAATCATCCAGGAAGAGATTGATTGTTCAGGGTCTTGCTTTGAAATAATAAAACTTGTTTTGATTGGGTAGCTTGCTTTTCGTCCCATCCAAGGGGACTTCTTTTCCTATCTCTAGAAATATATGCCTATGTGTTTATAAGTGGCCATTTTCAGTTTCTTTCCAGGGTTTTCCTGATGGGTTTGTGATAGAAGTTTTAGGGGTTTAATTTGCTCCATTTTTAGAAACTAAAAAATTTCAAAAAACAACAAATCCACTCTCACGTAGAAATCAAACTAAGTTACCTAGTTGTTACCGTGCTTTCTTGAATTTTTTATGGTTCTAAGATTGCAAAACCAGGCATATGATTTGCCAAAGCTGACAGTTAGCATGAGTGTCTACCAAATCCAAAACAGGGCAATTTCTTAAACCACAATTTAGCAAATTGAATTTGGACCAAATCACAGGTAGCTTCAGCATAATTCGCCTTCTTTTTGTTCCAGTTGGCTTAAAGTGGCTTTTGGCAATAGACAGGAAAACTCCCACCGCAAAGTGACGTGTACGCTTTTGGAGTGGTGCTCCTCAAACTCTTGACCGGACGTAGAGCATTGGACTTAAATCAGGGTCTAACTGATCAGAATCTAGTACTTCAGAGAGATTAATTTCAACTTGGAACTCAATGTTTCCCAGGCAATCTACAACAGCTATAAGACACAACAGAAAATCTACTTTGAGTTGCAGGTAAGGAATTTACTGAAAAGCCGGAAAAAATTGTGGAAGATTATGGATCCAAACCTCACTCAAAATTCGTACACACTGGAGTCCATAGCCATGTATGCTAACCTAGCATCACGCTGTGTCTGACCTGACAGTAGTGAGAGGAATGTGTAGAGGAACTTCACCTAATAACCTTCATTAACTCAAAAGAATTGGGCACGGCTGTGAACAAACGCGAATTGATCTAAGATATGAGATGTCTCCTGACAAGAAAAATGATATGATAATGTCTACGAAGGAACATGACCTCTTTTGCTACAAGAACACTTTTTGGGCCTCCTTGTGCCTAAGATTCTTGGAGTGTTTAGTTATCCTCTGTGAAGAGAAAGAACACAAACTGCATGCTATGCACAACATAATCAAAAGAAAGTTTAAGAAAGATTTTGGGCTACATTGTAATGAATCTAGGAAGCGTTTGAATTATTGAGTCTAGGCTAGGTATAAGATGCATGTATTTATTTCTTTCACCCTACTGCCAGCTTCGAGTTGAACTATTTGTACAGTGGCAAGTTTATTTGGAATGTGTATAACCATTATATTCTTCACAAAGTTTTCTTTCAAATGTGCAGAGATTTGTCCAAATCAGATACTACCAGATTGAATTGCTTTATGCAACCTCATCTTTATCACTATTGTGTACAACTCATATCATATCTTAAAAAATATGCATGGTGAATCCAATTCCAAGAAGATATATCATGATAACTCAAAATGAAGGCAGAAATCATGTTAGAGCAACAAGATCAAAAAGTAAGCAAGGAATGAAGCTTCCTTCTTCGTAAAATCATAGTACATTTCATCCCCAATCAAAGTTGATAGCAGCAAAGATTAAACGGAGATCTCTAGAGACTTAATGTTATTATTAAATTGCACTAAAAAAGAATTAAGAAATATATTAGATTCTTGTTCAAGTCAAAGGGTCAGCTATGTGAATAATTAAACAACAGACACCAATATGAACCATCTGAATATAAAAGGGAGTGGGAAAATGAAACAGGACATCTATAGAAACTTGGAAGAGAGAATTTTGAAGAGGGAAGACCAAGATTATCATTCAAGTCGGACACTGTACAAAGATGATTGATTCACATGTTACAGACGGGGAAAAATGAGTAACAGTGATTTTCCTTGGCAACTAGGAAAATTATATGGTATGACATTACCTCAGCATGCATTCAAGAGGTCTGTTCTTGGTCAGGGCCCGACTCATCTGATTCTGAAGGACTATGTAGTACTAGAAGTTTCTTGCACATCAAGTGCTTGCGTCTTTGAAGTGTCAACAGGACCAGAATGTTGTCTGTCTTAACGATTCTGTAACCTGCTTTTGTATACATGTTGAATGGAGCAAGGTCAATCATTCTGCAGTGCAATTACACCTCTCCCGAGGAACACATCTGGGAAATAAGTTCCTCACTAGCCTTCAATAGATGCCAGCTGATACCTCTCCTCAAAGTTAAAGGCATCTCCACTTGTCAACTTCCACTTAATATATTCACCACGAAGAATGGTTGATAAGCCAGTGAAGTTTCAGCTATTTAGGAAGTTAATACTTTGCTATCACAACTTACATACTTTTGAGCTATCTAGGAAGTCGAAATTAGTTTATCGGTAAAATCAAAGCTACTGACAGACTTTCGCACTAAATTATCCACTTTCAACCCATTAAACGGGATAAGAACCAGGTTACAAGAATACAATCTGAACCTCAGTCCAAAGTATGCTTCAAATCAAGAGGGAGAGCCCTTGATAAACATCATTCGGGTTAATTGCATTCTAAAACAAAAAGGCCAGTGCAGATGAACCATCTCATTCTCAGTTTATGCAACAAATGGACCAGATGACATTCAAAAAAGCTGCAAAAGAGCTGGTAGAAACATGCCATTTGGTTTTCTGATTTCCAAAAACTCATTGTTCAGTGCTCACCACCTCATGACCCTAGACCCAATTACTGCTAAAAATAACCAACGCACAAGTAAGTGTTCATGTCTAGCACCAACTGCCAAGAGACGCAATAAATAACTCCCCTTTTTCTTTCCTGTTCAACGGCATTGCAAAGCAATTAGTGGGGATCCAGTATTACCTCCTGAGCTGCTCTTTGACGGTCATGTTGCAGATATATGGAGAGTTTCGCGGAGGCGTCGGCGTCGGCGGCGAAGCGTTCGAGCCTCTCTTGTCGAAGCACACCTCCACGGTTCCGGCCAACTCCTCCTCATCCTCTCCCCCGCCCTTATAAAACCGGACAAGCGTCGCGGCGTGCGGCATCACGCCCCGCCGCTCGATCAAGTACTGGTTCACCAGGAACCGCAGCAGCGACACGTAGCCGCCGGGAAGCAGCATCGACTCCGCGAACGACTCGGCGAGCAGCCCCACGGTCTCGTCCATCTCCTCGGCCCTCATGACCCGGACCCGCAGCGACCCGGATCGCAGCTCCCGGTCGTACGCGAAGCCCTCGAGGGACCGGAGCCTGTCGAACTCGTCGTCGGTCAAGAACCTCCTGGTCCTGTACGGGTCGTCAAGGAACGGAGCGGAGGGGGTCGTCCCGGTCGACGCGGTCGCCGGAGAGGAGGACTGAGGGGACGCGAACGAGGTTGTGAAGGCGGAGCGGTCGGATTTTTGGAAACCGAGAGGTGGGTGTCGGAGAACGGGAGCGTGGAGGATGGGAAATGGAGAAAGTGGATCGTAAAGTGAGCGTTTCGTGTAAAATTCTCTCTCTCCCGTGTCTACGTTCTTCCTATCCGATTATTATTGCACGTCGCCGGAAAATTCTCTAGTACAAAATTGAACTTTTCTAAGTTAGAAATATTACTATCCTCGATATCTCTATGCTCTAAACTAAATCTCTATATTTGTCCATTGTGGGAAGGCATACCTATAACAACTTACATGGCTTTCCCTGATTCGAAGTATAAATCCATCTTTATAATATATGAATGTTCATATTCCTATCCAATATTTGTATTAGTCAGTACATTAACATTAATGATAAGTGCATCATTATTTTCTTATAAATGTATTAGTCAGTACATTAACATTAATGATAAGTGCATCTTTATTTTCTTATAAATAGAAACTTAGTTTTTGTCATAGTAGTGATATAGTGAAGAAAAGGAAAATAAAATAGTGAAAATAAAAAATTTCTCCTACAGCTTTTTCTATTATCTTTGATGTTTATTTGCTTTATCCACTTAATCTCTCTTTATTCTCTTTATTCTCTTTATTATATATTTGCAACACAATATTCTACAACACTTTCCAGAAAATATTTTCTAGAAATAACACATTTATCGCAAAATAAATGGAATCTAAATCAAAATGTGATATAATCTCCCAAATGTTCAATGTCAAGATATTGGAGCTTTCACAATTGCATATAGACGACATGAGAATATTAACCAATGACTCCCGCTACTTCAAGAGACCAGTTTCCAGTACTTGCTATGGTTAATAGTTTAGTAATTAGACCAATCCCACTCTTTGATTTATACTTAAAACAGTATTAATGACCTCTAATGAGAACTCGAAAGGTAAAATGCAAATCAAAGCTGATGCTAAGGAAAGGCACAAACTGGTTAATAACAAATTTGAACAATTTTGAGTGGGAACGCACCGATTGATAATTATCATGAAACATATTGTAAAAAGTCTCAATTCTTAAATAAACTGGCGTTCAATTAGATTACATTAAATGTACACACATCTTTCATGGCACATTAGTCGATGTAGATGACATATTGAGCAGTAATATGTGGTCGACAAGTTGTAGATGAGGAGGAATCAAAGATTACTAACGTATGATGATGTGCTTAGGTTGCGTGCCAACTAAGCAGTGCAAGCCAGGAACGTGCAAAGGTCCGTGAGCATATTCAAGCAATAGAGGAACATACTTCGTAAATTGGCATGAAAGATTCTACAGACAAGTGAAAGAAGAAAAGGCAGCAGCAGCGGCGTCAAGATTGAAAAACTACCGAGGCGACATGGAATGAAAAATCCAATGACTTCACGTTTGCCACCAAACCAAACCCCTCGACATTCAGCTCCCAAACCATCTCAATTCTCATTTATCACGCAAGGATTGCACCCATAAGCGAGATGTGTCACCAAGCCGTGACGGCCACTGGGCCATGCCCGACCCGTTTGGGGCCCAGGTCCATTTGGAGAAGGGGGCCGTGCCCAGGCCCACGCACGGCCAGTGACCATTGCTAAGCACCGGCATACAGTGTAATGGTGTCTACTAAAGGGATAAAGAAGCGAGAGAAAGATTGCTAATGAACAGATGTAAAAACAGTCTGGAAGCAATCAAGCAAATGGGAATGTGAGACAGAGGAAGATATGGAAGGGAGTTCTTTTCCAGTCTTAGGAAAACACGTTATGTTACCTCATTCCTGTACTTTCGCCACGACGATGATGGTGCCACTCTCTCTCTGACCCTGGAACATGGAAATGGCTGTCTCGCCCTCCATCCGTCTCTTCGCAACGAACTCCATTCCTTAGGTTTCTCCGCGGGGAGTGGAAGAGCCCATTAAATGGGCTGGGAGGCCTGATTTGGGCCTCTGGGCTTTGGGCTCCTTTTGTTTAAGCCCAATTCTTACAACTCTCATTGGCAGATATATCTTACCTCATCCTCAAAATTTGACTGTCTGAACTTCAGTATAAAAATTTTACGTTGGGGAAATTCTATGGTTATTGAGAAAAAACAAAATTAACATCGGCTGATTTTAAAAAGTTAGTAATTAATAAATTTTTAAAAATGACTTATAATTGTTAATGTTACTATTGATTTAAGGAAAACTACCATATATGAAGATGATATTATAATTATGGAGTTCCGTTCCCAAGAACGGGAAAAGAAAATTTACAGTGAATTCAGATTTTTATGATATTTCATGAAAAGTTATAAAATGTTAGCAGGTTCAACTTTACGAGGCTTTTTGACCAAAAAAGAAAAAAAAATTACGAAGCTTTGAGGTAAATTACGATATTTGAGGAATGATTACTAACTTGTCATTTACAATGACTTCATTGTGGAGTGTTATTATATTCAAGTTACGATTATTGATTCTATAGTCAAGCTAATGTTTAGAAAGTTGAGTTATTAGTCATAAGTGAAACCGAGTTATGACGATTTAAAATAATGACCTGTAAAGTTAAATTTTGGTCTTATGCAGGGCTGCTCTAGTTTTTTTTCTTATGGACCCAAGAAGCACCCTTTTGATGTCTAGTCCTACATTTGCTCAGTCTTGAGATAGATACAAGATGCAAAATATTGAGAGAATTTTCATCTGACTTTATGTGATGCTGGCATGCAATCTTGCTTGACTCAAGGATAATTTCACTTTGAAAAAAAAAAGCAGTATAATTTAATTTAAATATTAAAAAATGTGTTTGTATCCTATATTTGAGCAACAGTCCCCTTAGCATAGGGACCTGATCATGTACATCACAGAAGTCAGAAAATTAATTAAGTTGACAATAATTTTATGTTGTTGAGAATTCGAGTTTCCAAATCCTGCAAATCTTTCGTATACCATAATTTTTGTTTTCGACCCTATATTGTTATTATCATGTTCAATAAATTGTATCCAAACTGAGCCTGAATTATTGTGTTTATGTTGTAAACTTGATCTAGTGTCAAATCTAGTCCTTAATATGTGCCTCTTTTTCAACAGATAAATAAATGAATGAACTAATTTAATAGAGGAAAATCTCAAAGTCTGTCTAATCTAATAGTGAGAAAATGTTGGTATCTCAGTACCTTGAAAATTGGTTCACTGTTTCTCTATACTCTTAAAACAGAGAGTGCAGAGTTTCCCGATCTCCAGTAGCTACATGTATCATGTATGTATAAAGCCAACAATACTTAATCCAGAATTGACTTAAAAAATTGCTCATTTTCTTTCATCTTTTTTCTTTGTCATTTCTTTATGCGTTTGAAGTGAATACATTCATATATTTAGAGTACTTAGGTTATTGGCAGGTGTGTGTGGGCAGCATTGTAGCTTTGCTTATGATTTTCTTTTTCTTTTCTTTTTTTTTTGTCAAAATTTAGAAATGGCTCTGAACTTTGAAACATCTTCAAGAATTCCGCATTACTTGAAATCACCCTTCACTTGCTCATACTAATGCAGAATTGAGAGATGTTTGAGGCATTCGGTGTGTAAAAACAACTCTTAGGATTACGAAAAGTAAAAACCAGAAATTAAAAAGCATCAAATCAACCAATATGCCTTGTCATATTATACTCAATTTTTTAGTTTGAGTTAATACTATGAAAATCTTAAACTTTGTCAATTGTAACACAAATATATTAATTTTTATTTTATTTTTTGCGTTACTAAAATCCCAAACTTGCCCAATGTGACATAAATACCAAAAAAGTAAATTGTGCCATAAAAATCCCTAGTAAAAAATATGATATAGATAGAATTGAAATAAAAGATAAACATTAATTTTTTCGCAACCCAAAAAAATTGAGGTATTTTTATCACAATAAGTATAATTTGAAGTCTTTTATGGTATTTGCCTCTTTAAGTTTTAAAGTAATATATATATATATATATATATATATATATATATATGTATGTATGTATGTATGTATGTATACTGGTTTTGAAAATAAATCAAAATTGAAAGTGTCTCATTATTACGTCACCCACGTTTTGCGTTGTTGGCAAAAAGAGGTATTCCTCTTTCAACTGTCAAGAGTCAGAGGGGGCGGCGCATCACGATCCAACTAAAATACCTTCTCCAGGGGCGAATATAAAAGAGAGCGCGTGGGCCCCACCCATCAGTATCCTGAACATAAATAGGAACGAATGATCGTTTGTGTCTCTTCCAGGGGGGTTGGGGGCTTTCTTTTGTCCGAATTGTACATTTTTATATATAAATCCTAGTTAAAAAAGATTAAAAAGTAAAAGGGTAAAATTTCACAGGAAAAAAAAAAAAAACACAGTGAAAATGAAACAAAAACCTACACCGTGCCCCACCAATAGAAAGGATGCCCGGGCCAGCCACCCCCACTCAAATTTAGGAGAGGGTGGCTGCTCTCTCTCGAATCTTGGCGAGAGTCACCGTCACTTATTAAGCCCCAACAGCCCTTACTAGCAATTAGACGATAGCCCATAAGTGGAGGACAACAGCCCTTATGCTTGAGAATGGAAATTTTTGTGAACATCCTTTAATTGTCACACCGTGAGACCATGATGCTAGCACCACTCTGCTAGTAAAACCCTTTCTTATTCTTTCTATATATATATATATATATATATTTTCCTTTATGGGCTTCTTTCGCTTTAGTTTGTTTTATTACTTCATAGGACACTGTATCTACCTCAAATTCTCCTATATATCAAATAATGCCAACATAATATACTTATTATATCACCTACTAAAATTACTCCATATCATCATTCAATGAAATTTATGCGCGGACATTTTAGCTTTGGATATATTTTAAATCTGCATATGAACGATTAGTCTTCAAATGGTTTCACGACACGACATCATATATGACTCATTCAAAGACGTTGTATGCATTTCATGATGATTCCTCTGTTTAGTTAAGTGCCTTTGGAAATATCCACACCATGAGTACATGTGGAACCTTCATTGAACCATGTGCCCCCCGGCTCTTATTTGTCAAACGTGGTCCTCCCTCCTCTGTTGTTTTTTTCTTTCAACCGTCCCTCCCTGTCGCTCTCGCTCCCTTCGCCTCAGCGTTAAACCCGAGGTCTCTCTCTCTCACCCACACACACACCCCCCCCCCCCCCCCTCTTTCTGATCAAACTCAATTCAGCTTAGGTGCGTCAAGGCTAAGCTAAGACCAGCTGAAGCACACAAGTCCAAGAGAATGCAGAAGGGTCCCAAGGGAGATAAAATGGTGACTATTATCGACAAGGTATTCACATGGGACGTACTCCCAAGACCGTGACCAGATCATGACCCACTTGGAAGTGCCCCAAAGATTTGAAACCCTATTTTTATGGTGACCAGAGAGAAGGGACTCACTATATGCCACTGTTTTGGGTTGATACGCAATCAATCAGCCCGAAAAGACTGACCCCACAAAAAAAAATAGAAAAGTATAAAAACCCCTTAAAACCCAAGGATAAGCCCTTATTTTATATATTAAATTTAAAGCACATACATAAACTTACTTCTTTATTTGCCTAACCATGATTAGATCAACTTTCTTTTGTCTGATGGGAAACACCATCTCGTGGACTTAAATATGGTCTTGTTGACTTACAAATAAGTTCATGATGATCATTTCACTTGAAAACACAATATATCATAATTTATGCGGAATGCGGCAATCTATGACTATGAGATAGTATTCTCATGGTAAACCATATTTAATTACTTTCTAAGAAAATTGAATTAACGCTGGCTGGACCCTTGATAAAATTTCCCACAAAGACGTCGTTAAGACCTTTTTCATTTTCCGAGCTCTAGTTTAGTGTCCATTCAGAATTTTTCATATATACTCTGTTACTGTTAAATTAAGATATGTTTTGAATGTGAAATGTATGTGAGAGGGACATCGCTGAGGATGAAGAACAACAAGGTTCTATTATAGCATCTGGGTTTTTACAGGAGCACAAGAAGCAGGGGATTTGATGGCTGTAATTGTTCTGTGCATGCAAGAATTGAACACTAGAGGCATATCTATAGCCAACTCCACCGACTTAACCACCAAATATTGCAAAGATAATGGCGGGTAATTTTTTGAGATTTTTTATTTTCCTTCCAATATCCACTGCCCAAGTAATTTTAGCCACACAATTTACCTACCATTAACAATTACTAGAGATAGAAAATATTGTGGACTATTTGAGAAAGTTTAGGAAAATGGATCGTTGTTTAACGGTTATATCAACTTCAGCAGTAATTCTCCATAACCCTAGCAACGCAGCTCTTTTTGTCTCTCGTGACACTAGTCTCCTATTTCTTTCTTGTTCCTCAACGTATTTTCTCGTTCAGTCTCCTCTCTTTCTGAAAACTCTTCTTCATATTTCCTAAAAAGTCAAAATTAGTCGGTGTAGAATAGGTACCTCAATTAAATCACGTTAAATATTGAAACTTTTCATTTTTCATGATCGAAGTTTATTCTCAGTTAGTCTTTGAGTCTCCAACACAAGGATCTAACATCAGGCACTCAGCATATTGCAAATCTCATTGCGGTTTATCTCCTGTTGCTCAAATCCGCAGCTTAATCCATCCAAACTTATAAAATATGATTCACTTTTGATCCGCATCTATTATCCACATATATTTGCTTCTCATCACAGGAAGCCGTGAACAAGGCTTGCAAGCTTCACTGAGATAAGAACATGTATGTAAGTGTCAAAACTATGGTCCTTATGATATAATGTGCCCAGTAATACATAAGGAATTCTGTCGGTCCTCCTAGTATGCTTGCCAAAAGAAGGCAACGTCAAATTCTAAGTGTATTTCTCACATTCACGTCACTTCACTTTGGTGCATTTACTAGATACATCCTTTTGATATCCGAAACAAGACGAAAGTGAAATCGCACTAGACTATCAAAAAGAGTTTGTTCCACAAGTACACAACTTTTCCCTTCTTAGTGATCTCTCTCGACAATATTGTCATTTATTTTGATTTTCATTTTTGGCCATCGCGACACAACTTCTCTCTTCTCACTGATCTCTCTCTCTCTCTCTCTCTCTCTCTCTCTCTCTCTCTCTCTCCACACATGTTCATTGTCGTCTGGACAATTCGGATACGCCACATCATTGCCCCACTCAACTTTGTCCTCTTAAATGGAGGCCGAGGCGAAGGCACAGTAGCTCAAATTCGCATGCCATCATTGCTTCTGGTATTAAGGTTTTGGGGTGACTCCATGCACTCATTGATTTAGACTTTGCTTATATTGCCTTGCTTTTCATGCCACACTTCCCCCCCATGTGCTCGCGGGACCTGTGTGGCGTTACTTCATCAAATTTTAAAAAGTTTTCCCTTCCTACGAAAATTGTCAGTAAAACTTTTGTCCGATCAAATCAACAATTAATATGTATGCATATACAATCGTCTTCGGATCTAATCAAATACATTCGTCTTAGAGAGGTAATGGCCGTTTTGTGTGCCTCGTGTCGGCTGATTGGAGGGTGACTATGCGTGGCTTTTATTTAAGCTTCTACGTAAGTGCACTTGGAAGACCATCCTATTAATTATTAAGAAGGTAGACTTTTCAAACCAAACCACAAATACATTAAACAGTGTAAAAACGTGTGGTGTCAACATGTAAGGTTTTAATAACCCCCCCCCCCCCCCAAAAAAAAGAAGAAAAAACGTAAGGTTTTACAATAGTATGGGTTTAAATTGAGGATCAAGATGTACACTGGACATAAACCTTCGAATGTACCATGGTTTCGCTTTTCTATAATTCTAACAAGACTAACATCAAATTAAATACTTTCTATATCTATATATATATGTATATATATATATATATATATATATATATATATATATATATGTATCCGCTTGGATGGACATTGGTAGAAAAAATTGTACCAATTAATTAGTTCTTTTTTTTTATTTTTATTGCTGGGGTGGGATTCTCTATTGAATAGATAACAAAATTCACTCTATCACTAGATCCTAGGAGGACAGGGAAGGAAAGGTTCTTTTCAGAAGTGTTGAAAGCTATGTCCCACATACCCTTTTTTTGCGTCTAAATATCCCATCTTTGGCTTCTTTTGCTGACTATCGCTCTCTGCAATCTTGAAAATCCCCGGAGAAACCAAAATGCACCAATCTTTTCTGTCCCGCCCCCACCCACACGCTTGAAGACTCCTTATATCATTATTTTCATCGCCATCGCCACCGCCTCCTCTCCTCCAAAGTTCATTTCTCTCCCTCCTTCCTTTTCCTTTCCTCTCTCTTCCGACGAGGCCGCCATCTTTCTCCTCCGTTTAAGTCATCCAAGCTATCGACTTTTTGGCAGCAGAGGTAATTATTTTGCTTCCTCATCCTGACTTTTTTTTTTTTTTTCTCTTCTCTTCTCTTCGCTAACTATCTGAGTTCTCTACCGGGTTGTTTACAGGTAAATCAGCCCAAGCACAAGTTCAAGAGAGTAGGAAAGGCCCACAAGATAAGATGGTGATGTGTATCATCAAAAACGTTTTGACGACGTCGCTGCGGTTGATGGAGGAAAAGGTAAGATCTGAAGATCTGAAACCCGGAGACCACATTTATAGATATGGGCTGTACGGCTTATACAGCCATCATGGTGAGTACCGATCATCTTTCTGATTCTGCAATAGTCCTTTTTTTTTCTTTTCCTTCTTTTTCTGCATCCATTCTGGCCAACGCCGTCCTCACCATGTATGGTGTAGAGTCATCTGCGCGTGCGCGCTCAACGAGAGATCCGTCGAGTGTCCAAGTGCTTGCAGGGTTGAGCTAGACTTAGTGTGAGGTCGCCGTCGTCAGCTAGGTGAGCGGTTGAAAGTTCTCACCTGCCAGGTCAGAGTGAAGCCAGCGCACCGATCGAAGGAGATCGAGATGGTGGCGGCGCAAAGGAGTTGCGGAGAGGCGCATAGTGAGAGAGAGAGAGAGGACTTGACCGCATGAAATCACCAAGCGAAATAGAAACAAAGTTCGAACATAAAGATAGAGATTGCGAGTGCTTGTTTCCTTTGCTTACCAGTTCGTTTGAGACGGCCGTCGTCGTCGAAGCACTTGGAGCCACCGCCTTGCTGAGGCAGATCGAGGGCGACCTCGAAACCAGCTTTGTCCTGACCCATCTTCGTATCGCCGAAGATCAAATGAACCCAGAAAAAGTGTCAGCTTGTTTCCTTTGCTTACCAGTTCGTTTGAGACGGCCGTCGTCGTCGAAGCACTTGGAGCCACCGCCTTGCTGAGGCAGATCGAGGGCGACCTCGAAACCAGCTTTGTCCTGACCCATCTTCGTATCGCCGAAGATCAAATGAACCCAGAAAAAGTGTCAGCTTGTTTCCTTTGCTTACCAGTTCGTTTGAGACGGCCGTCGTCGTCGAAGCACTTGGAGCCACCGCCTTGCTGAGGCAGATCGAGGGCGACCTCGAAACCAGCTTTGTCCTGACCCATCTTCGTATCGCCGAAGATCAAATGAACCCAGAAACAGTGTCAGCTTGTTTCCTTTGCGGAGATGGACATGTACATGGAGATGGTGGCGACACGCAGAGTTGCGGAGAGGCGCATAGAGAGAGAGAGAGAGAGAGAGAGAGAGAGGGAATCTATATGGCTCTACAGACACCAACCAATTAACCATAAAAGACAAATACAAATTACTTACTTCTCTATTTTCTCAGTCAAGAAAAAGCACTCCCTCATGAAATTCAGTCATACGCTCCAAGTGAGAGTGTGTGATAGTAGTAGATTCGTCAAATGGGTGGAAAATATTTGGATCCAAATAGACCCATTTAATTCATTGTTTACTCATTTCTATACAATGCAAATTTATTGATCATATCCGACCCAATTTATATTATTAAAACACTTCCAAATTTAACTCAATCTAAGAAAACTCATACACAAACTGAGGTAAGAGTATAAAGTGAGTGAGTGCGAGATTGAGTGAAAGTAAAAGAGAATGAAAAGAGTCATAGAGATGTATTGGATCTAAATAAGTTATAAAACCCATTTAGCACACATATTATATTACATTTTACCATTTTAAACTCATTTATGACTTATTTACTGAATATAATTAACCTATATTGCAATTTAACCCATCATATATGGTTAAGAAATAAGATTATAACCTACTTTGAAAAGTCTAAATTGAACTTAGAAAAAGAGACTACAGAAATGGCTGCAAAGAGATGTAGGTGAATGAGCTAAATTTAATAAAACAGGGAAATGGTAGAAAGAAAGAGTTAAAAGAAAAACAAAATGAACGGAGAAAGAATGTAACTAATTTTGTATGTCAGACTACAATTAATCAATTATAGTAAGGATGCAGGCCAAAGGCAAGGATACAAATATTGCTCACTTAATTTATGTCGGTTGCAGCATGTCTTATTTCGGACCGTGATTTATGTGGGTTATATATCAAAAAGGAGTGTCTTTCGACTTGACATATTGAGTTTAAGTACGAGAGATCTAAACCAGTCAAAGAGATTAAAAGTGACAAGGCCGCCAAGAAGTGTCAAACTGGCGTGGATAATATGAGGAAAGTGATTGTTTTTTATTTCTAGATTCTGTCCTCAGTTTCGGTGCGTGGAATTTTTTTGTCTTCCCTTGAGTTGGGAGCTGGAGTGAGAATTCTACGGCTGAGCTGGAATTAAAACAGATTAGAGTTCTATGTAACGTGCCAAACAGAAGATTAGAAATTTATTTAGATTTCTGATCCTTTTCGGTCAAAATCGATCTACACATCATGTCAAAAACAGAAGTTTGTATTTTATTTTTAGCATGTTCCCATGCTCGTGCCAAAATCGTCCCTAACCAGAAGTTCATTTTCATTGACTTTGGATTGAAATTTGATTCTTTACCGCATTCTGCATGCGTCTGAATTACAGGAATTTACATCGGTGATGGTTACGTGATCCACTTCACCCGAACGGAGAGCAAAACAACCACATTTCCTTCACTGTCCAAGCAAGAAATTTTGCCTCCTTGCCAGATTGTGAACACCAGAAGAACATCAAGCGTGGGGTCGTCAAAACTTGCCTCGATTGCTTCCAGTGGGATGGCATAAAACACGGATCCCTTCACTTTTATGAACACAGGTGGCCACTCCTGGGGTATAAGCTTACAAGGCAAGAAGCGAGCACCATGTTACTCTATACCAGATTGCCTGATCGAGTTGTTGATACAGCTTGCAAGCTTCATGCTAACAATGGCTTCGGCAACTATAACCTCATCAACAACAATTGTGAACATTTCGCAACATTTTGCAGGACTGGTGTTCGTGCAAGCGAGCAGACAGCATTTCTTAGTGATTGCGAGCGGAAATTAAGGAAGTCAAAGAATGGACCATGAAGTCACTTGAAGGGGAATTGAATTCAAGCGATCCAACCTTCATCCAATCTTGTATTGTCTGTCTGTCTGTTGTTTTAATATCAGTTTCAAAGCATAACAATTGGGACTGGAACGGGCGGCGAGAGGCATGCACACGTGCACAACCCGCACAATAAAAAATTGTGAAAAAAAAAATACTCCCTACTTAGCTTATATGTGTGTGTACATGTTTATGTGGAGATATATTTATAAATTTTTGGCAAGTGTCTTGTAATGGTCATTACGTTCAATGTCCGGAAGTATGATCAATCACTGAGTTTGGTGTTCCTTACGAGCGTAGGCCAATGGGCATCGTAAATAAGCTGTGAGAAGACAGTAGCTGAAGCTGGTGGCACATTCTCATGTCTCTTCATTTATTGTGATTGAGAAAAACGGGAAATGTTTAGGAAGGTCCACATATGGTCAATATATCGATGACAAGGGGGGTGATGTTTTTTTAGTAGGGTTTTGAAAAATGTCTCGCGGCTTAATAAGTGTCTAAAAAGAACTCGTCATATAATTCCACAAGTGCATGTTGTACTTTATTTTTCTGGAAGTTTACCCCTATTTTTTCTACTGTGAGAGAACAGCCCAGTGTCGACCGATACTATAGATAACATGGAGACACATGGCCGACGAAACTAAATTGATGCACGTATTGAGTTATGTTTTGGTTGCGACGTTTAGCATATGCCTTTTCATTTCTTTAAGAGAGAATTCGAGTGCTGCAGAGCAAAAACAAGTGCCAAAACGGGGTCGATATTATTGTCGTGAGAATTCACTTGCACTTCACCTACAATTCAACTACACAGGGAGAGGTAGATAGAAAATGGATCCGTTTCGTGAACAATCATTCTTGATAAGAATCGGTCGATGAGTTAACAGCAAAGAGTGCGGGCACTCATGTACTCTGGCTGCGTCACGCTTTACATCGGCATTTTCTGGAAGCGACAAAAGACAGAGCAAATATTGGTCGTGTCCCAAGGTATACCAACCTTAATCCAATCCACGTGCTCGTGCATTGATGAGTGGTTTGTGAGCATAAGGCCAAGTAGGTCAAAGAATGGGCAGTGCAGCTTCTGCAAAAAAATTTCGCAAGCCAAGGACCCCACCACAATCTCACCTTCCCCCCCAACCTAAGTACTGGCAATAACGGTCGCCTTCATGAAAGTTATAGTTGTCAGTGAGCATTTAATAATTAGGTATATCTGAATAATTGAGCCCACACGACAAAAGAGGACATATCTATGTTTGGACAGCTCTCCAAGACTTTGCCGTCAATCGAGTTGATTAGACAGGAATCTTTTTTTCAGGAGAAGGACCGGCACGCGCTGGGGGTCATTTAAAATCAGATCTCTACCGGCGACATTCAATGATTTGTGGTCCCGCCATGATGTCTTTTGCTGTTGTAATTTTTCTTTTTTTGTCGAGAGTTGAGTATTTCCAACCCCTAAATAGATAAACATCATCGTAAGATAGGTAACATTTCTATCCGGTCTACACCGTGCGTCACCCGCAGGAACCGTTGGCAGGTTTGGTTGGTGACTTGAGTGCCGGCATCTGATATTTTATCATATTACCAATGGTTATATAAGCGGGTGCTGCGTAGCCATAAATTCCAATAACTTATGTATGTTGCATGTGATTTGTCTTCGTCGGGACTCTTTCTTGCCAAACCAAAATCTGATATTTTGGCCTTATAGAACTGTCGAAACACATGCCAATCAAAAGGTCACCAGTAATAACTTTGACAATGCACAGTTTAATAAGCTTAGCTCGAGCTAATGACTGGTATTATAAACTAACTATGAAAAGAGTAGGTTGGGAATGTGCATTGTTAGATGACCATAACAGCAAAGGCCCCCAGACCAAAAAGTAAGAAAAACGCACACAGGTGGCGAACCGGGTTTTGAAGATGCTTTGCAATAATAACTCCCGTGTCCCTGGAATGAAAGCCTGACCGCATAAGGTTTCAAATTCTCACTGCTTCCAGAATGCAGGAGGGAATTGCAAAAAGAGGGATGTCACAAACTTACGGGAGTTATTTCAGCACCTGAGAAGATTTTGGAACCAAATTTTAAAGGTAACAACAATTTGGTATTGCTTAATTTAATCTAAGTAACAAATGTGGAACTTACCGAGTCCAGCGATAAGTTTGAGGGTTTGAAATCTCTGTAGATTATTGGCTGCTCATAGTGCACTTTCAATCCGTGTGACCCATGGAAGTGGTCTAGTGGTTGAGCCCCCCTGCAGCAGGAGATACACGTGATTTGTGTAGTACATTAAAACAAGAAAAAAGGTCATATTTGCCATAAATTTGAGGCAAGCATGTATACATTGCTCAAGAAAGAACCTTACTTCCATAGAGATGGTTATTTAGGGTACCCATTCGCAAGAAGCCATGGACAAGAAGTAGTTCCTTATACTCCAAACAGTATCCCATTAGCCTGACAATGTTTGGATGAGACAAGCTGCCCAGGAAGTTGACCTCCGACTGCAAAAAGTTATCACTCTCATATCAACATAGGGCAAAACCTCATAATTTCACATTTTTTTAGTATACAAAGCAAACAGGCATCTCCTGCAGACAAAGAGAGGAGAAAGAAGGACCATTTGTGTGATAAGAAACTGAAGATACCCACAGAGCCATCTACCATGGATGCACCCTACAAATTTTAAAAGGGAGCAAATAATCTGAAATAAAAACTGGGTTGAACCATGCAATGATGCATCATCATCCATGTTCAATAGTAAATCCTGACATGTGAACCTCATGGTGGACTTTCTTATGCCTTACGGTAAATACACAACATCATATTCATGTAAACCAAGGACTAAGCAAATCTTAAGAGCTCAGCCTATTTATAAAGCAAGTAAACATCCCTAGCTTGATTTTGACATCGGCAAAGCCAATTAAGGATAAGATTGATGATTGTATGGATGATCATGTAGAGTCAAACACAGAATCATACAAGCTCTGATATGCAACATGAGAATACAACGCACTCGTCTTGTGTAGTACAAAGTAGATGTCCACCTTCCAAGATAGACAACAGCATCTTGAGTGATGATCATTTTTGAAAAATTCAAATGCGAAATAGATTTATGTGGAGGCTAAGTCCTTCCCTCCTCGCTTTTCCCTTATGAAAGACTTGTATGCTAATTACATGTTCACCTACATTTACCAGGTAATTCATGAAAAAGAAAATGGCATAATCTTGTTCATTATTCCAAGGATACATGACGAAGAATTGTCATGTCCAGTGTCTCCTAAAGTGGCATAAGTTTGGACTCAAACAATCATGTCCCCTCACTTTTAGGGCCAGCCAGCATACTTTTCCAGAAATAAAATATCCTCACTAAGGATGGTTTTAGGTCCAAGAACTATGTTGAGATATTCCAGAAGTACCTCTAATGTTGTAAAACTCAAATCTGGAATTGATGTTTCAGATACATTGTAGTGACATCCTCTGAGTTTAGCTTAAAACGGAAGAATATAGGTCACAATAATTTCTGATGCAGGACTTAAAATCCTTCAGTGAAATGCAAGAAGAGTCCTACATTTCAAAACTAACCAGCTATCACAAGACTTCTACCATAATATTTATAAAGAATGAAGATTCAGAAGACGCTTCTACTCCGGCTCTCAGGGACCTCAGAGATAGAAGCTAAGCTGGCAAAGCTTCTCTCCTACTTGTTTCCTGCACTTCTCTGCTGTTTGGCTGCTGGAAAACAAACATGCATGCGATATGCACTACACACTTAGACTAACTGTAGGACAATATTGTGGGATCTCAAGGTTTAGATCAAGAGCACAGGTGCTTACTTCAGGTATCTATAGATCAAATGGTCCTAGGATTTACAGCAGCTTGGCTTCTCATCCACATATCCCAAGATGGCCACTCAAATGTGCTTTCCAAAACAGATATACCTTAACCATTTGTGTCTCATCACTTTACATCCTGACAACCTGTTCAGCAAACTGGTGAAAACAGCTCTTCTCAAATTTTTTTGACCATTTGAATCTCCAATGGTACATGCGTACGGAAACTTATATGAGCCATGTATTTCACCCGGCACTGTGCCTGCTCTTTCGATTTTGAATAGCGATAAAATAAACACCGGAACTAACTTGACCAGGCATAGGATAGGCAAATTTTCTCTTCTATTGCACATCTGAAAAATACTTACACTAAGCCCAGAAGTCCTTGAAAACAAAATCTCACAAGATTTTTTAATGTTTTTATGTGGACTAGAACCATACAACAGAAAGCAAGCTGACTTTTCTTCAAGCTCTTGCATAGAATTGCTTGTTGTCATAGGACAAGTTGTGAACCCTAACATAAAGGATAAGAGGAGCAAGCAATGTCTTCTAAGTAATTGCAATCCTAACAGAATAATCTGGTCCACATCATTGACTGAATCCTCAGAAATATGCATTCAGTTGGGCATCGGCATATATTCTCAAAAAGAAAAGGGCAAATTGAGATAGGGAGCTTCATATGAAATTAGCCGCACAATAACAGAACAATCTAGCAACAAAGAAGGCCACTAACATCTATCATTTCATTCTCATTTTTCCACAACAAACTATGTATCTAGACATGATTCTTCTCCCACCATAATAATAGAGCTTCTTTATCCAAAGCAAGAAAGGAAACATTGATCAAGACCGTTGTGCAAGCCTTGCCTCAATATGCCATGTCCATTTTCAAAATCCCAATCAATTGAACAAAGAATTGCTTCCTTTTGGTGGAAGCAAAATGTGGCGAAATCTGGGCTGCATTGGAAGAAATGGAAAACTCTCAAAACCAAAAAAGATAGTGGGGGGATTGGCTTTCGTGATCTTATCTCGTTCAACAAAGCAATGTTGGATGAGCAAGCTTGGAGACTCTCACAAACACCATCAGCCCTGTGGAGTCAATTATTCGGAGGAATATACTTCCCTGAAAGAGATTTTTGGAATGCAAAATAGGGATCATCTCCTTCTTGGGGTTGGCAAAGTATACTTGTTGGCCGGGATTCCATTGGTGGTGGTATAACATGGGCAGTCGGAGACAGAAAATCGATTAAGATCTGAGAGGAGGTGCCTGGAAATGGGTGTAATTGGTGGGCCAGCAAACTTTGATGAGCCTCAGAGAGTGGAGGACTTGATTAATCAGGACAACAGAACCTGGGACGAGAATAGGTTGTGAACTCTCTTTGATGAGAACATAGCTAACGAAATTCTCGCTATCCCTCTAAACAGAAATCCATAGGAGGATTGGCTGGACAGGACAGGGAATAGAGCTGAAAATTATACAGTTAAGAGTGCCTACAACGAGCTATATTCAGCTAACCAACAACAGTAAACAGCATCAGCCACCAACTCATTCCAAACTCCGAGATCCTTTTGGACAAGACTAAGGAAATTAAACACTTTTCCTAAAGTCCGAATCTTTCTATGGAGCGCCTTTCAGAAATGCCCTACCCACCAGAGAAAACCTTTACAAGAGAAAGATCTTACCCGACCCCATATGTCCTCTGCGTAACCGAGCGCCGAAAACAATCGAGCATGTCTTTCTTACTTGTCTCTGGAACAGCTACAATTTGGGCGATCCCGCGGCGAAAGCTGCAATCTTTAAGCCAACCCATCACTCGTTTGGACAAATGGATCACACAATGCTCCGAATCAAACACAAGCCTGCCGTCAAATGAGGAAATCGCGGGCATTCTTTGGCTAATACGGAAGGCGGGCAACGCCTGCATCTTCCGAGCGTGCCGGCTGGACCCGACTGGGATTATTAACCTCGCAATCACAGCAGAGTACAAAAGCTTCTCGAGGTGGGATCCCGACACGAAAAGGAAGAAGGAAACAATCGTCAGAATTACCGCCTAATCGGCAGCCACCGGCGAGAGGGTCGCCCAAGATCAGCATCGAATTGTTCGAAACCGGAAGGCTCGCCGGTCCGCGCGGCCGCCGGAGCTGTTCGCGGCCACCCGGCGGTGCTGATCCATGGCTTCGCGAGGTAGGGTCTCGCTGGATCAGTGCTAGCGGCCAACGCCCCACCTTCGCGCGCGTCTTCAGTTCGTGGAGGAAGCCCGGGGACAGAGATGTACCTGGAGAAGTACTTAATAAATGTTGAAAAAATGTGAGTATGAAATTGTTAATCTTACTATTGATCAAGGAAAATTACCATATACGGAGATGATTTCCTAATGGAAAAGAGAATTTACCATATATTCAGATTATCAATGATATTTCATGAAAGTTATAAAATGTTAGCAACTTCAGCCTTACAAGGCTTTTTGACCATAAAAACAAAGAACCTTATGTGACTTTGAGGTAAATTACAATATTTGAGGGATGATTATTAACTTGTCAGTTACAATGACTTAATTAGTGAACGTTAATATGTTCAAGTTACAATTATTGATTCCATAGCTAAGCTATTGTCTGTAGTTATAAGTGAAATCGAGTCGTGTTGATTAACGATAATGACATATAAATTTAAATTGTGGTCTTATACAGCTGCTATTCATACTCTATATTTGAGCAACAGTCCCTTAGCATAGGCACTTGATCATATATATATCATGATAGTCCGAATTGATTAAGTTGATATTAGTTTAATGTTGTTGAGATTTCGGGTTTCCAAATCCTATAAATCCTCGTATACCATAGTTTGTATTTTCAACTCTATCTTGTTATTATCATGTTCAACAAACCGTATCCAGATCGAGTCCAGACTATTGTGTTTTCTACCTTGTCTTGTACATTCTGAATGGACAATTGAGCAGCTCTTTCCTTTACAAAACTTCACCAAGAATCCAACCGTGTCTCAGAGCTCAAAAATCACTATGAGAATGGACCGAATGGCATAGCACTTTCTGTAGATTGATTGCAGCCTGAATACAGCATGAACAAATTCATGACTACAATAAAAATGAGCTGCTGCTCACTTCAAAGCCTAAGTATGAAAAAACAAAACAAAACTTACGATTTGATCTTGTTCAGGAAGAAACTATTGTATTTGCTAATCTGGTTTCTTACCAAGGCTATAGCATGAAATTTAGATTTCAAGGATCCCTATATTAATTAACGACGTTAAGTTTCTCATACTTTGGTCTTTCTATTACATCAATTGACACTTTGTACTCATAAATTTGGTTCCTTGTTGATGTTCCATAAGGAATCAAACTCTCACTCTTTAGTTCGTTATTCTTTTAAGCTCTCTCTTTCTCTATGGTGTGATTTTTTGCAATATTGTCCATATCCTCTCACTGCATTCATGATACTATATTTATTTTTAAAGTAATGATATAAACCTATTTACTGAAATATGGGTTAGATCCTAGCATATGCAGTTGCATTTTTTCCTTATTATGATTTGATCATTTCAAGGACCTTGGAATTAATTAACCATGACAAGTTTCTAGTACTTTGGTTTCTCTATTACATCAATTGACACTTTATACTCATTTGATTTTGGTTCCTTACTAATGTTCCGCGAGAAATCAATTTTCCACTCTTTTGTTTGTTATTCTTTTAAGCACTTTCTCTTTCTCTAAGGTGTGATATCTTGCAATCTTGTCAATGTCGTCTCATCGCATGCATTGATACCATATTTATTTTAAGAATTAATTATATAAATCTATTTATTGAAATATGGGTTAAATCCTAACAAATGCACTTGCATTTTTCCCTTATTATGATTCGATCTTGTTCAAGAAGAAATTTTATATTTGCTAATATGGTTTCTTACCAAGGCTATAGCATGAAATTTAGATTTCAAGGTTCTTGGGATTAATTAATCACAGCAAGTTTCTCGTACTTTGGTTTTTCTCTTACATCAATTGACACTTTATACTCATTCAATCTTAGTTCCTCACTAATGTTCATGTGAGGAATCAAACTCCCACTCTTTTGTTTGTTATTCTTTTAAGCACTTTCTCTTTCTCTAAGGTGTGATCTTTTGTAGTCTTGTCAATGCCGTCTCACCGCATGCATTGATACTATATTTATTTTCAAAAGTAATAATGCAAACCTATTTATTGAAATATGAGTTAAATCCTAGCAATTGCACTTGCATTTTTTTCCTTATCATGATTTGATCCTATTCAAGAAGAAATTTTGTATTTGCTAATTTGGTTTCTTACCAAGGCTATAGCGTGAAATTTAGATTTCAAAGACCTTTGGATTATTAATCACGTGAAGTTTCTTGTACTTTGGTTTATTTCTTACTTTGATTGACACTTTGTACTAATCGAATTTGGTTTCTCACTAACGTTCACGTGATGAATCAAACTCCCACTCCTTTGTTTGTTATTATTTTAAGCTCTTCCTCTTTCTCTGTGGGGTGATTTTTGCATTGATACTATCTTTATCTTATATAATTATTAGATAAACCTATTTATTGAAATATGGGTTAAATCCTGGCAATTGCACTTGCATTTTTTTTTCTTATTAGGGATAATGAGAGAGTAAATACAAGATTATGTTGCATATTTTCCGGTGTAATCGTGTAATGTTTTGGCATGTAAGTTCTAATTGGCGTGTTACATGAGATATGATTGGGAATATGAATTTAGGATCACTTCTAAAGTAAATCATATTTGCCTGTACAATATTGTTTTTTTATTGTGATTGTACAACACATTTTTAGATTGTGGCATTTTCCCTTTATACTTAATTTGTGTCTATTATTTTCTTAAATATCTTCTTTAGTTATATTATGTTGATATATAAATTTTGATTAATCATTTAGGAACTTAATCACGTCGAACATTAGGAACTATTCTTTAGCCCCTAAACAAAAATTGTCATAATTAGATTGCATAGCATAAGGTTTTTAGGAGTATTCATCATTAATTGCATTTGCATTGGATTGGTTGTGGTGAAGGAACCTGAATTAATCATGCGGATTGAAGCCGATACTTAGCAAAATTTTGGCAAGTAAGGGAGTGGTGACCGAAATTTTAAGCCAAAATTAGAGTATTTGAGTTTTAATTGAATTAGGTTTAACCCATTAAAGTTAAAGGTTTTGAGCTTAATATAGTTTCTTCACTCAAGCTAAGTCTAGGAACAATAAATTTCTTCTTCTTCTCTTTTTTTTTTTTTGTGTGTATAATTCTCTCATGTTAAATGGAGCTTTTATTTACTTCTGTTCTTTTTTTTTTTTTTTAGCCAAAAAACTTTTATTGTGTATTCAATAAAGAACCAATTTAAGAAATATTAGAAAGCTTTCGTCTACAAATAAAGAAAGCAAGACTTTAGCCCTGCAATTTTAGCATCAAATATTATTTAATATAAAATCCTTAACTTTGTAAAGTGTTGCTTTTAGATAGTCAACAAGTTGAATCAAATAATCAGCTTCTATCTTTCTTCTGTCAGCAAAAGCTATTATTTATAAAATAACAATAGAGACAAACAAAAAAATATAAATAAAAATATAAATAAAATTATCAAAATCTAAACTCTTGCACAATGATCTCCCATATTATAGCATTAGAAATTCGATATAATCAATTAGGCATGACAATATACAACTTAATGTCTCAAAGCCTTTGGCCATAACCATCTGAATAAAGAAAACTATCTGTAATTTTCACGCAAATTGGGTAACATTCATGTTTCCAACTAATTATTCAGGTGGACGGGCTCCGGCGAAGGTTTTGTTTACTTCTCTTTAAATGGTTCCCTTCAGAGCATCCAGAAGCAAAGGATAAGCAATGCTAATGAGCATTGGAAATTGGCCTCGTATCCTCAGTATCATCACCTTGGAGGTGCCGTTCCCAACTTATGCAATGAAAGACCGATGCCGGACGACGACGTCCTTTCGGGATTGAACGACGGAGCGCGGAACCAGCACTTCCAGCAGAGCCCATGTCAGATCACTCAGGATTTCAGCTAGGCTTACCGCAATTTCAGGCTCTATTCGTCCCAAGCTGTGCTCAAACTCCGTCAGCGCACTAATGTTATTCTGCTACTGCTGTTGGAGCGAAATTATGAACCCACCCCAAGTAGTTTGCACGCATTCATCGGAGTATCGAGTCCGATCGCCGGTTCATGGAAGCCTCCGGTGTATCCTTTGGCATTGAGGTACCTGGAGTTCACAGACATATATTAATATTATGATGTTAAACGATCAAGAATCATATCCGCTTTTATGCGACGCTCAAACTAGTTGCCAAGAGGCATATGGGCACGGCTAATTCCATCCAATCTTTGCCAAAAAGATAAATTTGCCCTTGACTATTTAATTGCAATTTAAACTGGTGACCTCAAATTTATTTACTTTCCTTCCTCTTTAGCTTTTATATTTTTTTTTACGTAGGATCTGGTTACCATGATTAAGAATTTTAACTTTTTTTAATTTTTGCTGCTTGTGGCCATTTCATGCATGCCAACGGCACTATGTTTTTTTTTTTTTCTTTAAAGATTCTACTTCGTGGAAATTACTTTTGTTAATAAGAGAAATTTCCGAGAAACCTAATTATTTTCTTCATTGTTGAGCAAATTTGTGAATTGGTTGTGAAGTAAAATCCAGAAATATTCTAACAATTTTAACACGGTCACTTGTTTAAAAACTTTCGCTTTTGTTGTGCATAAGAAACGGTTTGATTGTAATATGCTCAACAAAAAGTAGAAGTTTATAAACATATATTGTTCTAAAAAAAAATTACCTACGTTACATGTTTTCTAGATTTTACTTAAAATTATTCTATAAATCTCCTTGACAACGAATTAAGTTTTTGGGAATTTCCCCTTTTCAACAAACTTATTTTGACGGAAGTAAAATCTAAAAATAGAAAAGAAAATATTGTGACTTTAATATGGGTTAAGATACATCATAAATAAAAACAAAACATGTGAAATCCTTAGTGTTGGAAACTAGATCCTATATAGAAATAGAAGAAGTAGAAAAGAAGGAAGCTAAAAAAATTTGAAGCCATCACTTTAAATTGCAATTAAATTATTGAGGTAATTTGTCTTTCTAGTGTAAGAATGGGATGGATTTAGTTAAGTGGGAAGTGAAAATAGCGACACCCTAAAACAAATTGAACTTAAGATGACCCATGTCGTGCATTTAAAAGAATCTTTTTGTTTTTTTAACTTATCCTCTGAGGCAAAATAGTAATTCTTTAAACTCTAAAAGGATATGGGAGATATGGTGCTTGTTTACGTGGGCATGTGAATCTACAGAAAATATATCTGGCTGCAGTATATGCATTATATGAAGTACAACTCAGCAAAAATGAATGGAAAAAGCTTGGTCAACAGAGAAGAAAGGAAAATGAGTGAGAGAGAGAGAGAGACTACCTGGGAGATCCACTGAGCAGCACAAGGTGTTTAAAGAGGTCGGGCCTGCGTATTGCTGCCAAGCACCCGATCACGGCTGACATCGAGTGACCGACGCAAATGCTCCTCTTCAGCTTCAGCTCGTCCAGAATGCGCACCAAGTCTTCAGCGTAACCCCCCACGTCCGAGTACATGCTTGAGGCTGCGCCGTACATGCCCGGACTGATGGACGAAGGCCAAGTCGTAGACCACCACTTCCGAAGAAGCACGCAAAGAACGGCACGACGTCGTGCCAAACGGTCTGGTCGGCAGTGAAGCCATGCGACGGGACCAGAGTCTGCGTCCCGTTGCCGTGGACGCGGCCGTGTGGAGCTTGGAAGATGCATCCGCTGCTGCATAGTGATTCGCTCATTGTTTTATGGTCTTTCTGCCTCTTTGCCAATGTAACAGTTGTTCTCTATTGAAAGTTTTTAAGAAACACAAGAAGGTGAATGTGGTGTCCCGTAAGGGTGCCGTCTGGCCTTGGAGTGGGTAAATATGGAGCAATGCGCCTCACGTTTTTTTTCTTGTTCTTTTTATTTTTTTCAAAAATGATGTTTCCGCTTCTCCACTTTATTTCCGGAAAAATTATCCAAAAAATTATAAAATTATCGCATTTTTGTCATTTACGTCCTAAATTTTTTACTTTTTATCAAGTGAGACCTTTTAACAATTTATCAGGTGAGTCCATCTGACCAATTTTTATCAAGTGAGTCATAAACCTTTTAAAAATTTATCAAGTGAGTCCATCCAGCCAATTTTGGTTGGAAATTAATGACATTAACGGTTTTACTAATATTTTAATAATTTTTTAAAAAAATATTTTTTTTCTTTGTTTTTTTCCCCTTTTCTTTGCTTTTGCCCTTTTCTAGCAATTGCACTTACATTTTTTTTCTTATTAGGGATAATGAGAGAGTAAATACGAGAGATCATGTTGCATTTTCTTGCGTAATCGTGTAATGTTTTGGCATGTAAGTTCTACTTGGCGTGTTACATGAGATATGATTGGGAATATAAATTTAGAATCACTTCAAAAGTAAATTTTGTTTGCCTGTACAATATCGTTTTTTTATTGTGATTGTACAACACATTTTTATATTGTGGCATTTTCCCTTTATACTTAATTTGTGTCTATTATTTCCTTAAATATCTTCTTTAGTTAGATTATGTTGACATCTAAATTTTGATTAATCATTTATGAACTTAATTACATCGAACATTAGGAACTATTCTTTAGCCCCTAAACAAAAATTGTCATAATTAGATTGCATGGCATAAGGTTTTTAGGAGTATTCATCATTAATTGCATTTGCATTGGATTGGCTGTGGTGAAGGAACCTGAATTAATCATGCGGATTGAAGGCTATACTTAACAAAATTCTGCCAAGCAAGGGAGTAGTGACCGACATTTCCAAGCCAAAATTAGAGTATTTGAGCTTTAATTGAGTTAGGTTTAACCCGTTAAATTTAAAGGTTTTGAGTTTAATATAGTTTCTTCACTCACGCTAAGTCTAGGAACAATAAATTTCTTCTTCTTCTTCTTCTTCTTCTTCTTCTTGTGTATAATTCTCTCATGTTAAATGGAGCTTTTATTTCTTGTCCAAAAAAAAAAAATGGAGCTTTTATTTACTTCTGTATTTTATTTATTTATTTATAGCCAAAAAAACTTTTATTGTGTATTCAATAAAGAACCCAATTCTAGAAATATTAGAAAGCTTTCGTCTACAAACGAAGAAAGCAAGACTTTAGCCCTGCAATTTTAGCATCAAATATTTTTTTAATATAAAATCCTTAAATTTGTAGAGTGCTGCTTTTAGATAGTCAACAAGTCGAATCAAATAATCAGCTTCCATCTTTCTTCTGTCAGCAAAAGCTATTATTTATAAAATAACAATAGAGACGAACAACAAAATATAATTAAAAAAAAAAAATCTCAAAATCGAAACTCTTGCACAATGATCTCCCTATTATAGCATTATAAATTCGATATAATCAATTAGGCATGACAATATACGACTTAATGTCTCAAAGCCTTAGGCATGACAAAATATGACTTATTATCGCAAACCCTGAACATATTTCCCATAGTTCTTATCCCCAATGTCCTTAAAATAGTGGGATCTATTCTTACAAGCCCCGAGGACACAAGATTGTCAAAATGAAGTAATAGAACTCCATATGACTTTCCATTGTGCAACATCAAAGGTCTCAGAACAGCACTCAATCACCTACGAAACAGAACACAGCGTGTATAGCACTTTCTGTATTTTCTTCCCAGCATTAATACACAGCAAAACTTTTGCTGCACCTTACGTTAAGGAGTTGGAGATAGCAGAATCTAAAGAAAACAAACTCACTCTTCGACTCGCAAAATATCACATTTCAGAAACAGTTAGTTGTTCTATCCCCCTGTTTAAGATAGCAAGAGATTAACAATGATTATAGAACCTCTACAGAAGCACACTGAGAGAAATGCCAAACAAATGAGGTGATGGACCTAAGTTTAAAAGGGGCACAGCTCGATGACAAAAATACATTCACAAGGATAACCACGTCTTGCACTGCTCTTCCATTACTTCCCACAACGCTTAATGTGTGTTGAATAAATTAAAAGATTTAAACAGAGTGAAAAGCAAGCAAGAATAATTAAACAGAGTAATGGCCGAGAACTCTTAAAAGAGTTATCACCAGATGCAGCTTGGCTAACATCCATTCTTCAGATCACGGGACGTAAAGTATATTTCGGATACAGATACGTCAGACCTTCATTTTGCAATCTCAAATGATGCACACAAAAGATCAGGCAAATGATTTCCTTGAAGTTTTTAAACATATGAAACCAAAAGAACATACATAACTTTGAAGACTGACGGTACAGTTCACCTAATTTTCCAAACTTTTAGCTAATAATGGACATCACATCATGTACTTTGAAAGGATGTCGAATTCTTCTATATATATTTATAAAAGAAGGCAATCTCCCAAACAATATATTTTGAGTTC
Organism: Eucalyptus rudis; assembly: GCA_019915205.1. Classification (NCBI taxonomy): domain Eukaryota; kingdom Viridiplantae; phylum Streptophyta; class Magnoliopsida; order Myrtales; family Myrtaceae; genus Eucalyptus; species Eucalyptus rudis. Next base: position 804,397 of record JAHMTN010000177.1, on the reverse strand, counting down.
AAGAAAATCGAGATTATTCCCAGAGCTAACTTTACCTATAATCAGTTTCAGAATAAAACTTAACAGAATGAAAATGTAAATATGAGTCAAAACAACATTACACTACATCATGCTACTGAGCAGATCCTAATTTTAAATCAATATGAAATATTCCTCAAAATATCTCTTAGTGCCTTATATCTAACAAATAAGGTATTCCTTATCTGGCGGCAGATGCATAAAAGCTATTATCCCAATGGAAAACAACCTATTCAGGCTTTTCTGTTCCAATGTCACCATCTAAAATGGCATGCCTAGTCAGAACAACCTCTTTCACGAGATTCCTATAAGTAAATGGCCTAACTGCTGCTCGCAGAAATAGTTCTGGAGGAATCTTGCTCTTCCTAATTCTCTTCCTCCATGGGCCAATTCCAATGGTCTTCCATTCTTCTGGGCTGACTTTTGGTTTTGCACCCCTCATTGTGGTTTCATCTCCATCTTTCATTTCCTTTGCGCCCCTCATTGCGGTTTCATCTCCATCTTTCATTTCCTTTGTGCCCCTCATTGCGGTTTCATCTCCATCTTTCATTTCCTTCAATTGCTTCTTATAGTGCTCCGTTGTTACTTCAACACTCCTCTTTGCTAACATTTCCATTCGTTCAGAGTTGTTTGCTGCTTTATTAAATTCCTCTTGCCAATACTTCTCCTCCTCTTCTTCATCGGTGTTGTCGTCTTCTATACCCGATTCATCATCTCCACCATCTTCCAACTCCATGACCGTATCATCTTGATCACCCTCCTCCTCCTCCTCCTCCTCCTCCTCCTCAGCATCATCATCATCATCCTCTATCCAATCTACAATCTCATTATCACTTCTACTACCACTCCAATCATCTTCATCATCAGGAGCATCACAACCCAATTCCATCTCCTCCAACTTAGCTTTCCACTCCTTTGTATACGGATGCAACAACTCAGCAGGATGATTTGTCAGCAAAAACTCCAAACACTCATTTTTCTTCTCATCGCTCGACTTCTCGTAAGCCTTAATCACATCATCTACAAAGGCCTTGGGATTCGCCCTGAGAATCTTGCACAAGCCATTGAAATAAGTACACAATTGGACCGTCCCATCATCATTTTTCACCTCGAAAAGAAAGTCCTTCTCTGTCCTGGGATCGAGGAAAGGCGTCAGCAACCGGAAGAAATCGTCCTGAGGCTCAAACCTACATTGATACACTGGTTTCTTAACATAGATAATGTCAGGCCTCATCCATGCCGCACACTGGGTAATCAACTTCCGAGCCTTATTCCCGAGCCTACCCATCAAGTTCCACTTATCCAATCTCTGCTTCCCAGCTTCCAACACCACCTCGGCCACCAAAGTCCACTGTTGCCATGGCGCTTCCCTAACCCTCCACTTCGGGTGTCTAACGAACACCCAAAAGTACCTAAACCCCACGCTCTTATTCATTTCCTTCAACCGCTTCCCGAAATCCGCCGCCATGTCGAACTGCTCAATCTTCTCCCACTCCTCATGATCTCGGACCTCGCTAATCAAGGTCACTTGCTCGTCCGAGAACCTGCCCCGAATCGGGTCGCCCACCACCACCCCTCTCCAAGAATACGGCCCGAACTCGCCGTACTTGTACCAATCGTAAGGGTGCCGCAGATTCGGGTCATCCTTCTCCATGAACCTGACCATCCTATCGTACCCCAGCCCAATCGCCTCCAGCTCCTCCTCGGAGAAGTTGTCAGCGTGGTTCTTGCTGGGCTTCTTGAGGCGGTAGAAGAGGGACTCGGCGAGCTTCCGGCTCTTCCTCCGGGCGTTCCACTTCGCCTGGCGCCGCACCTCGGCGCCGCCCTCGATGCGGCCCGGCGACGGGCCCCCACCCTTCTTCTTGCTCCTGCCGGCGAACGCCCGGGCATCGCGGCTGCGGCGGTGGCGGCGCGGCGGGGAGTCGCTCCGGCGAGAGAACCGGGGCGAGGAGAGGCAGAGGGGTCTCTGCAACCGGGGCTCCGGCTTGAGAAACAGGGTCTTCCTGGAGGTGATGGGGTTGGGGCAGGGGAGGTGCAGGGGAGATATCAGGGGGTTCAGGGTTTTAGAGAAGGAGAGGCACAGCAGACCTTGGTTCCACATTTTGGAGCAGAGCAACCTCTGCTTGGCTATCAAATCTTTAAATATTTAAAGAGGGACTCGACCGAGTTTAATAAGCTCAAAAGTTCGATATTATTTATAAAAATATATATGTCTATTTTTATAACTATTAAATATTTTCGAAAATCTGAACAAACAAAAGACATTAAAAAAAATTGGTGAAACTCAATTAAACTTGATTTAATTCAAACCTGAATTTGAATAAGTCCAAATATTAACCACCACATGCGCTGACTCAGTTGGATAAGTGCTCCCATAATCCTTTGCGAGAGGAGAGGAGTTCGAACCCCGCTGGCCGCACGAAATCTTAAGTGCGACGTTGAGATAGTGAGTCATCCGCTAGCATCGCCCTATCTGTGTTGGTATAATACTCAGGATTCCTTGGGTCATCATAAAAAATAAAATCCAAATATTAACAGTTATTTTGCAAAATTTGAAATAACTCTTGTGAAAGGTTCTTACATTGAAAATCAAATGGCGAGTTGATTTTGACCGATCGAAATCAAATTTACTGAACTCTGATGTGGGGTTTTGATAATATAAGCATGGGGGGCAAGCAATATAAATTTGAAACATTAGCTTTGCTTTTTGCTAATAAAAGCACTTCACACCATTTTGACTTGCAACCATGATATATAGATGTGTGTACATATATAGTAATTTGAATCGTGAATGTAATCGATATTGAACTCTAGGTTTTGAAGGGTCATTAAAATTGTTGGAAGATAATTGAAATATAATTATTGTTAAACAATTTAACAAGACACTCGGGTAATCAAATCTGGAGAAGTTAAGAGCAAAAGAATTGGTGGCTGTACGCACAGTCAATGTATTATTTTCATAAATTCAAAGCACTTAACATATGCACACAACCTAAATTCATAAGAAAGATTGATACATTCTATGACATGCATATGTTGAAAAGGGGTAAAAGTAAAAACAAATATTTAAATGAAGAAAAATTGACACTACTAAAATGAAGAGGGAACATTACAATAAGTTTTGTTGACATCTTTAAAAGTACAATGAGCACTATTGAACTTGGTACTGATTTTGCCAAATCCCTTTTAAATGATTTACTTTCTACGTTTCACTGGTGTTCCGATTTATGTTCCGCAAGAAACACGTAAAATCCTTCTAATGCAAAGCAAGTACGATCAATGCTTTTCAATCTCCAAGGTCAAATCCTTAATATGCATAGCAAAGTACCCTGCACATCAACTTGAGAAACCTACTCCACTTCCAGACATTATCGGACACATCTTAAATAACAAAAGAATCGCCACAAAAAAGTGTGTCCACTGGACCCCGCAGGGACTCTGTCAAACGGTATTGTGCATACAATCAATTCGACCTGTCTCCAATCGTAATGCCTCTCACGTACGAAAGAGTAATATCGCCTCTCCATGCGTGAGAACAAAGCACTCTTTTTGAAGAGGCCTGCAGCCAGAAACATCACGATTCATCTTCTGTAAATTCACTTGGAAAGATATGTAGCCAGAAAGAAGAAAGTAAGGTCCTTGTCATCATATATACAGCACAAATGTACAAATCGCCGCACCTCTAATGCTCTAGCAAAACGAACAAACCGTATAATTTACCCATATAGGCAAACTTAGTGGCCCATGACATCATCATGGGTAAGAGAATTGGAGTTCACAAAGCTTCAATGTAGCAAAATTCTCCACCCTCGCGTAGTATTGATATGGTCTTCGATCTGAGTTTGTAACTTCCCATGTTATGCTTGAGCATCTCAGATAACACTTCATCGCTTAATGCAGACTGTGCTGCCGCAAACACGGTGCCTTTGGCATATTCTGCAGCTTGACAGAATCTTTCCATGGATAAAGCATGGAGCAAATATGTATCCACAGCTCGACCTAAAGAAACTTGCAATGTCGGGGACTAATTCAAAGCATAATGAACCCGTTCGAGGAGTTGCACAACCTGATTGACCGGAATAGGAGAAAATGGTACTGAACTCAATTTGACTGTGTCTGGTGCACAAAGAGGTAGTGATAGTATGGCCTCCTGTTGCATGCTTGTAAGCTCCAAAAACTGAGAGAGCAGATCACCATCTAGAACCTTAGGTATCCCACCCTTCAACAAAAGAATCAGGAGAAACCTTAAGACAGGTAAGAAGGATGAAACGAATGCAGATAATGTCATTGTGCCCAGGCTCTTTTTTCAGTTACAAAGACTTTCTAAATTCAGTAACTCCCTTGGAGACAAGGGGCGGCAGAGGGTTAACATCACAACAATAAACACAGAGGAGTTGAAAATTATGAAGAAACCTAATTGATAGGAAGAGCATAGAGTAATCAATTCACATTCTAACATATAGTTTTTCACATACTACTGAACTTTTTCCGCCTGTTTGTGAAATCTTTACATTGCACCAAAGCAGGGTTACCAAAGCAGAGTTCACTTGCCATGTGTCATAATTCTTCTGCGTCTCTCCATTGAGGGGGTTATTATGTACAAGTAGCCACTGGACCAAGTAACCAAATCCACGCACGATTTAAGTCATATTCTGATGACAGAAACTCCTTTATATCTTCATCAAGCTTTGTGTTTCCCCAATTTTCTCCTAAGGATGTGTTAGACTCAGAGCTTCTCTCATCGTTTTACTCACATGGCATATAAACCCCTCAATCAGTAAATAGCACCGTCAGCCCAAAGTACACTTCCCCTTTCTCCAATAATGTTAGGCCATTAGACAACGGGATAGATGGAAGTTGTTCTGGTTCAAGTTACAGCGGTAGTCTGGGATTCTTTATAAAGATTTTAAAATACTAGAAGGATATCTTTTCCAACAAGAAGGCTTTCTGCCCCCAAGCAAAGGTGGGTCATTCACAGGTTCACAAAATTGTACCCCTCACCAGCTGGCACAGGCCCCACACCCCAACCCCCAAGAAGCTTTCTTAAGACTGATGCTAAGCTTTTAAGACAAGTGTCATTAGTAACTATGTATGCCTGCTCTTACACAACAGAGAGCACTCGCAAATAAAATGATCAAATAGCAGGACCACGTTACTAATTTGAAGTAGGACAATCTCTGTATCTGAAAATGAAATTGTGAAATCACATGTGCTTGAAAAACTGAAACAAAATTTCAACTCCACCAAGGGCTCCACTAATGCAAGGTAAAATTGGCATCGTGGTGATGCACACACATCTGTCCAGAAAGGCAGAAGTTACGTATTTAATCGCCACAATGTTCAAAAAGGACAAACATTTCAATGATTCTCGAGTACAGAAAAGGAGATAATAACTGAAGTGCTAATTTCATAGTTCGAAAAAAATTTCATATCTGCAGTATATAGATAACCGCAACAAGAGAGTGCATCAGTCCTTACCAGATTTTCACGACTACGGAACTCATTATGATCATTTCCTAAAACTGGGGCAGTCAATGGATGAACGGCAAGTTTAGCCTGCACTGCTTCTAGGAGTTCATACTCGTCCCTGCAGGCATGGCGATTTTAAGCATTACATTAGGTCGAATCATAATCAATAACAAGAGGACGATCACAAAATCACCATTTGCTTCAATAGGCTGCAACAATTTTCACACTGAAAGAGCATCGACACTTTGGTCCAACCTCCACATTCAAACAAACGCTTCCCCACACATGATGCAGTTGAATGCGTCTAACAGAACGATCAGAATATGCATTACATTCACAACAGCCTTCCACGGCATTAAAGCAACATGCTGCATAAATATGAAAAGAAAGTGTCCTATGCTTGCAACAATATTTAACAAATTCATGCTACAGATGTATAACAAGGGAATCATATTAAAGAAAAAGGCAAAAAAAAATCTCCATATACAGATTGGATCTGAAACAAATAGTCACTTTTGATGCCTCGAGTTTCAGTGTAAATGCTTTCATTGACCTATTGGACTTCTTATCTTTCATATAGTTTTTGTACATGGGAAGGTATACCCTTGTTGCCCTCTAAATGAAATACCCTTTACTTTAAAAATAATACTAATAATAATAATAATAAAGTAAAGAACTAATAAAGATGATAAAATAGATTATTAGCCAGATTTAAAGCTATATTTCTAGATATTTTTGGTCTCCACTAATTTAGATGCCTAAACAAGAGTGCAATTATGCCAAGCATAGTTACTGACCGCCAATGTCATTGTGTGTTGAACTTATCAGTATCAAACAAGTTTACAAGGTTGTATTTTTCTTCATTTCATACTCCAAATTTTTTAACTATCAGATTCTTCAATAAAGTGAACCAATAAATAAAAAGAGCTTGGATTTCATGAGGCAGGATACGAGCAAAATATAAGACTTTTCTGGCCACCATAACCTAGTGCCACCAATAAAGGGATTATTTTTTGGGCTTTGCTTCACTTCTCACATCCAAAGCTAAAACTACAGCCCAAAGTGTCTCTCCTCTTTAGTTCTTCACTCTCTTTAACTTGTTTATCAAAAGTGATCCCCTCTTCAAAGAAAGGAAGGAAAACCCCCCTAACACCTTAGCCAAAGAAGTCTATTAGCGGTACTTAGCATGCCAATTGTCAGCACAGAACAGTACCAAGCACAACTAAAACTTGGAAATTTCTTTTGCATTTTAAATAACCAAGTCTAGCCACAACATGACAGCCACACTAACATAAAGAAATGATCTTTCCATGGCAACTAAAAGAGGCATCCCAAAACCTATAAAACACCTCTGCTGTCTTAACTAAATTGTGGTGCTGTAAAACTTAAAACCTCAGATCTTCAACCTCAACATTCTCCTGATACAATTCCACAGCAAAAGCCTCATCACTAGCACATATTATGGAGAAATTTGACAATGACAAAGCGGGTTGTCCCCAATTAATATGTGATAAAGGTAACTTGACAGAATATCGGTTCCAGCATATTATCTACAGTATTAGAAGTCATCAAGGTGTGAGGAATATCATAAATTGACTGGTTGTTGCTAAAGAGAAGACCAAGGAAGGTGGCGCATCATTCAGTTCTCTCAGTTGTTGAAGATTGAGAATCAGCTAAATTGCGACTTCAACATACCAGGAATGAAAGGAAATGAGGGGGTTTTGCACTAGAAGCTTCTCATGAGAACAATTTATGATGTAAAGAGGATGTAAAATACCATGAAAGAGTTTTCTGTACCACCAATTATATAATTCAATAAAGTATTCACCTCACAAAGAAAATCTCAGACAGAAACTACCATGCTAAGCTACCAATTATAAAGAAAATCATATGTAGACACAGTGCCTCATGGGGCAACCTAGTTCTACTTTTAAAATACCCAAAATGATCATTCTCAAGTGAACAACTCAATATCCCAAACACCAAACATACCATGAATCAATCATGACAAATCACTGTCAAAGATAGAAGACATAGAGGACTAAAATCCATTAGGCCTTCTCTTATCTAAATTCACTGATATAAGGTGAAGATGTCTGTGAGTAGCCAAACATTGATCCTAACAGCTAAGGTATTCCCAAAGTGCATGATAAAAACATGTAAAGCTACAAATGGTGGCTCTTGCCTTCATAAATTTATTAAAGCATGAAAATGATTTTTTCTTGGACATAAAGAGTACATCCTCCAACTCCTAAATAAGTTTCCAAACCTTCCCCGGGCAGAGAAGATGTGCAAAGCTAGGACTTAAAGCAGCAAAAACCAAAACCATTAATGCTTTGGACACAAAAATTACTCCTTTCATATTCCAAAAGATTCCTGCACTTCTTATACAAACTTCAGGGGAATATCAGTATGGCATCTTTCAGTAAATCATCGCTTTTGCAATTTGGAAACAGAAGTCTTAACTTGCTATTATCTTCCTTACTTGATCAACATCAACCTTGAATGACACAGGCAAGGCACCCCAGAAAAATCTTCCACACAAGTTGAAGACAAGTATCTACTTGAATGTATGCTACAGGTACGCATACTAACTCAAATCTCGGCCCATGAAGGAAGTAAATTCTGAAATAGCCATACCTTGATATTGGAATAAAGACTGTTATACTTCCTAGTAATGTGCTGACAATGATAATCTTGTGGGCCAAGTCAACATTCAAAATTGGGTTATCAGATGCCTTCAACACGTCATCAGCTGGGAGCTTATAAGAGAAGGATCCCTGCAAATAAAATATAGTTCACATCATCAGAGACAGAGGACAATAACATCCTAATATGAAACAGATCATCAGCACCAACTTAAGCCCAACCATAGAGCGTGCCTAGCAATAAGATGAACAACATGCTGCCAGAAAAGAAGCTCCCAAATGTACCAACAATTAACACATTCAACTAATTGATATTATCAACAACAATTGAAAGTGAAAGAAATAATCTAGCAAAATTAGCAACTCTAAAAGAGAATTTCAGTAAGTGAAAATCGAATTAATTTCACTCATTCAAATATTCAGTCATTTCTTGCCAAAGCCTTTTAAGTCATACCTAATTTCACTTTCAAGGTTTGGATTGAATGCTTATGAAATCTTAACAAATCAATTTGAGCTCTCAACTGCATTGAATGTCATGCTCCAATCTTATCAATGTTAGAATGGTTCTACTTTCTAGTTTTATACTCGAACAATGTCATCAATAAGTTTCCAAACCTTCCACAAGCAGAAGCAAATGCTTGTAAACTTTCTGCTCTGCACGTATAGACAACTAAACAAATTGAAAGCCAAATGCTTGTAAACTTTCTGTACAATAGCTACATGCCAATAACAAGAATTACCTTCTTGATGCTCATCCCAATCTCTCCCATATAATAGGCACAACTTAATGTCAAGTTGCTCTCTGGACTTGCATTATCTGATAAGGAGAATAAATTGACAGAAATCAAAAGAGGAAAACAAACTTGGTTGAGGAAATAAAGGGATCAACAGCATAGACAAAGCAACAACTATTCTTCAAACAACAATCACAAAATGAAAATTCAATAAACACTCATTCAACTTAGTGGAGCTGGCTATATGTCTCCTATCAAAGGCCAAACAACAGCTCACCCTCTTTGACAAACACCATGCTATCTCGAAGAACCATCTCTTTAATGGGATAATGACACAAATAGTCCCTGAACTTTGGCCTAATGTGCAATGTAGTCCCTGAAATTTTAATTTGTTCAATATACTCCTTAAACTTTAGCCCAATGTGCAATGTCGTCCCTGAACTTTTAACTATGGTAGCAATTCTTAGTGAAGTATTGTTTTATAGTAAATCAAGGTTAGTAAAAAAGATAAAACTGTGGCTCCATAAGAATCATAAGTAATCCTCTAACCTGTCTAGATGGTCCAGTCTAGTAATAAGATACTTCTATCTTCATTAGCCTTCTAATGTTATTAATTGCAGATGCTGACATCACTACGACAGTGCCTATACAGATATAGTGCACATGACAAAGTATAAGTTTCACATCAGTTCACATCCAGAGTTATTTCCCAATGTACAGTGGTTGAAGAATTAATAACCTTCAGTACGATCGGGAGAAGATAAGACAGCAATACTCCCTTTCCTGTCTGAAACAACAGCTGTGTCAACATCCACAAGAGTACAATCAGCAACTAATCTTTGGGATGGATCAGAGTAATCTTGCTCTAGTTTTCTGCCTTCCTGGCATCAAAAGAAGTTCCCTAATGAACATTCATGAACCAAAGAATAAGCAGGAAAAACGTAGTTTCCAGAACTAAGGAAATGCTACAGACCTCATGATAAGAGTAGAAAAGTATACCATCACGGCAATCACCAACAGCAATTCTGGTAAAATGCGACGTCAAAGAAGTAATCATAAAACGAGTCCTTCCCACAGCAAGCCTTTTTACCTTTTGTGGATTGTCATTCGTAAAACCACATACATAAAACTGGAAAAAAAGACACCAACAATATGATCAGTAGAGCCGAAAAATATCCTGTCCTTTCATGGACTAAAATAGCAAAAGATATGGTAATGAAGATTACAGTATTGCCAGCTGATGCCAAAAAATGATGATCCAGATAAGGACAAACGGCAAGCACCATTCCTGTCCATGTAGTCGCATAAGCCAACCGAAACTGCCATACTTCACTTTCTTCAAGTTTGATTCCTTCACAATTAATATCATCTTCGCTGCTGCAGAAACTACTACTCGATAGCTGCTCAGATGCATATCCAACACTCTCACGAAATGGCGAACTGCGTTGAGAAAATGAAGCCGCCTTTCTGAAGAATGCCATTGGACCACCATATGAATTCTGCATTCGCTCAAGGCACAGCACAATCAGACGGCCTTTGGTACTGTCAAAAACCATCCAGTTAGCAAAAACATCATCAGGGTAAAAAGATAAGGATGAGTCAACAGTGCCACAAGTAGATCTCTGAGATTTTATAATTACAGGTACTGAATGAACTGGCAATAGAGATAAATTCCAGAAAGCAACAGAATCAAATACAAAATGACATGGCATCTTTATTTCATGACAGACCAAATCTAATTAAAATTTAATACTAACAGAAATAGTAGGACGTTAGCAAGAAGGTATACCTCTCGGCTTCACCACTGGGCATTATAGCAGGACCAGAAGATAGACTGGTCCCAATCACAACTACCTGTTCTCTCCCAACCCTTACTAACTCCATGCATTTTCCAGTTTCTTCAGGTTCAAGTTTAAAAGTTGACAACACCAAGCCACTGTAAGGATCCACACAACATATGTCTGACGTGCATGTATCAGCACTTAATTCAGTCCTCATCACAAGTAGCAGCTTGCTATCACTATGATACAAGACCTTTCGTGGAGTACCTTCAATCTGAAACTTCTGTAAGTTAAGCCTCTTGCTATGCACCATTTCCACCTTGCAAAATACAGAACATCATGGTGATATCCTTAATAAATGTTACTGTGTCAACAACATTCCTTTTTAATAGAAAGTAATTTTGGAAGGACACAGTGGGGCTTTAGAAATGAATGCAATATGTATGACATGAAACATCATTAACTCTGAAGTCCACGATTACTACCATCTTTGGTGGAAGGTAAGGTATTGAACAGCACAGGGATGATGCATCATCAGCACCGCCCACAAATAGCTTGCTAACAACACCTATGCAGCCTTGGAATAAAATAAAGAAATAAATAAAAATCAAAATAAAGATCTTCTGAGTAAGCAGTTCTGCCTCATAGTTTTTCACAATTCTGTGAAAAAGTGTCTCAGTACAAGCATCTTCGAATCACAATATCCCAGGCATTGGCCAGCACTTTTGACCAGCAGCTTAAGCATCAAGTTCACAACAGTTCTTCTCATACATACTTCCATCTAACATCTGTTCTTGGACAACTAAACTTCCCTGAAAGCATTCTTATCTTGGCACACCCGTTTAGTAACCAATGGCAATCCCCACAAAGCACTTTGGTTAGCCAATTAAGCATGCCTTCTATGTTGAAAACTCCAGACTATGTCAAAAAAAATTGCATAGCCTTCATAGTAAGAAATTCTAGGTCACCGGTATCAGAGTGCATGTATTCTCATTTTCAGTTATTTTAATGTGAGCTCTCTGGGCAACAAAAAGAGTATACCTAATGTTTTCCTAGCATCATGTGTTTCAGCCAAGTATTAATAAAAGGTTCCACTCTACTTGGCAACATTGGGCACAACTACTGAATGAAGTTAATGAAAGTGCGATGACGAGTTAAACATGGTAACCTGCATATGCTAATGCAGAGAGTCTGCATCATTCGGTAAAACTGCAAAGAAAAAGCATCATGTTTTTCTCTTAATACTCCAGGAAATTGATCACATATGCACTCAAGAAAGTTTGAGCCGCAACAATTGGCAATGAACTCATGGCCCGCTAGAAGAGTAGTTTGCATGCTTGCATATATCTTTATACTCTTTTAATTTGGAACTGTCAAAGGGGTTGCACAACTGGTTGGCTTTTATTTTACTGATCCCAGAAAAGGGACTTGCTGTGATGTATGGAAGGAGTGTTGTCTCAAAAATACATTAACAGTAAAAGGGATTTGCTATGATGTATGGAAGGAGTTTTGTCTCAAAAATATATTAATTAAACTACAAGCTTCTTCAAGTTCTCATCATATCACAATTTACAATTAACAGAGCACTTAGCCTTTCAAGTTCCTAATCTTTATTATTCATGGGTGAAATAGCCAAAAATATTAGTGAACTGTCCATATAGAGTTCCCAAAAGAAGGTTGAGTTTGGCTACTTCAGTCAATCATATGGAAGTCGCAATCCAAAATAATAAGAGATCTATAGAAAAAGGTATTTTTACCCTTTTCAACCAAAAACTTCCACTTGACAGACAAAAGGCAGGAACCAAATAACAATTTCATATGCTGACTAATCAAGGAAGTGAACCTATGGTAAAGCTACTTATCCCTGGAGGACCATTTAAGGGTGGCAGACAGCTTAAAGCACAATTGTCTTTTACCTAAGAAGCAGCAATAGATAACATTCTTATAGCTCATGAAGTCAAGAAAAAAAGACCTCTGATTGCAAGTAGATCTTTTTCCACGTCAAAGATGCTAAATATCATTATCTGCTACCGTGCTAAACAGCAATAATAGCTCTTTTCTCAACACATGGACTGGATTTAGCGGGGCAACAGTTGGAAGGAACATAACGGGTGTACAAGCAAGGTTATTTAGGATGTCAATCGCTCTGGCATGTGGAGCATAAACACAGAATGTAGAACGTCCTTTGCTGAGATTGTGTGCTTGAACTAAGACACAAATATTCAGTTCTTTTTAGGACTGTGTCGACAGTATTATGTTTGATGCATAGTTAAAAGACTCCATTGTTTACTAAAGTTGGACATTCGTAGCTTAAATACAAGCCTAAGATTAGGATTACAATAATCAAAACAGGTCGTATGTACATATGATGCTTAATATACAGCTCAGGAACGATTATTTAGTGGTAAAAATTGCCAGTACAGCATAAAAGGAATAGTGCTTCCATTGTGGATTGATTGTGAAATGTGAATTATGTTATCCAGCAACTCTGCCTAGAGCCCAACAGTTGTTTGTTTGGAAATGTAGAATACAAAACTTTAATCTGTATTTTCATTCAGGGACGAATGGAGGATTTTTGAAGAGTATAACTTTTTTTCTTCTTCACTCCAGTTGTTCTGGGAGTCGACACGATGCATTAAACCTGCAACCAATATAGATTTTCTAAATCTTTTTAAATGGGTATTTAGACATATTTTCTTCGTTGATCTAGTTCAAATAAATCACTGTAGAGGACAGTTCCCAATGCTTTTGCAAGTACGAATTTCTCCTTAGCCCCAAAAGAAAAAAATTAGGACTTAAAAAAAGAAGTCATAACAAATCAGTACTGCACATATTTAGAGGTCATGGCTGATGTAAAGGACACTTGCGCTATCAAACTGCTGATTTTGAATGACACTGAAGTGCTTCAAACGCAATGAAAATAAAGAGCAATCTAACAAGAGAAAGCCACCAGAACTATAGGAATAAGATCAATACTCACCAAATGTAGACTGTTTTCGGCAACAAATAGAACTCCCTTGGTGCACTCAGCCGAACAAACTGGAGTTACATGAGTTGAAGGTTGAAAAGAAATTGATGTAAAAGATAGGCTATGCTTCGCTGTTTGCAACAGCCAGGGTCTATCACTGAGAGCAATCATGTCAGAGTCCAAAGCATCACTCAAGGGCACCAAGAAAACAGGAGTTATGCCAATTCGACGAGTGGCTATTAATTGAAGATCAATAGGAAAGCTATCTCCAAACTTCCCAGATGAAGCAGTAGACATTCCTCGGCTGAAATAATTTGCCTTTATCTCTGACATTGCTGCATATGCATTTCCACAATAAGAACTACCAGAATAATTCTGACATAGTAACTCTGAAGAATTCATCCATGAGGCTGTAGGCCACTCAAAACGGAGGAGCATTCCATTCCTCAAACCAGAAAGAACATATAATTTGTCAACTAATACAAGCCTTACATCCTGGGGGATACAGCCGCTGACTACAGTGCCCATGGTACTTGTTAAGGATATGGTCCCTGATGCAATCACCCGAAGGCCTTGATCAGGAATGATAGACACGACTTCTACAGAAGGCCTATGCGTGCCGATAACAATGATATTACCAATATGAACACCTCGAGGAAGAGATTCAGTATGCTTAATGTCTCTTCCATTGACATAGGAACAGGACTGTTCTTGTTCAAAGTAATTCTGAGGTACAGCAATGCATGAAATTTCACTTTGAAATCTAAGATGGTGCACTTCAAATAATTCATATTGATATGTAGAAAGCATTTTAATCCCTAGAACTATTAGAAGGCAAGGATTAGAAGTAGAAACCACCACAAAATGATGTCCCACTGCACCCATACTGATACCAACATTACTGGGAGACCAAGTTGCACATATTGGTGAGGATGAAGGAATGCCTTCTGAGTGGGCAGCCTTGGTGGGCAAACAAAGCCTCACTGCACTCCGGTGTATCTGGATTAGCCAACCATCTCCTACAAGGCCAGAGGCCGAAGTACAGACATCAGGCCGGAAACCTACTGCATCAGTCACATCTGTAAAGCTTAGTCCAACAGATAATACCCTTGTTTCTTCAACAAATGATAGTACAAGGAAAGAATGGTAAGAGTCTGCCACTTTCATCTTCATTGTCCAAATACCAGTTATGCCTTGATAAATGGAAGCAGTTTTCAACAGCTTCTCAACATTGATGCCACTTCGAATAATTCTGAGTGATCCTTCGGGTGCCACTCCACAACAAACAAACATCTGATCTTGTTTTTCATCATGAAAATCTGCTAGTGACATATCCAAGATAGGACAATTACTTTGGATAGGATTTGTATATGTTAGCTTTCCATTTTCAAATTTCAGGATCTTCCCATCTCCCATCTCAACAATTGCAGCCAAGTATCCACCTTCTACCCACAGAAGAGCCTTGCAAGGTAGATCTCTAAATAGACATTCAGATAAATTAACTTTAAGACCATTAAAATCAGATGAAACTTCAATTATGAAAAATTCTCCTGTATCTACACAAAATATCATCCTCTGATTTCTGGAGTTTCCAGGTTCCCAACTCCATGAGCAGACATATCTGGAGCTCAATTTAGTATTGCAGTCTTCATCATCTATACACATGGGGTCATGATCCCTCAGCTTTAACAAAGCACAGGCAGCATCGTTTGACCCTTCATCATCCATGCTGAAGTCATGTACACTACATGTTTCTTCCACCACATCAATCTCCTCCACTGAAGGAGTTAAAGAATTCAAACTTGTCCTATAAACACAGCAGGGATTGCAAGCATCTCGAAGATCCATCAAGAGGATATCACCAAGCCTCATCAAAAAGGCAAATCCATGAAGATGAGGAACTTCAATGAGGTTATGCGCCAACGGTCCAGCTTCAACGTACTGAGAAATAAAGTGCAAGTCGTGCTCTCTAACATTCCATCCGAATAACAACAGCTCATTCAGACTCGCACCCTTCCTGAAGAACTGATAAATCAGCTTGACGTGGTGTCAGAGCACCAAAACAAATACAAAACTGGAATAGGAAGTAAGATTCATCCAATAGCTGTGTGAACAACTATAAAAATGTGTATTACAAGTTTCCTAGTACGACATAATACCCATAATTCATACCTATTCAGAAGAATGGCTAACACGGCATCATGCTCCTTACTTGGATGATTTGATAGAAAACACATGCTCCATATAGTTCCAGATATATAAGGCTTCTGAAAACTTCTTCCAGCAATTGTGTCTCCATTGTCAGGGGGATAAAAAATCCTCTGAAATTGCAGCACAATGAAATTAATTGGGCACTGAGAACATCAATAAAAATTAAAGATCTCACAGACTGCTTATTCCAGAAACATGTACAAAGAAATATAATTTTGCATCAGACCTGATCAATGGTATAGCTTCCAACAGAAACTGAAACCGAGAAAAGAGCAAATCGGTCCTCATATGCGCTAACAGCTACAAAACCACCTCTGGACAGAGAAAAGCATAGAGGAGGCATAAGATCTTGAAATTATTCTCAATCATAAATGTTTCTTAAGTTAAATTTGAAGCACATGTGTCGGTACACGAGCTGGGACAAAAAGAGTGGATGTTGAACATGAAGGATATGATGGCTATAGAGTAGCATACAACTCTCCACCACTTTGTATATGACCACAACGAAGACATTCCCTTGTTATTCATAAAAAGAGAATTGACATTTAAAACCTATGGATGCCATTGTCCCAAGCATATAACCTGTTTCACAAAGCTAGGTCCTGTATGCCTTGTGGTAGATATGGATAGAATGCAACAAAAGATTTTAAAGGAACTGAGACCCAAATACTTTGGTCTTTGTTGATATGATTCTTGATATCATCCATATGGTAGTTTTGAACTCCAGAGACTACTTTCTCATGATCTGAAGAAAGAAAAGTTATAGTTCCAGTTGATGCAACTGCCAAGAACTTTAATGATTTTCAATTACTGATTGCATAAACATCACATCCTAACAACGCAGTACCATGTTCATATAACTTAGAATTGCTTAGTCATTTCCAAAAATGTCAATCACAAATTTTACTTCCAATTGTCCTACTTATTCCTCATACATATACTCAGCTTCAAGAGACACAAGCTTATGCTTCAAAAATTATTCTATGTATGAAACTCAATTACTGCTAATTAGGAAGCAATTTGCTGCAGAGTAAGACAAAGAAGCCTATCAATTCTATGGACATGCAAAATAAATATGATTCCAGCACAAACAAAATATAATCACACTAGCAAACTGGAATCATCAGATTTAGTTGTGTTTTCTGAATCTCATAACTGCATATGTCACTTACACTGAATTAACGGCTAACATTCTACCAAGCTGATTTCTTGAGTTTCCAGGATTGGACAGTTGCACACTTGTCACTGGCAAAAACCTGAGTCAATGAACAAATAGCCATTGTTCCCAGATAAGAAAACTTGTCACTCTCTCTTAATAAGGATCGCACAAACCACATAATCTTCCAGACTCGAATTTGATACAGGAAGAGATAAAAAGGAAATGAAATGACCTGTTCATTTCTCCGCAAAATGTGAGAAATGAAAGCTTTCCAGAATCAGATATGACAACCAAAAGATCCTTCCCCTTCATCTTCATAAGATTACAAAAGAAATAACATTCAGAATGACCGACATGTGCATTGTAATTTGCAAAAGAAATTTCATTCATGACATCCCAAAATAAATTCTTCCATGGAAGATAAGAAATGATAAAATATCTCCAATAAGAAGGTTGTGTAAAAGTACATATATTGATAGACCTGAATGTTATGTGCATCAAACTTCTCATTCCAGGGCAGAATTGCAAGATCCTTAATTGTTCCAAACACAGACTGCTCGCAGATGGACTGCACAACCCCATCAGCACCAATGAATGCCAGCTCTATGGATGTCTCCTGTTATAAAATATCCATGGATCACATTTAGAGGAGACAATATCATTATGAGTAAATAACTGCCTTCACATGAAAACGCAAGATGTGGGAAGATATCAGGCAAAACTGGAAATGTCCAAATTAGACAAGGGGCAAATTTGTAGCCGGAACCTAAATTCTCGAAATTGGATAGGTAGATTTTGTGACAGGCAGTCTTAATAGAACCATAAAATAATTTATCACAGCTGGTTTTGCAATTCTATCCTAACAACCTGCAGGCTCCATGAAACTAAAGAGCTGCACTTGTGCTTACCACCCACAACCAAGGATGAAAATCCCCTGCTTGATTAGGATGGCACCAATTCTGAAAGTAATGTATGTTCCTTATTTTCCACCAATTCAATTTCATTCGTAACTGTTAAAAAGGAATATTAAGCACATGCCAAAAAGTATGGAAGGCTCATATGCAACTAACTGTCAAGAATAAACCCGAAGAATTTAAATGCAAATGTAGGATTCCAGGGACAGATACAATAAATGGGAAAAAAAGAATATCAGAACATATCTTCATAAGGAAACTCGAACTCCACAGATTTAAAACAATATGTCCACCAACTGACTTGCTTCCAGTTCTTCTTTGTATATTATCATGTACAACCATACTTACTGACAATGTAATACTAGATATAAATTGCTTATACAGAAGACAAGCACACAAGCCCATGTCAAATAACAATTTCCGGGGATTTCTCATAATAAACCACCCCCACCAGCAACGAGACACGGTGGATGGAGAATTCCACGCCACCTGTGGTGCAATTCCTTTTAATTTCTCAACAGTTAAACCTTCCTAAGAGACAGTTCATCACTCGACAACACACTGAGTCAGTACACTACAGTGCCTTGTTCAGTTCCACTTCCGAACTCTTGATAAACCAACCAAACAAATCGCAAGAGCAAGTAGCGAAAAAGAGTGACATTCAAGCAATCTCCAAATAATTACACCTCCACATTGCAGACCCTCGAATTCTACAGAACTGATCAAAATTATAGCCAAAGCCTTCAAGGTGGATAGATGTCAAACAAGTCCACAATAAAGAAGCTTCAATCAATGAACCAAGCCAGGCTTATGTACTGTCGATGCACAAATCGAACTGAATCATACAAGTTCCCCTCGAATCCAGCATGATTTCGCGAACTCTCCATCCAACTCCAATAACACACCATATTAATAACAGATTATAGAGAGAGAGAGAGAGAGAGAGAGAGGTAAGGGGGGGCAAAAAGAAGGAACCTTGCCGAAGACGATGTCCCGGGAGGACGGCGAGCGGAGGCGGCCGTAGGCGACGTGGAGGACGGCGCTGCCGCGGACGACGCACTTGGCCAGGTAGTGAGTGTTGCGCGACGTGGAGGCGGGCGCCCCGGACCTCGCCGTCGAGCACTCTTCCTCCGACACCGCCATCTCTCTCTCTCTCTCTCTCTCTCCCCCAACGGCACCCCGACGAAAAGATCGATCGAGGAATCCTCCGGCGCGGGCCGCGAACGCTAGGGCTTAGCCCTTCCCCTTCCCGCTGCTTCTTCTTCTTCTTCTTATTCTATTCACTTCACCCTCGCTGCTTCCAGCACCGGAGAGGGCAGAGAACTTGGACGGGGAGTGAAGGGGTTTTCTCGATCGAGCTCGGCCCGGATTGATCGATGGATGGAGGGATCGATCGATGCGAGTGCGAACGGTGGAGTTTGCGCTTTTTTGGGGGGTTTTGCTGGATTTTGGTGATGAAAGCGGAGAACCGGGGCGAGGGATCGGGTGGGGAAGGGTGTCGCGGGACGTGTATAAATTAGTAACTTGTGCGAGACCACCGAATCGAATCGAATCTTGGTCTTTTCTAGGCCTTGGTCCGAGCTCCGGCTCGAATCTTGATTTTCCTTCTTTTCTTTCTTTTCTTAATGATGTCCCGACGACGACTCCTTTTAAACGGGGGCGTGTGTAACGGAAGGGGCCAAATTAGGAGTTCTCTTGGGCAATTCTCCCTAAATTCTGAGGGAGGAAGAGAAGAAAAGAAAAAGAAAAATAAATATATATTATTGAAAAAGATATTAATTGTTTAGATTAATATCAGCCGTGTCACGTAAGTCAACCAAATCTATTAAATAGTATTTGGCAAAAATTATCAGGCGACTAAATTGATAATAATGCAACGTGTTTTTGTCTTCTTTTTTTTTACACTTCTCCCTTGTTTTTCCATATAAAGAGCATGTATTGGATCTTTTATTAACATGTTCGTTTCTTAGTCAAGCCTCTCCTTGTAGACATTCCTTAATCTTTTTGGACTCCCGAGGAGGAGCACCGATGTCTATCTCATTGCATAGTCATTTGATCATCACTAAGTGATCGATTTTATTCAATTATATCTGTTCAGTCCAATTTCTAATTCCTAAATAGACCGGAGGGATTCAATCATCCCCAGTTTCAAGTAAGCCATCACATTTTCACCGTCCGCCAATGAGCACACGTGCCATTTTTTTATGGCAAAGCTAAGGACCTTTTTTTTTTTTTTAACTTCCTTGTTTTCTTCCTTTCTCTTTCTCTCTCTCAGGCTAAAGTCGCAATCAGGGGTCGGTGAGGGATGAGGAACTTGAAGGTGTCGATGTTGTTGAAGCAGACGTCGCGGACGTGCTTGTTGAACGGTCTCGTTCGGCGCATCGATGTCGCCAATCATATCATGCCCTGCGTCTCGCCCAATGCCACCCTCTAACTGGCCGATCCGTAGGCAGAGGCTTGTTCGAGTACATCGATTTGTCAGCTTTTATAAGAGGAATTCATTGTCAACGATGTAACAATACGAGCACCGTGATTCGGAAGGAATTTCAACAACATTGTATCATTTGAAAAAGAAAAAATTGAAAAAGAAAATGATATAAACAATTTCTGAATTTTGGTCTAACTTGCGATATCACACTGAATTTTAATTTATTCAATATGATTCATCAACTATCAATAAATGTTTAATCTATCTAAATTATATAAAAACATTCGATATCATTGTTGTGTTGATTCAAGTAAATGAGAGCTACTCATGTGTCCCTCAATTCTTTAATTTTGAACCACGGAGGGCAAAACAAATTATGCGTGAATTATACAAGTTAGATATTAATTTTATATAATAAAATAATAATTCATTGTCATTAAATAACGATAGACATTTTAACGCCTTAATTAATCTTTTCTCTCCATAATAGATGGATAAAAGGTGGACGTGATGACTTGTTATTTGTAAATATCCAATTCAACGTATAACAATCTAATGTCATCAAGTAATGCTCAATTCGTCATTTGAGCAAATTGAAAGATTCCGCTGAATAGTTATCAATAATTCATTGATCATAGTGAATAAACTTAAAAGCTTAAAGACAACATTTCATGTACAAACCGTGTCGATTGTCCTAAATTGGAATATGTTCGATTCTTTTCTTTGGGTAGAAAAAATAGTTTATATTGAATAAATAAAACAAATTCTTTTTTTTTCCTCATCTCTATTCGACAGTTACTGCGCTCTGCTTCTTCTTCAATCATTATCACATCACCGATCCGACCAAAAGCTGTCAGGCTAATTCTCTCCCTGAGCGAATCCGACAATGGCTTGACGAGCTCCGGCCCCGACCCGACCCGACCATGGCTCGGCGGAGCCACACCACCGACCTCGGCTGCATCGCCTGCGACGACCTCGCCGACGTCGGCGCCGGCAAGGAGGGCTGGCTCGCCGACAACCCCAACCTCCTCTGCGCGCTCGACACCCACGCCCTCGCCCTCGCCGATCGCTCCGTCGTCCTCGTCATCGGGTGGTCCGACCCCGATTCCCCCCGGATCAAGATCCGGCCGGAGCTCTCCCCGATCCACGCCGAGTTCATCAGCGCCGTCGAGTGGCTGGTCTTCGACGAGATCCGGGTCGTCGCCGTCGGCACCTCGCGCGGCCACCTGCTGATCTACTCGCTGAACGGCGATTTGATCCACAAGCAGGTAAATCTTCGCTGGATGGCGTCGCCCTGTTCCTTTTCCCTGCTGGGTTCTTTTCATTCTCTTCTGTGGGAACTGGGGATGAAGATTACTCCTTTGGGTGCGTTTCCAGCCACTGGGTATTTCATGTCTTCCTGATTGTCATGATCGTGATATGAATTCCATTACTCATGTCCTGCTGTTGTATCTGTAAGAATTCGGGTGAATCTGTTTGATCATCTCTTTCTCGATTGTAAGTTCGCCCCCTCAAGCATTCAAAATCACATCTTTAGATCGTCTAAGCCGGTATGGATCATTCCAAGACGCACCACCCAGCAATCACACTGGTGGATCCCTATAATGGGGACACAATTCCCGGAGGGCTGCACTATCATGTGGTGCATTTTGAAAAAAAAAAGAAGAAAAACCAAGATTGTTTTGAGGGTTCAAAATCTTGGTTGCTTCATTTATTTGGCTTCGGTCTCCTTGCTTGGATGGAGTATAGCCTTGAGATGCTTTTCTTTTGTTAGTTTGCTTGTCTCTCTCTCTCTCTCTCTCCCCTAATACATTTCTGATGTACTTGAACTTTTCAACTCCTTTATTATCTATTAAAAAATAGGAGATTCTGTTTGATCGTCACCTTTTTATCAGCAGTTATAATGGAAAATCTGTTGGCAATTAGCTCTTAACCACACCAACCGGGTAGGGAGGAACTTGCAGGCAATTAGGAATCAGTGTGTTCCTTTCCAGGCATTCTTCGAAAATATCTTTGACTGTAGTCATTTCTTTCGACTGAGGACTGGAAATGAAGGTCTAGATCCCTTCGGCCCTTTTGGCTTTTATGCCTTTCTGTTTTTTGTTCAACATCCTTGCATTTACTGAGGGAGCCTTCCATTTTAGTTTTTAAGCTAATGCTTTTCTACGTGGCAAAAACAAAAGCCTCATGGTTAACCTACCATGTCCTTAGAGCCTCTAGTTATAATGACAATGTATGTTAATTGGTTGGCTGGTTTCGTACCATTATTTTATGTGTTCCATTCTTTTCATCTCTTCCTTATTTCATCTTTAATTGGAAGAAATAATTAACTTACTAATCAAAATGAGTTCTGTGTGGAAAATTAAGTCTACTGAGTGATATAGGTAGAATTTTGATGGAACATGCCTTTCCTAATCTGTGTTGGGGGACCACATTGTCAATCTAGAATAGGTTCACTTATTTGAATGGGGATATTAACAATTTCGTTGTGCAAGCATTATCTTATAACATGAATGCACGGCTGAATATATGTTCTCACAGATAATACATACTGCCCGGATATTAAGATTGAGAGTCCGGGGAACTAAGAAAGACCTGACGACAGACACTTGTGCAGAGGAGGTTTGTGCTATAATGCCAGGTGTTATCGCTCGTTTTGATGGATCTGATATACAGGTGAATTTTCCTACCGACTGATTAATATGTTCTTCTGAATTTCATTGAATGTTTTATGTCAAGCAATGAAATTATGACCTTTTCTTAACAAGGAAAATGTTAAAGATCATTCATTTTTTTTATAGTTAGTGTTTATTAAAACTGTTGCAATATAAGCTTGATTTGAAAATATAAAGATGATGTTTTAGTTGTTTTCACTTTTGTTGTCTCTTTTGATTTGAGGAAACAAACGCAAG
This sequence comes from Eucalyptus rudis, assembly GCA_019915205.1. NCBI lineage: Eukaryota > Viridiplantae > Streptophyta > Magnoliopsida > Myrtales > Myrtaceae > Eucalyptus > Eucalyptus rudis. The sequence goes on along the minus strand of JAHMTN010000177.1, from coordinate 781,155 downwards.
ACAGTGGAATGTAGGTCCTAATTGACTGTTATATTTTAACTGTTAAATGAGGAAATTTGTAATATATTTAGAACAATTGTAATTATCTTTGCGAAATCTTCCTGTGCAATTTCGTCTTCAAAATTTGTATAAAAGCAAATTTTCATGTACTTCCAACCAGCCCCCCCCCCCCCCCACAAAAAAAAAAAAAAAACAAAAGAGAGAGAGAGAAGAAGACCATAAATTTCCTAGTAGACTTTCAAATGAGCACTAAAATTTCCTAGTTCTTTCGATACTTCACTATTCAGTTCCTTAAGCTCTTAATCTGGACACTGCTACACATCTTCCTTTTGCAATGTAGAGCATGCTGTCTAGATGGTCTGAAGAAACAAATTCTAAGTTTTGGGATGAAATGGAAAGACGAAAGTCTGGTTTTCCGGGAAGCACTTTTGAACAATTACCCTACCAGTTATGGAATGTCAACAAGTACGGTGCATGTGCTGATGCAGCAATCACTGGGATAATGCCCCCTCCTTTGATGGAAGTTCAGGTTGGCCACATCCACTGCTTTTCTTGCCTAATTTGCCAAAAGACATTTATTTTCCTATGTAATGGTTAAGCTGAGCTTGTGTCGTATTTCTCCGTATAGCCTATGTTTTTTCCTCATAAAATACGGGAAGATTTCATTTTGCTGTCTAGATTAATGGGTCCTGCAGTTAGTTCTTCTGTCTACTTTTGGGAAACTATCTGTAGTTATACTGATATTTGAAGTCAGCTGCCTTTATTGTTAGGCAGTCAAGTCAACGGTATTACCGTGCAATTACTATTGGTGAGGATGCCGTAATTTCAGCATTCAGGTTAGGGCTTGCAATCTGATGTCATTATATTCCAGTTTTTCTGGTTATTTGGTGGTTTTTGCCACTTTCCCCTATTTCTGTTCCCTGTTGATTGTGAATACCTTTTTAAGTTCAATTTCATGCTTTTGAAGACTTTCAGAAGATAGAAATAGATCCATAGTTGGAGCAATTCTCTCAAAGGTTGTGCCTGCGACATTTTCAACAATAGCTTCTTTCTCCAAAATGATATGGCGAAGTGACCAAGCGTCAACGCAAAAATCAGAAGTGAAACCTCAATCGTTTGCCCGAGGTAATATTTTATTGTGTATATTTTGGTGATAATGATACCACAACTGACATAATTTACTCTGAAAAATAGTCACAGGTGTCGCCGAATCCTCGGCCAGTTTGTTTCCCTGTTGTTTAAGTGCCAAGCATGCATCTCTGTTCACATCGATATTTTACTGGTCTGGTTTCCAGGGTCCTAGCTGTTCCGTCATCATTTTAAGTACTAACAAGTGGGTGGTTCTCAATTGCAGCTTCTCCATTGACATGTTTGAAGGATCATCCTAGGAAGGGTGAAAAACTCACATTATCGCCCAGTGGTACACTGGCTGCAATAACAGATTCACTTGGCCGTGTTTTGCTATTAGATACTCAGGCCCTGGTGGTAGTGCGTCTGTGGAAGGTTTCTCTTCAAATTTAATCCTATTATTTTATTAGTATGTTGCATCTTTCGGCCCATCCTGATAATGGGCTTATGCTGCTATCCAGGGATACCGTGATGCTAACTGTCTGTTCATGGAGATGCTGGTGAACAATAGTTTGTCTTCAAGTTCCTCTCACTACGAAGCAACTAAGAGTGACTACTGCCTCTGCCTTGCTATACATGCACCTAGAAAAGGAATCATTGAGGTGCAGTCTCTCTCTCTCTCTCTCTCTCTCTCTCTCTATCTCTCTCTGGTATTCGTGTGCACACATGCATGTTTACACACATGACGTGTTTTATTCTGCTTAAGAATCCAAACTTGTAATTGCTAAGTCCGATCACAGCTCTGTTAAGTGGGGTTGTGTTGCTTTGGCCATCTTTTCTTCATCTTTTTGTTGAACAAGGAAAAGTACTTGATCTAGGACCAGTTTCCATCCAAGTCAATGGAATATATCTGAGCCTATATTAGGTGTGAACTCAAGACCATTTGAGGATTCTGGATGTTAGTACATATCATCACCATACTATATGCATCTACACATTTGTGATCGCCATTTTGAACACATTTTGATTGAATTTCCTTGTCATCTCGTTTGAGTGAACTTAAAATGTTTCATTCATGATTCACTATCTAAAAGTCTTATTCAGATACCACATGACAGTCCTTCCCATTGAATATGCCATTGCTTGAAAACTCAACGCAGGTGTGGCAGATGAGAACCGGACCTCGTCTTCTGGCTATTTCATGCGCCAAAGGAAGCAAAATGCTGCAGCCCACATACAGATTTGGAACGTCAGTTTCCTCTCCATATGTCCCATTGGAAGTTTTCCTGTTAAATGGTGATTCAGGTCAAATCTCAGTTATCAATAGATATTCACAGCTAAAACTTTGATTTTAGCGGACTATTCTTGTTTCCTCTAAACTAAAGAAACGCATAATTGTATTCTCACTGCTTGTGTCAAGAAATATATCCCTCCCGTTTTTTTTTCTTTTCTATGCAAGTGTTAGAAGTCAGATGAATGGTCCAAGAATTCGACTCGCCGGCGACCACCGTCGCCATGGAGGTTTCTGGATCTGCTTCTTTCCATGTTTTGTGTCTTTTGCTAGAGTTGAGACCACCTTCGCGGTGGCTGCGTCGCGGACAAGATCTCATCCTTCTCTTTCGCTGTCGTTGTGATCTCGCACGACTACTGCAATAGACTCGAATTGACCACCACCACAGCGGTTGTTGTGGGGCCATGATGATGGTGGTCACTGTTGAGCGGGCCGGATCACTGCGGCGGCGGTAGTTGTCACCGTTGTCCACATTTTTTTCTCTCTTAACATAAGGTGAATTTTTTTTTTAATATGTAACACTAATTTTTTACTTACATCAACAACAAATGTACTAAATAAAATTGTCACATGTTTTCGGATTGCCACCTTAACTTTTCGATAGTCAACTCAGCAGTAGGGGTAGGTCGGTTCTCGATCTAGTCCATTGAAATTAGTGTTTTTCTATTTTTTTGGCACTATCTAATGTCATTTGTTTTGAAACTGGAATTGTGTTCTTTACTACCTTTTCAGAAAGAGATCTTGAGTAAAGGACCCTAACTATGGGTTCATATATTTTCTACAAAACGGAAATTAAAAAGCAGATTTGTAAACAATGACCCCACAATGACCCCAGTACACTAAAGGAAGGGGAAAGATACCAAATCTATACATTTCACTCTACATCAAATCCATTAAATTGTGTTCGTGCACAATGAGAGAGTTCACTCTCTCATTGTGATGAATCTTAAAATATTGATAGAAGCGATGATGAGTGAAAAAAACGATGAGTAAAAAGTCATTGTGCCGTAGCTTATGGGGCCACTAGACTATATTGTGTTTAGTTTACATTTTAATAATTTTTTTGAAGAAATAATAATAATAAAGTATATGTAGTCAATTCAGTCTCGTTCTTTCTTGGAATGGGGAATCGAACTATTCGGACACCAATTCCACTTTTAGGAATTGGGAATTGGACTGAAACTATTAGGAACCAAACCCAACTAGCAAGTTCAATCTGATCTAGGTGCTTATCAGTTTTGGCAAGCCATTTTGCATACCTCTACTTGGCACTGCAATGGCAAATTTTATAATTTAATCTATGAGTTAAATAGTAGGTCTTTTTAAAACGTACAAGGATCACTAAAAAAAAAAAAGCAGGACTCTTTTGAATTTCAAGCAAAAGTAAAGGACTACTGATTCCATTTCACATTTTCTCTTCGCAATTGATTAACTAGATATAAGCAAGACAAATCGCACCCCCAATTCCCCCTATAAAGGTCTTCCTTAAGGGGAGGGATCCTGCATTTAGTGGTAAAGATAAAATTCAAAATCATACCTTTGGTACCTACTCAAAATATGATAAAGCCATATATAATAAAGATTCTATAAGTGGGGTGTGATAAAAGTGGATAAGAGTTTTGAGTAACAAACTTCTTAAATTAATAAATTAAAATTATATTTCAATGTAAATAATATTTTTACTCTAATATAAGAAATTCAATAACAAAAAATAACTATAATTTATTTTTTTAATTTAATATTATTTTATTTATATATTTGAATATAATTTATCTTGTAATATAAATTCAATATATTTATATTTATTACATATTTTAGGTATTTTAGTATTTTAGGTATAGTAGTATAGTTCATTATTTAATAAATTTAATTAAAGAATGATGGAAATGGTAAAAAAAAAATTAAAAAGAGGGAGATTTAAAAAGAAAAATGAAGTAGGGAAGAGTATGGCTAGAGATTTTTACCATCTCTATTTGTGTAACTTTTTGATTCATTAACACTAATATCTCGTCTATACAAAACAAAATGCACTATATGTTGTAAATATATTCGAATTTATTATTACAATTCATCAAACGTAGATGTTTTATATCTCGATAGTCCCGAGATCCATACAAAGATTGAGATGAAGCTTTTTAAGGACTATCTTAGGTCCATTTTAGCTTCTCTCTTTTTAATTGATTAACTAGGTATAAGGTCGAGAGAACTAGCGAGATAAACCTTTATCTCTATGGGACAAATATAAAGAAGTATATAGAGCCCAGCTCGCCAGTTTCAAAAAGAGTACCCAGCTAAAGAAGTATTTACCATAATTTGATTCACGGTCTACAAATTTTCTTCTCCTAATTTGACTCATCACCCGATTGCTATTTTCCCAATAAAAGAGTTGTCTCATCCTATCTTTTGAGAGCAACTCCTCATAGCCAGGGATGGTGGTCAAACCGTCCCTACACTTCCTCAAATCTCGTCTGTGCACGACAGTGCTAGCGGTGATCATGACAAAGATGACGGTGCATTTGAATGTCACATTCTCCACCCCGTGATTCTTTCTTCACAAAAGTCCTTTTTGAAAAACCGTTGAAACAACCGCTTTGCCTAACTTTCTTTCCTCCACACTTCTCGCCCTCTCCCTCTGTCCCTCTCCCCCTCTCTCGGATTTATTTCTGTCGGTCATCTCCGTCTTCTTCTTCTACCACCTTGGACTTGTTCCCTTTTTCATCGTCTCTCTCCCTCTCTAAACCTAACGTTGGAGCAGTCTCATCAATGGTGATTTAACTTTTTCTCTTGTTAAGGTACAATAATCCTCCTCCTCCTCCTCCTGCTCTAGATTCATGATTTTTTATTTTTATTTTTTAATTCGGGGGCGACAAGGTTTGAGGAATAAAAGTATTTCTCTGCCGATGATTCGTGAAATGCATATGTTGTCGTGAGAGCACCATTGGGTTCGTGCAAATCTAACCTCGAGCTTCTGGTTATGCATGCGACATGGAAAACAAAGCTTTCGTGATTCGATGGAGATTAGTCTCGTGTTTATTTGAGTTCCCGTGCCTGGTTTCATATCCATTTGACAGGAGAAAATGACCCTTTTCTGCATTTGTATCTTGATGACCTCTTTCGGACACAGTTGCATTGCCGCCACTCTATGTAAAAGGTGAGGGTGACCCCAGCAATCCATCGGGTTTCCACGGTTGAGGTACGGGATCCAACATGGCGAAATCATATGCTTCAAGAAAGATCGCATCTCCCGTCTACAGTGCGAAGGAAATAGAGACCACGCTTTGCTTTAGCTCGCCTTCATTGGACAGGGAAAAGAAAGCGTTTCTTGGGTCGACAAGCTTGCGGATTAGATACAGAGAAGAGCACTCACAGGAATCGGATGGTTTACACGGCAAGCGTTCGTACCTTTCATTGTCCGAGCCCGCAAGTTCAAGAAGCAAGGCTGCCGCGACAAAGTTGCAGACGGTCTACCGTAGTTTCCGGACCAGAAGACAGCTAGCTGATTGCGCGGTTCTCGTGGAACAGAGATGGTTGGTCTTGCTCTCTAGATGCATTCTCTATCCATAGATTGTTAGCCCTAAGAGACAGCAAATTAACTTGTCTTATGTCTATATAATGTAAATAGCATGGAGAAAATAGCATGGAGAGGTGTTGTGTCTATTTTCTTGAACTTTGGTCTTTCACATGGAAGCATCATTTTCTTTCTGATGGCATGCTCTTTTGAAGGTGGAAATTGCTGGATTTCGCCGAACTAAAGAGGAGCTCCATATCTTTCTTCGACATCGAGAAACCCGAGACTGCCATTTCACGTTGGTCAAGGGCAAGGACTAGAGCTGCTAAGGTACGTACATCCAGGATAATTTCACTTACTTTCATTGGGATAGCTGACATTATTGATTATAATAGTTCTCTACTGTAATAGGTTGGAAAGGGCTCGTCCAAGGATGAAAAAGCTAGAAAACTCGCTTTGCAGCATTGGCTCGAGGCGGTGAGTCTCACTTTTGCATAACCGATATAGCAATGGAGATGCCACAGCATTTGTCTTGCTTCATGTTCTTTTTTATGACAGATTGATCCCAGGCACAGATATGGCCATAATCTTCAGTTTTACTATGTCACGTGGCTCCACTGCAGGAGCAAAGAGCCCTTCTTCTATTGGTAAGTTGACGGACTAAGTCGAAGCAGATTAATTTAGTGCCTGCGAAAATATGACCGACAATACCAGGACGATTACTGGGAATTGCAGGCTTGACATAGGTGAAGGAAAAGAGGTCAACATCGATAGATGCCCTCGAGCAAAGCTTCACCAGCAGTGTATCAAGTATCTCGGACCGGTGAGGCTTTTTCCCACGACCAGTTATGGATTTAACAATCAGATTCCAATGCCTGGATCGATTAAGAAATACATTAGAACATCTTCTGCAAGAGATATATGTGCCACCGCCACCTCCTATGTGTGTTCTGTTCTTCTGCAGACTGAGAGGATGGCTTTTGAGGTCGTAATAGAGAGCGGGAAGTTCTCCTACAAGGAAAGCGGTGAGATCCTTGACACGAGAGGAGGGCCCAGAGATGCTAAGTGGATCTTTGTGCTTAGCACATCCAAGGACTTATACGTCGGGAAGAAGAGCAAGGGCACGTTTCAGCATTCGAGCTTTTTGGCTGGCGGGGCCACATTATCTGCCGGCAGGTTAGAGGTGGAAGATGGTATACTAAAGGTAACAATACATTCTTCATCATCTGGAAATCCTTTTTCAATAAACAGTTTGGCTCGACCACGGGGGGCCTTTGGATTTCATAGCGCTGATCTTTTATTGTCTTAGGCGGTTTGGCCCCACAGCGGGCATTATCTACCGACTGAAGAGAACTTCGAGGCTTTGGTGTCATTCCTCAAGGAGAAGAATGTGGACCTTACCAATGTCGAGGTAAGAAAGATGAGCTTGACGGTGTCCTATCTGAAGGCATTGGCATTTGACATGAACTCTTGTTTTGATATAATCATGGTAAAACAGCAAGTGGAATTTGGATGGGAACAGGAGAATCAGAAGTTCTATTTGCAAGCGACAAATTTCATTTATTGTGTTTCGAAAAGTTATCCCAGAGCAAATCTATCTTCATAGTTTCTCATCTTGTCGAGTTAAATTCTCAGTGGCTTTTAGTATTTGATCCAATGTTATAAGAAGCCTATAGCTCTCCCATATTTGTGATATGCAGAAATGCCCTACCGAGGAAGAAGAGGCAGTCCTTGCGAGAAATGGCAAAAGCCTCCCAAGCAATCCCTCTGAGGTCGATTTGGTACAATTCCACAAAGAATTGCGTGATGTGAAATCAGCTGACGAGGAACCTAACTTACAGGTGCGCTGTGGCGATGCCGTCAGCGACTCCGATCCTCAAACGACCACTTGGTCGCGGCGAGTAGGCTCAAGCATAACCAAGCTCGAAATACCGCAAAGGCCTAATGGGTTCCACACGTTTGGAGAAGAAGCGCTTCCGTGTGGGCTGAGCCGTTGGACCCAGTTCGCCGGTAGTCCTTCGGAGGACGACGGGTACGAAACCCCGGAAGAATCGTTCCTCAGTGAAGAGGACTTCATGGTCCCTAAACTGAACATGTTCGACGAGGAAGAGGCGGACGTGGAATGCCCGGTTCCGAGGGAGAAGATCTTGCAAAGAATAGATTCGCACAGAGGGTCGAGATCATATCAGCTGGGTCGCCAGTTGTCCTTCAAATGGACAACCGGGGCCGGCCCGCGCATTGGCTGCATGAGGGATTACCCCATGGAGCTCCAATCCCACGTGTTGGAGCTCGCGAACTTGTCCCCGAGAGCATCGAGCACGCATTCCTCGCCATCCAGCTCGTCCCGGCTCAGCCCGAAGGTGCTAACACCGACGTCTCTATGTAGAGAGGCCACGATGAGCAGAAGCCGCTTCGTCCAGGAACGGGTTATGACGTCCCAGACAGCCACGCCGTAGTGTTATGCATACACATGCCGGATCAGGAGGCATTTTTTTTGCTTTGCATTGTTTGATTGCTTTGATAGGAAACCCCCCCTTCTCGTCGGGGGGAAAAGCTTGTTTGGAACACTTTGGCAAATGCCATTGGTGCATATATACAATGAGATCCTCGGTAACTAGCACCTGTTGCAGTAGATGGAAGATGGATGATTGCTGGTACTCGTCTAGGCCATTGCCAATCATTCCACCCAAATTCAACCAATCTAACCAATTTAATCACTACCCACCAAAAAAAAAAAAAAAAAAGAGATAATTTCTTTCTTGCTACTAACGTAAGCAACATTTTTGTTTAAAACTACCCACCCGGGTGGCGTTGCTGGCTTTGGGCCCTCTCCCCCTCATGAAGGGGAGGGGTTCGAATCGAGATAAGTGCCAAAAAAAGTCATAAACCTTTTGCCTTTGTGCCAATTTAGTCCTAAACATTTTTTTGGTGTCGATTTAGTCCTAAATCTTTTTAAGTTGTGCAAATTCAGTCCTTTCCGGCCAATTTTAGCCGGATTTTGCAAACTGGACCTCGGTCGGCTGACGTGGCATAATCGGCGCCAACGTGGATAATTTTTAATAATATATATATATATATATTTTTTTTTGTCTTTTTCCTCCAGCTGGTCGCCGGGGTCCGGCGACCGGCCAGAGGCAATTGCCGGCAAGGGCGAGCCTCGCCCATGGCCGCCTCGCCAGATCTGGCCATGGGCGATGGGCAAGGCTCGCCTCGCTGGATTTGGCGAGGTCGAGCCTCGCCAGCCCTCGCCCGACCTCGCCAGATTAGGCCATGGGCGAGCCTCGCCCATAGCCGCCTCGCCAGATTAGCCGGCGAGGCTCGACCTCACCAGATTCGGCGAGGCTCGCCCTCGCCCTCACCGGCGGTCACTTCTAGCTGGTCGCCGGACCTTAGCGACTGGCTTGAGGAAAAAAAAAATATATATATATTTAAAGTATTTAAAAAATATTTTTTAAAATATATATATATTAAAATATTATTAAAATTTGTCCACGTCAGCACCGATCATGCCACGTCAGCCGGCCGGCGTCCAGTCAGCAAAATCCGGCTAAAATTGGCCGGAAAGGACTGAATTTGCACAACTTAAAAAGGTTTAGGATTGAATCGACACCAAAAAAATGTTTAGGACTAAATTGACACAAAGGCAAAAGGTTTAGGACTTTTTTTGCACTCTTCCCGGTTCAAATCCTCAGTGCGTCGCAGGGTAACTTAACCGCTAATGTGAGTGTGGTGGCCAGCTTGCGTTAGTTCTAGGTTTTTCCCGCCGGCTGTCGGCTTTCGGGGTTTTCTGGGTGACAAAAAAAAACATTTGTGTTTAAAAATGCAAGTGACATGACGTCACGTCGAGCGTCCGTGTGGACAGCAGTGTACAATCATTGCATATATAATAGATGGATTTGAACGTCGAAAAGAAAAAAAATTAAGAGAGCGTTGGTAAAATTATCTCAATTTACGAAGTGAGCAAGCTATAGTATTAACTATCTTGTTTTCTAAACCACAATAGTGTATAATTTATCTGAGTCAACTTTTTCGGCCATCAAGTTCTCCAACTTGATGCAATCTTGCAATCAATATATAATTTATCTGAGTCAACTTTTTCGGCCATCGAGTTCTCCAACTTGATGCAATCTTGCAATCAATTATATAATTTATCTGAGTCAACTTTTTCGGCCATCGAGTTCTCCAACTTGATGCAATCTTGCAATCAATATTTTTCACCATTCCTCCCGTATTAATTTCATCAACTCGTTGATGTGATGTTGCTAATGTGATCATTAACATATCATGAAATAAAGACGTGACACTCCATTGCTAAGGAAAATTATCAATTTAATCCTAAGTTCAAACGAATGTCAATTAGTTTTAAACTTTTCAATTTTATAAATATAACATTAAATATATGCGTGTAACTTCAATGTAGTCTTTTCAATCAATTATCGAAAATTGGTGTGACATAACAATCCATAAATTGTCCACGTCAGCATGCCATGTAAAATGTCTGATGCATGAGATAAAATCATAAAAATTTTATCTCCCCTTTTAAGTCGCCATCCTCTATCATTCATCTCCACCATCCATTAAAAAAGAGAGAGAGAGAAGATTATCGGTTTCTTATAAATTAACTCCCCCTTAATACATCTTTTTGTTTTCATGCACGCACTATTGCCTGCCCAATTATTTTTGAGATAACATTGTTCATTTTATTTGCTAAATTTCATCTAATGGAAAAATTCCAAATAAGAGCCTAGACTACTCTTATCTTCTCAAAGAATTACTTAAAATGAATTTTGTTTTAAATAAAGGTCTAAAGTGACTATATTAGTTTCCAAAAAAGGTTTGACTTTCTAATTGATCAATGACATTTTTGTCATTTTACCTTTTTTTGAATTTTTCTTTCTTTTTTCTTGTCTCTTTCTTCTTCTCCAGTGGCCGGTCTCAAGCAATGGCAGCCATCGGCGATGCCCTGAGACAGCTAGGCGAGTGTGGGCCTTGCTAGGGTGAGGCCGCCTTTGCTGGATCAGGGTGAGGGTTGCCTTGTCAGTGACTAGTGAGGGAGAGCCTTGCCTCAGCAAGGTGGCCATCCCCTCAAGTGAGGCTGTCATGGAATTCCACAAGTGAGGGTCGCTTGCCCTAGCTAGAAAGGGAAAAAAACTAAAAGAGAAAGAGAAAATGAAAAAAAAAAATAAATTGTCTTTTGACAAAAATGCCCTTGAATCGCTCGATGACCAATAACATCAAACATTTACTTGAAACTACTATGACCACTTCAAGTCTTTATTTGAGACTAACATGGCCAATTCAAACTCTCATTTGACACAATGTTCATTTTAGATTTTTATTTGGAATTTTCCCTAATAAGGCTAAGGGTATGTGTGACAACCACTTTATTTTTGTTTCAAAACAATTTTTTTTTGTTGCAGACTTGTTTCTAGAACATAGATCCATTCGGTGACATAATTTCATTTTTCTATTTTTGGAATAAATTTTTAGTTTAGAAATAGGTTAGAAACAAAAATGAGAAGTAAACATTTTTTACTTCTCTATTTCTAGAATATAAATAAAAATAAAACTCTTATCATCGCTCATCCTCTTTACTAGTCGACCATTCACCTGCCGTTGTCGCCCATTAGGCGCTGCCGACTGCTGATCACTTGTTCATTGCCCGCTGTCTTCTGCTGTCACTGCCACTGTTGCTAGTCACCCTAGGAAAGAAGAAAATTTGGAAATTCTAATTCGAAGAAAGAAATTTTGTATTGTTATCAAACATGAATTTTTGCTTAGAAACTCATCTAGAAATAAATAAATAAATATATATATATATATTTTTTTAAAAAAAATCAATTTCTAATCAGAATAGTTATCATTCAAACTATTGTATATTAGTAGAGAAATAGTGTTGTAGTAAAATTGATATCTAGAAAGTGAGATGAAATAGTATTTTGACATAATAATATAAATAATTTATACCTGGAAAACCCAAATGTTTCTAGGGTTAATTAAGCTTAAAATAATTGTTCTAAATTTGGAAAAATAAGAGTCTATTTGTTAACTTATCTAATAGTGATTGATTCTATTCTTTTATTTTTGAGAATGAAGAAGAACATAAATTCGTTTAGTAAATTTTTTGTTACTAGGAATAAATTTGGTTTAGAATGAATAAATAAAAATAATTACTTTTTTTATTCCTAAGAACAATTCCAAAATCAAGCCCAATCTATTTTTTTTCTCTTTTCTTTTTTTCTTTTCTTCTTCTCTCTTCTTCTTCCTCTAGCTCGTCACCAGCCATCAACAATCGGCCACAAAGAAAGAGGAAGAAGAAGAGAAAAGAGAAAAATAAAAAGGAAAAATAAAAATATTAAAAAATTAAAAGAAGCAAAAAAAAATAATTTAAGACTCCTACCTAATGAATTTCTATTCTAGGAACAAAAATTTTGGACCGTTATCAAATAATTTCAAATACTCATAAATTATTTTCTAAAATAAAATAAAAAATTATTTTTGAATGGAAATTATTTTGGAAAATAGAATAATTAATAAAGTACCCTAAAAGGACCCATTACAAAATATTGAATTCTCTTTAATTTTTCCTTCTTTTTTTGGGTTTTGACCCCCTGGAGTCTAAAGGCCCACGATATGACAACTCTACCCCTGACCCTTAAAGGCAGAATAAGGCAGTGGGCCGCTCAAGAACGGATGGGCAATATGGTCATCTCATAGATACAACTCCAAGATAAATACGACCCTCGCTAGGGTTTTGCTCGCCCTCGCTGAAGATTTTCAGAAGCTCAAGCTTTCGGCCGCTTCCTCTCTTCCTCGCCTCTCCTTCCTCTCTCCCCATCTCAGGTACTTCCCGCTTCCTCTCTCGATCTCGCGCTCTGTTTAATACACGAACGCTATGCGTACCCGAGTTCCGTCGATTGCGTTTTCGATGGGTTTTTCGCGGTGGCTTTTGCCTGAATTGGGTTGCCTCTGTTTCTTGATTTTCGGACCCTGATAGTGCTGCAGCAGCAGGAGCTATCCTTGATGTGCTTTGTAGTCTGGGTTCTCGTTCGGATTCTGGGTTGAGTTTGTTTGATCCGGGGAAATCGCTTCATGACCTGTTTTTTCTTTCTGGGTAGATGAAAGGACGGATGAAAACGGGTTCTTATCTGTCTGAGGGGGGGAGCGTGTGGAGGCTTCATGTGATATTGAATTGCCTGTTCTGTTTTGAATTTGAAGATGTAGTGGGCGTATGTTTGACAATCTAGGCCCCCTTTGATGAAAGGGTTAGCTCTTTTTATTTGCATCGTATATGTAGTATTGGGTAGTCCTACTGTATTGGGTAAATCCTACTGTAACGTGCGGATTTTGTGTGTGGTTGTGAGAATTGGGAAGTTAAATTGTGTTTATGAATGGATATCCAATTTGGGTTTTTCTGATGATGGGTTGTGTTGGCTCTTCCGAATAACCGTGTGTGGCTGGTAATCGATTTTTCAATGGTGGCATGATCTTTATGTTGGGTTTGTCTGGTTTGTTGCCTTTGTGCAGAATGGATTCTCAGATCAAGCATGCTGTTGTGGTGAAAGTCATGGGCCGAACTGGGTCAAGAGGGCAGGTGACTCAGGTGAGAGTCAAGTTCTTGGACGACATGAACCGGTTCATCATGAGGAACGTGAAGGGACCGGTGAGGGAAGGAGATGTCCTCACCCTTCTGGAGTCTGAGAGAGAAGCAAGGAGGCTCCGTTGAGCAAATCATGATTTTTATGTTTCCCTTGAGTTTTGGTAATGACTATAGTGGGGTTTCTGCTGCTGCTGGTGGATTGAATGTGAGAGTGTTTTAACTTTATTTTCAGTTCACATTTTGGTCACTTTGTGTCAAACATTTGAACTTGATCATGAATGAATTGTAGGAAGTATCTTACGTTTAGTGACGTGTTATGGATCTCCATATATTGGTGCGTGAGATATGATGTCAATTTCAGCTTCACCTTTGTGTTTCTGAGATGTTTGGCTGTATGTGCGCTTGGTTTATAATCATTTCTTTTGATCAAATAGCTAATTGAACTCTAGGGGATCTTGCGGAGAGCGTGTTCTAAATGAGGTTTTTATCTTGTTATTACTTGGCTTTGTTGATGCTGTGAGCTTTTGAGATATAGAAAGGGGATAGGGATCCTGCTGGAACTGATGACTTTGGCCATCCTTCTTATCACACTTTATTGTTAAAACGGCGTCGATTGGATGCTTTCCCTAATTAGAATTCCTTGGATATTCCACTTCTCATGTTGATATATCCATCTGGTGGAGGCTATTAACACAAATTATACCGATGATTATAAATTGGCCGAGTTTATACCTGTTATTTTGTTTGGTTTCTAAAGTTCTGTTTGAAATTGTGGTCCGGGTGCAAAAATTGAGTTTTACATCTGTCATACGGTGTATTCTCACCGTCAACAATAATTCTAAAGAGAGATAACATTCTCAGTTTTCAAAAGAATTGGGTTTACCATCGAGTTAAATTCGACGTGGTTTTCTTTCTTTCCTTTTTATGGTGTTCTTCGTGATGTGCGATTTCTCTTGTCTTGGCGTCTCGTGGTGTCATGAGCTGACTCTGCATAGATAATACGTGCCGAGAGAAAGGGCATTCGCATAGATAATCATGTCAGGACCCGACTCCTTAAAAATGATGCCGAGCCAAGATTGAATTCGATGCCTGTGTTCTTCCAAGGTGAAAATTTTCATTCTAAGGGTGCGCATGGATTTATTTCTGTGCTTTTTTTGTTCCTGGGAACAGAAACAAAAAAAAGTGTTTCTGTTCCGGGGAACAATTTTTGAACAAAAGAACGCGTTTGGTAACGTTTGGTCCGAGAATAAAAAATGAACAGAAACACGTTTGGTTAAATTTTATTATTTTTTTGTTTCTTTTAATTTTTTAAACATTTTTTATTATTTTTTATTTTTTCCTTTCTTTTTATTTTTTCTTTTTTTCGGCCGGTCACCGGCCTCCGGCGATCGGCCGACGGGGCCGGCAGCCTCGCCCAGCCACGGCGAGGCTCGCCGGCCCACGGCGAGGCCGAGCCTGGCCGTGGTTGGGCGAGGCTCGGCCTCGCCTTGGCTGGGCGAGCTCGGGCTCGCCCAGATCCGGCGAGGCCGAGCGTCGCCGGCCCCCGGCGAGGCTCGGGCTCGCCGGATCTGGGCGAGCTCGAGCTCGCCCAGCCATGGCGAGGCTCGGGCTCGCCGGATCTGGGCGAGCCCGAGCTCGCCCAGCCAAGGCGAGGCTCGGCCTCGCCGGCGCGGGCAACGCCGAGCCTCGCCTTGGCTGGGCGAGCTCGGGCTCGCCCAGATCCGGCGAGCCCGAGCCTCGCCATGGCTGGGCGAGCTCGAGCTCGCCCAGATCCGGCGAGCCCGAGCCTCGCCGGGGGCCGGCGACGCTCGGCCTCGCCCGCGCCGGCGACGCTCGGCCTCGCCGGATCTGGGCGAGGCCGAGCCTCGACGGCCGGTCGCCGGCCATGGCTGAGGCCGGCGACCGGCCAAAGAAAAAATAAGAAAAAAAAAGAAGAAAAGAAGAAGAGAAGAAGAAGAGAGAGAAGAGTTTCTGTTCATTTGTTTCCGAGAAGTGTTTCTTTTCTGGAGAAACAACTTTTTTTTGTTTCTTTTTTCTGTTCCTATTTCGTTCCAGAAACAAAAAAACAAAAAAGGAACAAAAACGCAACCAAACGCGTTTCTGTTCCTTTTTTGTTCCCGGGCACACTTTCCGTACAAAAGTGTGCCGGAAACGTTTCTTAGAAACGTTTCCATGCACGCCCTAAGTTGCCCACTTGATTATATAACCTGCCTCTCCTTCTGTAGATGGTTCGGTTCGAATTAAGGTTTGTTTGGCGCAAATTCTTTATCAGAAAATGTTTTTCTCATTTTGAGCATTTGAATTGTTTAAGAAAATAAGTCAAGGAAAACTCTATGTTTAAATTGACAGAGGTCATTTTCTCTTTTAAAAGTAGGATATCATTTTTCGAAACATGATTAAATATTGATGCTTGAATTGGAAACCTTGGCATTTGAGCTCTAGGAACTTGGGCTCCCATGCTTGGGGAATCTCATGGCTAGGCAAGTCCATAAATACTAGACTCAAGTCTCTCGAGGATGGACAAGGCTTAGAGCACAAATACTTAAGCTGGGGTCCCTATTGGTTTTGCCTAGGTACCCTGTTCACGTGCCCAATTTACTAGTGCAAACCCCAACCTATCAAGGCATCCTCATTGGTTCGGGTACACAGAGGCTTGGCCTTGGTCTCTAAAGGTTGGACCTAAGATCTCGGTTCATGTGTGTCCAATATTGGTGATTGGCTTGAGAAATCCAATTGACAACAAGGTTTAGGAGGGGGACCCTAGCCCCTAATGCTAGAGTTGGAGTCCCTAAGGTCAAGCCTAGACGTCGATGCCCATGCTTTGGTGTTTGCTATCGTGCCCAAGTTCCCAGGACCCTCATGACTAGACCCACATCCTTCATGGCTTGGTCTAAGGCCCTAGCACTTGAGCTTGAGTATTGCAAAGTTGGACTTGGGACCTAAGCACCTATGCCTAGGTTAAATAAGAGGGAAAAATAAATTGTTTACTATCTATGATCAATGAAAGTGCTTTTGTCTTGAAAACTTAATTTGATAAAACTTTATATAACATTTGATGATAATAGCATGGGTAGTTCTTATAACACGCAAACAATGCGTGTCTTCTTAGAAAAATAAAAGCAAATTTTCCCTCCTAAAGACAAAAAATAATTTTCAACTCAGTTTAAGATTAAACTAAATATTTGAAAAAGTTTCCATTCGTTGAGAAATAACCCCATGAATAATGTTATCTAGAAATTTTAATTTCTCGCAAAAACAACGGAGCATAACTCTGTTTTTCATATCTATCATTATTATTGAAGGTGGAAAAAGTTTTCCGAGGGGGATTTTCCATGAGAGCTAGATAACATCGCCAATATGGTCGCTAACATTTGTGTAATGTGCTAAAATTTAATTTCTCGCAAAAACAATAGAGCATAACTCTGTTTTTCATATCTATCGTTATTATTGAAGGTGGAAAAAGTTTTCCGAGGGGGATTTTCCATGAGAGCTAGATAACATCGCTAATATGGTTGATTACACAAAACATATCTATCATTATTATTGAAAGTGGAAAAAGTTTTTCAAGGGAGATTTTCCATGAGAGCTAGATAACATCGCCAATATGGTCGCTAACATTTGTGTAATGTGCTAAAATCCTCAAATATATCTTATTTTGAAATAAAAAAAGAAGAAAATAATCTCATTAGATGTGGATTCTCTTGGGCCTTTCTATCACCCGTCTCCTTTTGTTTTGTTTTGTTTTTCTTACAGGATTCGTTCCTTTTGTTTTACCACGCTTTCTGTTATCCATATCGTTTTGTTTAGCACGATCTTGTATTTAGTCAAGGCAGCCTGCACGGAGAAAAAAATGTAAAAAAAGAAAATCACATTTATAAAAAAGCTATAAAAAAATCCTAAATCATACCCACTATAACATATTTACTTTAAAATTTATTTAAAATTTATACTCAAGTGATACATTTAATCTCCATTTAAATTCCATTAAGTGAAATAAAAATGACGTTATTTTTGTTAAAAAATTATCCGATGAAATCTCGATGAACGATAAATAGGTTTTTATGTCACAATAGAAAAAAAAATTGTAGGATGAATGTATCGCATTAGATATAATTTAAATGTGATTTTTTTTTCTCTTAAAAAAAGAGAAAATTCCTTTCTAGCCATTTTCGCGTTCCCCCCTCGCCACGGGCCTCGTTCCAAAGCCTTCTCCAAGCCCGCAGTCCAAAAATTCGCGATCTCGAAACTGCCGTACCGTACAGGTTCCGAGTTTTGCCCCGTCGACTCAGTCGAGAGTTCGAGTCGTTGCGCGGAGTCAGCTCAGCTCTCACTCTCTCTCTCTCTCTCTCGGCGGGTGGAAACGCTGTTGACGCGCAGGAATCGCGGAGCCGGCAGCGAGCGCTACCCGAGAAATGCGATCCAACATTGTCACCGAGGTGAGCCGATGTCCGATCCGCACCTTCTCCCTCCGTTCTCCCCGATTCCCGGTCTCCGATCCTCGTTTCGCTGCCGCCCTGTCCGGCCGGCCGCTCGCCGGAGGCGAATCGGCGGCGGACTGGGGTCGGGGCTGGCTCGTTCGACGCTCGGGAATGGGCGCGGGGAGCGAGGTTCTCGCTAGGGTTTTTGTTCGGTGCTCTGCGGGCGATGTTTAGAGAGCCGCGGCGCGCGCAGTGAGGATATGCTTTGGGAGCTCTCGCGTTCTCGATTTTTGTTTGTTATCTGAAGATTCGGAAGGTTATAGCATTGAAAGGATGGTAGATCTTTCGTTTGGTTTGTGCTGGAGATGGGGTTTTTGCCGCGAGGAGAGGAAATTTCTGATTTTGTCTTGTCGATTTGGTCCTTTTGTCGGCCGCGGGGTGAAGTCGTGTGGATTCGAACTGTCGTATGGCCTAAGATTTTGAGGTTAATTGGCATCGAGTGAAGTCCTGGATCTTAAGAATTTGCGTGGAGTATAAGTTTGGTATATAAAGAGAGGTTTTTTCAAATTCATAACCGTGTATGTACATCCTGATGGTTGGACTAGCGTAGGTCTTGACTGTGGCCACCAACGGTGGAAGCTAGCTAGATTCGTGTATTTAAGTCGGATAATCTTGTCGCTATATTTCTCCTGCTTAATTTAATTTTACGAGCTCTTCGCTTATAGTAACTGAGGAAACACAACTACTAGCAGCTGATTGAGCCTGCTGTCTGCTTGCAGTTAGGCATTTCAGTGTAAAATACCTTTTGCAGTTTGTTCTTGTTCGAATGAGGTGGTTGCTTCGGCTGGTGGATAAGATTGTGTGGTGATGCCTCTAGTGATGTATGTGATTATGTCCACCAAGATTTGGTTTCCTCTACCCAGAAGCTGCCTTGTTGTTCTTTTTACTTCCTGGTTGCTTTGAATTCATATTACTTAGGCCTTATGTTGCATTATTGTGTTAAGAATGGAGATCCCATGTGCTGATTAGATTGTTCCACTTCCTCGGTTTTAATAATTGTTTGCTTGTTGAAATCTGACATGTGCATGTGGTGGTAATCATTAAAAGTAATTTATTCGAATACTAGATTTTTGGAATCTTCACAAAATATATATTTATTGTTTAAGATATCAACTTTACACATTGTACAGGCTGGATTGCCTACTCGGTTGGGACATTGGTGGGAAGGGATTCCATTTCTTACTTCTGCTGTTGTCATCACGTGTGGGACCATATACTTGATATGCCTTCTGACGGGATATGACTCCTTTCTTGAAATATGTTTCTCGCCTGCAGATGTCATATTACGGTTCCAAGGTATGCTTTTTAGAACTATGTTCTGAGAAATGGAATGTTACATCTTGAAGGTCAAAATAACAGGCAAACCGATCCCCATATGGTTATGCAAGCGGATGATTTATTGCCAAGCCAATGTCTCTTCTTTTCATAGTTACCTCTCCTCACCATCACCTTCCACATTCCTATGCAGCACTTCCTTTCTGGCACTGTTGATCAGTAGGATAGTTCTCTTTGGAAGTTCACTGGTTTTGATTGCCCTTGTCAGTGAGTGTCACTGGTCAACTAGAGAGAAAAAGATGGAGGTTGAGTGAGGAATGGTACTTGAAAATCTTTTTGAGTAGATGCAATTTTCAATGAATAACTGTTAGATGATGGCCTTTCTTCACAACAGAGAATATTAATCTGATATGACTCTGTGACCAAGGCTAACATATCCTGGCTTGTGTCGTAAGCTGAGGCTGACTTGTCTACTTTAGACTTCCATGCAACAATAATTGGTTAAATAACTCAATCTTTTAGAATATTTCCCCAGCACATCATCTTTGAGCTTGAGCAGATATGATTGATATTTTTGGTTGGTATTCATGAATTACAAGATGGTTCTAGTTGTTACATTAAACTGATTGGAATAACTTTGTTTGTATTGTTTCAGTGTACAGGATATATACGTCGATTGTTTTCCATGGTTCACTGCTACATGTTTTCTTCAACATGCTGGCTTTGGTTCCTTTAGGCTCAGAGCTGGAGAGACTTATGGGATCTGTTCGACTGTTGTACATAATAGTTCTCTTGGCCACAAGCAATGCTATTTTCCATCTTTTCATTGCCCTTTTGGTAGCCCATAATCCTTTTCATCCTTTTCAATACCTGATGGCTGAGTGTTCAATTGGGTTTTCTGGGATTTTATTCTCCATGATCGTGATAGAGACGAGTCTGAGTGGAATTCAATCAAGAAGGTATGTGATTACCCCGAGGCTTGATAAAAATGTTTCTTCTTGCCTAATTGCTACTTCAGTTTACTCTATCAAATACTACAGTTTTAGGCTCTTATTCAAAACTCATGATTTCTTTGGAAACTTTATCCTACAATGAATATAATCACAGTTGTGTGTTGGAAAAAGAATAATAGTAATAATCACAGTTTTTTTTCCTAATCTGTGGTGTATGCATTGATTCTAACAGATCTGGAACTTTTGACCCTTCTTTTGCAGTGTGTTTGGACTCTTCAACGTGCCTGCTAAATGGTATAGGGATTGACATGGCTTTATAGTCCTTAGTTTATTCTTAATTTCACTCTCTGCTATGTTTCACTGAAGTAATGTCATTCTGTAAATCACGAACCAGGTATGTCTGGATCTTGCTGGTTGCCTTCCAGCTTCTTATGTCAAATGTGTCATTACTTGGACACCTTTGTGGAATTCTGTCGGGTTTTGCATGTCAGTGATTCTCCTTTTATCTCCTTTCTTCTTGCCCTTTAACAATCAAGTTACCGGTTTGGTGAAATTTTTCTGGTGTGCCTGCCTTTTCCAGATACTTATGGCCTCTTCAACTATCTCATACCTGGGACGTCCTTCTATTCTGCCATAGAGGCCTCCTCATTACTGGTAAATTTCATACATTTCTGTTACTTGAAGTTGAACTACAATTAATTTAGTTGCCTTTGTTGGATCAATCTATTAAGTCTATGTCTTAAAAAGCCTGAGGTTGTAGAATATGCTTTCCATGGGATTATTACTGATAGCATTGAATGTTACTATGTGTTTTAAACCTTCTATATTTATTGGATTAATAGGGTCTTGCATGAATCTATAGGATTGTTATGGTGGTAATATTGAATGGTTTCATGTGTTGGGAATTTTACACAAGTGGGGTCTGTCTCTTATCTTGGAGCCATTTTAACTGTAAAAGTAACGGTAGAGTCAACATTATCTCTTAGGAGAGACGCACTCACCTTTCCATGGACAAAATGAAATTAAACCCCTAGGGACATTTGGTTGGATATGGAATCTAGAATAAATACAGAAAAGGAGTTCAAAAAGCTGTTTTGGTTTTGGATGGCCAGCCTTGTTCAAGTCTTTAGGTTTCCTTCATCTGTCCTATCCACATGTAGATGCCTAGGCAGATTGGAGCTGTTTAGTCACTTAAGTGCAGTGCTCATCGAGACAGTCCATTGGTAACACAAATTTCTGCTTTACCTGAGGGTGTGCAAACTTGTGGCTGAAAAAAAAAAGAAAGAACCGTGGAGATTGTCTTATTCAACGTTTTTTCATTAAACTAAAGAGCGCTTGAAGGCATCACCCTATGCCATCAGCCCAGTGGACTATATTTGTTCCATGACCAATAATTTAGGTCTTTTTCTAGTTGTGCCTGTCTATGTTTTCTAGATGACTGGTGACCATATATCCTGGACAGATGTAATTGTAATTTGCTGTATCGGTACTCGAAATAGGTTTTGTTGTACGCACAGGACATACCAAATCGCACATTTCAAACATGTCTTGATGTGAGTTATTTAGATGTTAAAATGATATGTGTGGATATGTGTGGCTTTTCACATCTAATTGCTTGGTACGATGTAGAGAGCCACTAGCTTGATTGATGCGACTTCCTTGTTTGCCTCCCTGATGTGTATTGGATAGAGTCATTGTGACTTGTTCAGATGCATCTCTGATCCCAATATAGCCAGCACTGGCTTGTGCACATATGGTGCATAATGAAGAGCCAGTGTTTTGCAAGCTTCAACTTTTAGTAGTGCACTTTGCAAAAGATTGTTGCTGCAAATGGTATGAACTGTAGAATCATCTGAATAAAATTGCTGGCCCAGCGACAGTAAAAATGGGCCCTCCTTTTTGTTTGTTTGCAGAAGCGGAGCGAGTCATATATATTGTCTGCACATGTCTTTGTGTTTAAGGCTGTTGAAGTTATGAGGATGCTGATTCTTGGAGTCCCCTTGACAGTTTTTGACTAGTGCTATCTTGTGTCAATTCCATACAATCACCGGACGGCGTTATTTGGCCTTAGTTTCTATAAATAGCATACAACTTTGTTTAGTTTGACATGCTCATTTCCACCTGGTTTATTTTATTTGGTATTTGCATGTATTCAATCAAATTCTTAAATTAAGTTTTGCAATGTCACAATGGGTGCCTTCAATCAGGTGATGAATTTTTGGGGAAAAAAAGAAACAGAAGCTATGAGCTTATTCGTTAAGTAGGTAGATCAGATATCTGGCAGCAAGCTCAGTCCATGTACCATTACATTTTGCCATTAAGTCTATGTTCTTTTGTGCATGTTAATATATGTAGGAGCACCCAATCTCTTACTTGCTGGCTTTTCTGCAATTTCTTTATTCATATTTTTGAATTGCTTAACACAGAACTTTCGATTTTTTTTATTTTTTTGGGTCAAAACTTGTTTTTGTGGGTGTGATACTGCAGGATCTTGATCATAATGATGGATTGCAAATGGGATTACATATATTTCTTTTGTTTTCAGTTTGATATGCATAATCTAATTATATATGGTATCCCTTAAATTGTCTTCAGTCAACTTGTGTAAGACGGCCAAAATTTATCATGTCCACTGGGGGGAATGCTATGGGCTACATCCCTACATATTCAAATCAAAATGCAACATCCAGGTAAACTGTGGTTTTGCTTCTTAATTTGGTCTTTGCATAACTGGGAGACTTAACTGTTTTTTTTTTTGTTTTGAATACTTAAATAGTGGATTGATCTCTGGAAATTTGTGGAGAAATTTGTCTGCCTGGATGCCATGGCGGGAAACTTCTGTTCAGGTATTGGGTACAGGTTAAGTGCTGAAAAACATTCATCATTTTTTGTTGAAGATTATTTATCTGAAATGCTGATTTATTTGAAATATGATTATCCGTGGGAGCCTAGTTCCATGAGGATATTATTTAATTAGTTCGAAATCAATGGCTGTTGTCATTAAATTGTAGCTTTCAGAGAAATTAGGTAAAGAATATTGTGGTTCTCTGATGGATTCAGATTTTGTTAACCTAAATGTCTAAGAATTTGTTTTGACCTTCTTCTGTTGATTGATGCAGTCAACACAAGACAGTAGCTTTCCTGGTAGAGGAAGAACACTAGGATCCGAAAGAGGTCAAATGGTTTCTTCTCAAAATTCTGATTACAATTTACAAGCTAGGCTCCTGGATAACAATGGCCCTGAACATTCACCAGGCATGGTGCCTGTAGTTTCTGGGCAGCAGTTGCTGGATGGAAGGTACCAGAAAAAAGAAATATTTCTTCTCTTCCGCCCCCCTCCTCTTTTTCTTTCTCTTCTGTCCCTTTTCTTTTGTGCTCGTTGGTCATTTACGTGGATACAATCTTTGACATTATAATCTTCTATGGAATTGAGGTTGTAGTGATTCTGTCTTTCTTCAACTGCTACTTCAACTTGTGTCTTTTTCCATCTTTCTTCAATGCATGAAAATTAGCTGCTATCCTGAAATTAGCCTTGTTTCAGGCTAACTGTCCCGAAAGTGTTTTAGAGATCGGAACAATGAGATACCCTTTTTCATTTGACACTCTCCGCATGCTGTACTGGTGGCATCATTTAAAAAAATCCTTCATGTTGCTGCGTCTGGTTTTTACCTGTCATTTTCTCCTCTACTCCAGGAACCTGGAAAATGCATTGCCTGTGACTTTAGAAAGCCATCTACACAATCAGGTTTCTTTCTACTTGTGATTCAAAAAGCCGATTTGCTTCCTACCTCTGGAGGTCATTTTGTCATGTTGGGTTCATTCATTTGTCAATGCAGGCATCAGTTGTTTCTGATGAAGAAGTCCAAAAACTTGTATCCATGGGCTTCGATAGGGTAAATTGCAGCTTCCATTGTCTACATTTGATTTCATGATTGTTCATTGGGATCCTTTAACCTGTAGCTTTCACCTTTTAAAATTCTTGAAAATTTGGATCCACTATCCCTGAAGAACTGAATTGCTTAGTCAATAGTCATCTTCTTTGGAGCAGCAATTCCCTGGCTAGTCTTCACTGTGTTGATGATCAACCACATCGCATGTTTAAGTGCTTTTTTACCCAAGCCAATCTCAGCATGTGAAGTGTTATCTTAGATGGAAGATAAGGAAATCCATACTATCCACTACAGTCAATGATTAGGGCTGAAAAGAAAATTATGCCCCAGGAGCACCTAAGAATTTCTTGATCCTTTTCTCTTTTTCTGGTCTTGATTTTCATTTTCTTGTTCTGTGTTGTTCTTTGAAAGCAAAATTCTAGAATTCATTCTGCAAGCCCTTCATGGTTCTTTTAAGAGACTCAATTCTATAATGAGAAGAAAATGACCACGCATTGATGCATTTGATGGAAGAAAGAGATTAACCATTTGGCATTTCACCGTTTTCTTTTATGATTTTTCATTGTAGACCCCTGTTCATCAAAGTTTAACCTCGACTCTTCACATTATCACCTATGTCTCATGACTAACTCCTCGGCTGTGTTTCAGATACAAGTTGAAGTAGCAGTTGCCGCCGCAGACGGGGATCTTAATGTAGCAGTAGAGATTCTAATGAGCCAACTGGTATTTCCTTGAAACCTGAGACGTCAGTAGGATTCTCATTGTGCTGCTGGTTCTAATTTGCAAATGTGCTGTGCGTGCTGCAGGGGTGAAGCTGCGGCAAGCGCTTTTTCCACATTATTCCTCGTTAGCTCCTCCATTGCGATTGATCTTCTGCGCTCAATTTCAGCTGATTATACATTCTCATTCTGTATATAACTTACTCTTAGTTACTCACTTTAACATGGTTTGATAATGGTTCGGAAGAGGCAAAATGGGAAAGAAGATATTGTACTTACAAAGTCACTAACAGGATTTGAAAGAGAACTTGGAAAGAGTTTTACTAGCTATTTCACCTAAAGCATAATACTTGAGAATGGTATGGGATCCTTCTATCTCTGAGGCAAAGAAAGCATTGTTGAGAATTCGAGAAACTTAAATTTTCCTCCGCATGAGATTGGCTGTAACTGTATCTCCAGGGCAAATAAAGATTTTCAAAAAATTTGAAAAGCTTCATTTTACCTCTGCATGGGATAGGGGTGTAATTGAGTCGAGTTGAACCGATTTGGTGCCGAGCTCTAGTTCAACTCGATTCGCATGCTTGGCTTTCCAAACTTGATTTGAGATTGATCGAACTTTATGCTGGGTAGCTCGAGCTTGATCTTGATCTTATACTTTCCACCTATTTTGATAGGTGTCGACATGTAACTGTTTTGAAACAATAATAGAAGCTTGATCGCGTTTGCGAGCAACTTTAGAGTAACTTGAGCTCGAGATCAACTCGAGAAGCTCGCAAACGCGATCAAGCTTCTATTATTGTTTCAAGACAGGCCTATATAATATTTTTCTTGTCAATCTCGAGCTCAAGTTACTCTAAAGTTGCTCGACTCATTGATAAGAGTTCCTCGAATTCAGTTTCTGAAACTTCGGGAAACCCTAAGACATCTCTCCTTTATCAAATAGTTCTTTGCAGGATCTTGGCATCATTTAAACCCCACGCGGATACGGTATGCTAGATCTTGTTACCAGGAATACTTTTGCATATCGTTGAGTTTAATTAGGTTAAACTTTCGTGTCTCTAGGTATATTTTTACGAAATCATATGGTCTTTTACCCCGCACTTCTGATCACGAGCGCATATCGGACAAGATTCGGTCCCATTCAACATCGAGGGTGCGATATCTATTTCAAAAAAGCTGCCGTTGGACAAGAAACTATACCCACTTTATTATTATACACGTTAGACAACATTACATGCTTATTCGCATCCATCGATCTTCCATCGGCAAACCAACCGCCGCTTGATCTCTCTCGCCGATCTCCCTCATTGCTTGCTCGCTTCTTTTGGGGGCTTCACGATCAGGATGGGGCACTTCGCGTGATGCGCGCAGTAGTCGCTCACGCTCCCTAAGAATGCCCTGCAATTCACCGGAAAGACCGTCAATTCGACGATGAACACGCCTCGCGGTATACTGGATTGCCAGAGAAACTTCAGTGGAGATATCCGTACGCGAGTGGAATTTAAAAGACTCGACAATGTCATAAACGTACATGGGTGTCACACTAATCTAAAAGTCATGGAAAGACGACTGCATCGGCCAGTAAATCGATACTAAACCGATACTGCTAAGAAGCTGTTTCCATGCTTGTGCTCACATTAAAGGGTTTGCTCTCACTCAATAGTCATGATCATCACCTTTTGATCTTACCGAGCCCGCGGCTGCCTACGACGAGGAGATCTGTGTGCATTTGCTCTGTTGCCTGGCAGATCATGTCTTTGGGGTCCCCAATCAGAATCAAGGTCTCTGCCTTAACCTGCAAACATCGTCGAGTTTATAATTCATCAACTGATGCTCAACTCAACATCTGTCAAACATGATTGCGAATTCTCCTCCTTCGTTTCTGTTTCTAGCATTTGCTTTCTCATTACTGTACATGGAAATCTAGCGAAAGAAGTGGTAGGGAAATCAGTTGAATTACCATCGATTCTTTGCACATGTGCAGAGCACGGGAGAGTATGAGGGCCGAGTTCTCCTCTTGGGCTTTCCTCACTGATTCCACCACCGATGACGCCGCATAGAACGCTGCAACAACCGGGAAATGTTAGTACAAGTTCTATGTCAAGCTTTGCCATTCTTGGAGATTACATGTTTTGATGGCTAGAGAGCCCATTTTAGATAGCTAAAAACTGACTGACGACATGCATCGGGATCTCATGAACCATCGGCGACCATTGGTTTGTGTAGAACTAAACGAATTTCAGACGGGGAGAGAAACCTGCTCCGCCAGGGCCGGCGGGGAGCGCGTAGTGCTGAAAGGGCTGCTGAACGTGAACGAGCGTGATCATCTCCACCTCGTCGCCGTCCGCCGCCAGAGCGGGGGTGCTCCTCTGGAGCAGATGGTCCAGCGTCCACCGCAGCGCGTAGAAACTCCCTTCGCTCTCGTCCACGGCCACCATCACTTTCATCTTCAACTTCGTCTCCGCCGCCACCGGCTCCTGCATCACCATCCCCACCACCGTGCTCTCCTCCACTGGTCCACCCGCCGCGAGCGGGGCCGTGCCCGTCGCTGTCGTCGCGTCCATCGCCGGATGTCGCCTGGGGCTTGACTGGGGATCCGGCGAAGTTGTCTGGCTATTTAAGCTCTCTCCATTGAGAGGAGTGAAAGAAACGGGTAAACGTGGTGGCGGTGGCTGAAGGAGGAAGGAGAACATGGACGCGTGGTGCCCATGCAAATGCTTACGGCCAAACTTTCCATGCAGAAAAGAACGAACTCCTTATCTTCCAGGGGCACCTATGTAATTATATTGAATTCTGATTAATTTATGGTAAAATTGATTACGTAACAGTTTTTAATTTGTTGTTAGAATAACAATCTATTCTTGATTACAAAATAATTGTAAATGGTTATGAGACCCTCTCTTATAAAAATTTGTGGATCACAACAAACTGTTATTCTCACAGTAACTCAAAGATTATTATGCTAACAAAACCCTTTGTACAATCGCATCAAAACAAGTAGTGGAGAAAATTAATAGGGAACCATTTCAAAATTGAGGTTTTAATGTAGTTCTAACATTATTCCTTTACTCCCCTAATCATTTTGTAACGCAGCAGCAGCAGCAGCAGCAGCAGCACGGCAGAAAGGCATAGCTGTCTGTCAACAGCTTGACCAGGGGTAGGCATGCAACCCAAGCGATGGAGGGTTTTAGAGACTCAAATACCAAGTGCCCAAAGCTGAGATCATCATTTGCCTCGCGCTGAGATGAAAGCATCCTCGTCGCAATTGCCAACATCGCCTCCAGGACTTTGTTCTGCTCTTTAAGCTGTCAAAAGAGCCAGAAATATCGCTCTAAGCAACCGTTAAACGAGTGTTGAGTTTGTTTTGTGATGCTGAAATTAGATTACATTTAGGCAGTTATTCAGTCCTATGAAAGTACAGAAACTCCCACCAAGACTTCAATTTTAAAATGAGTCGGTAACTCGATTCTCAGTCACCACATCAGATTTTCTATCACAGTAAAATGACGTAGAATCATCATGTGGCCAAAGAAAAAGTGGAAAATAAGCTGATGAGTGCAACCTAGAGTCTCGACTAACCAGCTCAACAGCAGAAGCAAGCTCCTCTGCAGCTCGTTGCAATGGAATATTAGTTGCTGCAGCAGCCTCCCCACAATCAAGTTCCAAGTCTGTAAGAAAATTAGGATCGTGTACTCTTCCCTCTGATGTGAACAAATCCTGAAGCAACTTGACATCTTCAGCATCCATGCTTTCCCTTGACTGTAAATGCCAAATGTGAGAGAGTGAAATAGATTGGTCAATTGATTTTTATGAGAAGTCAGGTAAACCTTAACCTTATCTGCAATTTTGTCACATGATTCATCTTTGGATGGGAAGGATGTCCTCAGTGTCTTAGCATGTTTATCTTTGGTACTGTGGACACGTGGTGATGCTTTTATGTGCTTTGCCCTGAAGAAATGATAGAATA
Organism: Eucalyptus rudis; assembly: GCA_019915205.1. Taxonomy (NCBI): domain Eukaryota; kingdom Viridiplantae; phylum Streptophyta; class Magnoliopsida; order Myrtales; family Myrtaceae; genus Eucalyptus; species Eucalyptus rudis. The sequence continues at coordinate 752,406 of JAHMTN010000177.1, read as the reverse complement.
ATTGGAATTAGAAAGCACGCACGGCATCCCCAACTGCACGGCACACATTAACTAAGACAGGATATATAGTTGATGATTGAGAACTTAAAAAGCTCAAGGTGCAAATTCTCTATCTCATAGATATTGCGTTAATGTCCGTTTCAATTAGTTGATCAAAACAGAACTTATCTACTCATGGGTAGGTTGCTTCCTGGTCGATATGCCTGGGGAGCTCATAGGTGATTTTTCTGAAACATTTTCTTTTTTCTCATTGTATTCCTAATGAACATTGACATCAGAATAAGAACATACCCTGCCCTAGATTAGTTTGACTTTGAACTTACATACCTGGCACCAAACCTGAGGGTTGACAGAGTTTCTGAAGCATTTGAAGGACTGGGTGAACAGCAACATAGTAATGCCATTTGAGAGTTCCCTCCCTGTGAGATGACCACATTGTTTATGTTCTGCATAACATGCTAGCAGGATAATGGAAGGGCTAATATGTGGCAGTCTCACAAGAGAATCTTGCAATATTCGAGTAAGTTTGGAGTTGCGATATGGAATATGGTTTCCTTTTCCGTTTGGACCACATGTCAAGGCATGTACTACATTTCCAAGTGCTGACAGGGACTTATTGATGGTTTTAGCTTCTTCAAGAACCCTGCCCTCTGCTCCTGTTTTCTCAACTTTCTCAGAGCCAGCCAGGTCCACAAGAATTAGCTTTCCAAATGTTCTGGCCATGCTCAAGACACGAAATTTTATATGAGAAACCAAAATAATAGCCAATAAATTGCAATCCCATAAGAGACCAACCATACCTCTTCTGTACGGTTGATTCTTGGTGCACCGAGAATATGTAAATACAATGGCTTCTGCTGCTGCCCACGTTCATTTCTGTTTCGGCTTAAGTCTGAAACTTGATGAATAATTAGGGAAGGTGGCAGATATTTTTAAGAAAGTTCTGATATGGCTATGCAAGATGAAGAACAAGTACAAGCCAAAACAGAACGGAGAAAGGATACGGGTCTCTCCAACTGCTCTGTTGCATATTCCACTCTGGAGTTCAGAGGATGGAACTAGAAGATCAACCCAGGGAAGATTGGAATACAGTCAAATGAAAAGGAGCTTGTATCTTACGGATAAACTTTGTAACGCTTCAGCAATGTCTGATAGAGATATCTGGAGGGAAGGAGAAAACATCAAGGGGGTCCCACAGAAAGAAAGCATAAGATAATATGTAAGTGTAGATGGTTTTAACCCAATAAGCTATCCGGTTTTGCGTATACAACAAAGGATAGGTAGATTTATGTTAGTCGAGCAGCAAACTAATTTCTAGTCATTCCACTTGTGGTATTGTCGGAAACACCATTGAAGTCTAAAGACCAAGATAACATCTTTTTCTCAGAAACATTTTGTGAATGTTTGTGAGGCAGATAAGCATCTTAAGATGCATTCTTCGGGCCCACAGCACATAAAAAACCAGCGATTTAAACCACCTAGCTACTATCTGCATGTTAGTGGATTGAAAGCAGTTGCTGAACTGGTAAGTCACCTCTGTAACTTCAGGTAAGGATATTCCTTGCGATTTGGTCTTTTTAATTTGCATGTTATCCTTTGAAAGATCTAAAAGGTCCCTGGAAGAAGGAGAATAAATGATGTCCATGAGGTTTTATTTATGAAACTTCCTGGGATTCTTCAATGAGATTCAGGAGAATGACATACAGCATGCAATAATTAAACTGAAGAGAAGCCGTTATCTCAACATGAATGTCTTCAAATGCAGTCATCAAAATCTATACCTTACTTTCTCCATGTAGATCTCTACCTGAAAAAAGTTGGAAAACGTTAAAATTAGAGCATTGCATCAGTAACTAAGTGAAGCACCAAGTAGCAGCTCACATAGGCGCACCATGGACAATTTGATTGTATACTTGATTGAATCAGCATAACTGATTTCTCTGAAAATTCCAGCAACCACTCTTGCAAGGAGACCTTTCTTGGCATCATCACATTCGAGGATGCTTGGTCCCTGATTCATAAATATTGTCACCGAACTAGTATATATCAACAACCATCTGCTAATGCTGTTTGGTGGGCAGACTGATCACCTCCATGCTATATGTCTTTCCAGCTCCAGTCTGTTCCAGAAATAAGTTGAGTTTGTTGTTAGAAAAGAGAAAATGATTGGTATAATTTATTTAGCATATCCAGAAAATAAGTCATGTAAAGTATCATTGATGCAGTTCTAGTTATGCGACGATTGGAGCTATGATCGTAACATCTAGTTAGAACAAGGACAGGGAATTCCTCTATATGGAGATGCGATACAAAATGTAAAACTGGAAAACTTGGAAAGAATTCTGAACCGAAAGAGGTTGTTCGAGACTTGACACTAATCATAGGATTACTTCTACTCCATTCATTTGTAAACCACCTATTAGCATCCTATCCTCCACATTTACACACGCATGCATCTAATCATACCACTCTACCTCATAACAATTCTACTTTGTTCAAGTGATGCATCGAGGTAAAGAGTTAAGGAATCAATAGACAACAGAAACCTCGCATCATTTGTTGCAGCACAGTGTCTCACCTGTCCATAGGTAATGATCGTCCCATTTATTGCATTCACCACATCTGTTACGTTTAAAAGCAACACATACAAACTAAAATATTAATAAACCAGGAAGTGAACCAGATAGCGTGTGCTGTGCTAATATTACATTCTCGCGACGAATACGCCTACTAACAGAAGAAAGTAGTGGATCTGAATGTGATTAATCGATTCATCTCAATCATCAATTAAAGGATGAGAAAGCAGCAGATTGGCATGAAAATACTCGATTAATCTCATGTGCATGTCGACACAATCACCTAATGCTGTGATCTATGATTCTCGCTCTATGGAGCGAATGAACTTCACATCTACGAATGAACACGAACGAGCAGGCATCATGATTGACGTCACATCTAATCAGGTACCGTGGCGATGCTAGATGTACCTCGAACGATAGGACGAGCCAGGAACGAATAGACATCATCTTGCTTCGAGTCGTCGTAGAACACCTTGTCGAAGCTGAACTTCATCTCTCCTTCCTTTTCATCCTAGACAACCACAGCTTAATCAATCGAAGCCGCCACGATCTCAGCCAATACGAGAGAAGAATTCACAAAACCTCACTTGAAAGTACAAATTCCACAACCGCAACTACCGTTTCTTCCGGTAGGCACACAACCACATCGGACCGGATTTTTCTCGAGTACGGCTGCAGAAGTAGTAGAAAAAGGAGTTTTCGTTCAAGCACCTTGAGATTGAAGGCTTCGTCGTCGATCCGCTCGATGCAGACGGAATCGCCGTGATCGCGCCTCTCTTTCGAGCTCAAAGGCCGGAACCGCGCGCAGACGGTGATGTTGGCCATCATCTTCGCGCTGGCGCTGCCGAAGAAGGCCGAGTCGAGCTGAGAGATTTGACAGAGTACCTGCGAAAAATCGCAGAGGAAATCTGGAAGATCGAAGAAGAAAAGCGAGCGAGAAGAAAGAAGAAGAGAAGCTCCTCGCCTTTTATGGTGACGGAAAATGGAGGGAAAAGAGGAAGTGCGAGAACCAGGCTATTTTCAATTTTCTATTATTTTTTAAAGACACGATGACACTTTCTTTTCTTATCAAATATTGGAAATGGAAAAAAAAACGATTATTTTAGATTCCAAAAACAAATTAAAAATAGTGGCGAGTAGTAAGTGCCTATATATTTCCAAAATATTATATGAACTCCTAAAATTAATGAAAAATATGGTCAATGCTAAAAAAAAGATTAATTAAATCCATCCCAACACAGAATCTCTAAAAATTGTCATCTCACTAACATGGATTAGGCAATTGTTTACTCTCTCCACGTCATTCAGTGACGTTGACACGTGGTAACTAGTTTTTATTTTGAAACTCATGTATTCTAACAAAAGAAAATATAATAAATTGTGGTTCCATTTCATATACGGTAATATCAATTAGGATAGCAATTGAATTTTTTTTTTTTCAGAACTCGAATTATAAAAATAGGTGTTGATCGATCCTGTTTTATATGCATAGAATCTGATTTCGATCGGTCAAAATCAACTCACCATTCGACAGTTGGTATAAGAACATTTCGCAAGAATTAAGGTATGTCAGAGGTATGTTAGATGTAGCAAAGTGAAGATCCATAAACTTTTGATATTCAGATCAAATCGAGTTTAATTGAGCTTCAACTAGTTTTTCGAAAAAATATATATTTTTGGTTTGATTTTCGAAAATATTTGATACTTTGGGCTGACGGTGTTATTTACCGATGGGGGTGTTTATATGCCACGTGAGTAAAACGAAGAGAATAGCTCTGAGTCTAACACGTCCTCAGGAGAAAATTGGGGAAGCGCGAAACTTGATGAAGATATGAAGGAGTTTCTGTCTTCAGAATATGACCAAAAATCGTGCATGGATTTGGTGACTTGGTCCAGTGACCACATGTAGCCATACATAAAGAACCCCTCAACGGAGAGATGCAGAAGAACTATGACGCATGGCGAGCGAACTCTGCTTTGGTAACCCTGCTTCAGTGCAATGTAAATATGCCACAAACAGTTGGAAAATTTCAGTAGTAAGTGAAAAACTGTTATGTTAGAACGTGTGAATTGACTACTCCATGCTCTTCCTATCAACTTGTTTTCTTCATAATTTTCAACTCCTCTGTGTTTATTGTCGTGCTGTTAACTCTTTCCCGCTCCTTGTCCCCAAGAGAGTTATTGAAATTTAGACAGTCCTTGTGACTGAAAGAAGAGCCTCGGCACAACGACATTATCTGCGCTCGTTTCGTCCTTCTTACCTGCGTTCTCAGGGTTGCTCCTGATTCTTTTGTCGAAGGTCGGGATACCTAAGGTTCTAGATGGTGACCTGCTCTCTCTATTTTTGGAGCTTACAAGCATGCAGCAGGAGGCCGTACTATCACTACCTCTTTGTGCTCCAGACACGGTCAAATTGAGTTCGGTACCATTTTCTCCCATTCCAGTCAATCAGGTTGTGCAACTCCTCGAACGGGTTCATTACGCTTTGAATTAGTCCGCCATTGCAAGTTTCTCTATGTCGAGCTGTGGATACATATTTGCTGCGTGCTTTATCCGTAGAAGGATTCAGTCAAGCTGCAGAATGTGCCAAAAGCACCGTGTTTATGGCAGCACAGTTCGCATTAAGCAATGAAGTGCCATCTGAGATGTGCAAGCATAACATGGGAAGCTACAAACTCAGATCAAAGACCATATTACTACTACCTGAGGGTGGAAAATTTTGCTACATCAAAGCTTTGTGAACTCCAATTCTCTTAACAGGAGGATGTTGTGAGGGCACTAAGAGTCTATTTGATAACGCTTCTATCTAGAGAACAATTTCTTTTCAGAAATAGTTTTTTTCTATTTCTATTCCCGGGAACGATTTTTCAATAAAAGAACGCGTTTGGTAACTAAATAAAATTTTTATTTTTGGAATGAAAAAAATAATATAAATGTGTTTGGTATGATTCATAATATATAATTTCTTTTAAATTTTTTCTTATTTTTCTTTATTGCTGCTATTGCTGACCATTACCGTCCGCCACCGATTGTTGCCGTCACTGATCGTGGCCTCTAGCCACTGATAACCGCTAACGACGAACCACTGCCCACTGCCACCAACCGCTGCGGTCAACTGCTGATCGGAGTCGGCCTGGACTGTCGCCTATCGCCACCAACCGTGATGGTTGGTGGCAGTGAGCAGTGGCCTGTCGTCAGCAGTCATCAGTGGTTGGCAGCCACGGTCGGTGACGGCGGAGGTTGGTGGTGGTCATCAGTGGGCGACAATGTTGGTCGTTGGCGCCGGTCGGTCAGTTGGCAAGACGGTGAGCGACGGCGTTGGCAGTGGGTGCGGTAGCCAGCGATGACGGTGGCTAGTGGTGGTGACGGCGGCCGGCGGTGGCGACGGTGGCCGGCTATCGGCCAGCCGGTGAGTGGCGGCCTCAATGGTCATCGGCGATGGGCCGTGGCAGGCAACAGTGGCGGCAACGGCGGCCGGCTGGCAGTCAATTGGTGGGCGGGTGATGGGAGGCAGTTGGCTGACGGGTGGCGGGCAGCGGCCAGCTGTCGATCGGTAGCCGAGGAAAGAATGACGGGTGGCGGGCAGCGGCCAGCTGTCAACCGGTAGCCGAGGAAAGAATGTCCAGATCTGCCGCTGCCTGGTCACTTAGAGGCTTTACTCTGTTGAAACTTTTAGTGACTATTCGCTTTCAAGTATATGAAACTGCGTATTGGCAGGATTATTGCTAGATTATGTAAATTTGAACAGGAGTTAGGCCAAATATCCGCGTAAGTAGTTAGTTTCTAATTATCTTTCGATGATTTGCGTTGTGGTTACAATTTCTTGCTCTCGGAACTTGGGAACACAGTGCTCTGTTCTATAGGTTTCAGAGTTTTGGAACTTGGGAACAGAGTACTTTGTTTTTTTTTTGGGCGTTAGTGTTTTGCCACAGAGAGAGAGAGAGAGAGAGAGAGAGAGAGAGAGAGAGAGAGAGAGATGTGAATGTTTTAAAGGTGGTGGCGGATCCGAGGATAAGAGAAGGAAACGAATATGTTGCAGCTGAGCAGCAAGTTACCATTGGCGGGACACTTGGCAAGCATTTATCAAGCCTTTAATCATCAATTTGTGCACGTAACACACAATTCTTTTATTTTTTGGAGAAAACCTCGACATGGTGCATCTCTCTCCCTTCTCAGCGGTCGCCAGACTCGCCATGGCCACCGCCGTTCCACCCATCATCGACGTCATGCCACAACCACCATTGGGGAGGCTCTTCGCTTGGACAGCGATTAACTGCTATCCGAGTGCACAACATTCTCGCCAAATGATTGCATATCTGTAAATTTAGGCCCGCATGGTAATGTTTCTGTTCCTTTTATGTTCCTGGGAACAGAAACAAAAAAAAGTGTTTCTGTTCCGGGGAACGGTTTTTGAACAAAAGAACGCGTTTGGTAACGTTTGTTCCGGGAATAAAAAATGAATAGAAACACGTTTGGTAAATTTTATTCTTTTTTGTTTATTTTAATTTTTTAATATTTTTATTTTATTTTCCATTTTTTCCTTTATTTTTTTTTTATTTTTTTCTTCTTTCGGCCGGTAGCCTCGCCTGGCCACGGCAAGGCTCGCCGGCCCCTGGCGAGGCCGAGCCTGGCCGTGGTTGGGTGTGGCTCGGCCTCGCCTTGGCGTTGCCGGTGCGGGCGAGGCTGAGCCTCACCGCCCTGCTGTTGGAGCCAAGCACCTGCGCCCTGAAGCCCGCAGCTCGACGCCGTCTCGATCTCACCACGCCATTCGCGATGCCGTCCGCCAGTCTTTGCCCGCGTCGCCTCGTGTCGATCCTGAAGCCTCTAGTGCCGCGCCGCCGTCGCACCGTCCTCCGGAGCCCCTCGTTGGAACCCTAGCCAAAGATCTCCCCTCGAGCGAGGCCGAGCCTCGCCTTGGCTAGGCGAGCTCGGCCTCGCTGGGGGCCGGCGACGCTCCGGTGAGGTCACTGACCCTCGAGGGCGTCGCTGGCCCTTGACGGCCGGTCGTCGGCTATGGCCGAGGCCGGCGACCGGCCAAAGAAAAAAGAAGAAAAAAAGAAGAAGAAAAGAAGAAGAGAAGCGTTTCTTTTTGGCTTTGAAGAAGTGTTTTTTTTTCTCCAGAAGCAACTTTTTTGTGATCTTTTTTTTGCTCCAATTTTGTTCCGAGAACAAAAAAACAAAAAAAGAACAGAAACGCAACCAAACGCGTTTCTGTTCTTTTTTTTGTTCCCGGGAACAAAAAAAGTATAGAAGTGTTCCAGAAACGTTTTTTTGGAATGTTTCCATGCACGCTCTTAGCATAAAGGGAGTCGGAGCAGAGGAACCAAGAGCAGCTTCGTATGCATAGAGGAAAACAATGCGAGAAAAAATGGTTTGAGAATAATTGATAGATGATGCAAGTCGATAGATCAAACATATACCTAAATCTGATAATGTAATTGTAAGACTGATACTAGAGTATAATTTCGACAGTAATTCATCATAAATTTGTCATAACCTCCGAAGAAACGAATTCTAATCTTACTTTTGATTGGTATATACATTGTGATAGGGAATCTCTGTTCCACGAATTGTCTTTATCACCAGTCAAAAATGAATCTGCTTTACAAAATACCAATTGAAATTCAGCTAGTGACCCAAATATATTTGCATTTGCTGGTATGAGTTTGTAGTATGCCCCTAATTCACAACATAAGTCCGTTATCGCCAAGCTGATCCTATTGAGTAACAAAGGCAATTATTGTGCAAAACATATCTAAACATTACAAAACCTAATCTAAGATAAAGAAAAGGTAGCAAAGCATTTTTCTGTTAACCTGCTGGCCACTCCCAAGGAAAGAACATCCCTTTCATCCAGTTGTTACCAAGATATCGTCATAGCAACCCACGAAAGGAAGATAGTGTGTTCTTGTTTGTCTCCACCAAATGGCCTGTATCAATTTCCTCATCACTCAGCATGGCTGAATCACTCCTTTTCAGCATTACAGAGGGTGTGAGGGTGTGCTGGGGCAAGATAGCATCACCGGCGCTCCAAGAAGCCATCTCAATTTACAGCATCGAAAATCAGATTCACAAGCTTAGAGAGACGTCAAATGTTATTAAGGTAGTGTTGTTAGATGCTGAGGAGCAGCAAGCAAAGAACTACCATCTGCAAGGGTGTTTGGATCAGCTTCAACATGTATTTTAATATGCGGAGGACGTGCTTGATGAAGTTTAAGTGTGAACACTTACAAAAGCTGGTAATTAGTCGGTAGCAGCGTGTCCGATAGATGGTACATCGCTTCTTTTCCCTCTCTAATCCACTAATACTCTATGAAAAATTAGTCATGGAGTCAAAGGAGATTAGGAAGACATTATCAAGAAAATTGTCCAAGAAGTCATAAACCTATTGCATTTTTGCTAATTTAGTATCAAATCTTTCAATTTTGTCAATTGAATTCTAAACCATTTCAAATTTCACCAATTGTTACCATCCGGCCAAGTTAACCGAAAATTGTCAACATTTCCTATGTGGCACGACCGGCATTAATGTAAACTATTTTTATAATTTTTTTTCATTCATTATTTTTCATTTTTTTCCTTCCTAACCGACGAGGGTCATCGGCCAGCTAGCCAACCCTTGTTGGTCACATGCGGGGTTGGCCGCCCCTCACCTAGTGGCTGGTAGGGTCAGTTAGCTATGATTGGCGAGGGTTGGCTGGTCCTCACTTGTGACTTGCGAGGGTTTGTTGCTGACCCTCACCAGCTAGGAAGGAAAAAATGGAAAAGAAAGAAAGACAAAAAGAAAAGAAAAGAAAAAAGAAAAAAGAAAAAAGAAAAAAAAATTAAAATTTCAAATTAAAAAAAAAATGTTTGTGTTAGTGCTAGGCGTCTTGTGTAGCAATACTGAGATCTAAGTTAGTAATTTCCGGTTAAAATTGGTTGGATAGACTTAATTGATAAATGTGAAAATGTTTATGATTTAAATGACATAATTAAAATGTTTATGGTTGAATTGGCAAAATCGTAATAGGTTTGGGACTTTTTGGACTATTTTCCCTAACGTTATTTGAAATTTTCATTGAATGAATCAACACGCCCACATTAAGATCAAATTGCGTTGATCCTTAATGGAGAAGGAAGAAAGTGTGTCGTTATTGAAGCTCCTCTCATCCAAGAGCTTGTCGACATCTAGATTTTGACAACTTATTTATTCATTTATTGCATATAAAACTTAGGGATTGGTCATGATGCCTAATCAACAATATTAGTAAAATTGCATATAGATATTAAAGAACATTTTAATGATGTCCATATACTAGCATTTTAATTGGACTAGAGCTCATGGACTCAAGTAAAGAGGCCTGAAAATTAAGGGCCTGTTTGTTAACTTGCCCAACAGTGAAAATTTCTATTCTTTTGTTCCCAGGAGTAGATTTGGAACAGAAATGTGTTTGGTAAAAATTTTGTTCCTGGGAACAAATTTCTATTTTTTTTTATTTTGTTTTCAGAAGTAAATTTGGAACAGAATCGAGAAGTAAAAAAAAATTGATTTTTTTTCCCTGGGAACAATTTTAGAATCAAGCACATATTTTCTCTCTTTTCTTTTCTTTTTTCTTGTTCTTCTTCCCTCTTCCTTCTTCTTCAATTGCCGCTGCCATTGCTGTTGTAGTCTACCGCCATTCGCCGTCTGCTGCCCATCACTGATCGATCCAGTGAGCTCGTCAGAGGCTCACCAAGCCAGGGCAAGGTTCAACGAGCTTGTCGAAGGCTCACCTAGCTACTGCCGAGGCTCAGCCTAGCTATGGTTGGGCAAGGCTCAACTGGCGAGGCACGGCCTCATCGAGGGCCGACGACGCTTCGATGAGGTTGCTAGCCCTCGTCTAGTTGATTGCCAATCATCCCAAGGCCGGCGACCGGCCACCTTGAAGAAGAAGAAGAAGGGGAAAAAGAAAGGAAAAAAAATATGAAAAAAAGAAAAGAAAAAGGGAAAAATAATAAAACTATTTATAAAATAAAAAAATGATTTGAAGTAGAAATTTTGAGGACGGTACCAAACGCAATTCTATTACAGGAATTGAAATTTTGGACAGTTGCTAAACGGCTTAAAATGCTTAGAAATTGTCCTTAGGAATGGAAAGTGTTACCAAACGTGCCCTAAGGGTGCGAATGATAACACTTCTATTTCGGGAAATATAATTTTTTTTTTCAGAAACTAGAATAATTTCTAAGTAAAATAACTTGTTTGATAACTTTACAAAATTTCTATTCTTGGAATAAAAAAAAGACTATGAATGCGTTTGGTACGATTCATGAATTTTTGTATTTATTCTTTTTTCTTATTGCTCACGGACTGCCGGCCGCTGATCACCAACCTCCTCCTGCTGCTGCACGATTGCCAACCGTCGCCACTGCCTGTCGCCACATGACCACCACCCATAGCCACCGGCCGTTGCCCCTTCCCGCGGCCGTCGATGGGCTGTGGGTAGTGAATAATGGTGACGGTCAACGGTTGTGCGGCGGTGGGAGGAGGTCGGCAGTCGTCGACTAGTGGTGGGCGGGCAGGTTGTGGCGACGGTTGAGCGGTGATGGCTGGGCAGCAAGTGGCGTCAATTGCCGGACGGGTGAAGGGGGCGGTGGCAATGGCGATCGGTGGTGGCCGCGGCAAGGAAGAAGAACAAAAGAAAAATACAAAAGATAAAATGACTTATTTCTAGAAATTGTTTATGGGAACAAGAAGTTTTTTTATTTGTTTTTTTTTTTATTTATGTTCCAATTCTATTCCCTGGCTACTTCTTTTTTATTTCAGGGAATAGAAGAATAAGTTGGCGTTATCAAACGGATTTTTATTCTTTTTTTTTTGTTCTGGGGAATAAAAGAATAGAAATCGGGAGAAACAAAAACGTTACCATACGGGTCCTAATTATCTTGACAAAGCACGTCGGGGGCACAAATTAGCAAGCCCATGGAGAGCTACGGGGCCTAAAAATATCACATAAGGAGGCACATGGGAAGTTGTAGACATATTTCATTATACAATGAAGTTTGGAGAAGACAAAGGTGTGTATTATCTTTGAAAATTGCAATTATGCGAAAATATAAATTTTTTTGACAAGATTTGACACTAGTCAATGCTTGTTATTTTTAATATTTTCAAATTTATAATGTTTACATAACCATTATTAGGTGACTTTTTTTTTTTTTTTGGTCAGAGTTATTAGGTGACTTATAGTTATAACCTTTGAAAGGTTGTATCTTTTCAGAAGTTATAAAATTCAAAAGAAAAAAAATACAAAAACGATTATTTCTTGTTATAAGAATTTACGGTTACCTTTTGAAACAGTTGGTTTATTCACCAAAAAGGGAATCCCGTATTATAGCTACAATGTTTAAGAAGAAAATATTGTATATGTTCTAAAACGCTGCTATAAATTCATCGTTTCCCTCTTAATATTTTACTTACCAATTTTCCTTTTCCTAAAAAATACAACCATTATTTTATATTGGTCCTTTTTTGTGAGTTATTGGAGAAATACTAGAGTTGTTATCTAGTCTTGTTTGAGATTTTGTTGTCCATGATGATTTTTGCTAGTAACCATCAATAATGTTGCGGGGCAAATAATTCCTTAAGACATGTATTCACGCCTCAAAGTCTAATTCCAATCTTCCCAATCCTATTTCTTACCAACAATTTTAAGGAATTATTTCTGCAACAATAGAGTCAAAGTCCATAAAAGTCATAAATCAAGACATGATTACAATGACATGTTTTGATGGTAAGGATTTTGCTTGTTGGAGAGACAAGATAATGTTTCTTCTCACTGCTTTGAGGATTTCCTACATTAGGATCCCAATCTAATGCCTATAAAGAATCCAGAGCCCACCATTGGAGGACAATCCACTGTAGAAGCCATTGAAAGGGTCAATAAGGAGAAGAAAAAATGTGAAGAGGATTAATTGCTTTGTTATTGGCATATTCTAAACACGTTGTCTAGTTGTTTTTATGATTTATTCACCAAGATAAAATCTGTCAAAAACATATGGAATGTACTCGAATTCAAATACAAGGTAGATGAGCAAGGTACTAATAGGTATTTGTTGATATTACACCCTTGTTGGAACAAGTCCATGAATTATAAGTGCTTGTCAATGAAATTTGAGCCATCAAGATTGACATTCCAGAATCCTTTCAAGTTGAAGTAATTATTGAAAAATTGCCTTCAAGTTGGAATGATTATGGGAAAAGGATGTTACATATGTCAAAGGACATCACTTGGACGGAATTATGAACCATCTTCAAATTTTTATGTTTATGTAATAATTCTCTGATTGAAGGCTAAATGTGGCCAAGGGGTATAGACAAAAAGAAAACAATAGAATTTTTTTATAAGTATGCTATTGTAGCATGGATAACATCTATTTGATTTTTTTTTTTAGCTTCCAGTTATGCTCTTGGTGTTCATCAAATTGGTGTCAAAATCGCTTTTTTTTTTTTTTTAAAGAATGTTTTGTTCTTCTTGCAAACGAAAAGAAAATATATAAATTGGTCAAATCTCTTTATGGGCTTAGGCAAGCACCTAAACAGAAAAATTTGATTCAGTTATATTATCAAATGGTTTCAAAATTAATAGTGTTGATAAGTGTATTTATTCTAAATTCACTAAAGATGACACTAATTTTGTTGTTAGTACAAATACATTTTCGAAAACGTCCTTAAATTTGTATCACTACATATCGAGAATATTAGATGTGTTTCAGCCAAGGATGACCACTGAGCTTAACTAAATGCGTTTCACTGATAAAGCGCTGACATTCATTGCATTTAATACCTAAGCAAAGGGAATGCCTTACAACATTTTATACATAAATAAAGTAGAAAGGGAATGCTAATTAAACTATGGTGGCAATCCATGTTAGTGGATTGTGTTCGTGTTCGTGTCGACATAAGGGTATTATGCAAAGCAAGTCAACTCAAATACAATTATCGTGTTGATCTCTTTGACACGAGCTTGACCAAAAAGTTAACCAGTTGACACAACACCGGCTCATGCAACGCTATTAAATATCAGGTTGACGAGTCAACACAAGTACATGACCTGTAATGACATGAGATAAGCTCACTCAAACGAAATCAACCACCAAAATGACACAAAATATCCTCAAATTTTCACAAAATCTATTTATAAATTGCAATAATCCATCAATAAATTATCATCATATCAAATTAAAAAAAGGAAATAGCTAATGAAATTCATCATTTTAAAATCTTAATAGTGAAGAGGGTGGAGGAATGTCATTTTAGTTAATCGTGTCTAAACGAGTCACATACAGTTCATTTCAACTCCACCAACCCCCTTAACTTAAATGGGTTATATAGGTCAATTGCATGTCTAGTGGGTTGGACAAGAACATGACAATAAACCGTGTCTCGTTATTGACTCGAAATTGACCCTGGGCACAATTAGTCTTGATCCATACTTGCTAATTTTGTTAGAGATGATTTAAGAAATATCCCTATATTATAGATAATTATTTTGTTTCCATTGATTTTCTATATCTCTAGTCATCATGCATATATCTAGGATATTCTTCGTATCTTTTTTCGCTTGTACATATCCTCGATTGATTATCTTGTTATCTAAATGATTTCTAAAATAACCTATTCATGTACTGCATCATTATGAGACATAGCAAAATATAGGGAGAAATACCAAAAAAATAAAATAAAAAATCTAAAGTTATTGTAATAGTATTAATTCAATCCTAAATTTTTTAATTGAACTAATTTAATGCTAAACATTTTCACAATGATACTAATTGAATCCATTTGGCAAATTTAGATAAGAATTTATTGACAAGAATGCAAGTCATCCTATGTGGCACTATTAGCATTGACGTGGATGTTTTTAAATTTAATTATTTATATTCATTTTTTTAAATTTTTTTATTCTTTTTCCTTTTTTCTTCTCTTTTCCTTTATTTTTTTTCCTCTCTCTCTCTCTCTCTCTCTCTCTCATTTTTCCCCTTCGTCAATTGCCAACCTTTGTGATGTGGTTACCCTTGCCAAAGGTTGGCAATGGTAACCATTGGGATTCCCTTCCAACATAAAAGGGAGAGGTGGGGAGTTCAAATCCCCACATTATTAGGAGGAATGGAATGGGGATGATTTAATTTTAAATGTGGGTTTCGACTCTCATACCCTGTAAGGAGGTATGGCAAAAGTCTAAGGGTAAGAGTTAGAGTGAGAGTAGAGTAAGATCGACAAAAAAAAAAAAAAACTTTGTCAAGGGCTAGATGAGGTCGTTCGCACTAGATCTGTCGAGGGTTGCCTTGAGGAGGCCTCGCCCAAGGTTGACGAGGGGTCGCCTTGCCCAACCTTGGCCATTGCTAGCGATCGACGAACTTCATGGCCATCATCAAAGCCAACAACTTGGCGGAGGGAAATAAGGAAAAAAGAAAAAAGAGAAAGGGAAAACAAAAGAACAAGGAAGGAAAATAGAAGAAAAAGAAAAGGAAATAGAAAATAATAAAAAATGCGAAAAATTATTTGAAAATTAAATAAAATGTCCATTTCGGCGTTGGTTGTCCCATATGAGACGACCAGCATCCAAGATAGCAATTTCCGGCTTAAATTGACTAATGGACTCAATTTTTACAAATATAAAAAATGTTTAAGATTAAATTAGTCAAATTAAAAATTTATGATTATATTAGTATCAATATAACAGTTTTTTGACTTTTCAAATAATTTTCCTTAAAAATCTATAGATATTACACAATTATTTTTTCCACCATAATCTTATCTTGGTATTTTTTGGAATCGTATTAAAGTGCGAATAAACCTCAATTGCTTTCGATATCCCAACGGAAAGTGCGAATAAAACTCAATTGCTTTCGACATCCCAACGGAAAGTGCCAATGATACGCCTTTTTCCTCTGAACCTGCATAAACCACTCCCGATTTTTCTTCTCTTTAACTTTTTTTTTTTTGGTCGAATTCTCTTTAATTTCACGGGGAAGATTTTCTAGTGAAGGGTTTCCTTCTATTTAAGCCAGAGACTTGCGACGTACCGTCCGTCACCTTGAAGTCCAGGAGTCAACAACGTTCGACACAGGTACTCATGTGGAGTACCGCATAAATTTCCCAACTCCTGTAATGCAAGAAGCTCTCCTCCTCCTCCTTCTTGGCAATTTGAGTGTCGTCTAAGTAACGTCCGTGTTGTTTGCGAAAGTTGATCGTGCAGAAGTAGCAGTCCATTGAAAAAACATGGATGCACAAATTGATGTTAATCAGGGAGAATTCACGTGGAAAATCAGCTACTTCACTGAGCAGGATGCAAATCACCTTTACTCTGAAGCATTCACAGTTTCTGGTTGTCAATGGTATTTCAAATTTTTTCACTTTTTATTTTTCTGTTTTTGCGTTGTTTCTTGATGATCGCATGTTCATCGTGTTGCCAAGTGATTCTTGCGTTTTCCGATACTTTCTGAGCAGGAGAATTCTGGTATTCCCCAAAGGGAATGGCTCGGGCCATTTGTCGCTTTTCCTCGCTGTCCCTGATTCTGCGACGTTGCCATACGGATGGACCAAAGACGTCAAGTTCAGCTTGGCTGTGATTGATCAAATCAGAGATGTTCGCTCTATTAGAAAGGGTTTGTTCTTGAATTCGATTGAATTTTTTGGAATCTCTTTTTTTCTTTTTAATGTGAGTGTCTGATGGGTTTCTCTCTGATTGATTGTACGCATTTAGATTTCAAAAGAATTCGGTGTTGTGACATGAATAAGAAGAAGGGTTTAGATGATAAAAAGAATAAGCGAGAAGAACTGCAAAGAGAGATATGGAGCTGAGGGAGAAAATAGCTTTTCCGTATCTCATTCGTTAATTCTATCAATGGTGGTTGTTACTGACTAAGGAATTTAGCAAGTTAAGTTGTAAGCCACTGGTCCAGTAGATGGAGGAGTTGGGATTTGACTGCATCTAATATGATCTATATGTTGGTCCGGAAAAAAGGGAGGAGCCACAATTTAACTTCTAGGATGGTCATGTTTGGAGGTCGTAACACTGTCGCGTTTTGTCAGTTTCATTTTTGTATGAATTGGGCTGCTTAAGTTGATCATGGGGAGGTGTTTGCTTCTTCTGTTGCTAATATTTTGCTCGACGAACAATACAAAATTCTAGTTCTTGATGGTCTCCAATGTTTCTTCCACATATCTTGCTTGTAAAGAAGTTCTTCAATTCATCACTGTCTCCTGGATTTGTAGAAGCGCAACGCCATTTCACCGCGAGAGAGAAAGACTGGGGTTTCCTAAAGTTCATTCCCTTGACTGAGCTTCATAGCCGTACTGGGGGATACCTAGTAAATGACACTTTGGTGATTAAAGCTGAAGTTTGCGTCTTAACAGTTACTCCTCCGACGAACATTCAGCCAGCTAGACCAACTGATAAGTTTGACTCCTATTTTACTGCTCTGGAGGAATTTGTCAATGGTGCTGAGACTCATGGCGTTAGAGTAGGATCAAGTTCGTGCTGCCAAGATGGTGTTTTGACGGCTGAAATTCCTAGCTTAGAAGAAGTCGAGAAGGCTAAGCAGTCGTTGACGGAATGCCTTTCGGATCTCTTTAAATTGAATATAAAAGAGAAGCTATCTGAGGCACTATCAACTTTAAGCTCGGCCAGAATTGGGTTATCTTCAGAGCAAAAGATAGCAATTGAGACATTTCAGGCCAATTTCAATGATTTCACTTCCGACTTCTTAGCATTTGAGCAGGACGATGCTGAGTTTGAGCTGCATAAACTTCAAAAGGATCAAAGGTTCTCTGCTATGAAGCAGAGCCAGGAGACTCACATCTTGTATAAGCAGTTAATGGATGACCTCATCATGGAAGAGGAAAAGCTCAAGAGAAAGACGGGGGAAGTGAAGTCTAGGAAGGACAAGCTTCTCTCAGACTGGGAGATTTTGCTGGTTGAGGCTGAAGAAGCGAAGTTGGGCTATGAAGATGAGCAGAAGAAGGTAGCAGAGGCTGAGGAAAAGAAGAGAATAGCAGAGGAAAGAATGTCTAGATCAACCACTGCTTGGTCAAATTTGAAGGCCCAATTCTGTTTAAGCTTTAAGATTACAAATAGGCCATGAGCAGTTGGTCACTCAAGAAAGGAAACTGCGTTTTAGCTTGACTTTTTGTTGGTCAATTTGTGGCTTATGTGGTTGATCTCCTATCCTGTTCGTATAGTCAAGTATATATAGAGTCAGTTCTTGATGTCTTGATATGAATTGCGTTGTTATCATTCTATCGGTTATGTGGATAATCACTTTGTTCCTTCACATAAAACCTTCTTGATATGACTCCGCATTGGGTGGCTCTAGTAATAAGGATGTTCTTATACACTTTCCGTGAGGCGGAGCCTTTAGATTTTAATTATAGTCTCGGGGATTTGTATTAGGAGAGTTTACCCTGTCCTAAGTAAGGAATTGTCCCCTTGCAATTGCGTTTGGAATCACAAAACAAGGACACTAACTGATAATTAGGAGTGTTCATACAAGGAGGGAGCCACAACAAGTGTTGGGGATGGTATCGGTAATTACAGGAGAAAAACAATTGACGCTTTCAATTTCTCCAAACGAACAGCAATGAAAGACATTTTAGTTTTGGTTGCGAGGTACAGAACATAATGTTGTATCCATATTTCTTGCCATGGTTTTTCTTTTAGGTGTTTTTGGGCACAAAACAATTGTTGGGCTGGGAACTTTCGAGTTTGAAACTGCATATAATCAAATGCACTTGGGCTCCCGTTTCATTAGGCAATGTTCACTTTGTTTAGCGAGGATAATGAATGACCTAAAACACAATCTTGTTCTATGGGGCCTCTTATTCTTAGAGGTTTTGGCCAAAGTAAACTTTTGTGTCCAAGCTAGAAGTAGACTCAAGCCATAAATTCATATCCAATGTAAAATCCTAGTACACATAACAGTGGCATGCGACCTAGTACACATAACAGTGGCATGCGACCAGGGATGCAAACTGATGACACCATGGAGTCTATTGTGAATGAACTTTTATTATGAGGAGGACTTCTAAGGAAGATGAGAACTTTCTTGTAACATATGCTTGTAAGATTGTAAAGCTAAGAGAAGTAGAAGGTTGGAAAGATGATACTGGGCAATTAATAAGAAACCATCATGTCTTTCGAGTTTTGAAGAATGAGTGAAGAATGAGACAAGGAATTCTCACACAAGACATTTTTTATTACTTGGAAGCCCTTGACAGGTAAGAGTTTTCTTTAACAGCCATGGTTCGGCTCTTTCTGAGAGATTAAATCCGTTAATTCATATTAAGAGGATTCAAAAGTAGGGCCACGAAAATCCCATCTCGTATAAGCAGTTGATGGAGGATAAACCAAGGAAGAAAGAGAGAGCTCACAGGGGAGATGGAGAAAGTGAAGTGTAGAGAGGACAAGCTCCCATCGGACTAGGGGGATTTTGTTGGTCGAGTCGGAAGAAGCAAAGTCGGGCTATGACAAGAAGCAGAAAATAGTAGCGGGGGCTGAGGAAAAGAAGAGAGTAGCCGAGGAAAGAAAGTCCAGATCAACCATTGCTCGGTCTGACTGGAAAGCTTTATTCGGCTAAATTTCAGTAGTCATTTGTTTTGAAGTACAAAAAACTGTGTTCTGGCAAAATTATTGCCGGACTATGTTAATTCGAACGGAATATTAGGCCAAATATCTGCATTTATAGTCAGTTTCTAATTATCTTTAGATGAAATGCGTGGTGGTTATAAATTTTTGGCTGTTGGAACTTGGGAACGGAGTGATCTGTTTCTATAGGTGTTAGTGTTTTGGAACTTCAGAACAGAGTGCTTTGTTTCATTGGTGTTGGATTAATCTAATCAAATTATTGTATATGCTTTCTTATTTTAATGGGTTCCCAAGTCATTTGATCTATTGATTGTAGTAAGGAGGTAATACTTACCGACATATATGCTAAAAGATCATTAAAAATGGATATTTAACCTCATAATTAAATGACAAAGTTCTCCCGTTTTCATTAAAATTTATTGATTAAAGAGCGAAATTTCCAACGCCTTTTTGTTTTATTGCATTTAGGTTAGATGTGTCTCATTGGTTACATTATTTTGTATAATGTTTTGCTGATGGTATATATAATACTGAAAAAAAGATGCTTATTAACATGGACATTTCTATTTTTCTTGACAATACACCACGAAATGGTCTCCATCTTCTGGGAAAATCTTCTTTTTTGTTCATAGATTACTAAAATTGTATTTGATAATGGATAGAGTTAGGATAACGATAGCACTTTCTTAACACATTTTGAGAGTTGATTGTATTTTTTTAATGTCTTACGACTCAGATACACTTTCATGACAAGTTTTAGAATTATATTGCACTTATTTTTCTTTGTTTTTTGCTTTTGCTTTTCCATCATTCCTCTTATAAAAGAACGACAATTCCAACATACCATCACCTTGTAGTCGAAGGGTAACAACGTTCGACACAAGTGCTCCTGTGGGGGGTACCTCTTAATTTTTCCATCTTCTGTAATGAAAGATACTGAAGCGACATATCGGGAATAAAAAAAAGGGCATATTATAGTGCGGAATCTTCAACAAATCCACTTGGAAGTAACATATCAATCAGAGCTGATCATTTGGCGATTCTTTTCTAATTTGTTTTTATTTAATTTCCATGTGGATCACATTTCAAATTGTTATTTTTATCTTTAACGTTTCTTTTGACTCAGTTCTCTGTTTTCTTGGTGGGCTACTCTCCTCCTCCTCCTCCTCCTCCTCCTTCACAGTTGGAGTCTCGTCTAAGAAGAGAGATCAGCCTTGTTTGCGAAAGATGTTTGAGCAGGAGCAGCAGCGAAATAAAAAATAAAAAATGGAAATCGCTGACGTGCAAAATGACGTCAATCAGGGAGAATTCACTTGGATAATCCGCAACTTCACTCGGCAGAGCGCGAAGCTTTACTCTGAAGCATTCACAGTTTCTGGTTGTCAATGGTATTTCAATGTCTTTTCTATTTTTTTTTTTTTTTTTTGTTATACTTATTTTTCTATTCGTCCGGTTGTTCCTTGGTGATCGCACGTTCATCGTGTTGCCAAGTGATTCTTGCGTCGTCTGATCCTTTTTGTTCAGGATAATTGCCGCATACCCCAAGGGGAATAACACGTACCATTTGTCACTTTACCTCAAAATCCCTGATTCTGCGACGTTTCCGGACGGGTGGACTAGAAAAGCCAAGTGCAGCTTCAGTGCGATCGATCGAACCAATAATGCTCACTCTATTACCAGAGGTTTGTTCTTGAACTGGATTAATTTTTGTTGGAATCTTTTGCTTTTGATCTAAGTGAATGATAGGATTCTCTCTACGTGATCATGCATCTAGATCTTGAGAAACCAGTACCACCACTTGAAAAAAGAGTGCCAGTCTAGATGAGAAAAGAATGAGTGAGAAGAAATAGAAAGAGATATATTGAGTTGAGAGAATATGTTTTCTGTGCTTCCTTTGATAAACCTCTCAAAAGTAGGTAAGCTTCTAGCATGCGCGCATAACGATGCCGAGGTTACTGATTAAGGAATTTAGCTAAGTTAAGTTTGTGAGCAGCTGGTGCAGTGGACGGAGGAGCTGGGGCTCTGAGTCTCTGACTGCGCCTATATGATCCAAATGTTGGTCAAGTAAAAAAGAGAAGCCACAATATAAGTTTAAGATAATTACATCTGGTGGTCTTAAAAATGTCGTGCATTGTAACTTTACCAGACTTTTTTACGAATTAGATTGCTGAAGCTGATCATGTGGAGGTGTTCACTTCTTCTGGACAATATGACATTCTGGTTCATGGTCTCCAATGTTTCTTCCATTGATCATGCTGTGGTGTTGCAAACAAGTTTTTGAATTCGTCACTGTCTCCTGAATTCTGCAGAAATGCAACATGATTTCAATGCCAGAGAGAGTGACTGGGGTTTCAAAAAGTTCATTAAATTGAGCAAGCTTCAAACTCGCACTAGGGGATACATAATAAATGACTCTTTGATGATTAAAGCCAAAGTTTGCGTCTTAAAAGTTACTCCTCCAGTGAATCTTCAGCCAGCTAAACCTACTGATAAGTTTGACTCCTATTTTACTGGTCTGGAGGAACTCGTTAATACTGCTGAGACTAATGCTGTTAATGTAGGATCAACTTCAAGCCACCATGATGGTGCTTTGAAGGCTGAAATGCCTAGCCTAGAAGAAGTTGAGAAGGCTAAGCAGTCTTTGAAGAATTGCCTCTCGGATCTCTTTAAATCCAATATGAAAGAGAGGCTATCTGAGGCACTATCAACTTTAAGCTCAGCCAGAATTGGATTATCATCGGAGCAACAAATAGCAATTGAGACATTTCGGGCCAATTTCAATGATTTCACTTCCGACTTCTTAACATTTGAGCAAGACAATGCCGAGTTGGAGCTGCATAAACTACTAAAGGATCAAAGGTTCTCTGCTATGAAGAAGTGTCACGAGACTCACATCTTGAATAAGCAGTTAATGGATGACCTTATCAAGGAAGAGGAGGAAGTGAAGTCTAAGAGGGACGAGCTTCTGTCTGACTGGGAGGTCTTGCTGGTCCAGTCGGAAGAAGCGGAGTCGGGCTATAAAGATGAGCAGAAGAAAGTAGCAGAGGCTGAAGAAAAGAAGAGAATAAGCGAGGAAAGACTGTCTAGATCAACCACTGCCTGGTCAAATTTGAAGGCTCAATTCTGTTAAAACTTAAAGGTATCAAATAGGCTAGGATGCTATTGTTCACTTAAATAATAAAAACTGTGTCTGAGCTTGACTATTTTTTGGTCAATTTCCAGCAGAACCATTGCTTAGAGGGGCATAAATGTTTGATCCTATATCATCTGAGTTTGGTCAGCATATGAGGCTAATATATACATAAATATATCTATGGAGTTAGTTTCTTATGTCCTCATATGAATTGCATGGTTATCGCGCATTTTGCTCTTGGAGCTTGGAGATTCTAACTATTTTAATGCACTTTCTTGACTTTTCTTATGGAATATGTGATGCTCAAGTTGTTTCTTCACGTATAGCCTTCTTGATATGACACCACGCTAGGTGGCTCCAATAATGAGTGTTAGTGTTTTGCCAGAAGAGAGAGAGAGAGAGATGTGAATGTTTAAAAGGTGGTGGCGGATCCGAGGATAAGAGAAGGAAACGAATATGTTGCAGCTGAGCAGCAAGTTACCGTTGGCGGGACACTTGGCAAGCATTTATCAAGCCTTTAATCATCAATTTGTGCATGTAACACACAATTCTTTTATTTTTTGGAGAAAACCTCGACATGGTGCATCTCTCTCCCTTCTCAGCGGTCGCCAGACTCGCCATTCCCACCGCCGTTCCACCCATAATCGACGTCATGCCACAACCACCATTGGGGAGGCTCTTCACTTGGACAGCGATTAACTGCTACCCGACTGCACAACATTCTTGCCAAATGATTTTATATCTGTAAATTTAGCATAAAGGGAGTCGGAGCAGAGGAACCAAGAGCAGCTTCGTATGCATGGAGGAAAACAATGCGAGAAAAAATGGTTTGAGAACTACATTGTTAGATGACGCAAGTCGATAGATCAAACATATACCTAAATCATATAATTTAATTGTAAGACTGATACTACTGTATAATTCCGACAGTAATTCATCATAAATTTGTCATAACCTCCCAAGAAACGAATTCTAATCTTACTTTTGATTGTTATATATATTGTGATAGTGAATCTCTGTTCCACGAATTGTCTTTATCACCAGTCAAAAATGAATCTGCCTTACAAAATGCCAATTGAAATTCAGCTAGTGACCCAAATATATTTGCATTTGCTGGTATGAGTTTGTAGTATGCCCCTAATTCACAACATAAGTCCGTTCCTAAATCGCCAAGCTAATCCTATTGAGAAACATAGGCAATTATTGTGTAAAACATATCTAAACATTACAAAACCTAATCTAAGACAAAGAAAAGGTAGAAAAGCATTTTTCTGTTAACCTGCTAGCCACTCCCAAGGAAAGAACATCCCTTTCATCCAGTTGTTACCAAGATATCGTCATAGCAACCCACGAAAGGAAGATAGTGTGTTCTTGTTTGTCTCCACCAAATGGCCTGTATCAATTTCCTCATCACTCAGCATGGCTGAATCACTCCCTTTCAGCATTACAGAGGGTGTGAGGGTGTGCTGGGGCAAGATAGCATCACCGGCGCTCCAAGAAGTCATCTCAATTTACAGCATCGAAAATCAGATTCACAAGCTTAGAGAGACGTCAAATGCCATTAAGGTAGTGTTGTTAGATGCTGAGGAGCAGCAAGCAAAGAACTACTATCTGCAAGCGTGTTTCGATCAGCTTCAACATGTATTTTAATAGGCGGAGGATGTGCTTGATGGAGTTTAAGTGTGAACACTTACAAAAGCTGGTAATCAGTCGGTAGCAGCGTGTCCGATAGATGGTACATCGCTTCTTTTCCCTCTCTAATCCACTAATACTCTATGAAAAATTAGTCATGGAGTCAAAGGAGATTAGGAAGACATTATCAGGAAAATTGTCAAAGAAGTCATAAACCCATTGCACTTTTGCCAATTTAGTATCAAATCTTTCAGTTTTGTCAATTGAATTCTAAACCTGTTTAAGTTTCACCAATTATTACCATCCGGCCAAGTTAACTAAAAATCGTCAACATTTCCTACGTGGCACGACCGGCACTAATTTAGACTATTTTTATCATTTTTTTTCATTCATTCATTTCCATTTTTTCCTTCCTAATCGACGAGGGTCATCGGCCAACTAGCCAACCCTTGTTGGTCACATGCGGGGTCGGCCGCCCCTCACCTAGTGTCTGGTGAGGGTTAGTCCGCTATGATTGGCGAGGGTTGGCCGGTTCTCACTTGTGATCGGCGATGGTTTGTTGGTGACCCTCCTTGGCTAGGAAGGAAAAAATGGAAAAGAAAGAAAGACAAAAGGAAAAGAAAAACTAAAAGGAAAGAAAAAATAAAAAATAAAAAACAATTAAAATTTCAAATAAAAAAAAAATTGTTTGTGTTAGTGCTAAGTGTCTTGTATAGCACTACTGAGATCCGTGTTAGTAATTTCCGGTTAAAATTGGTTGGATAGATTTAATTTATAAAATGTGAAAAAGTTTATGATTTAAATGACACATTTAAAATGTTTATGGCTGAATTGGCAAAATCGTAATAGGTTTGGGACTTTTTGGACTATTTTCCCTAACGTTATTTGAAATTTTCATTGAATGAATCAACATGCCTCACATTAAGATCAAATCCTTAATGGAGAAGGAAGAAAGTGTGTCGTTATTGAAGCTCCTCTCATCCAAGAGCTTGTCGACACGACTTATTTATTCATTTATTGCATATAAAACTTAGGGATTGATCATGATTCTTAAATAACGATATTAGTAAAATTGCATATAGATATTAAAGAACATTTTAATGATGTCCATATACCAGCATTTTAATTGGATTGGAGCTCATGGACTCAAGTAAAGAGGCCTGGAAATTAAGGGCCTATTTGTTAACTTGCTAAATAGTGAAAATTTCTATTCCTTTGTTCTTGAGAGTAGATTTGGAATAGAAATGTATTTGGTAAAAATTTTGTTCTCGAGAACAAATTTCTATTTTTTTGTTTTTAGAAGTAGATTTGGAACATAATCGAGAAGTAAAAAAAAAAATTGATTCTTTGTTCCTGGGAACAATTTTAGAATCAAGCACCTATTTTCTCTCTTTTCTTTTTCTTTTTTTTCTTGTTCTTCTTCCCTCTTTCTTCTTCTTCAATTGCCGTTGCTGTCGTCGTTGCCATCCACTGCCATCCGCCATCCGCCACCCATCACCAACCGGTCTAGCGAGCTTGTCGGAGGCTCGCCAAGCCAGGGCGAGGTCCAGTGAGCTCGTCGGAGGCTCACCTAGCTACTAGCGAGGTTCGACCTCGCCCAGCCAAGGCTCGACCAACGAGGCATAGCCTTGTTGAGGGCCGGCAACGCTTCGATGAGGTCACTAGCCCTCGTTTGGCCGGTTGCCAGTCATCTCAAGGTCGGCGACCAGCCACCTTGAAGAAGAAGAAGGGGAAAAAGAAAGGAAAAAAACAGAAGAAAAAAGAAAAAAAAGGGAAAAATAAAAAAAAATATCTATGAAATAATAAAAAAAAATGATTTGAAGTAGAAATTTTGAGAACGGTATTAGACGCAATTTTATCATGAGAATTGAAATTTTGGACAGTTACCAAATGGTTTAAAATGTTTAGAAATTGTTCTCAGGAATGGACGCGTTACCAAATGTGCCCTAAGGGTGTGAATGGTACACTTATATTTCGGGAAATAATTTCTTTTCAGAAAAAATTCTTTTGTATTTCTATTTCCTAGAATAATTTATGAGTAAAATAATGTATTTGGTAACTATACAAAATTTCTATTCTTGGAATAAAAAAAGATTAGGAATGCATTTGGTACGATTCATGAATTTTTGTATTTATTCGATGTTTTTTCTTGCTCATGGACCGCCGGTCGCTGATTGCCAACCTCCTCCCACCGTAGCATGACTGCCGACCGTTGCTGCTACTTGCCACTTGCCGCTCGCAGCCGCACGACCACCACCCATAGCCATCGGCCATTGCCCCCTCCCGCGGCCGTCAATGGGCTGTGGGTGGCGGGTAGCGGTGACGGTTGGTGGTCGTGCGGCGGTGGGAGCACGTCGGCAGTTGTCGACTAGTTGTGGGCGGGCAGGTTGCGATGACGGTTGAGCGGTGATGGCTGGGCAGCAAGTGGCGTCAATTGCCGGTCGGGTGAAGGGAGCGGTGGTAGTGGCGATCGGCAGTGGCCGTAGCAAGGAAGAAGAACAAAAGAAAAATGCAAAAGAAAAAATAGCTTATTTCTAGAAATTGTTCTCGGGAACAAGAAGTTACTTTTTTGTTTTTTTGTTTTTCATTTATGTTCCAAATCTATTCCCTGGCTACTTTTTTATTTCGGGAAATAGAAAATAAGTTAGCGTTATCAAATGGATTTCTGTTCTTTTTTTGTTTTGGGGAACAGAAGAATATAAATTGGGAGAAACGGAAACGTTACTATACGGGCCCTAATTATCTTGACAAAGCACATCGGGGCACAGATTAGCAAAGCCCACTGAGAGCTACGGGGCCTGAAAATATCACATAGGGAGGCACATAAGAAGCTGTAGACGTATTTTCATTATACAATGAGGTTTGGAGAAGACAAAGGTGTGTATTATCTTTGAAAATTGCAATTATGGGAAAATATAATTTTTTTTGACAAGATTTGACACTAGTCAACGGTTGTTATTTTTTATTTTTTCAAATTTATAATTTTTACATAACCATTATTAGGTGACTTTTTTTTTTTGGTCAGAGTTATTAGGTGACTTATTATAACCTTTGAAAGGTTGTATCTTTTCAGAAGTTATAAAATTCAACAAAAAAAAGAAATACAAATACGATTATTTCTTTTTAGAAGAATTTACGGTTACCTTTTGGTTTATTCACCAAAAAGGGGATCCCGTATTATAGCTACAATATTTAAGAGGAAATGATGTATCTGTTCTAAAACGCTGCTATAAATTCATCGTTTCCCTCTTAATATTTTACTTACCAATTTTCTTTTTCCTAAAAATACAACCATTATTTTATATTGTTCCTTTTTTGAGAGTTCTTGGAGAAATACTAGAGTCGTTATCGGTCTTGTTTGAGATTTTGTTGTCCATGATGATTTTTGCTAGTAACCATCAATAATGTTGTGGGCAAATAATTCCTTAAGACATGTATTTACTCCTCAAAGTCTCCAATCTTCCCAATCCTATTTCTTACCAACAATTTTAAGGAATTATTTATGCAACAATAGAGTCAAAGTCCATAAAAGTCATGAATCAAGACATGATTACAATGACCGGTTTTGATGGTAACGATTTTGCTTGTTGGAGAGACAAGATAATGTTTCTTCTCACTGCTTTGAGGATTTCCTACATTATGGATCCCAATCTAATGCCTATAGAGAATCCAGAGCCCACCATTGAAAGAGGACAATCCACTGTAGAAGCCATTGAAAGGGTCAATAAGGAGAAGAAAAAACGTGAAGAGGATTAATTGCTTTGTTGTTGGCATATTCTAAACACGTTGTCTAGTTGTTTTTATGATTTATTCACCACGATAAAATCTGTCAAAAACATATGGAATGTACTCGAATTCAAATACAAGGTAGATGAGTAAGGTACCAATAGGTATTTGTTGATATTAAACCCTTGTTGGAACAAGTCCATGAATTACAAGTGCTTGTCAATGAAATTCGTGCCCTCAAGATTGACATTCCAGAATCCTTTCAAGTTGAAGTAATTATTGAAAAATTGCCTTCAAGTTCAAATGATTATGGGAAAAGGATGTTACATATGTCAAAGGACATCACTTGGATGGAATTCTGAACCATCTTGAAATTTTTACGTTTATGTAATAATTCTCTAATTGAAAGCTAAATGCGGCCAAGTGGTATAGATAAAAAGAAAACAATAGATTTTTATTTATTTATTTTATAAGTATGCTATTATAGCATGGATAACATCTATTCGAATTCTTTTTGTTTTAGCATCCAGTTATGCTCTTAATGTTCATCAAATTGATGTCAAAATTGCTTTTTTAAAAACTGAATGTTTTGTTCTTCTTGCAAATGAATATATATAAATTGGTCGAATCTCTTTATGGGCTTAGGCAAGCACCTAAACAGTGGTATGAAAAATTTGATTCAGTTATATTATCAAATGGTTTCAAAATTAATAGTGTTGATAAGTGTATTTATTCTAAATTCACTAAAGATTAAGGTGCTTTTTTCACATCCCAAATTTTACAAGATTATGAGAAATGACATGGCTGTCCTATACCAAAGGACATAAGCTAAAATGAAAAAAAAAAACTAATACAAACTTGCTATCAATGTATACACACACACATACATCTATATATTTGATAAAAGAGGGAGTTGGTTATAGGATTGGAGTTTTTAAAATCCGTCAAGAATTACTATGGCCACAGAATTTAAGATGACACTAATTTTGTTGTTAGTAAAAATACATTTTCGAAAACGTCCTTAAATTTGTATCACTACATATCGAGAATATTAGATGTGTTCCAGCCAAGGATAACCACTGAGCTTAACTAAATGCGTTTCGCTGATAAAGCACTGACATTCATTGCATTTAATACCTAAGCAAAGGGAATGCCTTACAACATTTTATACATAAATGAAAGTAGAAAGGGAATGCTAATTAAACTATAGTGGCAATCCATGTTAGTGGATTGTGTTCGTGTTCGTGTCGACATAAGGGTATTATGCAAAGCAAGTCAACTCAAATACAATTATCGTGTTGATCTCTTTGATACGAGCTTGACCAAAAAGTTAACCAGTTGACACAACACCGGCTCATGCAACGTGATTAAATATCAGGTTGACGAGGCAACACAAGTACATGACCTGTCATGACATGAGATAAGCTCATTCAAACGAAATCAACCACCAAAATGACACAAAATAACCTCAAATTTTCACAAAATCTATTTATAAATTGCAATAATCCATCAATAAATTATCATCATGTCAAATTAAAAAAAAAAGTAAATAGCTAATGTAATTCATCATTTTAAAATCTTAATAGTGAAGAGGGTGGAGGAATGTCATGACACGAGTCACATACTGTTCATTTCAACTCCACCAACCCCCTTAACTTAAATGGGTTATACAGGTCAATTGCATGTCTGGTGGGTTGGACAAGAACATGACAATAAACCATGTCTCGTGGTTGACTCGAAATTGACCCTGGGCACAATTAGTCTTGATCCATACTTGCTAATTTTGCTAGAGATGATTTAAGAAATATCCCTATATTATAGATAATTATTTTGTTTCCATTGATTTTCTATATCTCTAATCATCATGCATATATCTAGGATATTCTTCGTATCTTTTTTCGCTTGTACATATCCTTGATTGATTATCTTGTCACCTAAATGATTTCTAAATAACCTATTAATGTACTGCATCATTATGATACATAGCAAAATATAGGGAGAAATACCAAAAAAATAAAATAAAAAATCTAAACTTATTGTAATAGTATTAATTCAATCCTAAATTTTTTAATTGAACTAATTTAATGCTAAATATTTTCACAATGATACTAATTGAATCCATTTGGCCAATTTAGATAAGAATTTATTGACAAGAATGCAAGTCATCCTATGTGGCACTATTAGCGTTGATGTGGATATTTTTAAATTTAATTATTTATATTCATTTTTTTTAAAATTTTTTATTCTTTTTCCTTTATTTTTTTTTTCCTTTCTCTCTTTCATTTTCCCCCTTTGTTAGTTGCCAACCATTGTGATGTGGTTACCTTTGCCAAAAGGTTGGTAAGGGTAACCACTGGGATTCCCTTCCAATATGGAAGGGGGAGGTGGGGAGTTCAAATCCTCACATTCTCAGGGGGAATGGAATGGGGACGATTTAATTTTAAATGTAGGTTTCGACTCTCATTAGGACAAAAGTGAGAGTTAGAGTGAGAGTAGAGTAAGATCGACAAAAAAAAACCTTTGTCGAGGGCTAGATGAGGTCGCTCACACTAGATCCGTCGAGGGTTGCCTTGAGGAGGCCTCGCCCAAGGTTGATGAGGGGTCGCCTTGCCCAACCTTGGCCATTGCTGGCGATCGACGAACTTCATGGCCATCATCAAAGCTAGCAACTTGGTGGAGGGAAATAAGGAGAAAGGAAAAAAGAGAAAGGGAAAAAAAAGAACAAGGAAGGAAAATAGAAGAAAAAGAAAAGGAAATAGAAAATAATAAAAAAATGCGAAAAATTATTTGAAAATTAAATAAAATGTCCATTTCGGCGTTGGCTGTCCCATATGAGATGACTAGCATCCAAGATAGCAATTTCCGGCTTAAATTGACTAATGGATTCAATTGGTACAAATATAAAAAATGTTTAAGATTAAATTAGTCAAATTGAAAGTTTATGATTATATTAGTATCAATATAATAGTTTTTTGACTTTTCAAATACTTTTCCTTAAAACTCTATAGATATTACACAATTATTTTTTCCACCATAATCTTATCTTGGTATTTTTTGGAATCGTATTAAAGTGCGAATAAAACTCAATTGCTTTCGATATCCCAACGGAAAGCGCGAATGATACGCCTTTTTCCTCTGAACCTGAATAATCCACTCCCGATTTTTCTTCTCTTTAACTTCACGGGGAAGTTTTTCTAGTGAAGGGTTTCCTTCTATTTAAGCCCGAGACTTGCGACATACCGTCACCTTGAAGTCCAGGAGTCAACAACGTTCGACACAGGTACTCATGTGGAGTACCGCATAAATTTCCCAACTCCTGTAAGGCAAGAAGCTCTCCTCCTCCTCCTTCTTGGCAATTTGAGTGTCGTCTAAGTAACGTCCGCGTTGTTTGCGAAAGTTGATCGTGCAGAAGTAGCAGTCCAATGAAAAAACATGGATGCACAAATTGATGTTAATCAGGGAGAATTCACGTGGAAAATCAGCTACTTCACTGAGCAGGATGCAAATCACCTTTACTCTGAAGCATTCACAGTTTCTGGTTGTCAATGGTATTTCAAATTTTTTCACTTTTTATTTTTCTTCTTTTTGCGTTGTTTCTTGATGATCGCATGTTCATCGTGTTGCGAAGTGATTCTTGCGTTTTCCGATACTTTCTGAGCAGGAGAATTCTGGTATTCCCAAAAGGGAATGGCTCGGACCAGTTGTCGCTTTTCCTCGGTGTCCCTGATTGTGCGACGTTGCCATACGGATGGACCAAAGACGTCAAGTTCAGCTTGGGTGTGATTGATCAAATCAATGATGTTCGCTCTATTAGAAAGGGTTTGTTCTTGAATTCGATTGAATTTTTTGGAATCTCTTCTTTTTAATGTGAGTGTCTGATGGGTTTCTCTCTGATTGATTGTACGCATTTAGATTTCAAAAGAATTCGGTGTTGTGACATGAATAAGAAGAAGGGTTTAGATGATAAAAAGAATAAGCGAGAAGAACTGCAAAGAGAGATATGGAGCTGAGGGAGAAAATAGCTTTTCCGTATCTCATTCGTTAATTCTATCAATGGTGGTTGTTACTGACTAAGGAATTTAGCAAGTTAAGTTGTAAGCCACTGGTCCAGTAGATGGAGGAGTTGGGATTTGACTGCATCTAATATGATCTATATGTTGGTCCGGAAAAAAGGGAGGAGCCACAATTTAACTTCTAGGATGGTCACGTTTGGAGGTCGTAACACTGTCGCGTTTTGTCAGTTTCATTTTTGTATGAATTGGGCTGCTTAAGTTGATCATGGGGAGGTGTTTGCTTCTTCTGTTGCTAATATTTTGCTTCACGAACAATACAAAATTCTAGTTCTTGATGGTCTCCAATGTTTCTTCCACATATCTTGCTTGTAAATAAGTTTTTGAATTCGTCACTCTGTCTCCTGAATTCTGCAGGGTGGCAAAGTGTTTTCACTGAGAGACAGAAAGCATGGGGTTTCCCAGAGTTGATTCCGTTGACTGAGCTTCAAAACCGTACTGGGGGATACCTAGTAAATGACACTTTGGTGATTAAAGCCACAGTTTGCATCTCAACAGTTACTCCTCCGATGAACATTCAGCCAGCTAGACCAACTGATAAGTTTGACTCCTACTTCACTGCTCTGGAGGAATTTGTCAATGGTGCTGAGACTCATGGCGTTAGAGTAGGATCAAGTTCGTGCTGCCAAGATGATGCTTTGACGGCTGAAATTCCTAGCTTAGAAGAAGTTGAGAAGGCTATTCAGTCGATGACGGAATGCCTTTCGGATCTCTTTAAATTGAATATAAAAGAGAGGCTATCTGAGGCACTATCAACTTTAAGCTCGGCCAGAATTGGATTATTGTCGGAAAAAAAGATAGCAATTGAGAAATTTCAGGCCAATTTCAATGATTTCATTTCTGGCTTCTTAGCATTTGAGCAGGACAATGCTGAGAAACTTCAAAAGGATCAAAGGTTCTCTGCTATGAAGCAGAGCCAGGAGACTCACATCTTGTATAAGCAGTTAATGGATGACCTCATCATGGAAGAGGAAAAGCTCAAGAGAAAGACGGGGGAAGTGAAGTCTAGGAAGGACAAGCTTCTCTCAGACTGGGAGATTTTGCTGGTTGAGGCTGAAGAAGCGAAGTTGGGCTATGAAGATGAGCAGAAGAAGGTAGCAGAGGCTGAGGAAAAGAAGAGAATAGCAGAGGAAAGAATGTCTAGATCAACCACTGCTTGGTCAAATTTGAAGGCCCAATTCTGTTTAAGCTTTAAGATTACAAATAGGCCATGAGCAGTTGGTCACTCAAGAAAGGAAACTGCGTTTTAGCTTGACTTTTTGTTGGTCAATTTGTGGCTTATGTGGTTGATCTCCTATCCTGTTCGTATAGTCAAGTATATATAGAGTCAGTTCTTGATGTCTTGATATGAATTGCGTTGTTATCATTCTATCGGTTATGTGGATAATCACTTTGTTCCTTCACATAAAACCTTCTTGATATGACTCCGCATTGGGTGGCTCTAGTAATAAGGATGTTCTTATACACTTTCCGTGAGGCGGAGCCTTTAGATTTTAATTATAGTCTCGGGGATTTGTATTAGGAGAGTTTACCCTGTCCTAAGTAAGGAATTGTCCCCTTGCAATTGCGTTTGGAATCACAAAACAAGGACACTAACTGATAATTAGGAGTGTTCATACAAGGAGGGAGCCACAACAAGTGTTGGGGATGGTATCGGTAATTACAGGAGAAAAACAATTGACGCTTTCAATTTCTCCAAACGAACAGCAATGAAAGACATTTTAGTTTTGGTTGCGAGGTACAGAACATAATGTTGTATCCATAGTTCTTGCCATGGTTTTTCTTTTAGGTGTTTTTGGGCACAAAACAATTGTTGGGCTGGGAACTTTCGAGTTTGAAACTGCATATAATCAAATGCACTTGGGCTCCCGTTTCATTAGGCAATGTTCACTTTGTTTAGCGAGGATAATGAATGACCTAAAACACAATCTTGTTCTATGGGGCCTCTTATTCTTAGAGGTTTTGGCCAAAGTAAACTTTTGTGTCCAAGCTAGAAGTAGACTCAAGCCATAAATTCATATCCAATGTAAAATCCTAGTACACATAACAGTGGCATGCGACCTAGTACACATAACAGTGGCATGCGACCAGGGATGCAAACTGATGACACCATGGAGTCTATTGTGAATGAACTTTTATTATGAGGAGGACTTCTAAGGAAGATGAGAACTTTCTTGTAACATATGCTTGTAAGATTGTAAAGCTAAGAGAAGTAGAAGGTTGGAAAGATGATACTGGGCAATTAATAAGAAACCATCATGTCTTTCGAGTTTTGAAGAATGAGTGAAGAATGAGACAAGGAATTCTCACACAAGACATTTTTTATTACTTGGAAGCCCTTGACAGGTAAGAGTTTTCTTTAACAGCCATGGTTCGGCTCTTTCTGAGAGATTAAATCCGTTAATTCATATTAAGAGGATTCAAAAGTAGGGCCACGAAAATCCCATCTCGTATAAGCAGTTGATGGAGGATAAACCAAGGAAGAAAGAGAGAGCTCACAGGGGAGATGGAGAAAGTGAAGTGTAGAGAGGACAAGCTCCCATCGGACTAGGGGGATTTTGTTGGTCGAGTCGGAAGAAGCAAAGTCGGGCTATGACAAGAAGCAGAAAATAGTAGCGGGGGCTGAGGAAAAGAAGAGAGTAGCCGAGGAAAGAAAGTCCAGATCAACCATTGCTCGGTCTGACTTGAAAGCTATATTCTGCTAAATTTCAGGAGTCATTTGTTTTGAAGTATAAAAAACTGTGTTCTGGCAAAATTATTGCCGGACTATGTTAATTCGAACAGAATATTAGGCCAAATATCTGCATTTATAATCAGTTTCCAATTATCTTTAGATGAAATGCGTGGTGGTTATAAATTTTTTGCTGTTGGAACTTGGGAACGGAGTGATCTGTTTCTATAGGTGTTAGTGTTTTGGAACTTCAGAACAGAGTGCTTTGTTTCATTGGTGTTGGATTAATCTAATCAAATTATTGTCTATGCTCTCTTATTTTAATGGGTTCCCAAGTCATTTGATCTATTGAGTGTAGTAAGGAGGTAATACTTACCGACATATATGCTAAAAGATCATTAAAAATGGATATTTAACCTCATAATTAAATGACAAAGTTCTCCTGTTTTCATTAAAATTTATTGATTGAAGAGTGAAATTTCCAACGCCTTTTTGTTTTATTGCATTTAGGTTAGATGTGTCTCATTGGTTACATTATTTTGTATAATGTTTTGCTGATGGTATATATAATACTGAAAAAAAGATGCTTATTAACATGGACATTTCTATTTTTCTTGACAATACACCACGAAATGGTTTCCATCTTCCGGGAAAATCTTCTTTTTCGTTCATAGATTACTAAATTGTATTTGATAATGGATAGAGTTAGGATAACAATAGCACTTTCTTAACCCATTTTGAGAGTTGATTGTATTTTTTTAATGTCTTACGACTCATATACACTTTTATGACAAGTTTTAGAATTATATAGCACTTATTTTTCTTTGTTTTTTGCTTTTGCTTTTCCATCATTCCTCCAATAAAAGAACGACAGTTCCAACATACCATCACCTTGTCGTCGAAGGGTAACAACGTTCGATACAAGTGCTCCAGTGGGGGGTACCTCTTAATTTTTCCATCTTCTGTAATGAAAGATACTGAAGCGACATATCGGGAATAAAAAAAGGGCATATTATAGTGCGGAATCTTCAACAAATCCACTTGGAAATAACATATCAATCAGAGCTGATCATTTGGCGATTCTTTTCTAATTTGTTTTTATTCAATTTCCATGTGGATCACATTTCAAATTGTTATTTTTATCTTTAACGTTTCTTTTGACTCAGTTCTCTGTATTCTTGGTGGGTTACTCTCCTCCTCCTCCTCCTTCACAATTGGAGTGTCGTCTAAGAAGAAAGATCAGCCTTGTTTGCGAAAGATGTTTGAGCAGAAGCAGCAGCCAAATAAAAAATTAAAAACGGAAATCGCTGACGTGCAAAATGACGTCAATCAGGGAGAATTCACTTGGATAATCCGCAACTTCACTCAGCAGAGCGCGAAGCTTTACTCTGAAGCATTCACAGTTTCTGGTTGTCAATGGTACTTCAATGTCTTTTCTATTTTTTTTTTTTTTTGTTATACTTATTTTTCTATTTGTCCGGTTGTTTCTTGATGATCGCACGTTCATCGTGTTGCCAAGTGATTCTTGCGTCGTCTGATCCTTTTTGTTCAGGATAATTGCTGCATACCCCAAGGGGAATAACACGTATTATTTGTCACTGTACCTCGAAATCCCTGATTCTGCGACGTTTCCAGACGGGTGGACTAGAAAAGCTAAGTGCAGCTTCAGTGTGATCGATCAAACCAATAATGCTCACTCTATTACCAGAGGTTTGTTCTTGAATTGGATTGATTTTTGTTGGAATCTTTTTCTTTTGATCTAAATGAATGATAGGATTCTCTCTACGTGATCATGCATCTAGATCTTGAGAAACCAGTGTCACCACTCGAAAAAAGAGTACCAGTCTAGATGAGAAAAAGAATGAGTGAGAAGAAATAGAAAGAGATATATTAAGTTGAGAGAATATGTTTTCTTTGTTTCCTTTGTTTCCTTTGATAAACCTCTCAAAGGTAGGTAAGCTTCTAGCATGCACGCACAATGATGCCGAGGTTACTGATTAAGGAATTTAGCTAAGTTAAGTTTGTGAGCAGCTGGTGCAGTGGACGGAGGAGTTGAGCTCTGACTGCCCCTATATGATCCAAATGTTGGTCAAGTAAAAAAGAGGAGCCACAATATAAGTTTAAGATAATTACATCTGGTGGTCTTAAAAATGTTGTGCATTGTCAGTTTACCAGACTTTTTTACGAATTAGATTGCTGAAGCTGATCATGTGGAGGTGTTCACTTCTTCTGGACAATATGACATTCTGGTTCATGGTCTCCAATGTTTCTTCCATTGATCATGCTCTGGTGTTGCAAACAAGTTTTTGAATTCGTCACTGTCTCCTGAATTCTGCAGAGATGCAACATGATTTCAATGCCAGAGAGAGTGACTGGGGTTTCACAAGGTTCATTAAATTGAGCAAGCTTTATACTCGCAATAGGGGATACATAGCAAATGACTCTTTGATGATTAAAGCCAAAGTTTGCGTCTTAAAAGTTACTCCTCCAGTGAATCTTCAGCCAGCTAAACCTACTGATAAGTTTGACTCCTATTTTACTGGTCTGGAGGAACTCGTTAATACTGCTGAGACTAATGCTGTTAATGTAGGATCAACTTCAAGCCACCATGATGGTGCTTTGAAGGCTGAAATTCCTAGCCTAGAAGAAGTTGAGAAGGCTAAGCAGTCTTTGAAGAATTGCCTCTCGGATCTCTTTAAATCCAATATGAAAGAGAGGCTATCTGAGGCACTATCAACTTTAAGCTCAGCCAGAATTGGATTATCATCGGAGCAACAAATAGCAATTAAGACATTTCGGGCCAATTTCAGTGATTTCACTTCCGACTTCTTAACATTTGAGCAAGACAATGCCGAGTTAGAGCTGCATAAACTACTAAAGGATCAAAGGTTCTCTGCTATGAAGAAGTGTCACGAGACTCACATCTTGAATAAGCAATTAATGGATGACCTTATCAAGGAAGAGGAGGAAGTGAAGTCTAAGAGGGACAAGCTTCTGTCTGACTGGGAGGTCTTGCTGGTCCAGTCCGAAGCAGAGGAGTCGGGCTATAAAGATGAGCAGAAGAAAGTAGCAGAGGCTGAAGAAAAGAAGAGAATAAGCGAGGAAAGACTGTCTAGATCAACCACTGCCTGGTCAAATTTGAAGGCTCAATTCTGTTAAAACTTAAAGGTATCAAATAGGCTAGGATGCTATTGTTCACTTAAAGTATAAAAACTGTGTCTGAGCTTGACTATTTTTTGGCCAATTTCCAGCAGAACTATTGCTTAGAGGGGCATATATGTTTGATCCTATATCATCTGAGTTTGGTCAGCATATGAGGCTAATATATACATATATATGTCTATGGAGTTAGTTTCTTATGTCCTCATATGAATTGCATGGTTATCGCGCATTTTGCTCATGGAGCTTGGAGATTCTAACTATTTTAATGCACTTTCTTGACTGTTCTTCTGTGAATATGTGATGCTCAAGTTGTTTCTTCACGTATAGCCTTCTTGATATGACACCACTCTTGGTGGCTCCAATAATGAGGGTGTTCTTGTATCCATGTCTCGTGAGACAGAGCCTATGGATTTCATTACTATAGTTGAGATAGTGAGAGGAGAAGAGAGAAATGAGGAAGATTGTGAACAGTAAATCATAGCAAACATAAATCCTAATACTAATATAATACTAAATATTAACTAACAACTCATGGGATTTATGTTAGGAGCGTTTACCCTGTCCAAAGTAAGGGATTTTGTCCCCTTGCAATTGAGTTTGGAATGAAGAAAATAAGGACACTGTCTGATCGTTAGTAGTGTTCCTACGAGGAGAGTGCCACTACCAGTGGCTCTAATGTTAAGGAGGTTATCAGTAATTACAGAAGAAATATAATTGACGCTTTCGATTTGTCCAAGTAAGTAGCGATGGATAACATCTCAGGTTTTTGGTTGTGAGAATATAATGTTATGTCCGCACTTATAGGGCTTTTTGCTACATGGATTTTCATCATATCCTTAGAAGATCCGTGGTTTTTTTTTTTTTTTGTGTGTTTTGGGCACACCACGTTCGTTGGGTTAGGAATTTTGAGTCTGGCACTGCATGATCGAATGCAATCCAGCTCTCGTTTGGTTTTGTGATATTTACTTTATTTTAACGAGGTAATAACAAGATCTACTACACAATCTTGTTATACGGGACCTTTTAATCATAGAGATGTTGACCAAAGCAATAGGCTTGAGTCATAAATTCATACCCAGCGTAAATTCGTAGTAAAAGAAAAATAACTTGTGACATTCGATTTATGTGAGAAGACAATTTTGCGATAGACTTGTTTGGTAAAGTTCACATATTTAGTCTATTTCTCATGTAGCTTTTATTATGCTGCGAGGAGGATGAGATTTCTCTTTTAACGCATGCTATAAAGTTGTACAACTAGGAAACGTAGATGATTGTGGCTCAGTCCATCAGGCTCCGATCCAGTCGAGCCTGCTTCTTAATCAGCGGCACGACGCCACTAGGCCATCTAGCGACCGCATGCCATGTTTTTCAAAAATTAATAATTTTACTTGTGTAGTTTTACTCGTTGACCAATTTTGATAGGATATTACTTTTCTTTATTAGAATATCTAAACCAGATAAATAATTATAGAATTAAGAAAAGCTAATTACAATCAGAGACAAATTGTTGTGATTAATTTTTTAATAATTGTTTAGAAATTTAGTTGATTTAATTTTCTCCCATTTTATACTTTTTTTTTAACGACAGTTAAAGGTAAAAGAGAGTTTTTCTATTAAAAAAAAGTAAGATAAAAATACACATTTACGCCTTAAATAGTCATTTGCAATGCATACATGAAATGTATATCCCTCTCCTCATATTCTTATCTTCCAATCATATCATACATAAAACGTCATATTTCCCTTCATTTTTAGTCTCAGGAAATTCTGATTGGTGAATTATATATTATAAATATAATCCACATGCAAAATTTATTATAAACTAGCAGGATACTCATGGTTTACATTACTCTTAGACTACATTTGTTATATTATTCTAAATTTTTGGTGTAAATGCGTATTTTCGCAAGATATTAGAATATATAGAAAAATGTAACAAAATAAGGATTCCCATCGATCAAACCCAGTCATTTAGGTTTTGTCATCCAATTAAAAAAACACGAAACATAAAATTACAATAATATTGAA
The DNA here is from genome assembly GCA_019915205.1 of Eucalyptus rudis. Lineage (NCBI taxonomy): Eukaryota > Viridiplantae > Streptophyta > Magnoliopsida > Myrtales > Myrtaceae > Eucalyptus > Eucalyptus rudis. The sequence goes on along the minus strand of JAHMTN010000177.1, from coordinate 712,795 downwards.
TTTTAATTAATTACATGCAATATTTCAAGCACTTGAAATAATAGGAATCGATAAGAACTTTGAAAGCATAAAGAAATCGATAACTTTCCTCACTACTCGCAATCTTCACCTTTGCTCATCGACTTGGCATGAAAAAGACGAGTAAGTTAATTTTGTAAAATCTATTGGATATTTCAGTTTCCTTTTCCAGATATGCTTCATTCTCTTTAGGATCCTTTTTTTTTTGGGGGGGGGGGGGGGAGGTTTATGAAAATCTCATCATCCATGGAATGTATCACAAAAAGAATAGTTGGATTATTTGCATAAATATACAAATTCAATTTCTAGTTTTAAGAAAATTCGCAATATTTCTTTACCCCAAAGTTCATAGTTTCTAAATTTATTTTCAGACTAAGAATATTCCCGCGAGGTATCGAGCGAGGTGGACTACGGTGGGATTGGAAAATGAAAGATTAGGTGAACTAGTGCCGGTTTAGTTTGGGGGAAAGTATATTTGACGGTCAAACTTTGACCCCACAATTCTTGATATTCTATCTATAAAAGAAGTATTTTTGGACAAATGCTCTGAAAGCCTCGAGGAAGGAAAGTTTATTACAGTGCTTCAATTAGATAATTAACTTCTGTTTTTTCTGTGGTGCAAGAGAATTATTGACTCTTTTAATCCACGACTGTTTCCATTGTAATAATATTCTTGTGTTATCTAGTATCCTTGTACTCCTTGTCTCTCTCATGAAAACATTCTCGAAATAATGTCAGAGATATAAAAAATAATTTAGAAAATTAATTTAGCAGTGCTAGGAGCAAGACTAGTAAGGTGCTTGAATATGACCCGCTATTTTATGATATGGAGTTATATCTTACGAAGTAAGTTTGTAAATTGGTGTTTTTCCTCTACAAAATTACTCTCTTCTTTCTATTTTTTCTCCTCTTTTTCCAAAAGTTCTTTGACAACTTTTTCTTGAAAAGAAAAATGCAATCACAAATGTTGTTATGTTTCACTGGTCATATCTTATATTTGAGAAAATTACCCAATTAGCCCTAAACTCATTATATAGATATCAATTCAGTCTTAAATTTTTCAATTTTGCCAATTTAATCTTAAACATTTGCTTAAAATTCCAATACAATCATTTTGGCCAATTTTCATTGAAAATTGCCAACATGATGATTAAGTTATCGTTGGCCATCTTATGAGGCACTTCGCCATGCTAGCCATTTCCTGTGAAAATTGGCAAGAATGATTATATTGGAAATTTATGCAAAATTTTAGAACTAAATTGGTAAATTTGAAAAGTTTAAGACTAAATTGGTATACATACGATAGGTTTAGAATTGATTAGACAATTTCTTCTTTTAAATTTTTGTACTCTATTTAGATTAGAATAATTTTACATTGTACTCACTAGCCAAATGAAATCTGTTTGGGTGGAATTTCGCATATGGAATGAAAATTGTCTACACTAAGGACTGGCCAGAAGATGAGAATCTTCTTCAACATATGTGCGTGAAATTGTAAATAGATGCTTCGAACGTTGATATCCGTGGGCAATTCATCATTTTATCCCCTCCACATCATTTTTATACAATTGACTCTTTGCTTAGTAATTGTTTAGTTTAAAATACCACTACATCGCGATTTTATCTAATCTCTTTTCAAGTGTTTTCTACATCTTTGTTTTCGTTGGCTTCTTGCGAATTTCATAATTTGGCTTTTATTTAAAGGGAATTTCATAATTTGAGTTTTGTAGCTTCTCCAACCTTCAGGACTTCCTTACCCAATCAAGAGGATTAATTTCTAGATGTAGAGAGAATGATAACTAAAGCATGAGTTATTACCTAGAGGAAAAAAATGACAAATGGAGGGCCTATTCAGAGTGTAAATTTAACTCAAACGGGAAATGTTTCCCAACGCATAAATTTGCTAGAAAATGGAGGATTGTGGCCCAGGTCCATCGGGCCCCAATCCAGCTGAGCCAACCTAATCTCAAACGACCACGTGTCAGCCCAATTGACCGCTATGAACGCCAACATGGCGCTGACCCAACACCTAGCTGGCACTGGGACTGCCACATAGCAAGCACCCATTGGATGCGCCTCAGCCAGCAAGCAATCATGCGCCACACGGAGTTTTTTTCTTTTAAAGTTAAATATTTGTATTAGGTAGATTTTTACCCAAATTTAACCGAATTTTAATCAGACATCCCTTTTCTTTATTAGAATATCTAAAACAAGATAACTAATTATAGAAAAAAATTAAGGAAAAAACAAAGAGTTGTTATTATTAACTTTTTTGCTAATGTTTTTTTCATTATTATAGTTAATTTAGCATTTTAGTTAATTTTGTTTTCTCCCATATTCCATATTTTTCATTTTTACAACAATCATAAATCAAAGTGAGTTTTCCTCAAGAGATAAAAGCACATTTTACACCTCAAAAGTCAAAAAGTCATGTGCATTGCACTTGCTAACAAAAAAGTTCAGAAAAATGGAATATAGTGAATATTGATTTACACCATGCATACAAGGATAGAGGAAGCTTTTGATTTAGGAGAGATTATGCAAATCAATCACGAAAAAAAAGTCTCATTATAGGAAAATTGGGAAACTTCTAATGGCTTTCTAAAGGAATGTAGAATGGTCACAAAGAAAGGAAATTCAGTTATTTACATTTAGGATTAGTCCATATTGCTTTAAAATCCCCAACAGAGATTGAAATTAAACACTTACATTGGTTGTGTCTAAAGGATTGTAGGCACAATAAGTGCACACTCTTACCAGAGATTGAAGAATCCATGAACCTATATATTTCAATTCCTACCCAAATTTTACCATTTGGATGAAAGATCCAAATGTTATGAGAAAATATGGTCAATATAAAACCTCAACATCCTTCATAATTGAAGGATCTCAGAATCTAGAATAATATATAAAATCTTTTACAAGGCCATGTCACGAACAATTGATATAAGAACACATAAGTGAGATTCTGGAAGATGAGAAACCATTTCAATATGTGCAAATGCTGAAGAAAAGAACTTAGTAGTATCAATAACAATTAGACAGAAGGACATTCAACTTCCAAGAAAAATGGATTTTTCAATTAGAAAATGTTCAAAGACCTGCAAAACAATGAAGAAGTTGACAAGATTATTGAATATGAAGATGGATAAATAGATAATAAGTTTAATAAGAGTGGAATGAAAAAACGAATATTGTAGAATTGAATGGAGGAAAAATACCTACATCTATTTCTTGTAAAATACCTTCTAGGTCATCATGCTCATCTTCCTAGAAACAAATCATGAGAGAATAGCTTGTGATAGAATTAGGAAATTGAAGACCAAGTAATATATCCTTCTTGCATATTGATCCTATATTGCAGGAAAAAGAATCCACAACTATTCATCTTAGCAAAGGCAGGATGCCCCCAAGGCTAATTGCGCCTGCGTTTTTCAGATTGCGACTCCTTTTTCAGATTTCGAAATGAACATATACGTTTCTTTAGAATAGACCACAAAACTAAGCAGAATATTTTGTTTAAGAAAAGTATGGGGGAAAAAGAATATGATTTGCAGAAACATGCATTCCAAGAAAAGAAAGGTTTTCAAGAATTGTGGTTCGCAGAATTAAGAAAAAGAAAGCGAATCTAAAATATTCGATTGGTTTCTAACCAGAGTACAATAAGGAAGCATAAATAACATAGAAAATTCTGACAAAAAAAAATAACAAAGAAAATCATTACGCAACTTATACTACGGGAGATGGAAAACCAAAAACGCCAATCCATCCTCTTTAGTTTGGATTAGAACTGGGAGAGAATACTAAAGAATCGCCAAAGAACACTACACTAAAATAAAAATAAAAAAATGCTATTTGGCAGCGCTTTTTCAAGCGTGTATCCTGTCATCGTGAGGTTGTTCATATTACGGTTTTCAAAGGGTATCGCTATCAGTATTGCTAGAGCGACATAATTCAAGACCACTGATTTAGTTGTCAGTACATATATATTTTTGGAAATATTTTAAGTTTTAATCAGTCTATATTGGTAATGTTTTAACAGATTCCACTTTAGGAAAAAGTTCATTGACAAAAGCCGACCGGCACTAGAACTAATATAAACCTCTATAAAATCAGAAGCCATAAAAACCAGTCCTATATCGCTGAACAATCAAAAACCAGAAATCACAAAATGTCAGGACTTAAGAGATTAAGAAGATAAAGAGGATGCAAAGGGAAATGTAGAGAAGAGGAGAAGAAAGGAAATTAAAAAATCAAGAGGACGATTTCACTCCATTACATCTGTGAAAGCAAGAAACATATGGTTGCCTCCTGAAATTTGCAAAACTTGAAACAAAGGAAAATAGAATGAAAATAGGGATTGCAGCAATTATAGTGCCAAAGGGCCTTCTCAATCCTTGGCAAGCGCTTGAGGCCCAATATAAGCATCTCTCCACGGAGCCCACCAGCCCATCATTCCGACCGATGAGTCTGTCCAACTCCCCTCCCTTTGAACTGAGGAATAAACTCTGGAAATGGTTGCTCAATGTAATCATAATCCAGGTTCAACCATTGGATTAGGAGCTGAAAACCAGCTTGGCCTACTCAATTTTCTTTTATGGAATGTGCTTTTTCAACAGAGACATGAAATAGATGATGAATTTGAGCTGTTGCTGGCAAAGTCAAGCGATAAGCAACCTTTCCCCACTCCTCTCAAATGGAGAAGGACCACAGCACTTAGGGATAAGCTTGTGAGATTCCTGGGGTCTCTGCTAGTAGGGTTGTATCTTTAACTAGATCTCGTCCCCTTCTACCAAAGACCTCTCCACCCTTTTCTTTTCTGCATAATGCTTCATTCGGCTTAGTGAAGCTTCTTTTATGAGCTAGCCACTGCGTTGAGAGGTGCCAACGCATGAATGTCAAGCCCTAGAGTTGGTGGGGAAGAACCATACGAAGTCTGAAATGTAGTTGTCCGGATGCTAGTGCCAAAGGTGGTATTGCACCACCATCCAGCCTAGGATAACCATCGATTCCATCTGTTTCGCTGAGCTTAACGCATACACCTCAAGTAAGTCTCCGAATAACGATTGAGTCTCTCGATTTTCCCATTTGACTGGGGTTATTTGCTGTCGATAGATGCAGCTGCGTTACCATCAGCTTGAAGGTTTCTTGCCAAACTAAACTACTAAATATCTTGTCTCTACCTATTACAATGCTTAGAGGTAGCCCATGCAACTCATAAACATTGTTGAGGAACAACTTGGCCGCTTCTAGTGCAGTAAAATGATGAGACAAGCCCATAAAGGGAGCATAGTTGACGTGCTGAAGCGTCAGGCGGTAAACACCATCTAACGCACCTACAGGACTTTCACTGGTAATGCACCGACCGTCCTAGCACAAATAGCTGAACAAAGGGACTGCCGATAGAAATTTCAAACGAATTTTTTTTTTTTAAATAGAAAAGGAATGCTACTAATTAGAGTGGCAATTTGTGTTCGTGTTGTGTTGACATAAGGGTATACTACAAAACAAGTCAACTCGGATACAATACAATTAAATTATTATGTCAATCTACTAGACACAAATTGACACTAACTTGACCCAAAAATTAAGCGGTTGACACTAACACGACCTCTGTAACATGATTAAGTATTGTATTGACAAGTCATTGGAGTGCATGACTCGCTAGCACACAATCAACCCTCCAATGGGACATGAAATATCCTCAACTTTTCATAAAATCTATTTAGAAATTGCAATAATCCATCAACACAATATCATCAGATCAAATTGAAAAACATGGTCACAACCAATGGAATATCATCAATTTGGCATCTTATTAAAGAAGAGCATGAATAAAAATCTTTTAACTAATCATGTCTAAACGGATTATACGAGTCAATTTCGTGTGTGTCGGTTAAGCAGGAACATGACCATTATTAATTATGTCTTGAGGTTGACATGAAATTGACTTGGGTACGATTAGTCTCAATTCAAACTTGCTAATTTTGTAAGAAATATTTATGATATTTTCATAAATTAGAGATAATTATGATATCTATCTTGATTTTTGTGCATATATATTTATGAAATTTTCCTTCTCTCTTTAATTGTGCATTTGATTACCTTATTATGTTAGATTGTCATCCGATAACAATAACAATTCTCCTTTTCGCTTTGTTCTTATCTTGAAATTTATTTAGAGTCGTATTAAAGTGCGGTTTTAGAATTTTTCATTCCAATAAAGCTTGCGAGATTGAGAGATAGTAACCGATCGGCTTTCAATATGCCAATCAAAAGTGCGAATAATACGCATTTTTTCTCTGAACCCGAATAAACCAGTCCCGATCTTTCTTCTTTAACTTCATGGGAAGGTGTCTCGTTTTTTGTGTTTCTTTTTAATTGCTTTTCCCCGTTCCTCCTTCCATAAGAGCCCGAGACATGCAACATTCCGTCAACTCGAAGTCGAAGAGCCAACAACGTACTCATGAGCAGTACCGCATATAAATTTCCCAACTCCTGTACTGTAAGAAACTCTCCTCCTTCTCCTCCTTCGCAGTTGGAGTGTTGTCTAAGAAGAAAAATCTGTGTCGTTTGCGAAAGTTGATCGTACAGAAGTAGCAGTCCAAATAAATAAATAAACAAAATGGATGCGCAAAATGATGTTAATCGGGGAGGATTCACGTGGAAAATCAGCTACTTCACTGAGCAGGATGCAAAAATGCTTTGCTCTGAAGCATTTGCAGTTTCTGGTTGTAAATGGTGAGTCAATTCTTTTTTTCTTGTTTTTGCGGTGTTTCTTGATGATCGCATGTTCATCGTGTTGCAAAGTGATTCTTGCGTCTTCCGATACTTTTTGAACAGGAGAATTCTGGTATACCGCAAAGGGAATGGCTCAGACCATTTGTTCCCTTTTCTTGGTGTCCCTGATTTTGCGACGTTGCCGCAGGGGTGGTCGCCAAGTTCAGCTTGGGTGTGATTCATCAAATCAATGATGTTCGCTCTATTAGAGAGCGTTTGTTCTTGAATTCGATTGATTTTTTTTAAAATTTTTTTTAAGGATTAATACCTTGAAAAACCCCAAATTGGTACACTTATGATAAATTTACTCAAAACTAATTTTTTGACCATAAAAAATCTTAAACTAGTACATCTCTAACAAATTTACCATAAACTAGTATACTTGTAACAAATTTAGCCCATGTTAATTTTTGTTAGATTTTACTATCAAATTATTAAATTGGATGACATGTAACAATGGACTAATGTACTTTTACCCAAAAAAAAAAAACAGTCGACTAATGTACTAGTTTGAGATTTTACTATATGTTTATCACAATTTTATCATTTTTGTGATTTTTTGTGTTATTAATCCAAATTTAACAAATGATATATTTGTCACAAATATATTGGTTTGAGGTTTGTGGTAGTTGAAGAAATTAGTTTGGGATAAATTTATCATAAATACACTAATTTGAGATTTTTTGTGGTTAAAAAATTAATTTGGGATAAATTTGTCTATCAATTTTGATTTTTAGGGTATTAATCATTTTTTAATGTGAGTGTCTGATAGGTTTCTCTCTGATTGATTGTGCGCATTTAGATTTTAAAAGATTAAGTGCTATGACATGAATAAGAAGAAGGGTTTGATATAGCTAGTACAAGTACCTAGTGAATAGGTATATAAAGGATTTTTCTCGATAATTGCACAATACTAGACAGTTGATAGATTTGAGACAAACAATAATCAAAGTAAGACTGAGAGAAGAGAAAATTGAACACGCGATTTATAGTGGTTCGGCTTATTTCAAGCATACGTCCACTCTTCTGCACTGACAACCTATTGGCTGGATTCCACTATGAACAAAGAGATGTTACAGTGATGTTCTCCCTTGATCTCTCGGTGTAGATGATCTACCACACTCGCTCAAGGTATCACTAAGTATAGACACTTTTTGTGTATACAATTTCGCTCAAAATGTATCGACTAATAATCAAGGTGCTTCAGACTCTGAAATTTCTCTATCGATTATGCACTAAAGCAACTAGAATGTCTTCCTTTTATACTCCTTTATGCCATCATACCCGTTGGCACTTACTAAAGGAATTCCTCCAATCTACCCGTTGGATGGAATCAATCAAGAAGATCATTCGAGCTATTAAAGGAACCTGACGATAGCCCATCAATCCTGTTCGCCCATACAATCAGGATCTTGGTTTTCAAGAATAGAACCTTCCGAGAATATTTCGTCGACCATCAGATCTTCAAACGATCTTGATTACGAATAAAAGAATCTGTTATTTTTATCCAGCAAAGAGATCTTCTCCAGAGGATAGGACTAAATCCTCAACCAAATACTTCGGCTCTAGATTGCATTCGTCACTAGATTAGAAAAACTGTCAATGAGAATAGTCTTGAGTCTTGAGTGCTGAGTTTGGTGATCTGAAAGTCTTCAGACTCTAAACAGAAGGTCTGTATTTATCTAGACTAGACTGATAGAAACGTTTTGTCAGCTTCAGAATATTCTGGAAAGATTTCTCCAACAGGGTTTAGATGATAAAAGAATGGACAAGAAGAAGTGCAAAGAGAGATATTGTGCAGAGGGAGAAAATAACATTTCTGTATATCATTCGTTAAACCTCTCAAAGGTGGTTGTTACTAATTAAGGAATATAGCACTTTAAGTTTGTAAGCAATTGGTCCTGTGGATGGAGGAGTTGGGGCTTGACTACATTTGATATGATCTATATGTTGGTCCAGAAAAAAGGGAGCCACAACTTGACTTCTAGGATGGTTACGTCTCGAGGTCTTAAAACTGTGGCGCATTGTCAATTTCATTTTTTGTATGAATTTGGTTGCTTAAGCTGATCATGGGGAGGTGTTTGCTTCTTCTGTTGCTAAAATTTTGCTTGACGAACAATACAAAACTCTAGTTCTTGATGTTCTCCAATTTCTTCCACATGTCATGCTCTGGTGTTGTAAATAAGTTTTTGAATTCGTCACTGTCTCCTGAATTCTGCCGGCGGGAAAAATGTTTTCACTGCAAGAGAGAGACTGGGGGTTTCACAAGTTTCATTCCGTTGACTGAGCTTCATAACCGCACTAGGGGATACCTAGCAAATAACACTTTGGTGATTAAAGCCGAAGTTTGCATCTTAACAGTTACTCCTCCGGTGAACATTCAGCCAGCTAGACCAACTGATAAGTTTGACTCCTATTTTACTAGTCTGGAGGAGTTCGTCAGTGCTGCTGAGACTAATGGTGATAGTGTAGGATCAACTCCGTGCCGCCATGATAGTGCTTTGAAGGCTAAAATTCCTAGCTTAGAAGAAGTTGGGAAGGCTAAGCAGACTTTGAAGGAATGCCTTTCGGATTGCTTTAAATTGAATATGAAGAGGCTATCTGAGGCACTATGAACTTTAACTCAGCCAGAACTGGATTATCATCGGAGCAACAAATAGCAATCAAGATTTTTCAGGCCCATTTCAATGGCGTCACTCCCGACTTCTTAACATTTGAGCAGGTCAATGCTGAGTTTGAGCTGCATAAACTGCAAACGGATCAAAGGTTCTCTGCTGTGAAGAAGAGCCAAGAGACTCACATCTTGTATAAGCAATTAATGGATGACCTCACCAAGAAAGAGGAAAAGCTCAAGAAAAAGATGAAGTAGAGTCTAGGATGGACAAGCTCCTTGTGGACTGGGAAATCTTGCTGGTCGAGTCTGAAGAAGCGAAGTCAGGCTGTAAAGATGAGCAGAAGAAAATGGCAGAGGCTAAGAAAAGGAAGAGAATAGCTGAGGTAAGAATGTCTAGATCAACCACTGCTTGGTCAAATTTAAAGGATCAATTCTGTCAAAACTTTTTCAGGTTTCAAATAGGCTATGAGGCAATTGTTCCCTTAAAAGTATGAAAACTGGCTTCTAGCTTGACCAGTCTTTTTGGCCAATTTTCAGCAGAACAATTGTTTAGAGGGGCTTATGGGGTCTATCGAACATCATGTTAGCACAGTCTGCATATGGGTCAAATATATACATACACACGGATGTCTTTAGAACCAGTTTTGATGTCTTCATACAAATTGTGTGACCATGGCGCTTCTAGCTCTTGGAACTTGGAAATTTTCAGAAATCTGATGCGGTCCTGACTATTGTTCTGTCAGTATGTGATGATCGAGTTGTGCCTTCGTATAAGACCTTCTTGAAATGACTCCGCATTGAGTGGCTTTGGTGATCAGGGTGTTCCTGTTTCCACATCTCATGAGGCAGAGCGCATGGATTTCTTTGAAGTCTTTGGGATTGGTAGTAGGACGGTTGACCCCATCCTAAGATATCTCCCCTTGCAGCGGAGTTGGAATGACAAAAACAAGGATACTGTCTTATGGTTAGGAGAGAGCCACAAGCAGTGGTTCTTGTGCTAGGTTTTGGTCCTGAGGACTAGAAACAATGTAATATTCCTGGTTATCTGGAAAAAGGGCTTTCTGCTACGTGGATTCTCATCATGTTTTTCAGCACAAAACAATCGCTGGGTTAGGAACTTTGGAGTTTGGAACTGGATAATCAAATGCAATCCACCTCTCAATTAGTTTTGTAATGTTTACTTTGTTTAATGGGGATAAATGAAATGACCTACAACGCAATCTTGCTCTCAATTGGTCATAAATTCATGAAAATATTCTAAATAAGGGCCTTTTAAGTACCCTTTTTTTTAAAGCGGGCCTCGAGTGAATATTTTTTTAAGCAAGGGCTTGAAGTGGCTAATTGATCTTCAATGGAAAAATACAATTCCTAAAAATTTTAAAATCGTTTCTCAATCTTTGAGCGCATCCTCTCGAAGCTCAATCCCCTTAAACTCAGCAATTTCGACGCCCTCTTTCCACCTCGGTAGCCACACTATTGCCGCCACAATTTGGCGCCTCCTCAGAAGCCCTGCACCTTATCGTCCTCGTCCTGTACACTTCTTTAGAAGCCCCACGCCTTCACCTTCCTCCTCTTGTATCGAGCGCAATCAATTGATTCCTCCTCTTGTATCGCGCGCGATCAATTGAGTTTCAGTCGCTTTGGAATTCATTTGCTGTTTGTTTCTCAAGGATTTGTGCTGTGGTCGTCACCGGGGAAAGCTGAGCATAATTTCGCCCGCGATGAGTGGCGGCGGAGGATTGCGTTGGATAAGACTCAGAGGGTTCTTCACCTCATCAGACGAAAGGATTTTTATGTCCACGAGGGTAGGTATCTCTTAGAGAGAGTGCGAGCTCTACTGAATTCTGTTGCATATTTTTTTCACGAAGAAAAATAATTAAACCGGCATGTTCTGGACTAGAATCAAATCAGTCCTATTCAAGTTTACATCAGTGACTGTAGACATTTTGAAAAGATTTCGTATAGATTGATCTCCACTCCAAACTTATTATGCCTTTGTTTCACTCCTCAATCAAATGCCTGTGACTTGTTCGAAGACATGCTTAGCAGCATGACCAAAAAATGATCCATGACATTTTGCAGATTTGAAAGCACGTCGACATAAATTGCTTGTTTTCAATTGATTTGTTAATAGAATCAGGAGTAACAATTCATGTTCATAGGTAGTGTTCATGTCATGTCAACATTATGGCATATTGCAAAATAGGTTATATCGTGTGAAATAAGTGAGTCATTTTTTTGAGGGAAAGAGAGAATGGAAATCAGCTGAATGGAACCACATTCTTTTGTAAGTGGAGTTCCAAACCCATCATTCCAGCCTATTATTGATAGGGATTGTCATAAAGAAAATTGGATTCCTTAAAGAAAAATTCATTCATGCGTTGGAACAGAAGGTTAGGGCATATCTCCAAGAAAAAAATTCAAAGGTTAGTAGGATTACGAAGTATTCTTTATCTCACTCTAACTTTGAAGTGTGCTGCGTGACAAATGCGACCTGAAATTAACAGATTAACACGACACAACCCATGTAACATGATTAAATATTAGGTTAACAAGTTAACATAACTGCATGACTCGTTATGACATAAAATTAATCTACTAACACAAAATAAACTCAAAAGACAAACGTGACATGAAATATCCTTAAATTTTTTGGATATCAATTCCTACCTAAAATATTATCAAAACAAATTAAAAGATACTGTTATAATCTATGATATATCATCAATTAAAAATTAACAAGGAAGACCTTGGAAAGAATAGTCTTTGAGTTCATTGCATTTAAATAGATCATATGCAAATCTTGTCAACAATAATCCGCTAATTTCAATGGGTTATACAGGTTAATTTCGTGTTTGGTGAGATGGATTTGAACATAACACAATCATTAGCCTTGTCTCGTGGGATGACATGAAACTAACTTGAACACAATTAGCCTCAATCCGACGTTGCTAACTCAATATTGTGTTCAAATCATATTATTATGTCGTATGAGAAATTTGTCACCCCTAAATAAAACTCGCGACTCTACGAGATGGGAAAACATTCAGTGATTTGTTATAACCAGATCAGTATCCTACGTGGCACGTATTTTTTCACAAATCCATGTTAGCAGCTGATGGAATCTAGGTAATTTTTTTTTTTTAAATTCACCTCTAAACTCCCTCTCTTTTTCGAACAAAAAAAGAAAAGAAAAGAAAAAACTCTCTTCTTCCTCCTCGGTCCATTAGCGCCCTACCTCCGTTCCTCCCCGCCGTCAACACCAGCAGAGTCGCTGGCACCGTGACCAAGCTGACCACCTTTGCATCCAAGTAAGCATGGGCGATTCCCTCTGTTTTCTCCATTTCGAGATCTGCCCGTCAATGACTAAAATCGCTGGCATCGTTTATCCATAGTTGAACGTGTTTATGTGTCGTATCTGTCATTCATCCATGGTCGACCACGAGCCTAGCAATGGATGACATATCTCGATATTTGAGCTCAGTCCATGCCTTTAAGACCTCGACCTCACCCGTCCCCATGGCTGACCATGAGCCGACTGCAAGAAGACGTCTTTGTTTATTTTTTTCTTGATATTTGAGCTCTGTCCATGGCCTTCGAGACCTCGACCTCGCCCATCGCCATGGACGAGACTAGGAGGCGCAACTGCATTTCAACTGAAAACAAATTAACATAATGACACCGAGCCCTTGTTGCAGCCCCTGTTAATGAATTAGTCGCTTCATTCTTGGTACCACCAATTAAAAACTATTTTCTACTACTAGCTGCGTCAAAAAATAAATCACAAGCTTCTGATAAAAAACAAGCAGTTTTTGTGAGATTTATAATATAAATACTTTTAAGGGGCGATCCCAGGATTCCATTTCCTAGTACCATGACCAAAATGAACTCTCATTTCCATATTCTCTTCCGAATTAATATTCCAAAATCTTCTTGTCATTTCTTCCTCCCCACTTCCACCATAGCGACCGAGGGGTGGCTCGGCTGTCAATGGACCCATCACGAGCCAAGCCGACTGCAAGGGACGACATAGCTAACTATGAGCGATGACATGATGGAAATGACCAAGAGCACAATTGAGAGAAGCTTCCATGGCCGAATAGGTACAGATTTTCTTTTGCTTTACTTTTATCTAGCGTCAGCAGACACATATCAATTTGTGATTATATTTGAGTAAAAAACACATGCCACCTCAGCAGAACCACTACTACTCAATATTTTTCTCCTGTAAAACAGTACTCGTTGGCTTTCATTGTGCTAGCTAGAAGACGGGATGATATGATGATACGTGTTGACACTTAAATTTTTGAATAATTTTTACTAAAATAAAAAATAAAAATCATATGGCATATAATTTATGAATGTTTATGTTATTTTTTTTTTGCTTTGTTTTGTTTTATTTTTAAACCATCGGTGTGAGCAAGATTTCTCACATATTTCGTTGAGATTTTTCATATTTAAGTAATATACACTAATGGACGTATTTGAGTAGAAAGAAAATTTTCGAATAAACTATTTAGAAAAATATAAATAATAAATATTGCGTGAAGTGCAACGATATATTCGAAAATCATGCACAAGCAAAATTGGAAAAGAAATATGCTACAAAGATCTAAATTTTTTCACTATAAACGGTGTTGTTCGTGTACGGACAATGGGTGGCGGCTTTCGAAATTTTTGAGAGAAAATACGCGAGGAAGTTTTTGAGGTTTGAAGTTGAAATTCAAAAAAAATCTTTTCGGTGGGGGTGAACCCACGTCCGAAAAGCAGGAGAGAGACAAGACTGGTGAGTGACGTGAGAGAGAGAAAAAAAAGAAAAAAAAGAAAAGGGAGGCGCGACTGTTCATCTTCCTCGCGGGGCTGCCCCTGCCCGCGCCGGCACCGCCTCCACCAGCTACCTCCGCGTCTCCGCCGCTGTCGCTCCACCACCGCCGCTCTGCCGGCGTCCTGCCAGTCGTCGGAGATCCCCCTCACCCACGAGCTTGCGCCGGCCCGCGACGTCTCAGCAACCCGCGACCCAGCGACCCACCTGCAGATCCCGAGTCGCCGGTCGCTACCGCCGCGCCCCGCCTGCGAGCCTCTGCGACGCCACTGCTACCGCCAGATCTGACTCGCCTGCAACCAGAAGCCAGAAGCCACTGTTCCTGCCGCGGTCCTTAGGCTGTCCGATTGTAACTGCCGGTTGCTGGGCTTCCGACTCTGACCCACGACGCTGCTGCTGCTGTCTCCGCCTCTGCTCCGACGACCCGACGCCAACGGCAGCGACACCTGACGCCGCTGCCCCGGAGACCAGTGACCGACGTCCCTGCTCAACCCAACGCCCTCTTGCCCGGAGCCGAAGCCCTGCGACCCGACGTCCCTAACCTCCGCACTTCACGCCCGGACGTTGCCCCCGGTGCCTGACAGCAAGCTTCGCGCCCCGCAACACCCCTCGCCGGTGCCCTGCCACGCCGGAGTCCCTCGCCGGTGTCAACCCTCGCTGCCCCGGGCCGGACGTGCTGCTCGCCGTGCCCTGGCCGGAAACCCTCGTGGGAGCTCCGAACCGGCGGTCAAGAATAAAAAAAGAAAAAAGAAAAATCGAATTAGGTATTTTTGCTTTATTTTATTAGGCAAGTTTATGTTATTTTATTTTTTATCATATCTTTTTATATCTTTTTTTTTTGTTTGAAATACTTCTCTATTCATAATTAAAAATCCCAATATATCATCTTATTAGCAACCATGCTAGCCTTTTTTATTTAGATGAAATAATTAATCAAGTAAGAATAAGATTGATATTTTGATCTTTAAGACTTAAGATTAATTTATCGATTTTATTAGTAAAATATTATCCATTGATCTGAACAATGATATTTTTGATGATTTTGAATAGCTTATCTTGTCTTGCTTTATATATCTTGAAATATGTTTGAAATATGTTTGAGTTAGAATATTGGCATGCTCTAGGGTTGTCTTGCATGTTTAGGTAGGAGCTTTATTATTTAAAATTTTTAAAAATAGAAAATACAAAAAAATAAATTTGGGATGTTAGATTTTCGTTTTATTGAATTGAATTGCATGTTTAATTATTTGCTAATTTTGATTTCGAATTTTTATTAGAAGAGAAAATAACAAAAAAACAAAAAGAAGAAAAAATTAAAATCAGGCCATTCTTTGCACGTCATTGCATATTAGAATAGTTTAATTCTAGATAATATTTTATAAGTTTAGATGAATTGCATCTTAGGTTAGAGATTGCTAAGTTAAAATAATATCTCGATTTAAATTAGGATTTAGTTTGACCTAATCTTTAATATAAGTTAGAATCTTAACTTAGTTAAGTAATTTTCACATTTTTCTAATTTCGAATTTCATAAAAAAAAATACTCAAAATGCCTTAGGATAAGTTAATTCCATAGATTGCACATTTATTAAAAAAAAGAAAAAGAAAAAATGTCATGTGCATGTCATTAGATTAGATTTATGAAATGTATGCCATTTAGTGATTGTTGCTAGGTTCATTTAATTAGAAATTGCATGTCATTAGAATTAGGTCATTTAGTTAATATTGCATGATTTTTATTAATTAAGTGAAAACATATAAAATAAATTGCATGTTAATTAGAAATTATATTTAGGGTTGTTCATGTGGATTTTAATTTAACATTGCAGATGTTTGTAAGTTTATTTTTGCAATTTATTTATTATTTATCTGGGTGTTAAATTGGTGATTTGCGCAACAAGGAAATATATTTAAAAGCAATTTAAGTTGTCTGCAAAAAAACCATTTTTGAAAATAAAAGAATGGTACAGAAAGGGCATTAGAGAAATCTAGTGTTATTAGGTCCCGTACGCATAGATTTTGGTTCGTAAGCGTAAAGTAAATTAAATTTGAACGAATTTGAACATGGTTTGGGAGAGTCCAAGTTAAGTCTATGCTTAATAATCCATTAGTCAAATTTTAGGTGATTCTCCCAAAAAATTGATCGTGACAATATGCGTTTTTCCTTTGAACTTGAATGGACGAGTCCTGACTTTTCCTCCACTTTAACTTCATGGGGAAGTTCTCTTGTTCTCTTTTTGTTTCTTTTGCTTTTCCCCCATCCTGCGGGACAATACTTGTCCTCTGCCTTCTTTGCAATCAGAGTGTTGGTTAAGAAGAGACGTTTGTGTTTCCGAAACTTGATCTGCAGAAGCAGCAGCCAAATTTAAAGAAAGAGAAATGGATGCACAGAATGATGTTAATAGGGGAGAATTCACGTGGAAAATCAGCAACTTCTCCAAGCAAAATGCGAGGAGGGTTTATTCTGAAGTATTCAGAGTTTCTGGTTGCAGATGGTACTTCAACATTCTTTTTATGTTACTCTCTCTCTCTCTCTCTCTCTCTCTCCACTTTTGTTTTCTTGATGATCGCATGTCCATCGTGTTGCCAAGTGATTAATATGTCGTGCCCGATCCTTTTTGAGCAGGAGAATTCTGGTATGCCCCAAGGGGAATAGGAACAGCACGAACCATTTGTCGCTGTACGTCGATGTCCCTGACTCTTCCACGTTGCCGAACGGGTGGTCGAGAAAAGCCAAGTTCACCTTGAGTGTGATCGATCAAATCAATGATGTTCGCTCTATTAGAAAGGGTTTGTTCTTGAATTGAAATAATTTTTCTTGGAATCTCTTCTTTTTAATCTGAGTGTATGATAGGTTTCTCTCTGATTGATTCTACATCTAGATTTTGAGAAATTGGTGTCGTGACTTGAATAAGAAGAGTTCAGATGATAAAAGAATAGGTGAGAAGAAGTGGAAATAGAGATATTGGACTGAGAGAAAAAATGGGTTTTCTGTATCTCATTTGTTTAACCTCTCAAAGGTGGGTGAGCTTCTAACATGTGCGTACAACAACCCAACGTTACTGATTAAGGAATTCAACTAGTTAGTTTGTAAGCAACTGGTCCAGTGGATGGAGAAGTTGGGGCTTGACTGCATCTATATGACCATATGTTGGTCCAGCAAATTAAGTTTAAGATGGTTACGTCTGTTGGTGTTGAAAATGTCATGTATTCTCGGTTTCTTTTTTGCATGAATTTGGTTGTCTAAGCTGATCATGGGAAGGTGTTTTCTTCTTCTGTTGTTAATATTTTGCTTGTCGTACAATACAACATATCATGATCTGGTGCTAGTAAAGAACTTTTCGAAAATGTGACCCTGTCTCCTGAATTCTGCAGATACGCAACATGATTACAATGCAAGAGAGAGTGACTGGGGTTTCACAAGTTTCATTCTGTTGACTGAGCTTCATGATCGTACTGGGGGATACCTAGTAAATGACACTTTGGTGATTAAAGCTGAAGTTTGCCTCTTAGCAGTTACTCCTATTAAGCCAGTTAGACCAGCTGACTTCGACTCCTATTTTACTGGTCTGAAGGAACTCATTAATGCTGATGAGATTCATGGTGCTAGCGAAGGATCAAGTTCGCACCACCGAGATTGTGCTTTGACAGCTGAAGTTCCTAGTTTAGAAGAAGTTGAGAAGGCTAAGCAGTCTCTGAAGGAGTGCCTTTCGGATCTCTTTAAATTGAATATGAAAGAGAGGCTATCTGAGGCACTATCAACTTTAAGCGTGGCCAGAACTGGAGTATCGTCGGAGCAACAAATAACAATTGAGACATTTCGGGCAAATTTCGATGATTTCACTTCCGATTTCTTAACATTTGAGCAGGACAATGCTGAGTTTGAGCTGCAAAATTTGCAAAAGGATCAATTGTTCTCTGCTATGAAGAAATGCCATGAGACTCACCTCTTGTATAAGCAGTTAATGGAGGACCTAACCAAGGAAGACGAAGAGCTCAAGAGAAAGGCGGCAGAAGTTAAGTCTAAGAGGGACAAGCTCCTCTCAGACTGGGAGATCTTGTGGGATGAATCTGAAGAAGCGAAGTCGGGCTATGAAGATAAGCAGAAGGAAGTAGCAGAGGCTGAGGAAAAGAAGAGAATAGCTGAGGAAAGAATGTCTAGATCAACCACTGCTTGGTCAAATTTGAAGGCCCAATTCTGTTAGAACTTTAAGGTTTCAAATAGGCTATGAACAATGGTTCACTCTAGTATGAAACTGTGTTTCAGCCTGACTATTTGTTGGCCAATCTTCGGCAGAACAATTGCTCGGTGTGGCTTATGTGGTTGATCCTATATCGTTAGTTTAGTCGGCATGGGGGTCAAATAAAATACGTATATATATATATATATGTGTGTGTGTGTGTGTGTAGAGTCGGTTTTTCATGTCCTCATATGAATTGCGTTGTCTTTGTCCTTTTTGTTAAGTTATGTCTCGATGTTGAGCGTTTGCAAAACGCAATTCATTTAGATAAACTTTTTATTATTTGATCGTGCATATATTTTTCTGATGAAGATAATATTCATGATTACACATAAGAAAAGAAATTCGAATTTTTTTTTGGGTCTTGGATGTTTTCGATCAATAAAAGAAGCTTCGTTCGACTCCTTGAAGGTTTACGAAAAATCAGTTTACAAAAAAGGAAGATGTGTTTTGTCACAAAAAAAAAAAAGGGGCACACTATATCTATTTATCTTTAAGAGGGGTAGAAAAAGAAGGAAACTCCCTTTAAAGAAAAAGAGTCCTTGTAGGCGTGGCTTCCGATAAAGTAGTGGGCCCAAGGTCAAATTTTTGACTTTGGGCACACACAATAGAAATGTAGCCCTACGACAGAAAAAAAGGGAGCCGCTGAAGCCCTATAGGGAAGAAAGAGCAGCACAAAAGGAACATCCAGAAGAGTGATGCATGATCAAGAAAAAAGAACGCGGATTTGTATGTACGCAAATCAAAAGATGAATGCTGGAGTTCTTGTTTTGGCGCACGTAGAGCATTCTATTTTGAGTTTGAATACGCGTTAATTTTGTGCAGTGAATTTATATTCAAATGAGTTGTTTATTTATAAATACTTTGGATTTGTAGTTAAATCTAAGCGCGTGAGCGATTGTAAACTCTGATTCTCCGATTATAGTAGATTATTTGCTACTGACTCTCTTCGTGAATGTAACTACCATACTTGGACCGAATCACGTATGTCATTATTTTTCTTTTATTTCTCTGGAGTTTGCACGTTGACGTAAATTACAAAATTCCGTTGTTTCCGCATATTATATTCCTACACCTTTTGCTCTTGGAGCTTGGAAATTCTCACAACTCTAATGCGCTTCTCTGACATTGTTTTGTCAATATGTGATGATTGAGTTGTCCCTTCACATAGAAACTTCTTAATAAGACTCCACATTGGGTGGCTCTAGTGATAAGGATGTTTCGGTATCCACAACTCATTAGGTGGAGCCTATGGATTTCATTACAGTCTTGGAGATATGTATTTAGAGAGTTTACCCGGTCCTAAGTAGGGGATTTTCCCCTTGTAATTGAATTAGGAATGACAAAAAGAGGATACTTCTGATGGTTAGAAGTGTTCATGCATGAAAAGAGACACAAGCAAGTGGCTCTTGTGTTGGGAAGGTTATCACTAATTACAAAAGAAAAACAATTGAGTTAGTCTCACCCTCTCCTCTTTCTTTTGTTGATTTTGTTTACGTGTTATTGTTCTTTTCTTTTTCTTCCATTTCGATTTAGATTTGGGAGCTTTCTTCTCCCAATCTAATTCTCGATTTGAGAGTTTGAAGTCTCTTGATCTAATTCTAGATTTGGATGTTATCTTCTCCAATCTACATTTGAGAATTTAATAAATATGCTTTTGGGGATTCGATGCTCCTTTACTTTGTTCCTGTATAGATTCTCTACTTCTAGTCTCCATAATGATCGCATGAGTTTTGACGTCTCATTGAATTACAAAGATTTGCTCTTCCACATGTTATATTTATATTTGTTTAACCCATTATGGTTGTTTTCGTATGATAATGGTGTAGAGGAAGCTGAACATATGCGTACACCACCAATTGGCAATGTCATAATTATTGAAGAAGGAATTTCCAGTGTGTGCTTAACTTTGCAAATGCCCCATCAATCCTCCTTGTGTTCTAGATTTGATTTTGTTTTTAATATTCATGATCTATTTCGATTTGTTTTGTCATGAAGACTATGTACTTTTGCATCCTTTTGAGTAATAAATACGATTTTCTTTTGACCAATAACAAATTTGTGCAAACAAATGGCAATGACGAACATTTTGAGTTATGATAAAATTCAAGGCAAGATAAAATTATTATGTTCCATGTTTAGCACTTATAAGGCAGATATAAGAGAGATATAATTCAGATAAAATTATATCATGGAAGGTGAGATAAAGGCGGATATGATTTTTTATATCAATAATAAGAAAATTATTTTTCTTGAGTAACAAATTTCTTAAATTAATAAAATAAAAATTAAATTTAAATATAAATTTATTTGAATTCTAATATAAGAAATTCAAAATAACAAAAATAACAATTTATTTTTTAATTTAATTTAATTAATTAATTAATTATATATTCGAATTTAATTCTATATTATAAAATAAAATTCAATATAAATAAAATTTATATTAGTAGAGATTACTATTTAATAGGATTTTGAAAGGGCCAAAAAGGAAAAAAAGAAAAAAAAGAATAAAAAGAGAGAAAAATTCTAAAATAAAAATAAAAATAAAGTAGATAAGAATGTCGTGAAAGATTTTTACTGTTTTCGTTTATGAACTTTTACATTTATTTACACTGATTTGCCGTTTACACTAGACGATGTAAATAATATAATGTGAATATATCTAACTTTATTACTGCAATTCATCAAACAATGAATAAGATATGGCAAAATCTCTAAATTTCATGTCATATCTTATCTAGTCATATCCTGGTTAGAAATCAAGACGATCGAATGTCCCTTTAGGGTTTGGTTGTGGGGTACAAAACATAATGATATATCCGTAGTTCTCTGGAAAAGGGCTTTTGCTATTTGGCTTTTCATCAATTCCCTAAGTGATCCATGTGGTTTTTCTTTTTCGTGTTTTTCGGCACAACACAATCGTTGGGTTGGGAACTTTGGAGTTTAGAACTGCATAATCAAATGCAATCGGGTTCTCATTTCGTTTTATGATATTTACTTTGTTTAACGAGGAAAATGAAGGACCTAAACACAATCTTTAACTATGGGGCCTTTTAGAGGTTTTGTCCAAAGTAAACTTTTGTGTCCAAGCTAGAAATAGTCTTGAGTCATAAATGTATACCTAATGCAAAACCGTAGTAACCATAACAGCGGCATTCAACGAGGGCCGCAAATTGATGACGATATGGAGTCTATTTGAATGAACTTTTATGATGAAGACTTTTGACGAGGATGAGAACTTTCTTATAACATAAAATTGTAAAATTGTACAACTAAGAAAACTAGATTGTTTGAATGATGATCCTGGGCAATTCAAATGAAACCGTAATATCTTACGAGTTTTGAAGAGTGAGGAAAGAAAGATACAAGGAGTTCTGAAACAGGTGTTTTGTGATTATTTGGAAGCCCTTGACAGGTAAGAATTTTCTTGAACAGCCATGGCAAGACTCTTTTGGAGAGATCAAATCCGTTGATTCATATAAGAGGATTTAAAAGTAGGGTAGCGAAACTCCCATCTTGTGTAAGCAGTTGATGGAGGACATCACCGAGAGAGAGAGAGAGAGAGAGAGAGAGAGAGAGAGAGAGAGAGCTCACAACAAAGATGGTGAAAGCGAACTGTAGGGAGGACAAGCTCCTCTCGGATTGGGAGATTTTGTCGGTCGAGTTGGAAGAAGCAAAGCTAGTCTATTACATGGAGCAGAAGATAGTATCGAAGGTTGAACAAAAGATGAGAGTAGCCGAGAAAAGAATGTCCAGACCAACCACAGCTCGGTCTGACTCGAGGGCTCTATTTTGTTAAAAAATTTAGTGGTCATTTGTTTTCAAGTATATGAAACTGTGTTCTGACAAAATTATTACTGGGTTATGTTAATTTGAATAGGATATTAGACCAAATATCTGCTTCGTTAGTCAGTTTCTAATTATCTTTAGATGAATTGCGGGGTCTGTGCAAATATTTTGCTCTTGTGAACAGAGTGCTCTATTTCTTTTGGTATTGATGTTTAGGAACTTGGGAACATAGTGCTCTATTTCTTTGGGTGTTAACGCTATGGAACTTCATCATTGGAGTCAGATTCATCTAATCGAATTATCATATATGCTCCTCTTATTTTAATGGGTTTCAAACTCATTTGATCAACTAATTGTAGTAAAGTGGTAATAGTTACCGATATATTTGCTAAAAGATGATTTAATTGGATATATAACCCATTAATAAAATGTTAATACCATGAAAAATCCCAAAGTGGTACATTTGAGATAATTTTTTTTAAATTAATTTTTTGATAAAAAAAAATAAACGAGTATATATGTGACAAATTTACCTCAATTAGTTTCTATTAAATTGGATTACTATACCAACCATAAGTTGGTATGCCTGTGACAAGTTGAGGGTAAAACTCAAAACTTGTATACACGTCAACTATCTTGTCTCATCTAACTCAACAATTTGCTAGTAAAATTAACGGATGTACTAGTTTATGATTTTTGATGATAAAAATTTTGGATAAATTTATCAAAAATATATTAGTTTGGGATTTTTCATGATATTAACCCATAATTAGATGAAAAGTTCTCCCATAATCATTATAATTTATTGATTAAAGTGCGAAAAATTCAATGCCTTTTTGCTTTGTTGCATTTAGGTTAGATGTATCTTATTGGTTACCTTATTTTGTAAAATGTTTTACAGATTGAATGAATAATACTGGATAAAAGATGCTCATTAACACGGGAATTTCTTAATTTCTTGGCAATAAACCACGAAAGGTTAAAGGGCCTCCATCTTCGGGGAAAATTTTCTTTTATAGTAATAGATTACTAGATTTGATTTGATAATTGACTGAGTTAGGATAACGGGCCATAGCTAGCAAATGCTGCACTAGAAAGTCCCACCTTTTTTAAATATAAAATATACTGAAATTGATCGATGGCAACAGGATTTATTTATTATCAAATAGAAATAAACCAATTTAATACTCCATTCGTGTCCATTGAAGATACAATAAGGAAAATTCTAATTTTTGCCTCTGTATTTTCACGTTTTTTTAATCAAGTCTCTATACTTTTTAATTTGTTCAATCAAGTATCTTCAACATTGAATCCAACTAAATCTAGTTAACGAGGTCATTGAACAATTATAGGGACACGAGAGGAAATTTTACCACGCCAGCTGAATTTGTCTGGATTTGAAACCAATGGAATTTGATTAGAAAATTTGCAAAAATATTGGGATTTGGTTGAAAATGTGTTGGTAGTTTGTTTGTAAAACAAACAAACAAGTACAGAGCTGGCAAAATGGGTTATAAACTCATATTATGACCCATTTTTAGTTAAAATGGTCATATATGAGTCAAGTGAAAGTTAAATATGAGTCATAAATGGGTCAAGTGAAAGTTAAATGTGGATCATAAATGGGTCAAGTGAAAGTTAAATATGGGTCATAAATGAGTTTGATAAAATAAAACACAAAAAGAAATGGGTGTAAATTGATTATTAAGAAAGCCACTTTAAACTCATGGCCTTTTTTAATATTATAAAAATGTTTTTTTAATAAAAAATCGAAATTATAATTATTTTTCATATTTCATTTTTTTTTTCTAATCTTCTTTCTTTTTTCTTTTTCTTTCTTTTTCTTCCTTCCTTAGCTGGCGGCCGGTGATAGGCCTCGTCGGATTTGGCAAAACTTGAGCTTGCTAGCGTTGGGCGAGGCTGAGCCTCGCCGGCAAGATCGAGCCCTGCCTAATGCCGGCACGCTCGAGTCCCGCTAGATCTGATGAGGCTTGGCCTCGCCGATGACTGGCGAGGCTCGAGCCTCGCGTGATCTAGTGAGACTTGAGCTTGCCAGTGTCGGGTGAGACCTCAGCCTTGCCAGATTGATGAAATTGAGCCTCGCTTGACACCGGCGAGCTCGAGTCTCGCTGACAACTGGCGAGGCTCGAGCTTGCTGATATCGGGTGAGGCCTCGGCCTTGCTGAATTGGTGAGATCGAGCCTCGCCCATCGTTGGTGAGCTCGATCTCGCCTGTGGTCGGTCGCCGGCCATTGTCGTGGCCGCGCGGTTGGCCGAAAAGAAAAAATAATTATTAAAAATTAAAAATTATATTTTAAAAAATAAAAATAATTAAAAATTATATTTAAAAAATTAAAAATTCGGTTTTTAAAAATATTTTAAAAATAATTTTAAAAATTTTGCATTAAATTTGTATTGCATAAAAATTGTTAAAAAATTTGTATTGCATAAAATTTTTTTAACAATAGCTTTTTTTATAAAAAAAAAAAAATCATAAAAATGAGCTTTTTTAGGTTTAGTTAAAATTTTTTCGTATTACAGTTTTTAGTTATTCAATGGTTTGTTCACTTCAAATAAGAGAAGCATGTGCATAGTTTAATTTTTATTATAAATATTTCAATTTATAGGCTTTTTAAAAACTTTTTTTAATTATATTTACTATTTTTAATTTAATTTGAAGTTTTAATCCAATTATCATATAGTAGGAGTGGGTTTTCCTAGAATATTAATAGGTTTTGGCAATATGGGTCGGGTCGGGTATGGGTCGGGTACAAGTCGGGTTGGGTATGGGTCACTTGATTTACACTACAAGAATATGGGTTAAAACGGGTTAAATAGGTCAAATATGGGTCGATCCATTTTCAACTTGACCCATACCCGACTCGACCCACCCATTTGCCACCTGGTTGTCCCACAGTGAAAAGATATGAGTGATTATGGACAAGAATGGCCACTAGTCAACAGTTGTAATTTTTAAATTTTTTGAATTTATAAGTTCTTAGGCGTCTTATAACCTTTGAAAGGATGAATTTTTCTAGAAGTTATAAAATTAAAAAAAATATAAAAATGATTATTTCTTTTTGGCCAAATTTACACTTTGCCTTTTGAAATAGTATGTTTGTTCACACAAAAAGGGATCTTGTATAATAACCACAACATTTCAGAGGAAATGTTGTATTTGTTTTAAAACACTGCTATAAATTCGTCGTTTCCCTCTCAATATTTTACTTCTCAATTTTCTTCATTCTTAAAAGAGTACAATCATTATTTTCAATCGTTTCTCTTTTCAGAGTTCTTGGGGAAATACTAGAGTTGTTATTTGGTTTTGTTTGAGATTTTGCTGTATCTTGGATGATTTTTGCTAATAACCATCAACAACATTGTGCAACAAATAATTCCTCAAAGATAGTATATTCATGCCTCAAGTGTAATTCCAATCTTCCCAATCCTCTTTCTTACCAACAATTTTAAGGAATTATTTGTTCAACGATAGAGTCAGAGTCCATCAAAGTTATATGTCAAGACATGATTACAATGGCCTGTTTTGATGGTAATGACTTTGCTTGTTGGATAGACAAGATAATGTTTTTTCTCACTGCCTTGAAGATCTCTTACATTATGGATCCTAATTTGATGCCTATAGAGGATCCAAAGCCTACCGTTGAAGGATGATAATCCAATGTAGTAGCCATTTAAAGGGTCAATAAGGAGAAGAAAAAATGTGAAGAGGTTGAATTGCTTTGTTGTGGGCATATTCTAAACACGTCGTCTGATCATTTGTACGAGTTATTAATCGAGATAAAAACTGTCAAAGACATTTGAGAATCCTTTTAAGTTGAAGTAGTTATTATAAAATTGCCTCCAAGTTGGAATAATTGGGAAAGGATGCTGCACATGTCAAAAGACATCACTTTGGATGGAAGTTTGAAACATCTTCAAATTGAGTTTGAAGAAAAGTCACGTCCACGTGATAATTCTGATTGAAGGCTAAATGTGGCCAAAGGGTATAAACAAAAAGAAAATATAGATTATTTTGATACATATGCTCTTGAAGCATGTATAACATCTATTCGAATTCTTTTTGTTTTAGCATCCATTTATGATCTTTGTGTTTATCAAATTGATGTCAAAACCTCATTTTTAAAAGGAGATTTAAATGAGAAAATTTACATTGAACAATCAAGGTGTTTTGTTCTTCTTGCAAATGAAAGGAAAATATGTAAATTGGTCAAATCTCTTTATGAGCTTAAGCAAGCATCTAAGTGGTGGCATGAAAAATACGACTCGATTGTATTATCAAATGGTTTCAAACATAATAGTATTAATAATTGTATTTATTCTAACTTCACTAAAGACTATGGTGTTTTTGTCACATCCCGAATTTTACAAGTTTAGGGAAAATGACATGGCCGTCATATACCAAAGGACATAGGCTAAAACCGAAAAAACCAACACAAAGTTGCTATCAATATAGATACACACACATCTATATTTCTAATAAAAAAGGGAGTCGGTTGTAGGATTAGAGTTTTTAAAGTCCATCAAGAATTACCGTGGCGACAAAATTTAAGATTACACTAATTTAGTTGTCAGTACAAAAATATTTTCGAAAATGTTAAATGTGTATCACTGCATATCAGCAACATTAGATGCGTTTCGGCCAAGGATAACCACTAAGATTAACTAAATGCGTTTCACAGATAAAGCGTCGACATTCATTGCATTTAACGCCTAAGCAAAAAGAACGCCGTACAAAATTTTATACTAAAATAAAAGTAGAAAGGGAATGCTACTAGAACTATGGTGGCAATCCATGTAAGCAGATCATGTTTGTGTTGTGTCGACATAAGGGTATACTGCAAAGCCAGTCAACTCAAATACAATTATTGTCTCAATCTCTTTGACACAAACTTGATCAAAAGATTAACCAGTTGACACAACACTAACTCATGTTGCATGATTAAATATCAGGTTGATGAGTCAACACAAGTATATGACCTGTCATGACACGAGATTAACTCACTCACATGAAATCAACCCACCAACATGACACAAGATATCCTCAAATTTTCACAGAATCTATTTGCATATTGCAATAATTCATCAATAAATTATTATCATATCAAATTAGAAAACGTGGAAATAGCCAATGGAATTCATTGTTTTAAAATTTTAATTGTGAAGAGTGTGAAGGAATATTATTTTAGTTAATGGTGTCTAAATGAGTCACATATAATTCATTTCAACTCCACCAACCTGTTAATTTGAATGGGCTATAGGGGTCAATTGCATTGTTTGGTGGGTTGGACTCGCATATGACAATAAGTCGTGCCTCAAGGTTGACTCGAAATTGACCCTGGGCACAATTAGTCTCGATCCACACTTGCTAATTTTGTTGGAGATAACAAGGAAATATCCCTATATTAGAGATAATTAGGTTATTTCCATTGATTTTCTATATCTCTCGTCATCATGCATATATCTAGGATATTCTCCATGTTTTTTTTTTTTTTACAGTGCAAATCTTTAATTGATTATCTTGTTACTTAGATGATATTCTAATAAATCTATTCGTGTGCTGCATCATTATGAGACATACAAAAATATAGGAAAAATTATCAAAAAAATTCTAAATTTATTGTATTAATACCAGTTTAATCCTAAATTTTTGATCAACTACACCAATTTAATCATAATCTTTTTCATTGATACCAATTGAGTCATCCGGCCAATTTAGGTAGGAATTTATTGACACGGATGTTGGTCATCTTATGTTGCAATTCTAGCATTGTGGATATTTTTAAATTTTTTATTTTTTTCTCTTTTTTGTTTTTTTGTTTTTTCCTCTTTGTCAGTTGCCAGCCTCGTTGATTCAAATCACCCAGCCAACCTTTGGCAAGGGCTAGATGAGGTTGCCCACAATAGATCAGTGGTCGCCTTGCCAAGGCCTCGCCCAAGGCTAATGAGTGGTCACCTTCCCTTGCCATCATTGGTAGACAACGACCTCCATGACCATCACCGAAGCCGGCAATTGGCAGAGGGAAATAAGGAA
Organism: Eucalyptus rudis; assembly: GCA_019915205.1. NCBI lineage: Eukaryota > Viridiplantae > Streptophyta > Magnoliopsida > Myrtales > Myrtaceae > Eucalyptus > Eucalyptus rudis. The sequence continues at coordinate 684,476 of JAHMTN010000177.1, read as the reverse complement.
AAAATAAGGAAGAGAAAGGAAAGAAAAAACCAAAAGGAACAAAAATAAGAAAAAGAAAATGAGAAAGAAAATAATAAAATAATGAAAATTCGAAAAAAATTATTAAAAATTAAATAAAGTGTCCATTTCAACACTAGCTATCCCATTTGAGATAGTCGGCATTCAAGTTAGCAATTTTTAGCTTAAATTGGCCGGTGGACTTAATTTGCACAAATATGAAAATGTTCAGGATTAGTTTAGCTAAATTGAAAGTTTAGAATTATATTGATACCAATATAATAGGTTTATGATCTTTGTTATACTTTTCCCTAAAACTATACAAGTATTATACAATTAATTTTTCCACAATAATTTTATCTTGATATTTTTTGGAATCGTATCAAAGTGTAGCGTTAGATTTTTTCATCAAATAAAACTCATTGACTTTTGATATGCCAACGAAAAGTGCGAATGATACGCTCTTTTCCTCTGAAGCTGAGACAACCACTCACGATTTTTCTTCTTTTTAACCTTACGGGGGCGTTTTTCTAGTGAAGAAGGGTTTCCTTCTATTAAAGCCTGAGACCTGCGACGTACCGTCACCTTGAAGTGAAGTCCAAGAGTCAACAACGTTCGACAAGGTACTCATGTGGAGTACCGCATAAATCCCAACTCCTGCAATGTAAGAAGCTCTCCTCCTTCTCCTCCTTCGCAATTTGAGTGTCGTCTAAGAAGTAGAGGTGTCAAACGGGTGGGTTCGGTCGGGTTTGGGTCGGGTTATTAATGGGTTGGCCCAAATTGACCCATTAACCAATTTATGACTTATTTAAGCCTAATGTAAATTTTCATACCCATAACCGACCCGACCCATACCCAACCCATACTTGATCTAACCCATACTAATAATATTTAACCAAATTTAGAAAAACTTATTCCTATGTTTTTTTTTTAAAGATTATATTACTAAAATACTTCTAAACTTATTTATTTTTTTAAAAATGGTATTGCTAAAATATTTTTATACAACAAAAATTTAATGGACAATTTTTACAAATTTTAAAATAATTATTTAAAAAATATAATTTTAATTATTTTTTTTATTTTGAAATATAATTTTTCATTTTTCTTCTTCTTTGGCCGGCCGCTGGCCACGATGATGGCTAGCGTCTACCCACAGGCGAGCCTCGAGCTCGCCCTGCTAGCCAACACCAACAAGCTCAAGGCTCACCGACGTCGGCGAGGTCGAGGCTCGCTAGATCCGGCGAGGGGTGAGCTCGAGCTCGCCCCTTGCCGAATGTCGGTAAGGCCTCCGCCTTGCCAGATCGGCGAGGCTCGAGCCTCTCTAGGTGTTGGCGAGGCCTTCGCCTCGTCAGATTCGACGAGCTCGAGGCTCGCTTGGCTGGTCGCTGGCCATCGTCGTGTTGGCGACCGGAGGAAGAAGAAAGAAAAAAAAGTAGAAAGAAAAAAAGAAAATTAAATTAAAATAAAAAATAGCTATAATTTTGGTTTTAAAAAAAAAATATTTTTGTAAAGTTAAAGAGAGAAGAGAGAGGTTTTGAGATTTTGGGTGAAAATAAGTGGATTCATTTTTAATGAGTTGATAAATGGGTCTTAAATATGTTAGAGAGCTGACCCATTTAAGATTCATATATCTCAATTTTGATCAATTAAAACCCATTAGGGGTGCTTTAAGCAAATGAGACTTGACCCATTAACAACCCATTTAAACATAAATGGGTTTATAAATGGGTCAATGACCCATTTTGACATCTCTATTAAGAAGTAACGTCCGTGTTGTTTGCGAAGGTTGATCGTGCAGAAGTAGCAGTCCAATGAAAAGAAATGGATGCACAAAATGATGTTAATCGGGGAGAATTCACGTGGAAAATCAGCTACTTCACTGAGCAGGATGCGAAAATGCTTTACTCTGAAGCATTCAGAGTTTCTAGTTGTAAAGGGTATTTCAATTTTTTTACTTTTTATTTTTCTGTTTTTGCGTTGTTTCAAGTGATTCTTGCGTCTTCCGATACTTTTTGAGCAGGAGAATTCTGGTATACCCCAAAGGGAATGGGTCGGACCATTTGTCGCTTTTTCTCGGTGTCCCTGATTCTGCGACGTTGCCGTGCGGGTGGACCAGAGATGCCAAGTTCAGCTTGGGTGTGATTGATCAAGTAAATGATGTTCGCTCTATTAGAAGGGGTTTGTTCTTGAATTCGATTGATTTTTTTTTTTTAAATTTTATTTTGGAATCTCCCTCTCTCTCTCTCTCTCTCTCTCTCTCTCTCTTTTTAAATGTGAGCATCTAATAGGTTTCTCTGATTGATTGTGCGCATTTAGATTTTAAAAGAATTCGGTGTTATGACATGACTGAGAGGAAGAGTTTTAGATGATAAAAGAATAGGCGATAAGAAGTGCAAATATGGAGCTGAGGGAGAAAATAGTTTTTCTGTATCTCACTCGTTAGACCTCTCAAAGGCGGTTGTTACTGATTAAGGAATTTAGCAAGTTAAGTTTGTAAGCCACTGGTCCAGTAGATGGAGGAGTTGAGATTTGACTGCATCTAATATGATCTCTATGTTGGTCCACAAAAAAGGGAGGAGCCAAAATCTAGCTTCTAGGATAGTTACGTCCAGAGGTCTTAAAACTGTCGTGCATTGTCATTTTCATTTTTGTATGAATTTGGTTGCTTAAGCTGATCATGGGGAGGTGTTTGCTTCTTCTGTTGCTAATATTTTGCTTGACGAACAATACAAAATTCTAGTTCTTGACAGTCTCCAATGTTTCTTACACATAACATGCTCTGGTGTTGAAAATAAGCTGTTGAATTTGTCACCCTGTCTCTTGAATTCTGCAGAGGGGCAAAATGGTTTCACTGCAAGAGAAAAACTGGGGTTTCAAAAGTTTCATTCCATTGACCGAGCTTCATAACCGTACTGGGAGATGCCTAGCAAATGACACTTTGGTGATTAAAGCTGAAGTTTGCATCTTGACGGTTACTTCTCCGGTGAACATTCAGCCAGCTAGACCAACTGATAAGTTTGACTCCTATTTTACTGGTCTGCATGAATTTGTCAATGGTGCTGAGACTCATGGCGTTAGAGTAGGAGCAAGTTCGTGCAAATCAAGATGGTGCTTTGACGGCTGAAATTCCTAGCTTAGAAGAAGTTGAGAAGGCTAAGCAGTCGTTGAAGGAATGCCTTTCTGATCTCTTTAAATTGAATATGAAAGAGAGGCTATCTGAGGCACTATTGACTTTAAGCTTGGCCAGAATTGGATTATCATCAGAGCAAAAGATAGCAATTGACACATATCAGGCCAATCATCCGACTTCTTAGCATTTGAGCAGGACAATGCTGAGTTTGAGCTGCATAAACTTCAAAAGGATCAAAGGTTCTCTGCTATGAAGAAGAGCCAGGAGACTCACATCTTGTATAAGCAGTTAATGGATGACCTCATCAAGGAAGAGAAGGAGCTCAAGAGAAAGACATGGGAAGTGAAGTCTAGGAAGGACAAGCTTCTCTCAGAATGGGAGATTTTGCTGGTCGAGTCTGAAGAAGCGAAGTTGGTCTACAAAGATGAGCAGAAGAAAGTAGCAGAGGCTGAGGAAAAGAAGAGAATAGGAGAAGAAAGAATGTCTGGATCAACCACTGCTTGGTCAAATTTGAAGGCCCAAGTCTCTTATAACTTCAAGATTACAAATAGGCTATGAGCAGTTGGTCACTTAAGTATGGAAACTGCGTTTTAGCTTGACTTTTTGTTGGCCAATTTTCAGCAAAACAACTGCTTAGAGTGGGTTATGTGGCTGATCTCCTATCTTGTTCGTTTAGTCAGCATATATATATATATATATATAGTCAGTTCTTGATGTCTTAATATGGATTGCGTTGTCATCGTTCCGTCAGTTATGTGGATAATCGCTTTGTTTCTTCACATAAAACCTTCTTGGTATGACTCCGCATTGGGTGGCTCCAGCGATATGGATGTTCTTATACACTTCTCATGAGGCAGAGCCTATGGATTTTAATTATAGTCTCGTGGATTTGTGTTAGGAGAGTTTATCCTGTCCTAAGTAAGGGTTTGTCGCCTTGCAATTGAGTTTGGAATCACAAAACAAGTATACTAACCGGTAATTACGAGTGTTCCAACAAGGAAAGAGCCGCAAACAAGTGTTGGGGACGTTATCGGCAATTATAGAAGAAAAACAATTGACGCTTTCAATTTCTCCAAACGAACAGAAATGAAAGAAATTTTAGTTTCGGTTGTGAGGTCCAGAACATAATACTATATCCACAGTTCTCTGGAAAAAAGGGCTTTTCCATGGATTTTCTTGTTGGTGTTTTTGGGCACAAAACAATTGTTGGGTTAGGAACTTTTGAGTTTGGAACTGCATATAATCAAATGCACTCGGGCTCTCGTTTCATTGGGCGATGTTCACTTTGTTTAACGAGAATAATAAATGACCTAAAACACAATCTTGCTCTAAGGGGCCTCTTATTCTTAGAGGTTTTGGCCAAAGTAAACTTTTGTGTCTAAGCTAGGAGTAGACTCGAACCATAAATTCATATCCAATGTAAAATCATAGTACACATAACAGTGGCATTCGACCAGTGATGCAAACCGATGACACCATAGAGTCTATTTTGAATGAACTTCTATTATGAGGAGGACTTCTAAGGAAGATGAGAACTTTCTTGTAACATATGCTTGTAGAATTGTAAAACTAAGAGAAGTAGATGGTTGGAAAGATGATCCTGGGAAATTAATATGAAACCACCACGTTTTTCGAGTTTTGAAGAATGAGTGAATAATGAGACAAGGCATTCTCACACAAGACATTTTTTATTATTTGGAAACCCTTGATAGGGAAGAGTTTTCTTTAACAGCCATGGCTCGGCTCTTTCTGAGGGATTAAATCCGTTAATTCATATTAAGAGGATTTAAAACTAGGGCGGCGAAACTCCCATCTTGTATAAATAGTTGATGAAGGATATTACCAAGGAAGAGAGAGAGAGAGAGAGGGAGAGAGAGAGAGAGAGAGAGCTCACAAGAAAGATGGAGAAAGTGAGGCGTAGGGAGGACAAACTCCTCTCGGACTCAGGGAATTTCGTTGGTCGAGTTGGATGAAGCAAAGTCGGGCTATGAGAAGGAGCGGAAGTTAGTAGCGGAGGCTGAGGAAAAGAAGAGAGTAGCCGAGGAAAGAATGTCCGGATCAACCACTGCTCGGTCCGATTTGAAAGCTTTATTCTATTAAAAACTTCAGTGGTCATTCGTTTTGAGGTACAAAAAACTATTTTCTGGCAAAATTATCGCCAGACTATGTTAATTCGGACAGAATATTAGGCCAAATATCTGCATTTATAGTCAGATTCTAATTATCTTTTGATGTAATGCGTGGTGGTTGTAAATTTTTTGCTCTTGGAACTTGGGAACAGAGTGATTTGTTTCTATTGGTGTTAGTGTTTTGGAACTTCAGAATAGAGTGCTCTGTTTCATTGGTGTCGGATTCATTTAATCAAATTATTGTATAACCTCTCTTATTTTAATGGGTTTTGAAGTCATTTGAACAATTGATTTTAGTAAGGCGGTAATGCTTACCCCACAATTAAATGACAAAGTTATCCCATTTTCATTACAATTTATTGATTAAGATTTCTTTTATTGCATTTAGGTTAGATGTATCTCATTGGTTACATTATTTGTATAATGTTTTTGCTGATGCTATTTATAATACTGAAAAAAAGATGCTTATTCACATGGAAATTTCTATTTTTCTTGGCAATACACCATAGAATAGCCTCCATCTTATGGGAAATCTTCTTTTTTAATTCATAGATTACTAAATTGGATTTGATAATCTTTACCAAAAAAATTGGATTTGATAATTGATTGAGTTAGGATAACAATGGCACGTTCTTAATAAATTTCAGGATTTGATTGTATTTTTTATTTAAAAATTTTACGATTCAAATATACTTTTATGATAATTTTTAGGATTAGATTGTGCTTATTTCTTTTGTCTTTTCGCTTTTCAATCATACCTCCTGTACAATAACGGCACTTCCAACATGACATCGCCTCGTAGTCGAAGGGTGACAACTTTCCACACAAGTACTCCTGTGGGGGTACCTCTTAATTTTTCCATCTCCTGTAATGAAAGATACTGAAGTGACGTATGGGGAATAAAAAAGGGCATGTTATAGTGCGGAATCTTCGACAAATCAACTGGGAAAAAACATATTAATCAGAGCTGATCATTTGGCGATTCTTTTCTGATTTGTTTTTAATCAATTTCCATGTAGATCACATTACAAATTGTTATTTTTATCTTTGACGTTTCTTTTGACTCAATGCTCTGTTTTCTTGGTAAATTACTCTCCTCCTTCGCAATCCGAGTGTCGTCTAAGAAGAAGGATCAGTCATATTTGCGAAAGATGATTATGCAGAAACAGCAGCCAAATAAGAAAATAAAAATGGATATCGCTGACGTGCAAAATGACGTCAATTCAGGAGAATTCACGTGGATAATCAGCAACTTCACATGGCAGAGTGCGGAGAAGCTTTACTCTGAAGCATTCACAGTTTCTGGTTGTAAATGGTACTTCAATGTCTTTTCTATTTCTTTTATTCTTCTCATTTTTCTATAAATGCAGTTGTTTCTCGATGATCGCATGTCGTCGTGTTGCCAAGTGATTCTTGCGTCATCCGATCCTTCTTGTTCTGGATAATTGTAGCATACCCCAAGGGGAAATACTCGGCCCATTTGTCGCTGTAACTCAAAATCCCTGGTAGGGGTGGACCAGAAAAGCCAAGTTCAGCTTCAGTGTGATCGATCAAATCGATAATGTTCACTCTATTACAGCAGGTTTGTTCTTAAATTGGATTGATTTTCGTAGGAATCTTTTGCTTTTGATCTAAAGTGTATGAGAGGATTCTCTCTGAGTGATCATGCATCTTGATCTTGAGAAATCGGTGTCACCACTTGAAAAAAAAAAGTGCGAGCCTAGATGAGAAAAGAATAAGTGAGAAGAAATAAAAAGAGATATATTGAGTTGAGAGAATATGTTTTCTGTATTTCCTTTGATAAACCTCTCAAAGGCGGGTAAGCTTCTAGCATGCGCACACAATGATCCAAAGGTTACTGATTAAGGAATTTAGCTAAGTTTGTAAGCAACTGGTCCAGAGGATGGAGGAGTTGAGGCTTGACTGCACCTACATGATCGTCGACCTAAATTTAAGATTATTTCGTCTGGTGATCTTAAAGATGTCATGCATCGTCAATTTATTGACCTTTTTTGAAAATTTGATTGCTGAAGCTGATCATGTGAAGGTGTTCACTTCTTCTGGACAATATGACATTCTAGTTCCTGGTCTAATGTTTCTTCCACTTATCATACTCTGGTGTTGTAAACAAGTTTTTGAATTCATCAGTGTCTTCTGAATTCTGCAGAGATGAAACACAAGTTCAATGCCAGAGAGAGTGAACGGGGTTTCAAAAGGTTCATTACATTGAGGGAGCTTCATAATCATACTAGAGGATACATAGCAAATAACTCTTTGATGATTAAAGCCAAAGTTCGTGTCTCAAAAGTTACTCCTCCAGGGAATTTCAGCCAGCTAGACCTACTGATAAGTTTGACTCCTATTTTACTGGTCTGGAGGAATTCGTCAATGCTGCTGAAACTAATCATGTTAATGCAGGATCAACTTCAAGCCACCATGATGGTGCTTTGAAGGCTGAAATGCCTAGCTTAGAAGAAGTTGAGAAGGCTAAACAGTCTTTGAAGAATTGCCTTTCGGATCTCTTTAAATCCAATATGAAAGAGAGGCTATCTGAGGCACTATCAACCTTAAACTCAGCCAGAACTGGATTAACGTCGGAGCAACAGATAGCAATTGAAACATTTCAGGCCAATTTCAATGATTTCACTTCCGACTTCTTAACATTTGAGCAGGACAATGCTGAGTTGGAGCTGCATAAACTACTAAGGGATCAAAGGTTCTCTGCTATGAAGAAGTGCCACGAGACTCACATCTTTTTTTTTTTTTTTTTTGGTCGGAAATATATAGCTTTCATTACTTCACCACCATCAGAGTACCACAAAGACGAGACTCACATCTTGAATAAGCAGTTAATGGATGACCTCATCAAGGAAGAGGAGCAAGTAAAGTCTAAGAGGGACAAGCTTCTGTCTGGTTGGGAGGTCTTGCTGGTCCAGTCCGAAGCGGAGTCGGGATATAAAGATGAGCAAAAGAAAGTAGCAGAGGCTGAAGAAAAGAAGAGAATAAGCGAGAAAAAAATGTCTAGATCAACCACTGCTTGGTCAAATTTGAAGGCTTAATTCTGTTAAAACTTAAAGGTATCAAATAGGCTAGGAGGCTATCGTTCACTTAAAGTATGAAAACTGTGTTTGAGCTTGACTATTTTTTGGCCAATTTCCCGCAGAACCATTGCTTAGAGGGGCATATATGGTTGATCCTATATCATCTTAGTTTGGTCAGCATATGAGGCTAATATATACATACATATTTATATGGAGTCGGTTTCTTTTGTCTTCATATGAATTGCATGGTTATCGTGCATTTTGCTCTTGGAGCTTGGAAATTCTAACATTTTTCATGCACTTTGCTGACTTTTATTCTGTGAATATATGACACTCAAATTGTTCCTTCACGACTAGCCTTCTTGATATGACACGACGTTGGGTGGCTCTAGTAATGAGGGTGTTCTTGTATCCACATCTCGTGAGGCAATGAATTTCATTATGGTAGTTGAGATAGTGAGAGGAGAAGAGAGAAATGAAAAAGATTGTGATTGTGGAGTCTATTGAAAATGAGGGATATATAATCTAGGGCAAGAGTGAACAGTAAATCATAGCAAACATAAATCCTAATATAATATTATATATTAGCTGAGAACTCTCATGGGATTTATGTTAGGAGCGTTTACCCTGTTCTAAGTAAGGGATTTTGTCCCCTTGCAACTGAATTTGGAATGAAGAAAACGAGGACACTGTCTAATGGTTAGTAGTGTTCTTACAGGAGAGCGCCACTGCTAGTCGCTCTAGTGTTGGGGAGGCTGTCGATAATTACAAAAGAAAAATAATTGACGTTTTCAATTTGTCCAAACAAGTAGCGGTGGATAACATTTCGGGTTTTTGGTTGGGAGAATATAATGTTATGTCCGCACTTATCTAGTATAGGGCCTTTTGCTACATGGACTTTCATCATATCCTTAGCTGATCCTCGGTTCTCTTTTTGGTGTTTTTGGGCACAAGACGTTCGTTGGGTTAGAAATTTGGGAGTTTGGAACTGCATGATCAAATGCAATCCAGCTCTCGTGTCGTTTTGTGATATTTACTTTCGTTTAATGAGGATAATAAAAAAGATATACAACACAATCTTGTTCTATGGGACCTTTTAATTTTAGAGATGTTGTCCAAAGCAAGCTTTTGTGTCCCTCCTAAAACTAGGCTCGAGTCATAAATTCATACCCGGCGTAAATTCATAGTACATCTGACACTGGCAATCGACAAGTGCTGTAAATTGATGACAACTCATGTTGTCAAAGAAAAACAAATTGTGACATTCGGTTTATATGAGAAGATAATTTTGCGATAGACTTGTTTGGGTAAAGTTCACATATTCAGGAGGATGAGATTTCTCTTTTGACATACGCTTGTAAAGTTGTACAACTAGGAAATGGAGATGATTGTGGCCCAGTCCATCGGGCCCCAATCCAGTCGAGCTCGCTTCTTAATCAGGAGCACGAGGCCACTCAGCCATCCAGCGATCGCATGCCATGTTTTTCAAAAATTAATAATTTTATTTGTGTATTTTTACTCATTGACCGAATTTTGATTGGATATATCTTTTTCTTATTAGAATATCTAAACAAGATAAATAATCATAGAATTAAAAAAGCTAATTATAATCAAAGAAAAATTGTTATTATTAATTTTCTAATAATTGTTTTTTCGATAGTTAAAGGTAAAAGAGAGTTTTTCAGAAGAAAAAAGTGAGACAAAAATACACCTTTATGCCTCAATAGTCATTTGCAATGCATACATGAAATGTATATTCCTCTCCTCATATTCTTCTCTTCCAAACATATTATACATAGGTCTCGTTTAATTCAGCATTCTTAAAGGGCTTTCAACCTACAAAATCCCTTGGGAAATGTAGTAAATTTTTGGTTTAGCTTTTTGAGGCCTCATTGGCCAAATGCTTGCATTTGGAATGCTGAAAGCTCAAAGCAGGCAGATCTTTACTTGCTTTGGGTTTTAGCATTTTTGGAATGCTAAGAGAGAGCTTAATGATTTTTTTTTCTTTCCAATATTGCTCTCACTAATAATTATATTTTCTGCTTTTGCTCTAAAAAATACTGTTCATCATCTTCTTCCTTAGACTTGTTGGTCCACTGGCGAAGCTTAGCCAACAAAGCTCAGTGCCCGATAGACAAATTTGGCCCCTTCACCGATGGATCGCTAATTGCTCTTCGCTAGTGGACCATCTCCTCCTCCTTTTTTTTTTTTTTTTCCTTTTTCTTTTCACCTTGAAGTTACTTTATAAAATATACATCAAAATGAGTATCCAAACACTCTTACCTTCACCAAATGCCCATTCATTCAAAGATACTTGGGGAAATGAATCAAATGGGCCCATAAAATGTCATAATTCCCTTTATTTTTAGTGTCAAAAAATTCTAATTGGTGAATTATAGATTATAAATATAATTCACATGCAAACTTTATTATAAACTAGCAAGGTACTCATGCTTTACATTACTCTTAGACCATATTTGTTATATTATTCTAAATTTTTGGTGTAAATGCGTGTTTTCGCAAGATATTAGAATATATAGAAAAATATAACAAAAAGAAGTGTTCACATCAGTCAAACAATAAGTGTTATCAAAACCCAGTCATTTAGGTTTCGTCATCCGATTAAAAGAAAACATGAAACATAAAATTACAATAATATTGAATATTAATTAAGTACATGCAATAATTCAAGTACTTGAAATAATAGGAACCGCTGAGAACTTTGAAAGCATAAAGAAATTGATAATTTTTCTCATTACTCGCAATCTCTACCTTTGCTCATTGACTTGGCATGAAATTGATAACCATCCGTACAACACCTCAACATCAACTTCACCATGTTTCCTTGGACATAACGGGGCGCGTCAGAAAATCGAACTTCACCATGTTTCCCTGGACATAACGGGGCGCGTCAGAAAATCGAACTACTTCAAAATCAGCATCTGGAATTGAATTATAAATTGATCACAATATCCTGGAGTTAATATACGAATTTTTCCTTCCTTCGAATTTCTTCGACATTGCTTGTCCACAACATAAGTTCCTCTCGGATACTCTCCATGGGTTGTGTATATTTTGTATTTATTAAGTTATTTGAGTAAGAACTTTTGTATTCGGTTGATTATATTGTCGAATGTGCATTTAGTCTGTTCCCTAAAAAACATCAATGACTGTAAATTTTTAACATATGTTTTCTACTTCATTATATAATTTTCGATGCTTGATCTTAATGTTTAGATTTTAAATTTAGTCGACACTCACCTCTAAAACTACAAGTGAGAAAAGAGAAATCATGATAAATATTGGCTTTTATTTTCTATATATATATATATATATTATCTCTGGGATTTGTCTCATACAAGTGAGAAAGATACGCTATAGATTTCTTTAAATGTGCTTGTCCTTTGTTGTAATAATTTTCTATGTGGATTATTCCCAAGAGCCCCCCTGCAGATGTTTCTCCATTTTCAAAACTGTAAGTTGGTGAAAGTGTATGTTAATTTGGAAGTTCGGAAATGTGATCATAAGGACGAGAGGGTTGATTAGCTAATCAACCAACGTATAACAAGAGTCATGCATTAGTTGCAGAATATTAGGTTTGAGTTACAACTACTCAACATCACTTGAGATCTTAGAAACGACCTTGTCAACATAGCCCCACTGACGTGTCAATAGTTCCTCTCCACACAAGGTAGCAGTGCCCATGAGCATAAATTCGTCATAGGTGCGATCATGACACGGCTGACCACTAACACAACACATATTCAATGTCTTTTCCCATTACCTGTCCACGTTTTTAAAAGATTATTTTTTCCTCATGGGCTAGAAGAGATCCTTCCCACCTAAACACTTTGATTCAATTCGTTAAATTGTCTCTAAATAATGTGATAAATTTCACATCCTATACTGACTTTCTTCTAAGATACATGACAACCAAGTTTCTTTGTTTTATTCCATCAAAGGAGAGTGCGACATACGAAATTATATTTTCCGTCTTTTGACAATTACACACAACAAAATCCTGATATTCTTCTTGAAGTATTAACACACCTAAGAAAATCTAGATAGAACTAATTTACATCGATTCACTCCACATGAGTGGCTGCAAGTCCGATAGCGAGATTATGTCTGCGGACCCAACAGAATCCCAACGCGTACTCGTTTCCCTCTTCTCATGAGTATGTCCATGCCTAATGGCGGGATTCTCCAGCTTTCTAATTCGCTCCAGTTCACTAGCCACTTCTCTCATCGTAGGTCGCATCTTCCCATGTAAGTTCAGGCACCCTCTTGCGATGTTGGCAAAGGCGACGATCCCTTCTTCCTTGCCTTGCTTCAGAACTTGAGGGTCAACTATGTCGAACAGGCAGTTCTCGTCCATCGACAGGAGAAAATAGCTTGCAAGGTTTTTCTCGTCCTCATCTCCAAGAAGCAAGATTGGCTTTCGCCCTGTCAAGAGTTCGACAAGGACCACACCAAAACTGTACACATCGCTCTTTTCTGTTAACTGACACGATTGAAAATACTCAGGATCCAAGTACCCAAATGTCCCTTGGACTACTGTAGTCACGTGAGTTTGATAGAGGGAAAGGGATTTGGAAGTGCCAAAATCAGCCACTTTTGCACGGTACCTATCGTCCAAGAGAATATTAGTAGACTTGATGTCTCGATGATAGATTGGGATTGTTGCCGATGAATGTAGATAGGACAAGGCTCCCGCTACATCGGTGGCAATTTGAAGGCGTGTCCCCCATGATACAAGAGAGTCATGTAAGTACTGGAAGAGAGTCCCATTCGGTATGAATTCGTACACCAAAAGTGGCGACTCTGTTTCCAAGCAGCACCCAAGTAGCTTAACCACATTCCTATGATTGATTTGCGAGAGAATGGCAATCTCATTAATGAACTGTTTGACTTTTCCCTTATCAATCGCCTTTGACTTCTTAATGGCGACAATTCCTCCATCCGCAAGCATACCCTTGTAGACGGTTCCTTGCCCGCCTTGGCCAAGTATTCTGTTCTTGTTGAAATTGTCGGTGGCCTTCTCCAAATCTTTGGAATTGAACAATTTATTCTTGTCAACATTGGTCTCGGATGAACACAGTTGTTGCTGCAGCAAGAGACCCCCATTCTGTTTGAAGTACCTCTCTTTGAGCTTGATTTCTTTCCTTCTCTTCATGAAATTGTACAACAGCCATAACAAAAGAAGCAAGAGTAGTACCCCTAGGCCTGCTCCGAGACCTGGTTTATTAAAATAGTACAAGGATTACCAAAAGCAAGCATCAAGGATTTGTGCTGTAAAATAACACTGAAGCTAACAAATTATGCAATTTTAGTTCAACATATGAAGAAGAAATCACTAGAGAAATCAACAAGTCTCATCAAGATATTACTACACAGGGAAAGAAGATTGCTAAAAAATCTATTATAAATCTAGATAACATAGAATTTATAATTGTTCAAGTGTTTCCTAGTCCTATATTACCCCTAAAGCAAAACTTACAAGTATTATCTCACAATTTCTCACAGACTCACTCACAAGACTCATAGAAAAAGAACCCTAACAACCCATTGTTTACTCTAGTGCATAATAATTAAGTAGAATTATATATATATATATATATATATATATATGTATACTATATCCAAAATAGGAAATCTCTTTTAATAAGCCTACTCAAATTAGTAATACTACTCAAGCCAGGAAACCCATTCGGATTGAGTTTTCCTTATGGGTTCAAACTTAAGACATATTCTCGATAATCTCCACATTGGCTCCACATTTATAGTCAAGTTATAGTGCTCATCATCTATACAGTTCTTATGACGCTCCATGGCCACTCAACCATCAAAGATGTCTATCAAACTTAAACTGAGCTTAGACTCATCTAGAGGAATGAAGTTGATCCATATGTCTCCAATATTCTCCATCACAACAAGCTTCTTCATGATTACATCCTCTCTTGAAATGCTATTATCTAATGTGAATTTTTTTGTCACTAACGAACTTGATTCTCCAATGATACCTATGACTTTCATGAACACTGCATCAACCTAATGTCATATGGGCATTAACCAAGTCATTAGATAGCACCACCTATTCAACTCCTTTTGTTGTCATCGTGTTTTTAGTTTAAATTGCTAGCAAAATTATCATGTCTCTCAATGATGCCTTCCAATTGGCAACACAATTGATGGAAGAAATTGCATAACTTCTCATAAATCGACCATCCTCGAGGTTCCTTGCATGACATAGGTTAGCAAACTCAGTTATTGCCACACTATTAGAACTGTATTTCCCAAAACACACCTGAATTTATGTTGTCCCTAACAAACTGAGGAGGATCCACTTCACAGCATCACAATAAATTAACCGTATATATTCTTCATACTACATGTGAAAGATCAATCCAAGGACTACCTATGACATTACTTAGACAATCAATAGCACTAGCATGTAAAGCACGGGATAGATGCTCTACCTCTATCCAAATACACTTCGATAGTCTTGACAAATTATGATATGCAACAAGTGGGGTAGTTATAAAATTTCCCAACTGCATGCTGAAGTGTCTCTACACTTTCTTGAATAACTCCTTCAAGCCACTAGCAACCATTTTAGCAATCTTCACTCTTAGCATCTCCATAGGTAGAGCTATCTTCGCTGCGCCAAAACTATTTATTTCAATATCTGCATTTAATTGTTACTCTATCTCATCCGACTCCATTGACCATCTCATTGCTTAGTCAATTGTGATCTCGAAACAATTGTCAACTGCTATGGAATCTAGCGACTCTATAAACATTGACACATCAACTACATTGTAAACATCTTTAAGCTCTTTCTAAAGCTCCACCTATTTTTGAACATTGTCTAGATTTTTCTCTACAATCGATCTGTATTCCTAATTTAAAATAGAGCAGATTTATCAAAGGTAACATCTCTCCTAAACATAAAACCAATCGAATCTTCATCATTGTACCACAACCTATATTCTTTCACCCCATTTGCATAGCCTAAGAATATGCACATCCTTGGTCCTAGCTCTGGCATTATCACTCACACAAACATAAGTAGGGCAACTGAATACTCTCAATTTGTTATAATCAACTATTACCTACCACGTTTCAGAGTTTTTAATTAATTAATGGTGATGGTAATCTATTCACTAACCAACAAGTGGTATTCATTGTTGTGACCCAAAAATCTCAATTTATC
The DNA here is from genome assembly GCA_019915205.1 of Eucalyptus rudis. Lineage (NCBI taxonomy): Eukaryota > Viridiplantae > Streptophyta > Magnoliopsida > Myrtales > Myrtaceae > Eucalyptus > Eucalyptus rudis. Next base: position 668,960 of record JAHMTN010000177.1, on the reverse strand, counting down.
CAGCATCAGAGAGTAAAAAGTGCGAGATCTCTCCAACATAATTTTGTTCATTAGTTCCGTGACTATTCAGTCATGGTGTATTGGCAACAATGTGGTATTTCGCTATGCCTTCTTAGGCACAAAACTAGCCAAGCTCATTTGAAAAATTCCAACCCTTTATTTGTTCTTAGGCATATGATCTTTCTTCCTATCCACTTTTCAATCATCACCTTACATGATTTGAACCAACTAAGCTCATCCTTATGAAGATAAATCTTGACTTTCCTCAAAATGTGATCAACAAAAAACAACATATTAGCACTACCCTTGGAATGTACTTGAGAAGATCCCCATAAGGCTAAGAATATGCAATCTACAATCTTCGAGGTCTAGCGAAATGTCATATTGAACTCCATTGTCCGTTAACTACCCATGTATAGTTAGCTTCTTGGTTTTTTTGTCACCCAGTAAACCCCTTTGACTTAGAAAAGTCATCTCCCTCTCACTCATGTATTAGAGTCTCATGTGCCACAATTGGGTTGTGTCTTGACTCGAAGCCTCGAAGAATCTAATAGATGAGTCAATTACTGTCGTTCCCTAGAGGAGATATAATTGGCAGTCTATTTTCACTTGCATCCCAATAAGCATACCTCAAAGATCTTAAAAAATCTACCTTTAGTGGGGATCCAATATCCAAACTTGTCAAGAGCACTGAGCAAGATAAGATTCTCTCTCAATTCCAATACATGTCTTGCGTCAGTCAACGTTCTCACCACTCTGTTGTGCATTTTATTAAGAAATGTTCTAGTCCTTATTACTTCATAAGCACCATTGTTTTCCATAAGCACCTTACCACCTTTTGTATATGGAAGTGTAGTAAACTAGTGCTTATGAGAAGTCATAAGACTCAAGCACGTAATCATTATTTGATGAACTCATGATGATTATTAACACATCATCAGCACCATTGGAACTATTATGTTTTCTAGTAACAAAATTATCATGGCTTGTAAACTCCACCTTGACTCTTTTATTATTGTATTTCGGACAATCACTCTTATAGTGGCTGACCTCATTACAGTGATAACATCAAATGTTTTGAATATTTGACCTTGATGAAGAATGGCCCTTTCATCACCGAGCTTTAGAACTTTTGCATTTGTCTCCATCCCAAATAATCAAACCATGCAACTTATCTTAGACTAGATTATCTTATTGTAGCTTCTTTTTTCACTACTTAAAACACAAGGCAAACTTTATGTCTTTTAAGGTAATCAATACCCCCCTCCCCCCAATGTTTGTGAATTAATAAAGTGATAAGAATAAAATGATAGAGACACCAACAACATCATGCTTTGCTTCTTATTAGGCAAGTCTTATTGATATTCTTCAAGTCCATCATGAATTTTTTAAACTCATTCAAATGGGCTCCAATGGATGTGCTTCAACTTCCCAAAATTGAAACATCATTTTCAGTATATACAAGCAATTGGTCAAATCCTACATCAGATAAAGTGCCTCAAGTATTGCCCACAACATTGCGACGTCCTTCTATTTAACAACTTCAACCAACACCTTATCAAATGGATTCAACAAGATTATGCATTTCGCCTCTGCATCAACTCCACCTTATCGGTTTATTTCATTGTTTATGGTAATTTATCCTTGCCATCCAACACCTTTGCTAAATCTTGAGTTATTGATAGGGAACACATCTTAATATTGTATAACTCAGTTATACCTCATGTTGAACTTCTCAATCTCAACTCTTACTCCAAACATAATTGTAAATGCAACGTTTCCAAACAATGATCAGAAAACCAAAAACCCCCAATATAAACTCTAGAAACTTAAGCCTTAGATGTGATACCAATTGTTGTGCCATCATGCAAAAGCCAATGGATCTTGCAATACAAGTCTTACATTGTAGAATAAATTACTATTAAAAATATGTCTTGGGTTTAAGCCCAAAAAGAAAATCTTCCCAATTTGAATGGTTTTTCTAGTTGGAGTTAGTTTCCTATTCGAGTTATCACGTAGTTTGATTAGTTTTTTTTTTTTTTTATCAAACTCTTATTTATATAAGAAGCAGGGCTTTTTTCATGAATAGTATTCAGGAGAAATTTATGCTTATGAATTACATCCTAAGTATTTGAAGTTGTGAAAATCTTTTGTTAACATATAGTGTAATTCTTTCATGAGAGTGAGAGATTATCTAATGAATAATAATGAAAACTAAATACTATGGAATTATTGGGTGTAATTGGGAGTTGGGAAATGTCGAAAATGTTTGAGTAACTCTAGTACGATTGTAATCTTTGTTGTATCACTTGATTTATTATGGAATTGTGTGTTGTTCTCCCCATGAATGTAGATCAGACTAACCAAACAACATAAATTTGGTATTTGATTTTATTTCCTTGTTTTGTTAATTTTATTATTTGATCACTTGTTTTTCGCAACAATTGATATTAGAGTGGGGATTTGGATTATTAGTACTAGAGGGAACTGCACTTACCCCTCTTTGGGAAGAAGCCAAAATTGATGAAGGAAGCTAACTGAAAATTATTAAATACAAGTGTTGGGTGTTATTTAGCTGACGATGTTTGGTAATATCACGTTTAACATTGTGAAAAAGAAGACCATCGAGGGTTTGATGAAGGCCCTATTAAACAAATATGAGAAGCTCTCTGCAATCCACAAGTTCTACTTGATGCGACGTCTGTTTCATGTAAAGACAGGTGAAAGTGTGTCGGTTGTTAGCATATCAATGAATTAAATATGTTTGTGAGTCAGTTGAGTTTAGTTAATGAGGCATGTGTTTTGATTTTATTATCCTCATTACCTAATAGTTAGAAAACTATTGTTATTGTTGTTAATAATTCTTCTAAATCCGAAAGCTTGACATTTGATTAGGTTCATGATCTCATCTTGAGTGACAACATCCATAAAAAATAATTCAGTAAACTTGTGCCTGCTACTTTAGTAGGTGAAGGTAGAGGAAAAATAGTACACGTGTTAGTAGAAGTAAGGTGAATTTGAATAAACGTATTCCGTCTAGAACTAATTGTGTGGTCTATTGGAGTTGCATCTTATAAGAGATTGCCTACTAATGATTTTGTAACTGTAGCTAATTGTATTTTAGAAGCTAATTATGTTTTCTCTATCATTGAGGACTCGTTATTTAACGAATGGCTTCTGGATTTGTCATTTATTTCACATTGCATCGAATAGGAACTGATTTACAACTTATCAATGTATGGATAGTAGTAAAGTGCAGTTGAAGAACAATGTTGAATACGATGTTGTGGGTGTTGGTATTATTAGAATCATAAGTTATAATGCTATTTGGAGGACATCAATTGAGGTGAGACACGTTCTAGAATTGAAGAAGAATCGAATATCCTTGAGTGCCTTAGATTTAGTTGAGTTTAAGTATTTTTCAAAAAGTGGGGTTTAGAAAGTTGTTTGAGCTGCATTGGTGATAATGAAAAGAATAAAGCACGATGGCCTATATGAGTTTTGAGGTGAGACAACGATGGACTTCACTACGAAACATTAGATGCATCTATTCAAGATTTGAATTGTCGCATATGTCCAGGACACATTAGCAAGAGAAGCCTAAAGTTTCTAAGCAACATGAATCTATTGTGTGATTATGTGACTAAGAACTTAAAAGTATGTAGGTATTTTGACTTAGACAAACAGCAGAAAATGCAATTCAATACAATTGATGGAAAAAACCATAGAGATTGCAAAGTTGATTCTCTTCAATATTTGTAGACTGTCACGGTTTTTTTCAAGGGAGAGTGTTAGATTAATGCTAACAGTTGTAGATGACTACTTGAGAAAGACTATAATATTTGTGCTAAGGTACAAGTTTGATGTTATTGCTCGGATCAAGCAGTTGAGAGCCTTGATTGACAATGAGACTAGCAAGGCGATTAAACTATATGAAGGAAGGCATTGTGAGATACTACACTAGTGCCATTGAACCACAATAGGTTGCAGAGTTAATGAGATGAATATTACTAAATATGAGCCATAAAATGCTCTCTAGTGTTAGTATGGTTAGGAAATCTCAAGGGAATGTGCTTAATACGGCAAGCTATCTGGTGAATAGGTCCCCATCAAGTGTGATTGGATGCCAAACTCTTGAAGAAGCGTGACTAGGTAAGTTGTTGTTTATTATGTGCTTAGAATATTTGGTTCCTATGTTATGTTCAAGTGATTGGTGGTATGCTTCATGGGAGGGAAAGAAGTGTGTGTTCTTAGGTTATGCACAAAGTGAGCAGGATTATTGATTATGATGTCTGAAATTAAATTCACCTATTATCAGTGGAGAGGTTACATTTGACAAGTCTCAAGTGCTTTTTCTAGGTGTGTTTGTGGTAATGTTATATGGATTTTGATATTGTTTAGCTCAAGGTGGAATTACAATTAGAAACTCCTGAGATAGCGAGTCATGTGCAGTATTCGACACAAATGGTGTATGTTACAAGATGGAGCCTATAAATCCAATGATTGCTATAACTACCAAGTTTAACAAGGTGCGTGTTCGATCTCCTAACAATTATGGATGCAATGTTGGTTTTGCTTTATCAATGATTGAGGAGGTTTTTTTAGAAAGTCCTTGTGGAGAGATTAAAGGTGCAAGTGGAATTTATGTTTTGATGAAGTTTCATGATTATAGCGAAGTCCAATCGTGACTTACACTAGAAAGATGTCATTGGGGTTAAGTCCATGCTGGGTAGTGGGAGAGCAGTGATGAAGTTTGGATTCATCGAAAAGATTGTGACTTGGCTTAAATGTCATGCCATGATGGACATTGTTGATGATATGTCTTCAATTTGAGCCGAAATGGAAAATTTCTTAATTTGAATAGTTTTTCTAGTTGAAGTTGAATTCCTATTTGAGTGGTTACCTAGCTTGAGTAGGTTTCCAGTTTTGGATCGAGCTTTTATCTATATATAAGAGGTAGTAAGAGGAGCTAGTGCTCGTGAAGTAGTGAAAAATTTGTGTTGAGATTTGTATAATTCTTTTGTGAGATAAAGAGATTATTTTGTGAGGAATTGTGGGGGTTAAATAATGTGTGAGTTATTGAATGTAATTGGGCTGAAAAATACTGAGAATATATGAGTATTTTGAGTGTGGTTGTAATCTGTATTGTATTACTTGATCTACAGTGGAATTTTGTGTTACTTTTCCTATGGACGTAGGTCACACTGACTGAATTGCGTATATACGGTATTCGATTTATTTTTATTTTTTATTTTTTCTACTTTGTCGATTGATTTCGTGTTTTCTGCAACAATTACTAGAGAAATCCATGAGAAACGATAAATTTACTAGAGACTCACGTGGTTCAATGTGATTGTGGATACTTACTTCACGAGGAAAGCCAGCCGCCAAAATGTTAATGTGATTGGGGAAAAATTTTCCTTGTGAAAATTTAGCATATAGCAGAACAGCCATCTAATCAGTCGAGCAGCAGCCAAAGAAAAAAAAGCAGAGTTCTTATTGGTCGATCGAGATTAAATATTAAGGGCAAAAGGGTAAAAGCCTGGTGTAAGGTTTGACGTACTGTATTTGTTGTTGAGTCAACCAAGTTAAAGACTAAACTATTTAGGCTACAATTGTAGGAAAAAATATGTGCCCAAATCAAACAGCAAACTTGAATTCCGAAGAGCTATGTAGAAATAACAAACGTCCAATCCACTGAAAATGCATCAGGCTATATAACATTTTCTGAATTGTGGGTTTTATCACTTAGAGACTCCACGTTGCCGTTATTTTAATGATAGGATGTGATATTTGCGAATCTGGGTGCACAAAAGATGGATAATCCTTGTTCATGATCATGACAGAATGAAGAAATTTACTTACCTACGAGGAGAAATTTGACTGTCTTGCTGCCTTCGACACATTCAAAGGAACCGCGTCGATTCACACACTTTCTTCCAGGGCACCGATTGGTCAGATCTTTGCATTCATCGACATCTGAACAGAAGATGACAATCAAAATTAGTAGAGCTTCGTCTCTTTATTGGGTGTTTAGGATTGCATGTAAAGCTACTTCAGCCTCCAAAGAGCTACTTCTCTTTATTAGTACAGTGTTTCGATGTTGTGTTTCCAATGATTGGTGTGATAATATGTAACTGGTCTTACCTTCGCATCCATCTTTAATATAGGGGTTACCGGTGAAGCCCTTACGGCAAGAACACTGCAGAAACGGCATCACCTTGCGATATGCTAAATTGAAGCTGTCGCTGCTGCAGTTATAGGAATCGCCAGAGATGAGGCCATTTTTGTAAATCTCTAACGCAGCTTGGGAGGATTTAGCTATCCCCCATTCTAGCACCGCTGGGAACCGCCCCTTCTCCTTCAACTTATCGAAGTCTGTAGTTGAAGGTGCGAAGAGCGACCTATCTCCCAAGAAGGCATACTCGCACTTCTTCTTTGCTGAATTCTTGTCAGGCCGGAAAGTGACGTTGAAAGCTCGAAGATCCGAGGTAATCATGGTGTGGCAGCATCCGTCATTGCCCGAACAATTCTTCCTACTGACGTTGTCATCTTTTCTGCAAACGGACTTGCATCCTATGATCGCAGACTTTGTGCCATCCACTAGAGCACATACGTCACAACCAACTGCGGCAAAGACGTTCCTCGTCTCTGAAAAGATGAACTGGCTTCCTTTCAAGCTCACAGGCGTGAAGCTTTGATTTCCCCCGCAGTTCACTTTCGACGAGTAGATTATAGGAAGACTGACCCTTATCATGCCGTTCCTTTCGCCATGGATATGGGGTAGCGAAATGTTGAGCACCGTCAAGTTGGGCTTGTTCAGTATTGGGACGCCGCCATCGCTGCTTTCCTGGCAGACAATCTCGTACCACTCATCCAGGAAACACCCAGCTCCAATCCCGAAGGGGAAGGGAATGTTGACGCCACCACATGTTTGCGGGCAATTTCCCTTCACCGGGGGAGCTGCTAGCGAGGCTTGTTCATGAAGCAAAAGCGACCCTAGGAGCAGAAGAATCTGAAACATTCTTGTTCCCGCTTCTTTTCTCAGGAAATCGTGGACCTGTTCGAGGAATGAACGGAGGGCGCAGCTACTTATACGGCTCTTTCTTCTGTTGTCGTGGACGCCATCATATCCGAGGATACTTTCTTGAGCAGAACTGTCAAAACTTCAGGGTTCTGCTTTGATGGCAATCACGATTATTATATTTCAGTCTCAGCTGAATATGAAAACGGAAGAAATTAACCAAATAAACACAGAGATATTAAAAGTGATGAGATTTGGAGATATTTTCTTTTGTTCCCCGTTGAAATGTCTCCTTTCAGATAGGCTCTAAAGTCATTTTCAGATTGGACGTCTTTGAAGACTCCTCCTTTGTCCTGGATCCACATGAGGACAAGGCTTGAAAGGTGCCGTGAAATGGGGTATTTCGGAAGTATCTGTGCATGTCCTCGTTGCCTGTCCCCCAGTATTATTCTTTCGCCAACGATGGCAACAGTGAAACCGAAGCAATATATTGGCTCATGCCCAATAAGTAACTGTGTATACTGCAGCAACTAATTGGTGAATATAATAAAAAATGTCACATCAGCATTGTTTTCCTTATTAAATTTTCAAGTTCTATATATATATATATATATTTTTGATGTGGTGCTTGTCTTGGTTGAGTGATCTGTAGTAGCAAATACCTCGTGCCACTCACACATAATTGTATATACTACGGCAACGTATTGGTGAAAATATTTTAAAAAAAGGTCAAGTTTCGGCGTATTTCTTTTTTCTCTTATTAATTTTCAAATTCTTTTTTGATGTGGCGCTTGGTGGATACCACATCGGTGCCATGTGTTTTTAGAACATAATTAAAAAAATGAAGCCACATTAGTATGTTTTGTTGGCCAAATTGAATGGAGTTAATGGAGAGATTTTATCGTATCAATTTAATAAGTTTTAGGATTTGATTGAATTATTTAAAAATTTTAAAATTCTATTGTACTTTGCGCATGTTCAAAACAAATAAACACATTGACCCTGTAGACAGCCTTTTTTTTTTTTTTTTTTTGGAGAATTGAAATATTTAATGGCTCAAAATTCTTAGCTTTGATTGAGCTCATGTAAAAACCTTCCTCCATGGAGATAGGATCTTTTAATTCCATGCACTTTTTTGGAGTCATGACTATTATAAAAAAAAAAAAAACCTCGGAATCAATGGAATATCTCTAACTATCAAATGGGTATTGACAACATTTAGAATTTGAAAAGTTGGACCTCTGAATGAGCATATGTATGCATTCATGCCATGAACAAAGCACCCATACATTGCCGCATATTACGAACGATATTTCATTTTAAATATGGCTGAGATTATATATATATATATATATATATATATATATATTTCATTTTAAATGTGGCTGAGATTATATAAATGTTAAGAGGTGGATTTTGTTGGTTTTTAGCCGCTAGTGAGCGGGAGGAGAGTTTTGGCCGTAACAATTAATTGTGCGGCACACTCTTCAATTATATCCCAAAGAAATTGCAAGTGTTTTGTAACGTGACAAAGTGTCGTGGTAAGAATTCATGTATTCTATACGAGATTGTTTTGCAAAAAATTGAATGGGCTAAACACTATAAGTAATTGGCATAACTAGGTCTAAGAAGCACTAAAGAGGGTTGTGACTTGAGTGTGATTATAATCTTTATTATATCTCCTCTATTTATCATGCAACCCTATGCCGTTCTCCTAGTGGAGTTGGTTACACTAACCAAACCACGTAAATATGATGTTCAATTAATTGTCTTAATCTATTTTAAACTTTTTGATCACTTGTTTTCACAAAAAAATTGGTATAAAAGATAGTTAGGCTGAGTTGAAGTAGATTGATGGCTACAAAAGAAGGAAATGTAAAAATCAACAAATTTGATGGGAAGGACTTTGATTTCAAAGATGCATATTAAGGATAATATGTACTGGAGGAATCTGTGCTTACCTTTGTCTAGGGAGAGCCAAAGTCAATTAAGCATTGGGTGTTACTTGATTGTCACGTTGAACATTGTGGAAGAGAAGGCCATACAAATCTAATAAATATCTATAAAAAATGTACGATAAGCCCTCTACAATCAACAATGCCTATTCAATATGACTTTGTTTCACTAAGAAGATGGGGGAAGGTACATCGTAACTGAGCATATTAGTGAATTCAATTGGAGGTTGACTTTTATAATCATGTATGTGCTTTGATTTTATTTTCTCAATAGCTTGATAGTTGGAATACTAAAATTCCTCTATGTATATATAAAATTCCTCTATGTATATAATAAAGTTATACATGCTCGTTGAAAGGCGCAATTTTTGTACAATTACGCTTATTTTTTATTTCGCATTTTGTGTGTGTTTTTTTTCTTTTACTTTCAATTTCTACTAATTCTGCGAATTGAGCTGGACAGTTGAAACACAGAGTTCGACATGATTTTCACGTTTTGTGTGCGTGTAGACCTAACACTACGGAGAAAAAGGGAATATTGACAGGGACCTTGATAGTGTTATTTACGTGAAAGAAGGGATTGAAATTTCCTGTACCGTATTCATTATGTCATTACACAGCTCTGTTACTTCCTGGTATCTGCTTGGGATGCTTCCTTGATGAGAGAAAGATCAAAGCTCCAAAGGTAGACGACGCCAATTTAGGCAGCCGAGCGCGACGGTTCCCACTGTCGTGGCCAGAACTTTGTCCTCATCTTTTTTCATGAGAAAAGACTAGGAGCATTATCAAATGAATTGAAATGAATTATTGTTAGTGGACTTAGACTTTTGATGGCCCCACTCTGGTATTTTCCTAGTACTTTCTTTCTCCTTATCGAAAAAGAAAACCATTATCCACAACAAGGATGCCTTTCTAAATGGCGAAATCACTCAATTTAGACTACGACGACCAAGACGTCTTTTCTCTCTCTCTCTCTCGACAAATGAAATGGCTGGGCTGGGCATCTTTTCGATCTGCAAAGGTGAAACCAAAAATCACTTTGCTAAAGCAAAAGCGATTTCCTCTTTAACTTGTTTAATTGTAGTGCGATGTGCGTGTCCCACGACCTCTCCCCATTATTGAAGCGAAATTCATTTTGATTGTTCTTAGTCCGACGCTTTTTGTGCTCAAGCAATCAATAAAAGCACTTGGCAATGTTACTTTGGCCCCCCAAAAGAGGAAAAAAGATGTATGTGAATCACGAGAGGTCTTTTGCTTCCACGCAATTGAATTGAAGAAAGCTAAATGCGATTCTTGCTTTAAACTAGTCTTATTAATTCGCTAATGCTCTTGATCATGCTGCGAAAAGTATTCTGAACTATGGGCATAAATAAATCGCTACACCAATTGTTAGGACAGAGACTATAGAGCCGATTGTTTTGAACCAAACAAAAACAGTTAGGTCCAAATAAATCGCTACACCAATATCCAAAATATGTTCAGTCAGAAAAAGTCATGCATTTTGATCATGAGTAATCTTCCCCAAAGGACAATATCAATGGGGCATCACGTGTTAATATCTAATTGGCTTAGAGTCTGGGATTTGCTGGTCAACTTCATACATAGGAAGAGAATTTGAAACACCGAGTGAGTTCGATATGATTTTCCCGTTCCGCCTAAACCTATGGAGAAAGGGAGCAGGGTTCGAGTCCCCTAATCCTGTTGATTAAATGGAAGAAGGGAAGAATCTTTCATGTGATGTACTTGCAGCTGGAATTTTGGATCATGCATTCATAACTTGAGATATGCTCGAGCTTGATTACTTTAATAAAGTTGACTCCATCATGTTTCTGAAATTGAAATTAAATCGCAGCTCTTTTCGGCACCGAAAACTAACCGGCGAATCGAGCTGGCCAAAGGTTGATATAAGCAGGATGCCTACTACACGAGTACAAGTGCAACTCTAACGTATTCCTTACAATAAGCTGCAACACTCTCATGATAAATGAACGGAAAACAAAAATCCATCTTGTTGACTAGTCAGAAACGGCATGTTCCCCCAACTTGTTGTCTGGGCCACGGGGTTTCTTCCCTCGTTCTTTCCTCAGCAAAGAGATTGGCCTTTCCTCAACAAGGACCACTGCAAAACTATACACATTGTTAGGATTCAGCACACAATCACTAAGATAAAAAAGTGTAAAAGCAAGAAAAAAAATTTAAGACACAAGATTTTATCCTAGTTCATTTTAAACTAGGGCGATGTCTATAGAAATTCGTTATAATTAGCATATCGCACATCCCTGTTATATCTCTCACTTACAAGAGAAAGAGTAGAACCCATGTGTCATATTATTGCTAGCGAATATGAACTACACCCCCAACACTTATCTCTTTTTGTTAGTGAATTGATGCGTTTGGAAATAATCACGGGCCTGTTCATGTATAGTAAGAGATTCTTGTAGGGGGATGATGCCAGAAAGGACTGCCTTTGCCGTGGTTCCCGATGTGAATGACTACAAATCTGAAAATGTTGCTACATCCCCGTTCGCATGATAAGATTTCGTTGATCATATAAATGTCAAAGCTTGAGCATATCAAGTCCCATTGATACGAAACCAATTTGCACGTAAACAAACGAGGGAAGACCAGCTGGGTGGGATCCAATGGATGACTTATTGATAGCGGCTCTTGTTGTCACGCCCCAAACTCCGAGCATGTAAACATCCCTTGATGGTCAATTAAATTGCAATGTCTCAGGACAAATTGTTGACCCATTCTTTTTATCTTTCGATTAAACGCATGTGGAAGCAACTCAAATAAACACCCAGTCAATCAACAACGACAGGGATAGCAAAGCACAATAGACGATTTCCAAAAGCGAGATCTTTCGTTATCCACTTGTTAACCCCAAGAAGTTTGATATTTACAAGTCTATCTCAAAAGACAACTTTATAACTGCCAATAGGCAAAAAGGGTCAGAAAGGGTCGAGGTTAGCTCAAACTTCACTAACGACGAGGCCAATCAAAAGTAATGCTAGACACGGCTGCGTGTCGGTCCATTGAGACCCCAAACCGCATGTGACGGTTCTCCATACTACGGCCTAAAAATATGTAACAACAATGGGGTGAGATATAAATTATAGCGAGTTTGCAGCTTAAACATCGATTAGGACACAAATTCGTCTTGAATGCGGCCTAAACATACACCACATACAAACTTACATTGCCTTGGCACACCCCTGCATATTAACACATCTCATATGCCATTATCAATACAATAAACATAATCAATAATCACATGCACTAAGCATCCAAACAAGTCTTGATTATAAGGTAGAACCCATTTTGGCACGTCCCTTACCGTGCCTCACAGTTTTACCCCATAATAAGGCACAATGTATCACAATTATTCACACGTGTTTTGATTATTATGATTTTTCGAGCCACGGCCAACACAAAAGTCGGTAGTCTTCCGACATGACTAGGCATCATCCCGCCCCATTAGGCATGGTATCATCTAGAACCCCCGCTTGGACAACATTCTATAAAGGAGCATTGGTTCGGCCTCAACCGTGACTTGGCATCCGAATCCTTGCTGGGCATCGCCCCAAAACTTCCGTTGGTTGATAGGTTCAATTAAATGACCACATAAGCATGCCAACACTCAAGCTAATTTTTATCTTCCATTAATTAGCCTAGTGTAAAAGAGTTCGTGCCTAAATAACAAACCTCGGAAAATCTTTGCATTTAAAAATTTCAGTAAAATAATTGTACGTGGTCACGTATTTGAAATCAACCCATCAAACTTTGCACACTTCTATTTTAAAACCCCATTGTTTTATTTAGCACGTAAAATTTGGTGTCCAAACCCAGCACCTCATATTTTTTTTATTTTCTTGCCCATAAAACCTCCTCTGAAAATAGTAAATAAAATTATATAAATGAGCAATCAATAACATAGCATCACATGCGCAAACAACCGGAATTAGGCACAATCTCATTTAGAGAAACGAGCATAAAATTCTACTTAACGGCTAAACTGTTATTAATTACATTAATCGCAATTAATTAAGCTAATCATGATTAATTAGGCTAATTGCAATTAATATACTAAACACGATTAATTAAAATAACTATACTTAATGAAAAATTAATTGACGTTAATTAAAATAATTATGATTAATTAAATAAATTATGATTAATTAAATAAATTATTATTAATTAAATAAATCACAATTAATTAAAATAAACTCAATTAATTAATCTAATCATAATTATTTAAACTCATCGCACTCAAATTTAATCGCAATTAAGGCTAAACTAAAATTAACTAACACTAACTGTCATTAATATTAAACTAATCTACCGCCTAAATGTAATTAACAACCTAATCCACGATTAGGAAGTTAACTCACGGGTTTCCGGCAACGGCGAGCTTATGGCGATGGCGGCGTGACGGCGTCGAGAACATGATGCTTGTGGCTCAAACGGCAGTGCAAATTGTGACGCCTTAGTAGCGTCACGTACTAAGCACAAGTGGAAATTATATGGATTATCTTTTCTTTACAGGACTTATTCATTACAAAGGTTTAACTAGCATTCACCTTTAAAGGTTAGCATGTATAACATGGATATTTTTTAAATCTAAATTTCATATACAAGGTTGTCTTATAATAGTCCTGTCATCTAACAAATAGACAATTCAACTAGGATCATAGATAAGAATCATGAGAAGCTTCATTACTTTCCTTAGTAACATCCGGGCTTACAAAAATCAACCTGGATCACTTCTAGTCTTGGACCTATATATACATTGCATTTACAAGTTCCAAAAGTGAAGGTGCAAGTAAACAGCTAGGGAAAAAGGGTGAGGGGGACTCGAAGCTTGTTCGTTTGTTCTCAAATTTTGATATGTTATTCATAAGGATGGGTCCTACAACTTTCATTAAGGGTTTGAAGTCCAATTCTATCTAGAAAATTACAGAAAATTAACTGAATCATCAAAGGTCTTGCTGTTTTCTACAATACAGCTTATTGTTTCAAAGAAATTTTCTCCTACCTACACTTTTTTGCATCCATTTGGCTATAACTAGAGGTTGAACTTAATCTAATAGATGTTCTCTTAAATAAACTTATTCTTTCCTTATCTTCATCATTAGAAATCAAGGCGACACAAAACAAAAGGCTTTCCATCTATATTTCTCTGGAACAGAAATGTTTTGCACCATTTTCTTCATTTCTAGCTCAACTAAACCATTAATTTATCTACCAATCTCTCTTACAGCATCTTGACACTCTTCTACAGCATCTAAGGGTAATCACAGCAGGTCTTTACTTACATAGAAACTTTCCACAGTTCGGTACAAAGCAAATACTCGCACCTCGGCGCATTACCACAACATACATCACATCTCTACACTCCGCAATCATCTCTTCACCTTGCTTGACAATTTCAGCTTACTCTTAAATTTCGAAACATGCAAGACTCTAATGCAACATGCAATGACTTGTACCTTCAATCTAGGACTCATCTAGCTCAATCCAACACAAAACAGCAACATCACATCTAATCCTCCACCATTCAGCTAGATTTACAAGTTCCTTGACAAAATCAATGGATAACTTCTAGTCTAGCGACTCATCTTTCTTTACCTTAGTTCAGATACTTTGTGACTCAAAGATTCTTCGAAAATTAGCACCTAAACTCATGCAAGAAGAAGAAAATTCGCTGGAGTTGCTATTGGTTCTTCGTTGCTCGACCGAGAGAGAGAGAGAGAGAGAGAGAGAGGGGAAGAAGAAAATGAGAGTTCTTGATTTTTCTTTGGAGAGAGAGAGATGACGAGAGTTATGGGAGGAAATGGTCTATAAGCTAATCCCTAGAATAGGCTAATCATTAGATTTACTAATGATGATGTCTCCTTTGCTTGTTTTGGTTTTTAGGAAGAAAAACCGTGGGAGAAGAGAGGGAGAAGGGAGAAGAGAGAAGGGTTGTCGTGGCTTCCATGCACGATCTCTTTCAACACTTGTCATTCGCCATCAATTAACCTTTAATCCATGTCGTTAGTTAGCTCATTGGTTTCTAATGTTTTTCACTTAATTCCATCTTGAATCTGTTGGAGAAATCTTCTTGAAGTGTTTTGAAGCTGACAAAACGTTTCCATCTGTCTAGTCTGAAGGTTTGCAGACTCTGATATTTAAAGTCTGAAGATCTCCGGACAGCCAGACTCAAGACTCAAAGTCTATCCTCATTGATAGTCTCTCATCCGTTGAAGAAAGGTTATCCAGAACTGGATGTTTCGTTAAGGATTCAACCTTATCAATTGGAGAAGATCTCGTGGCTGGAAAAGACGTAATGGAATCCTTTGATTGATCGAGATTAATTCGATGATTGAAGATTCGATGATTGCCTAAATATTCTTGGAAGGTTCTACTTATGGAAACCAAGATCTTGATTGTATGGGCGAACATGATTGATGAGCTATCGACACGTTCCTTTAATAGCTCGAACAATCTTCCTAATTGATTCCGACCAACGGGTAGATTGGAGGAATTCCTTTGGTAAGTGCCAACGGGTATGATGGCATAAGGGAGTATATAAGGAAGACGTTCTTAGTTGTTCGAGGTGTGCGCGATAGAAGAATTCCAAAGTCTGAAGCTCCTTGTTGTTTAGACAATCACTTTGAGCGAATACTTGTATACGAAAGAGAGTCTATATTTGTGAGAAACCTTGAGGAGGTGTGGTAGAACATCTACATTGTGGAATCAAGGCAAAGCTGTACTGTAACTTCTCTTTTGATCATAGTGAAATGCAGCCGATGGGCTGTCAGTGCGGAAGAGTGGACATAGGCTTGGAATAAGCCGAACCACTATAAATCCTGTGTTTAATTTTCTCTTCCTTACTCTCTTTACCTTGATCGTATTTCATTTTGTTAATCAAGAGAGAATTTCCTTTCTATCGTTTGCCAAGAATCGCTTCTGTATCTCGATAAATTGTTTGTGCACCTATTCACCCACTCTAGGTGCTTATACTAGCTATCTCAATTGGTATCAGAGCCTGTGTACTCACTTTGTTTGAAGTATTTTACTTCAAAGTTAAAGATCCATGGCTAGTATGTTGGCTCTAGGGCTGGTAGAAGGGTAAAGCAACACCATACCACCTTATTTTGATGGAAAGGACTACAACATATGGAAAAACAAGATGAAGGCGTTCTTAAGATTAAATGATCCTCTGGAATGGGACGTTGTAGAAAAAGGAATCGTTCCCAAAGCTGCTCCTATCTCAGAAAGATGAAAAGACTCTGTTGAGTCTAGCGAATTGACTCAGGAAGAGATAATAAAGAGACAAGCTCTTGATGCAAAAGCAATTTATTCTTTATATTGTGCTTTATCACCTATTGAATATAACAGAATATCTTCTTGTGATACAGCCAAAGAAGTTTGGGATAGATTACACATTACTTATGAAGGAACCGATCGAGTGAAAGAGACAAGAATCAACATTCTTCTCGGTCAATACGAAGCCTTCAGAATGAAACCAAGGGAATCTATAACTGACATGTTTAGTCGTTTTATAGATATCGTGAATGGTCTTGAAAATCAAGGTCAACCAATTTCTGATCTCATGAAAGTAAACAAGTTGCTGCGTGGACTCTCCAAGGATTGGAATCACATAAAGACCTCAATCAGAGAGACCCAAAGAATCATGCCATTGTCTGTTGATGAGTTGGTTGGGACTCTTCAATCTTATGAAGTGGAACGAATCAATGAAGACGAAGACCCTAAAGGTAAGAAATCTATTGCATTAAAATCTAATGATGATTCTGATGTAACAGATTCCGAAGACGACTTGGATGATGAAGAACTTGCTCTCATGATAAGAAGATTCAGAAAGTTAAACAGAAAAGGAAGAAGATTCGATTCAAGGAAACAAAGTTTTCAGAAGCAACAAACCAAGTCTGCTGAAGATGATGAATCAAACAAAGATGTAGTCTGCTTTGAATGCAAGAAAAAGGGACACATCAGACCCAACTGTCCTTTTCTGAAAAAGAAGAAAGGAAAAACTGAAAAATATCGAAAAGCTCTCAAAACTGAAACCTGGAGTGATACTGTCATGCCCCGATCCTCGGGCACGCACGCATCCTTCAACTTGGTCGATTTTATAATGCGATATCCCAGGACTAGTATCGCCGACCCTTTCAATTATTAAGCACATGCGGAAGCAGTTATAAATCCCCAGACAACAAAACAATGGGATAGAAAAGCAGGGCCATATTTTTCCTATTGAAATTTATAACCAAACTTTTATACAAAACACAAATTAATTCATAACTATTCACTTCAAAAGAAATTCTCAAAAGAAGATGAAATCTCAGCCCATCCAGGTCATACTTAAGGCCCTTCTCGAGATTATCTTCTTCTTCCAAAAATTCTTCTCTTTAAGTTTCACCTCCGAGTTCTCCTTCTTAAACTCCTCCTCAGCTCCTCAGCGGGGTCCTGAAATGTTTTTCCCCAAATTGGGATGAGACTACGTCTCAGCGAGTTCTACCCCACTAAGCCCGATTAGTAAACCATTATACTAAAGGTTGCCTAACCACGCATAGGTCGGAAGACGTACCTTAGCATCGGATCTCACCTGCAAGTTAGTACAATTCACAATAGGCACCCAAGCAATCATATCACCGATCGAAGCATCGGTCTAATCGACTTAATCGATTACACACCAACAAGACCACTCACGGTCATTTCCATTCAATCAATCAATTCACAACATCAAATCAAAGCAATGATCAATCACATTGAATCACACTCAGATCGAATCATTGATCAATCGACCTAGTCGATTACAAGTCAGTCGAATCATTTCTAGGTCATTCACTCCCTCCCACATAATCTCCAATAGTACACTTAGTCACAGAGCTCCATCAATGCTCTCGGGCGTCGTTTTCGCCAAGGTGACATAAGTATCAGACGGTCTACGTGCGTTCTTTAAGGCGCCGTTTTCGCACAGTGATATTCCTCATCACCGAACCACGCCCGTCACAAATCACAAATCACTGACAGTCTACGTGCATTCTTTAAGGCGCCGTTTTCGCACAGTGATGTCTTTCATCACCGAACCACGCCTGTCATGATTCATAGGTAGTCTACGTGCGTTCTTTAAGGCGCCGTTTTCGCACAGTGATGTACTTTATCACCGAACCACGCCTACCATAAGTCATAGACAGTCTACGTGCGTTCTTTAAGGCGCCGTTTTTGCACAGTGATGTACTTTATCACCGAACCACGCCTGTCTATACTTCGTACTTGATCAGTCTCAGCCAATAGAATTCTCAGTTAGTTCTCATCACTCTCCCCACTTACAGCTCGACAAGGCAGTACAAATGCTAACTATCCATACTCGGCCATCTACCAATCAATCATTCAATCTCAATCAATTCCGAATCAATTTAGGGTAAATCCCTAAAATATCACAATTTATTCAATTCCATACAACGTGGAGCTCAAATAAATAAACGGACTGCGCCACAATGATCAGCACGAGATTTCGGTCGTCGGCCATCAAAATCTTAATTTCCGAAAAATAAATAATTAATTAATTAATTTCGAAAATTAATTATTAATTATTAAAAATTCAATTTAGCTCAAAATAAGGCCCGATTAAATAAACGGACTTCACCACAGTCATCAGCATAATTTTCCGGTTCCAAGCCATCTCAGTTGAATTTTCAGAAAATAAATAATTATTTAATTAATTTCGAAAATTAATTAATATTAAAAATTCAATTTAGCTTAACATAAAGTCCGATTAAATAAACGGACTTCGCTACGATCATCAGCATAATTTTCCGATTCCGAACCATCTCCCTTGAATTTTCGGAAAATAAATAATTATTTAATTTAATTCCAAAAATTAATATTTAAATACCCAAAAATCTCACTTAGGCCCGAATCGCCAAATTGAAGCCCGATTAGGGGTCCGAAAATTCCCGAGATGCCGTCAATAAATAGTAGACCACGTCTACTTGCTAATTGCGCAATCAATTTATTTAAATCACATCACAATTGACTAATAATTGCTAATTTATTCTAATCTAACAACCTAAACATAATTAATTAAAACTAAACCAACCTAAAGCATAATTAGCCAACTAATCCAGGATTAGTGAGATTACTCACCAAATCGCGCGCAAATCGGATCAATCCGACGGCGGCGACGCGAGGAACAATTCTTCCCAAAGCGACTCGCGGATCCGGGGCCCGGAAACGGCCCAAAACGAGCCCGAACCAGCTGGAAACCCATTTCGTGGGTTGCTGGTTTGCTGCGAAACAGAGGAAAATAGGGATGGTTAGGGGTAGAGAAGGGTTCGGGGGAGCGGGCAGAACTTCGGGGAGGGCCGGTGGAGGTCCGGCGAGCTCAAACGGCGGCCGGAGGTGGTCGGATTGAGATGGACAGAGGCGGAGCAGGGGTGAGGTCGCAAAGACCCACAAGAGATGCCTACAAAAATCATTTTGAAAGGAACTTTGTAAAACCGGTAGATCGCAATGCTCTTAGATGTTCAAAATGCAATAGTATAGATCATTTTGAGAAAGAATGTCCTATGGTTTGGAGACCTGTCAATAAAGTCTGGGCAAAAACCGTATATCAGACTAACTCAAAAGGACCCAAGAAAATATGGGTACCAAAGAAAGTTTGAGTTATCTTTTTGAATGCAGGTCACTATCAAGAAAAAAGTAAAATGGTATCTGGATAGTGGATGCTCGAGACACATGACAAGGGATTCAAATTACTTCATAAAGCTCGCTCAAATGAATGGTGGAAAAGTCTCATTTGGAGGAAACAACAAAGGAAAAATAGTAGGATTTGGAACTGTAAAGATTGGGAACCTCACAATAAGCAATGTTTCTTTAGTTGAAGGGCTCAATTACAATCTGCTTAGTATCAGTCAGCTTTGTGATGCCGGTTTTAGAATCAACTTTCAAGAGGGTATTTGTTCAGGAACCAGTAAAGACTCTACTCAGTCATTCATGGGTCGAAGACGTGGGAATATCTACCTCTTGAACGTAAAACCAGATGAATCGCAATGTCTTATCTCAATCTAAGATGAAGCGAACTTATGGCACAAAAAGCTTGGGCATATCAACATGAAGCAGATAGCCAAAATCTCAGCAAAGAAGCTTGTTCGTGGTCTACCCAATTTATCATATCAAAAGTCCGATCTATGTACACCATGTATATTGGGAAAACATGTAAGAAATTCATTTAAACTAATAAATCAAGTTTCCACTAACTGTGTACTGCAGCTCTTGCATATGGATCTCTTCGGACCAACAAGAACGCAGAGCATTGGAGGTAAGAAATATTGCCTAGTAATTAAGGATGACTACTCACGATTTACTTGGGTATATTTCTTGACAAGTAAAGTAAGTCTGAAACTTTCTCTTACTTTGAAAAATTTGCTAAGAAGGTTCACAATGAAAAAGGGTATGTCATTTCAAGTATAAAAACAGACCATGGAGGTGAATTTGAAAATCAAGACTTTGCAAAATTTTGTGATGAATCTGGTTTTCAACATTTGTTCTCCTCCCCATATACTCCAGAGCAAAATGGAGTCGTGGAAAGAAAGAATAGATCTCTTCAATAAATGGCTAGAACTCTTATAATTGAAAGTAATATCTCTTTACGTTTTTGGGCTGAAGCAGTTTCAACATCATGCTATATTATCAATAGAGTCTTTCTAAGGCCTATTCTAGAAAAAACTCCTTATGAACTATTTAAAGAAAAGAAGCCAATTTTTTCATATTTTCATGTATTTGGATGCAAATGTTTCATATTGAAAAATGCAAATGATCGAGTTGGTAAGTTTGAAGAAAAGTCAGATGAATGCATCTTCCTTGGATATTCAACCACAAGCAAAGCGTACAGAGTCTACAACAAGAAGACTCAAACTGTGGAAGAATCAATGAATGTCAAATTCCAAGATTCTACACAAAGTGAATTCATTCAGACTCATCTCGAAGAGACTGAATCTGCTCCAGACTCTACAAAGTCTAAATCTCAAGAAGCAGTTCAGACTTTGAAGGATCAGCAACAAGTGACTGTTGAAGATTCAAGTGAAGGAAGTGATCATCAATCTGATAAATTAACCAGCAACTGGAAACATAAGTCCAGTCATCCCAAAGATCTTATTATTGGTGACATCTATGAACGAATTCGCACAAGATCCAAAAAGCGAGAAGAGTCTAGTGCTGTGGCACTTATTTCTGAAATAGAACCCAAGAGCATAGAAGAAGCTTTATCCGATGAAAGCTAGATTGAAGCTATGCAAGAAGAACTCAGACAATTCAAAATTAATGATGTATGGGAATTAACTCCAAAACCGAAAGGTAAATCAATTGTTGGAGCTAAATGGGTTTTCAGGAACAAGATGGACGAGAAAGGTAAAGTCATAAGAAACAAGACTAGACTTGTGGCCAAGGGATACACACAAGAAGAAGGGATTGACTATGATGAGACTTATGCACCGGTAGCAAGGTTAGAAGCAATTCTTTTATTACTTGCATTTGCTTGTCATAAAAATTTCAGGTTATTCCAAATGGATGTCAAAAGTGCTTTCCTAAATGGATTCATCCATGAGGAAGTCTATGTGGAACAACCACCAGGGTTTGAAGACCCAAGGAAACTAGACTCAGTATTCAGACTCAAAAAGGCCTTATATGGCTTAAAGTAAGCACCTCGAGCTTGGTATGACAGATTAAGTAAGTTTTTAATTCAAAATGGATTTGTTAAAGGTAAAGTGGACACTACTCTTTTTATTAAAAGAGAAAGCAAAAGTTTTCTGCTTGTTCAAATATATGTCGATGATATTATCTTTGGATCCTCTAATGAAAGACTGTGTAAGAAATTTTCTAAGACTATGCAGGAAGAATTTGAAATGAGCATGATGGGTGAGTTAACCTTCTTTCTTGGACTTCAAATAAAACAATTGGAGGAAGGAACTTTTATTCATCAAGAAAAGTATGCAAATGATCTTGTCAAAAAGTTTGGTCTGGACAATTGCAAAAAGGCTGACATACGAATGTCAAGTTCCTTGAAGATAGACAAAGATGAAGAAGGGAAGAAAGTCGATCAAAAGCTATATAGGAGTATCATCGGATCTCTTCTTTATCTTACTACTTCTAGACTTGACATTTTGTTTAGTGTTTGCATCTGTGCCAGATTTCAATCAGATCCAAAAGAATCTCATTTGAATGCTATGAAGCGTATTATTAAATATGTTTCATCAACTTCAAGCATCGGTCTTTGGTATCCTAAGAAGGGAGACCTTAATCTTATGGGATATTTAGATGCAGATTTGGTCGGTTGTAGAGTTGATAGAAAAAGCACTTCGGGAACTTGCCAGTTGCTTGGAAGCAAGATAGTGTCTTGGTTTTCAAGGAAACAAAGCACTGTGGCTCTTTCAACAATAGAAGCAGAGTATATAGCTCTTGGAAGTTGCTGTTCACAAATTCTATGGATAAAACAACAGCTAAGAGACTTTGGAATTGAAGACTCATGCACAGAGATTAATTGCGACAACACCAGCGCTATCAACCTCACCAAAAATCCAATTCTCCACTCAAGAGAAAGCATATAGAGATTCGACATCACTTTATTAGAGACCATGTTCAAAATGGAGATGTTTCAATTCAATTTGTTGACTCAAAGAACCAACTAGCGAATATATTCACAAAGCCTTTGGAGAAAAATCAATTTGAATCTATCCGTTCCAGACTCAACATTTTGAGGTATGAGGAAATCAAAGTCCAAAGACTTTCAGACTCAGACATACAAGATTTTATCTGTAAGATAGTCTTGGTACGACCGTCAGACTGTAAGTCTTTCTCTCTCTAATCTTATCTTGAAAAGGTACGATTGTCAGACTGTGTTTAAATTGTTGCTATATTTAATCGACATAATTATTGCATCATTTCATTTTCAAAAAGAAAGTATTTTTGAAATGGCTATTTTTGCGGAAAAAGATAGTTATTTTGAAAAGGCATCTTTTTATTTCCTTTGTGACGGTTCGTTTCTCTCTCTTTTTAACCGATCGTGCATTGTTGATTCCTCTTCACTTTACTCTCAAAAACCCTAGAAAGCATCGATCCTCCATTCGCGTTTGTCTTCTTTGTTTAATCTTCAAAAAGTTGTTATCTTTCTTGAGAAAGTCAAGCAAGGAATCTTCCAAAAACTGAGAAAGATATCATCTTCAAGAAAGTCTTCGAGAATCGCAAGTAGGGGACCACGGCGAATGAGTGAGGGGCCTACGCACTTTGATCTTACTGAAGAAGAAGTGTCTCCAGAACAGCAACCAAGCCCACAACATTCTCAGCAGCGTCATTCTCCTCCATCTAGTCCTCAAGGCGTTGATCATCAACAACAGGAAGAAATCATCGAGGATGTAGACCCTATGTGTTAGGAGTTGAAAGAGGAAGATATCAACCAATCAAAGTTTCCATTGCTCGGGCCACACTTGAACTGGTGAAGGACAGGAGAACAGAGGAGAAAATCACCTACTTAAGGATGAGTGCATTTAACATCTTGCTTCACAAAATTGTGATCAATTGCCTCCGACCGAAATCAACTTCCAAGACTGATGTTTCAAGTTCAGAGGCCAAGCTGATGTATGCCATCCTCTTTGGGAAAAAGTTTTCTTTCCCTCACATTGTTATGTTTCACATGTATAGAGTAATGATGAAGGACAGAGGTCAACTCCCTTACCCAAGCCTTGTTACGAAGTTATTCAGACATCTGAATATTCAGCTTCCGCAAATCTTTTGTGTTCGACCATGCGATCATATGGGGGTAGGACTGAAAATGGTGACCAAAATGCGTCTGAAGGAACTGAGAAAGGAGTTGGAAAAATTCAAGGAGAAGACTCCTGCCAAAACTCATCAAATCTCTTCTGTAGCAAAAAGAAAAGGAAAGGAGCCCATGGTTGCTCCATCCAAAAGAAGAAGAGCTCTCCTCGTAGAGGATGAAGATGATGAGGAAGATATCACCATCTCTGCAATGGTTTTGAAGAATTTAAGTCGTCCTGTTCCACAGAAAGAATCGGAACAAATGACGAAATAAGCAGAGGAGAAGGATGCAGAGGAGAAGGAAGAAGAAGAAAGAGAAGCTGAAAAAGAAGCAGAGGAGAAAAGACATGAAGAATCAAGAAAAGAAGAAGGAGAACCTGAGGAACTCTCTTCTCCACCTGTAGGCATGGAAACAGGGGGAGATCAAGAGAAAGGAGGGAAGTCTTCATATCCTGATGCAAGTGAAGAAGTCAGTCGTTCACCTGCAGACCCAGAGGATGTTTATACCTCTCAGTTTCTAGAAGAAGGTCATGAAGTTTCATCGCCAAACCTGCGAGATTATACTGATCTACCATTGTCTGCATTTACTCCATCAGAACGGGCCAAAGCAAGTACTCAGACTGATAATGCAGCAGATTTTCGCAGAATCATGGATATTCTCTTGGAGATGAAAGGTCAAATTTATGCCTTGGGATGCGAGGTTCAAAACTTGTAGAATGCGGGTCAAGTTTCTTCATGTTCATTGAATGATAAGATCCAAGCTCTCTCTGTTCAGATTCAGGCCAATGCCAAGGGTGAGGAGATTGCACATCTAAAGGAAGACTTGAAAAGGCTGGAAGGCATCGTTCAGTCTATGGGAGATTTCCAGCTTGTCCGCGTTCCCAAGCAATTTTGACTTCATTCTATTTTCATCTCAACCTTTTTAATGCTGACAAAAAGGGGGAGAGATGTAAGATTTGTTCAAACTTTTAATCGTGTGGTTTGTTAAACTTTTAAATGTGTGGTTTGTTTGAACTCTGTTTGACTTTGTTTTGTGACTGGATGAGAACTGAACTAGACTTGGACTTGACTGCTTCTATTAACTACTATTGATATCTTATGGATGGCTTTATCGTATACTAGACTAACATATTTTCTGTGGTTGTAGATTCTAGTGTTATTCGTTTAGCCATTTAAGATATGCATATGTGTTTGAGAAATGTTTTGCAGGTCAAAATTGTCCAAATCTGCAAGAAAGTTTTGTCACCATAAAAAAGGGGAGATTGTTGGAGAAATCTTCTTGAAGTGTTTTGAAGCTGACAAAACGTTTCCATCTATCTAGTCTGAAGGTTTGCAGACTCTGATATTTAAAGTCTGAAGACCTCCGGACAGCCAGACTCAAGACTCAAAGTCTATCCTCATTGATAGTCTCTAATCCGTTGAAGAAAGGTTATCTAGAACTGGATGTTTCGTTAAGGATTCAACCTTATCAACTAGAGAAGATCTCGTGGCTGGAAAAGACGTAACGGAATCCTTTGATTGATCGAGATTAATTCGATGATTGAAGATTCGATGATTGCCTAAATATTCTTGGAAGGTTCTACTTATGGAAACCAAGATCTTGATTGTATGGGCGAACAGGATTGATGGGCTATCGACACATTCCTTTAATAGCTCGAATAATCTTCCTAATTGATTCCGTCCAATGGGTAGATTGGAGGAATTCCTTTGGTAAGTGCCAACGGGTATGATGGCATAAAGGAGTATATAAGGAAGACGTTCTTAGTTGTTCGAGGTGTGCGCGATAGAAGAATTCCAAAGTCTGAAGCTCCTTGTTGTTTAGACAATCACTTTGAGCGAATACTTGTATACAAAAGAGAGTCTATATTTGTGAGAAACCTTGAGGAGGTGTGGTAGAACATCTACACCGTGGAATCAAGGCAAAGCTGTGCTGTAACTTCTCTTTTGATCATAGTGAAATCCAGTCGGTGGGCTGTCAGTGCGGAAGAGTGGACGTAGGCTTGGAATAAGCCGAACCACTATAAATCATGTGTTCAATTTTCTCTTCCTTACTCTCTTTACCTTGATCGTATTTCATTTTGTTAATCAAGAGAGAATTTCCTTTCTATCGTTTGCCAAGAATCGCTTCTGTATCTCGATAAATTGTCTGTGCACCTATTCACCCCCCTCTAGGTGCTTATACTAGCTATCTCAAAATCCACTAAATTTCAATTCTCTTGTAATTATACAAATTTATGAAATCATATGACATATTAGCAATTTAATGTTAGTCTATGGAGAATTTATCATAAGAAATCCTAAAGTTAGAAATTGACATTAGCATTACAATCACTAATCAAATTATTCTAACTATAATCTATAAGCTTAATCGAAAATAAAATTACTTAGGTTTAAATACCCGATTTGGCCCGACAGGCTTATTCTATAACAATCACAGTCTACTAAACTAAATTTACTATTCTAACAGATCCAAATCTTGGCCCGCTCTAAGCCAAGCCCAAGCCCATAATCTCCCATTCGGCTTATCAAGTTCAATTGGTGCGGCCCGCTTACTTCTCAAGCCCACACATTCCTCACGGTTCATTGGGTTTGCTTTTTGGCCCGATAAAAAATAATCCAAGCTCTTAATAATCTAGCTACACTAATAAGGGTCGGTGAAATTTGGGATGTCACACAAATGGTGGTGGTTCAGCGGCAACAAGAGTCGGTGATGGTGGTGTAGGCAAAGATGATGGTTTGGTGAAGTTGAGGAGCAGCCAAGCTTGGTGGTTTGGCGGTGAGGATAGCGAACAACATGGCTCCAATCGGCGGATGAAGGTGGCGTGAGATGGTGATGGTGGTGTGGTGGTGGAGATGGGGTGAAGATGATGATGGATGGTGAACGTGGGGGAGAAGGGGAGGAAGGAAATTGAGGAGGGGAAGAAGATGGGGTGAAGAAAAATGGAGGAGAAGGATGCGGTAGAAGTGAGGGTGAAGAGAAAAGAGAGAAGAGGGAGAAGAAAGAGAAAGAAATAAAAGAAAATGAAAAGAAAGGAGGAGTGTGGCAGGAGGGTGGTGTGAGGGGAGGAGAAAGAAAGAGAGAGAAGAAAAAGAAAAGAAAAGAAAAGAAAGGGGAGATGGGAGTGGGTGAGCATTGGCAGAAGAGGAAGGGGAGCGGGAGTGGGGAATGGACGTGCGAGAGAGGAATGGAAGAGAAAGAAAATAGAGAGAGAGAGAGAGAGAGAGAGAGAGAGAGAGAGAGAGAGAGAGAGAGAGAGAGAGAGAGAGAGGATTTTAGAGAGATTTTTCCCTAAAAAATCATCATTTTCCTCACACCATTCCCCGTAAATCCCTCCTCACCAAGTCTCTTGCCCCCTTCTATTTCTTTTTATTTCTAGTTTCATAAAACAAACTTTTTTGTCCAAAAAATTCAATTTTCCCTTTTGATCCGATTTTTTTTTTGTCTGATAATTCATTTTTCAAAAATTTCAGACATCGCCGATAATTCGACGAATGATGAGACAACGTCCAATAATTAAATCTCGAAACCATCGAAAGTTTGATAATTAAATTCGATTGAACGCGACTTTAATATGACCTAATCTATCGGGTGGCTTTTAGGTGTTCTCGCGCGGTTGACCTGTGGCCGATAATTTTCGATCCACGTTTGTGCATCTTTGAATCGCGGACGACCCTCAGTTGTCATGTAATGACAAGTATTCAACTACGTACCATAAATATAATATCAACAAAAAATCAATTTATCGTCATTTGACGTGAATATCGTAATCGTGTAGAATCACCCGCGAATTGACTACGCATTTCCATTGAATCGATTTATATCTGTTTGCTAATTGATTTATATATTGTAGTATTGACCCTTGTCGATCCATATGGTTGAGCGGTTTATTCCTAATCGAATTCTCTAGTCTTTCGTGTTTTAACCCAATACGGTCTCACCTAATGGATCAGTTAACTCATGAGTGATTAGTTTAGAGTAAAGTAACTTTTAATGCATTGACGAAATAACTAGTTCATATATCTTGAAATAGGGCCAAATTTCGGGATGTCACACTTGTGGTCTTTAATAATGTTATTGTGATATCTCGAAATTTGACCATGTTTCGAATATATGGAATGGTTGTTTCATTGACGCGCCAATGGTCATTTTAGTCGGAGCTGGCCACTCTCAAGTTAACTAATTAATTACGTGAGGCTGTTAAGGGATATAAACGTGACAGACTAGAGAATTCGATCGGAAATTGACTGCTTGACCATAATAATTGGCAAGGATCAATACGACACCGTTATAATTAAATTGCGATCGGATATAAGTCGGTTCGATGGAATCGCATAGTCGAATTGCGGGTGGTTTTGCACGATTGTAATATTCATGTTGAACGACAGTAAACCGATTTCCTATCGATATTGTAGTTGGGACACGTAATTGAAACCTTGCGATTTTTATGACAATTGAGAGTTGTCTAGGGCGTGTATGACAAAATTTCTATTCAAGAAATTGATTTCTGACCAAAAATTGATTTCTCAATTTCTATTCCCCGAACAAGTTTCTGAGCAAAAAAACCCATTTGATAACAACTCAAAATTTCTATTTTTGGAACAGAAATCCGTTTGATAACATAATAAAATTTCTATTTTTAGGAATAGAAATTGATTAGATATCAACATAGAAAATCTTCAAATACAAAATAATAGTCGAAATAATACTAAAACAATAGAGGAAATCTTCAAATACAAAATAATAGTCAAAATAATACTAATACATTAAAAAAGTTGAAAATACAATTTCATGGAATTTTTGGCATATTATTATCCCTTGCCATTTTATTGGTAATGGTTTTCCTAAGCGTATTTATTTGGTTTCTCTCCTCGGTCAATGTATCGTTTGCAAGCTCATCCTGCGTAGGTTCAAACATGTATTACAAAAGCATGAATATGGGTGCCATCAATGGTACCTATATAGTCTCGTCATTTTATCAAAGACTAGTATTATACAAGATTATCAACAAAATAAAATTGATGGTGTAAAGGAATATATGAGAATTCCACTTTGAAGTAATGTTTATGGTTAGGAACCAATCGAGGGAAGGTCAGTTTATTTTGATTCTCGAATTAAATCATTCCAGTTGCTCATCCCTAATTTTTTTTTTTTTTTTATTATTGCTCAATGAACCTTTAATGGCTCTTGCATAGCAAAGAGAGAGCTTCTCTTGAATCTCTTACCTTTGAATCAAAATTTAAGATTGTGTAATAATCTAATTGTGTAATAATCTAATTATTTTGATTTTACAAGAATTTTGAATCCGTAAAGAAACAAGATTAAATTTTTAGGCATGTTTTTTATTCATCTATTGCGTAAGAACTTTTTCTTCAACTAGTCATGCGCGTGCCATTTCTAGGAGGGAAGAGCCCCATTGTTTTTATGTAAGCATTTAAGAACTTTGGTCATTTTTGAAAATTGGAGACCCATTTGATTGCCTTTCATCCTAACGAAGAAGTTATAAAAAAAATTGAAAAAAAAAACACGAGCAAAATAAGAAAAATAAAATCAGCAATAATTTGTAAAGTTGTGGTTATAAGTGAATTAAGTTAGCAAGAAAGCACAAGATTCTTTTATATGGTTTGATTTCAGCTTCTGATTTCTATTTCAGAAACTGAGAAGTTAAAAATTTCAGCTTCTGATTTCTTCAATTTCTTTGCGTATGACAAAATTTCAGAAACAGAAATTGATTTCTGGCCAGAAATCAATTTCTTAATTTCTATTCCCCGGACAAGTTTCTGAGCAAAGAAACCCATTTGATAATGACTCAAAATTTCTATTTCTGAAACAGAAATCCGTTTGATAATAGAAGAAAATTTTTAGTTTTAGGAATAGAAATTGATTAGATAACAACATATGAAATTCTCAAATACAAAATAACAGTCGAAATAATACTAAAATAACATTGGAAATCCTCAAATACAAAATAATAGTCGAAATAATACTAAAATAACATAGGAAATCCTCAAATACAAAATAATAGTTGAAATAATACTAATACATTACAAAAGTTGAAAAAAAAAATTCATGAAATTTCCGGCATATTGTTATTCCTTGCCATTTTATTAGCAATTGTTTTCCTAAGCGTATTTATTTGGTTTCCCTCCTCGGTCAATGTATTGTTTGCAAGCTCATCATGCGTAGGTTCAAACAAGTATTGCGGAAGCATGATTATAGGTGCAATCAATGGTGCCTATATAGCCTTGTCATTTTATAAAAAACTAGTACTATACAAGATTATCAACAAAAAAAAAAAAATTAATGATGTAAAGGAATATATAAGAATTTTGCTTAAAGTAACATTTATGGTTAGGAACCAATCGGGGAAATGTCGATTTATTTTGATTCTCGAATTGAATCAGTCCAGCTGCTCATCCCTAATTTCATTATTGTTGCTCAATGAACCTTTAATGGCCCTTGCATAGCAAAGAGAGAGATTCTCTTGAATCTCTTGCCTTCAAATTAAAATTCAAGATTGTGTAACAATCTAATTATTTTGATTTTGCAAGAATTTTGAATTCGTAAAAAATAAGGTTAAATTTCTAGGCACTTTTTTTATTCATCTATTATGTAAGAACTTTTTCTTCAACTGGCCATGCGCATGCCTTTTCTAGGAGGAAAGAGCCCAATTATTTTTAAGTAAGCATTTAAGAACTTTGGTCGTTTTTGAAAATTGGGGACCCATTCGATTGCCTTTCATCCTAAAAAGGAAGTCATAAAAAAAATTGAAAAAAATGCAAAATAAAAAACATGAGCAAAATAAGAAAAAGAAAATTAGCAATAATTTGTGAAGTTGTGGTTATGAGTGAATTAAGTTAGCAAGAAAGCACAAGGTTCTTTTATATGGTTTGATTTCAGTTTCTGATTTCTATTTCAGAAATTGAGAAGTTAAAAATTTTAGCTTTTGATTTCTTCAATTTCTCTATTTTTGGTATGGAAATCTGTTTCAGAAATAGAGAAATTAAATTGCGTTACCAAACAAATTTTTGTTCAAAACTTGTTACGGGGAATAGAGAAATAGAAAAATCGAGAAACATAATTTTATCATACGCGCCTTTTATTCAGAAATAGAGAAATCCAAATTACGTTACCAAATGGATTTCTGTTTCAAATCTGTTCCGGAGAACAGAGAAACAGAGAAATCGAGAAATAGAAATTTTGTCATGTGCACCCCTACAAGCTGGAGATGCACAAATGTGAATTGAAAATTGTCGACCATGGGTCAAATGCGCTAAAATCTCTAAAAGCTACCCAATATGTTAGATAGTATTAAAATCGTGTTCGGTCGATTTTAACCATGAAATTAAATTTGGTTTTCGGAATTGGACATTCAAGCATGTCATGATTTATTTATAGGACGTCGTCTCATCTTTTGACGAATTTTTGTCAAGTTCGGAGATTTTGCGGAAAATCGATTTCGGACAAAAAGAAAATGAAAGGGAAATTCGGATGGGCTATTTTAATGGATTATTTGGCTGCCCAAAAGGGTTTATATGTGGGAAATTAGAGTTAATTTCTCATTGGATGGTCATTTGACCTTTAGGGATGAAGACTTTAGGACATTCTCATGATCATTTTGATATTTTACCAAGCTTCCTATTGGCTGCAACTTTAACTTCCATTCCATCTTTCTCTCCCCTTCACGCATGAACTATGGCACCCTGAAATACCAAAGGGCACCACAGGTAATTATCGCTCCACCTAATGAACACTAGTTACATCTCCTAGTAGAAGCATCGTAGTTCATAGGCATTTTTTTTTTTTGAAAACTGTCCCAGCGCAACTTGTTAGCGGAAGCATAATTGAATTTCACCATCTCTCCTTCCAATAACCATAATGCAATGCACACCAACTACACATCATAAGGAAAGATGAAGCCGAGCCACTTTTATTTATATATTTTCATGATGGAATTCTCGGATCGGTACAACCAAAAAGAAAAGCTAAGACTTTTAACTACACTTGGCCACAACCCAAAAGATATCTCGACCACTATATCGATCACGTGTCATCCTCCATCTACCAGCGTCGGCTACTCTAAAAAAGAAATGTCAGCTCTCTACTCCTCACGTGGCCATCACACCCATCCTAGCGTGTCGGGCGATGGTGGCGGCGGCAACATCCCTCGAATCACTCCATCTCGGCGGACGTGGACCGACAAAAACTCACCCAATCCTTATGGCGACATGCATGCATGGCTGGGGCTTCTTGTGGGTTGGTCGAGAATGGGGTGAGGCAATTGGTCTGGTTTTGGCCTTCAATTATCCAGCCCATCCTTATCCTATTAATTCACCCAATCCTTAATTATATAAACACCTAATTGGAATTTATAATTCACAAAACTTTGTGACCTATCTTAATAAATTCCAATCCATAATCCCCCATGGTCAAAAATAACATTTTTCTATTAAATAATTATTCACCAAAAGCTTGGCCAAAGTCTTAATGCAAGACATGAATTAGAGCACCCCCTAAAGATTGGCAAAGAATTTTAGGATGCCACATGTGTGGCACCCCGAACCCTTCGTAGGTCGCCACTAGTGTCAATGTTACACTTTATTACCTTTCTCCTTAGAAGAAGTGTCGTAATTCATAGACACATTTTTAATTTTTTAAAACGGTCCCAGCGCGACTCATTAGCGGAAGCAAATTAAAACATCACCATCTCTCCCCCTACCAATCATAATACAAATACACACCACTAATTATCATGATTTTATAGACAAGGCATGACATTTTATTTACATATATTTTCAAGATGGGACTTCTTTGGGTCGATACATCAAAAGGAAAAGCCAGGACTCAGCCATGTTCGGCCTAAAACCCCAAAAAGAACCCTCGACCCTCTACATCTCACGTGCACAACCCCCATCATTAGTGTTGGTTAACTATCCCAAAAAGATCCAGCTCCTACTCGTTACGCACGGGCCTCACACCCAATCTGGTGCATCAGGCGGTGGCGGTGGCAACATCCCTCTCATCACCCCGTCGCGGCGAACGTGGACGGAGATGAACTCCTGAACAATCGGGCCCCCAGCTAGGCCTATGTCATACATGACAAAACAGAGCACTCGTATATACGTCAATCCAGGCACAAAAGGACAACCGAACTCCTTGTACTCAACCTCGACGTTGGATGGTAGACCATAAAATACACCCCGTGTGACGGCAGGGAGCGGCATGCTGCTAATCTGAAATGTTGGTCCCCAAAAGGGGTGAGTACAACCACTCAGCAAGTAAAGGAATCCAATAACCACTCAATGCATCATACAAGTTATACATGCATTTCAGGCATTACCTACCTTGAAGCCATGCACATACTATCATGCATCATCATCACAATCATAACACATACATGTGTATCATCATGTCATACTCATATAGTCGTCATCATGACATTATTATATTACACACATGTCATCATCATCATATACATGACATCATCATACCATACATGTCATCATCATCATATCATACACATATTGTCATCATCATGACATCATCACATCACACCTGTCATCATGCCTTATCATATATCATCATCATCATCATCATCATGCATATCATCATATATCATCATCATTATCATCGTCATGCATATCATCATAATATATCCTATATCATCATCATCATCATCATTATGGTTTGATTTCCACTTTTAACTTTCAATTTGATCACCACATCATCCTTCCTCGGATCATCAATTTCATCTCATATTATACACTCGCATCCCATGCGAGAAAAACCTCCGGTATTCAGCCATTCCAGGCCACCAGGCATCCGGCCCCCCACATTTGGGCATCTCGCATCCCAACTGGCATCACGAGGCATTCCCCTCGGGCAAAGACATCCGACAGGGCTTTCGGCATTTACACTCCCTGGCCGGGCATCCCGCACCCCAATCCTGGCATCGCGAGGCATTCCCCTCGGGCAAAGACCTCCGACAGGGCTTCCGGCACCCCCAACTTTCCGGGCATCATGAATCTCCTAGGGTCATTTGGCAATATATCTCTATACATTCCGGGCATCATCATCCACCACAACCATCTCCTCATTTAACATTATTTATGTTCACCAACTTCGGTCTTAACTTAGCATGTCATATGATGTATTGGAAATCAACAATCATGTTCAGAATTTGAATTCACACATGCATCTCAATGCATACATCAAGACCTAATCACACATACTGCATGGTGCAATTATTTATAAAATAAAATTCATGGAATTTATGCCAATTAAAATAATCCATTTATTATGCCCCTTTTTATTTTTTTATTTATTTAAATTCCAGCTTGTGCCATTTTCAGAAATATTAAATTTAATTATTTATATAATCTCAAAAATCATAAAATTACGGCAAGTGATAAACAAGACAATAGGATGATGATTT
This sequence comes from Eucalyptus rudis, assembly GCA_019915205.1. Classification (NCBI taxonomy): domain Eukaryota; kingdom Viridiplantae; phylum Streptophyta; class Magnoliopsida; order Myrtales; family Myrtaceae; genus Eucalyptus; species Eucalyptus rudis. Next base: position 634,731 of record JAHMTN010000177.1, on the reverse strand, counting down.
CATGTAAAGTACATGGCCAAATAAAATTTCACATAATTCCATAAATCACACAAAACAGCATATAATTTTCAGATGAAATCAGAATGCACAGTTTCCGAAGAAATTCGATTAAAATATCCATATGACCTCCAAAAATTACGAAATTTTACCGAGTTATAGCCAAGACATTAAAGTACATTTTTAATGCAGACTTCCAAGTCAGATTATTTTTAAATTATTTTCTACAGTCTCACGAAGCTTCTGGATCCAACACCAAAACGTCCAGTACATGCTTCTCCGAAATACTGAGTTTTCACCTACCTATTCTTCTTCTTTTCCTCTGGAATTTGGATATGTTCTACATCAATATATTCTATACAAGTTTTGTGAAGAGATCCAAGTCAAATAGCCAGAGTATAGTCGACATTTAGGTCCATGAAGTCTCGGGTGTCCTGTAATACATCTCCAGAATTACCGTCTTCAAGATCTAGTCGATTTACTAGGTTATACTTGTTCGTTTCACTTAAAATTTGATTATGTTGTAGTTTAAGATGTTCCCTACAACTTTCATGAAGAAATCGAAGAGATATTCTTAGCACAAATCAACATGAAACCACAAATCCATCAAAAGGTCAATGAAACTTTTCAGATCTGAGGTCTCTGTAGGATGAGAGTTTAACCCCTCAAATCTCCATCATTTTCCACCAAATTTTATTATGTTGTAGTTTAAGATGTTAGCTACAACTTTCATGAAGAGATCAAAGCCAAAATCTGACTCTAAACATGCATGCAAGCTCACACAACATTCTGACTCGAGCGGATTCAAACGAAAACAGCAACCTTGCTCAAGAACAAGTCATCCAAGCTTCGGTTTTCCTCTCCTAATCACCCAAAATTCGACATACATGTAACACACACACATGCAAGAGCAGCTAGAGGACTCCAACTTGCCTCTAGACCGGACGGACGACGGCACACGGCGGCGAGCACGGCGGACGGACGGCGAGCGACGGTGACTCCGTCCTAGGCTTCTCCTCTCTCGGCCACTCTTTCCCTCTCTCTCTCGCACAATCTCTCTCTCTCTCTCTCTTTGGGTGAATGGCTAACCGGCCATTCTCTCTCCTCTCTTCTTCCCTTTTATTTCCCCTAAACCTCATCATTAGTAATCATTGCTTGCCTCCTAATTAGCCAATGCATGCCATCTTCCTTTGTGCCACTTGTCTCAATGCATGCATAATGGACTTGGGCTTTTGGGCTTGGGCTTGGGCCTTCTATTGGGCCTCCTTTTGTGGCCGACGGCCACTCCTTCTTGGGCCTCAACGGGCCGGTCGACAACCCCTCCGTGGGCCTAATTGGGCTAGCCATTCGGCCCATTAAGCTTAGGCCAATGGGCCTAAGGCCCATCCTAATAAAATTTAAATTTTCCCCTTTCATAATTTCTTCTATAAATTTTAAATTTTAAATTCCACATGGCCAAAGTCTTGTGACATTTTATTTAATTCATAAGGTGCATGGCCAAGCATAGATTATCATCATTAATCTATCTAATTTAAAATCTCATGAACATAAGCACAAATCACCTAATCTTAAAAGAGACTAATGGCTAAAGCATTAAACCATAGGTAATTTCATTACCTAATTAGAGACTTTAACACACCTTATAGCTTGACTTTGAATTTTGGGATGCCACAACATGAACTCACCCTCCCCCTTGTTCAACTGACTAGCTTCATCTTCCTCTTGCTTCTTCTTCTTCATTTCTTCCCTGTTGCACCACATTCCACACCCAACTCCAGCCCGCCATCTTCATCCCAGCACCACCAGCCTCCAATGTCAACACGTCACCATCTCCACCATTCTAGCTCTCCACCTTCAGCTCATCACCACCGCCAACACAGCTAGCCGCTTGTCCACCCAACTCCAGTGTCCAGCTAAGTCATCGCCTAGCCACTAGCCCTGCTGAACCGTCCGACGCCCCTAGCCCGTCCGTCTACCCGACGCCCTAGCCCGCCAGCCTGTGTCCAGCCTAGCCATGTCCGCCAACAGCCACTTCGTCGCCAGCTCGTCCTAATAGCCACCACACAGCCGAGACCAACCAGCTCCACAGAACCAGATCCCCTCCTTGGCTGAGAGGCTTGTAGGGCTGATTCACACTGTTGTTGGGCCTCCGTTGGAGACACAATAGTCTTAGGTTTTCACTGCCGTCGCGTTGCCGTCGTCGTGAACTCGTCACCATCTTAATTTGGTAAGTTAACTCCATAATCCTTGATTAGGTTGTGAATTGCGCTTAAGGAGTTAGATTAATGTTGATTAGGATTAGTTAGTTAATCCTAGGTTAGTGTAACTAGCTTAGTTAGGTTAGGTTAGTAAATTGGTTAGGTTAGTTTAGTTAGCTTGGTTAGGTTAGTAGCTTAGGTTGAGTCAGTTAACCATGGTTAGGTTAATTAAGTTTGATTAGCTTAATTAATCGCATTAGCTTAATAAATTATGATTTAATTAATTAATCATAATTAGCATAATTAGTGACAAATTAACCGTTTCGTGAAATTTTACGCTCGTTCTCGTGGATGAATTTATACGTGGAATTGATTGCTTATATGTGCTATGATGTACAATTGAGTGCTTGGTGGTAGTTATTGATTATTATTGCAAACTCGATTTTTTGGGCATTTAAATAGAAAAAATGCTAGGTGTCAGTTTTTGACATCAATTTTTTTTTATGTACTATATAAAATCGTGGAGTTTTGAAATTAGAGTGTACTCAATTTGATAGTTCGATTTAAATACGTGACCACATACGATTATTTTACTGAGATTTTTAATATGAAGAAAAGTTGCCAAGTTCATTATTTGAAAACGAGGTATTTGAATGCAAAGCATGGTGTTCTTGGCCAAGTATGTGCACGTATGGTCACTATCGAAACCCGTAACCCGACGAGAGTTGGGGAGGCGATGCCTGATTAAATTTGGATGCCCCATGTTAACGGATGCCGGTTGCGATGAAGGCTGGGCCAATGTTCTTTTATGGAATGATGTCTAGGTGTGTAGTGCTAGACGTTGCCATGTTTGATAGAGTGGGACGATGCCCAGTTACACGGGATGACTGTTGACTGTTTAGTTGGCCGTGGTCAATGGGTCGTAATAACTGGAACACACATGAATGGTTGTGATAGCTATGCCTAATTATGGGGCAAAATTGTGTAGCACGGTATGAGACATGTCATAACTATTTTACCTTATAATCGAGACCCATGTGAATGAATGATGTGTTCCGGTTATTAAATTACGCTTGTTGCATTGATAATAGCATGTGTGATGAGCTAACATGTAAGGATGTGTTGAGGCGAGGTGTGTTTTGTATGGTGTGTGTTTAGGATTGCCTTCGAGGTGAATTTGCATCCTAATTGGGGTTTAGGGTCTTGACTCACTGAGATTTATCTCACTCCGTCGTGGTTAACCTTTTTGAAGTCCTTAGTATGGGGATACATCCTGTTCGTTTTGGGGTTTCGTGGGAGATGGACTACGAGTCCTCCTTTTTCCCCATTCCCGAGACCACCCAGACTCGCGAGCTAGTGGTGACCATGATTTCCAGGACCACCAAAACTCCTAGGGTTAACTTGGTTTGTTTATAAAGTGTGGTTTGTGAAAAATTGCTAGTGTGTTTTTACTATCCCTGTGTTTGATTGTTGGCCGGGTGTTTACTTAATTCACTTATGCATATGGTTAATTAAAAGATACAAAGAACGAGTCGGCGGCACATCCTGGGATATCGCACTTTTTGGCACGCCTCGAACCTCGAGTGCGCACACATCCCTCGATGGTTTACTGATAATGCGGCGTTCCAAGACGTGTCGCCGACAACCCCCCTTTTTCCCATTAAGCACATACAGAAGCGAATTAAATAAACACTTGGCCAATAAACAAACAATAGAGATAATCAATCAAAACCGTTAACCCTAGGGAGTTTAATATTTACAAACCTTTATACCGGCAACTTCCAACCAACCAACAAAACCAACAGTGGTTTAGTGTTAACCTAAACTTCACTAACGACAAGCCAAGCCCGTACTTGGTAGATCTCTACGCTACGGCCCTGAAAAAGGTTAACCATAATAGGGTGAGATAAATCTCAGTGAGTCAAAACTCTAAACCTTGGTTAGGATGCAAATTCGCCTCGAAGGTGGTCCTAAACACGCACCACACATTGCCTCTGCGTGTCCCTGCACATTAGTATATCACATATAATATTATCAATGCATCAAGGGTAATTTAATAACCGAAACACATCAATTCAATCACATGGGTCATGATTATAAGACCAAACCGTTATGACATATCTCATACCGTGCCACACAATTTTGTCCCATAATTAGGCGCAACTATCACAACCACTTGTGTTCTAATTATTATGACCCATCGGCCACGGCCAACTTGAAAGTCAGCGATCATCCGGTGTAATCAGGCATCGCCCCGCCTCGTCAGGCATAGCATTGTCTAGCATCCTCCGCCTAGACGGCATTCCACATAAGAGCTTTGTTCCAAAATCCATCCGTGAATGGCAACGTCTAGTGTCTTTTGCTTAGACGGCATTCCACACAGGAGCATCGTCTTGCGTATTCATACGCATTAGGACAGGTTTCACTTAGTGACCATACTGAGATGTATAAGCACCTAGAGGGGGGTGAATAGGTGTAAAAATAATTCTTCGTGATATAAGAACAATACTAAGCAGACAATAGAAATGAAGTTCTTCTTTGTTTAACAAGACGAATGATGATCAAAGTAAAGCAGAGAGTAGGGAAGAGAAAATTGAACATAAGGTTTATAGTGGTTTGGCTTATTCCAAGCCTACGTCCACTCTTCCGCACTGACAGCCCACCGGCTGGATTTCACTATGAATAAAAGAGTTGTTACAGCAAAGCTCTCCATTGATTCCACAATGTAGAAACTCTACCACACTTCCTCAAGGTCTCTCAAAGTATATACTCTCTTTTGCGTACAAGATTTTGCTCAGTAAATAAATTGACTAAGAACAAAGAACTTCAGACTTTGGAATTCTTTTATTGCGCACACACTTGGACAACTGGAACGTCTTCCTTGTATACTCCTTTATGCCATCATGCCTGTTGGCACTTACCAAAGGAATTCCTCCAATTTACCCGTTGGACGGAATTAATTAGGAAGATCATTTGAGCTATTAAAGGAACATGTCGATAGCCCATCAATCCTACCCGCCCATACAATCAGGATCTTGGTTTTCATAAGTAGAACCTTCCAAATTTACTTTGCCAATCATCGGATCATTAATCTCTGAATTAATCATGATCAAATAAAGGATTCCGTTATGACATATCCAGCCAAGAGATCTTCTCTAGTCAATAAGGTTAAATCCTTAATGAAACACCCAGTTCTAGATAACTCATCTTCGACGGATTAGAAACTGTCAATGAGAATAGACTTTGAGTCTTGAGTTTGGCAGTCTAGAGGTCTTCAGACTTTGAATAGAAGAGTTTGCAAATCTTCAGACTAGACTGATGGAAACGTTTTGTCAACTTCAAAATACTCTAGTAAGATTTCTCCAACAATCTCCCCCTTTTTGATGGTGACAAAACTTTCCTGTAAATTTGAATAACTTTGACCTGTAAAACATTACTCAAGCAAATATTGATATCTTATAAAGATAAATGGCTTAATAATAACACTAGAATCTGCATCCACAGAAAATAGGTTAGTCTTGCATGTGAGTAAAGCCATTCATGAGATATCAATAGTACTTAATATAAGCAATCAAATCCAAATCCCAAATTCAGTCCACATCCAAACATCCAGACACTCAAGTCAAGTCAAACATAAAAACAAATCAAAGTTAAACAAGTTTAAATTCAAGGTTTCAGTTTCAAATCTCGCATCTCTCCCCCTTTTTGTCATCATAAAAAATGTTGAGATGGTAAGAGAATGGATTCAAGAATGCTTGGGAACACGAACAAGCTGAAAATCTCCCATTGACTGGACAATGCCTTCCGACTTGAAAAAGTCCTCCTTCAGTTGTGCCACATCTTCACCCTTAGCATTTGCATGAATCTGAAGAGAAATGGCTTGGATCTGATCATTCAAAGAAACTGAAGAAGCTTGACCCGCATTCTGCAAATTCTGAATTTCGCATCCCAGAGCATATATCTGACCCTGCATTTCCAAGAGAACATCAAGAATTCTGTGAAAGTCCTACTGAATTTTCAGTCTGCGTATTGGCTTCTGCTCGATCAAATGGAGTAAAGACAGACGATGGCAAATCAGCATGGTCACGCAGATTGGGCGATAAAACATCATGTCCCTTTTCAAGAAATTGAGAGGCATAGATGTCTTCTAGATCTACTGGAGAGCGACTGACTCCCTCATTGGTAGCAGGATATGAGGACATTCCTTTTTTCTCACGGTCTCCCCCTGTTTCCATGCCTTCAGGTGGAGAAGAGTGTTCCTCATGCTTTGTTTCTGCTTGATCTCCTTTCTCTTCTTCTTCTTCAATTCTTTCCTTGTCTTCATCTCCTTCTTCTACTTCTCTCTCCTCTGTTTCTTTCTCCTCTGCTTCCAAATTTTCTCTTTCTCCAGTCCTCTATTATGTCTCATATGTATCCTTTTCTTGTCTCTCTATTGATTCTGGAATAGAACGACTCAAGTTCTTCAATGCCATAGCAGAAATGGTGATGTCTTCCTCATCATCTTCATCCTCAACGATGAGAGCTCTTCTTTTCTTGGATCGAGCTACCATGGGCTCCTTTCCTTTTCTCTTTGTAGCCGAAGAGACTTGATGAGACTTAACGGGGGTTTTCTCCTTAAATTTCTCCAATGCCTTGTTGAGTTCCTTCAGACGCATTTTAGAGACCATTTTCAGTCCCACCATAATTTGATCACATGATCGAACACAGAGAATCTGTGGAGGTTGAACATTCAAATGTCTGAATAACTTTGCCACAAGAGCTAGATAAGGAAGTTGACCATTGTCCTTCACCACTGCCTTGTACATGTGGAACATAATAGTATGTGGAAGAGAAAACTTTTTTACAGTATTAATGGCATACATCAGCTTTGCCTCTAAGTTTGAAACATCAGTATTTGAAGTAGATTTTGGTCTGAGGCAATTAATCACAATCTTGTGAAGCAGAATGTTGAATGCACTCATCCTTGAGTAGGAAACCTTTCCCTTCGTCCTTCTATCCTTAACAAGTTCCAACGTAGTACGAGCAATAGACACACTAATGGGTTGATATCTCCCCCTTTCAACCCCAATCACATCAGTCAACATATCTACATCCACCACATAGTCCTGATCTCAGACACTAAAAGAGAATCTATTCGCATCCAAAAAACTAAGATTCGAATAGAAATAAGCAGTGAGTTCAGCATAGGCTTTTGTAGAGTTAGAACAGAACTGTTCAAGTTGAAGAAGACTGAGTTTTTTCCTCAATTTAATATTCACAGTATCAAGGAAATCAAAGTCCACACTTCTAGGGTTTATTACACACATTCTCGATTGAAACTAACTGTACAACTTGTCATCATCATTTCCATCTATCTGATTCAGCCCTCCAACACGAGGATCGATTGAGAAATTTGTGAATGCCTTTTCCGCTGATCCAGTAGGGGCAATTCCTAAATGCTCCATTGTGTGTAAAAAGAAGGTTTCATTTTTGTACCCTTTGTCTTTCAAAAATTCGTCAATGTAGTTCAAAGGAGTTCCACCCCTTTTTAAAGCACGATAAAGCTTGTAGGTAAAAGATGGCTTATAGACTCTTACAAGTTCTGCATCTTCAATTATTTGTTCCTATTCTTGTCGAGCAACCTCCTGTTGTCTAGATGGAGAAGACAGACGCTGCTGAGAATGTTGTGGGCTCTGCTGCTGACTAGGAAACTCTTCTTCTTCGGTGAGATCGAAGTGCGTAGGCTCCTCACGCATTTGCTGTGGTCCCCTATTTGCGATCCTCAAAAACTTTCTTTGGGAAGACATTTTTTACAGTCTTTGAGAGATTCCAAGCCTTTTTTCCCAAGAAAGATGACAACTTTTCGAAGATTAAACAAGAGAAGAAGACAGAAATGGAAGATCGGTACTCTCTTAGGGTTTTTATGAGTGAAACAAAGAGAAATCGACAGTATATATAACAGTCGAAGAGAGGCATACAGAACGTCATAAAAGAAAGTAAAAAGATGCATTTTAAAAAAAAAAATAACTGCTCCTTTTCGAAAAATTAGATAATTTTCATTTAAAAAATAACTCCATTTTCGAAAAGGAAATGCTGCAATAATCACGTCAATTAAAGATGGCAATAATCAAACATGGTTGATGATCGTACCTTTCCGAGATGAGAATGAAGACATAAGAAAATAACTTTAAAAAAAAACCTTGATCGTCTGAGTCTAGGAGTCTCTAGACTTTAACTTCTTCAAACTTCAAGATGTTGAGTCTGGAATGAATGATTACAAATTGATTTTTCTCCAAAGGTTTTGTAAATATATCCGCCAATTGGTTCTTTGAGTCAACAAACTAAATTGAAACTTCTCCATTTTGAACATGATCTCTAATGAAGTGATATCGAATTTCTATATGCTTTGCTCTTGAGTGAAGGATTGGATTCTTGGTGAGATTGATTGCGTTGGTGTTGTCACAGTTAATCTCTGTGCATGAATCTTCAATTCTAAAGTCTTTTAGCTGTTGTTTTATCCACAGAATTTGTGAACAACAACTTCCAAGAGCTACATATTCCGCTTCTTCTGTAGAAAGAGCTACTGTACTTTGCTTCCTTGAAAACCAAGATACTGTCCTACTTCCAAGTAGTTGACAGGTACCCGAGGTGCTCTTTCTATCAACTCTGCATCCGGCTAGGTTTGCGTCTGAATATTTGAGAAGAGTAAAGTCTCTATTTTTAGGATACCAAAGACCAATGCTCGAAGTTGATGCAATGTATTTGATAATACGCTTTGCAGCACTCAGATGAGATTCTTTTGGGTCTGCTTGAAATCTAGCACAAATGTAAACACTAAACATAATGTTAGGTCTAGAAGCAGTAAGATAAAGAAGTGAACCAATGATACTTCTGTATAGCTTCTGGTCAACTTTCTTTCCTCATTCATCTTTGTCTATCTTCAAAGAGCTTGACATTGGTATATCAATCTTTTTGTAATTTTCAAGTCCAAACTTTTTGACAAGATCATTGGCATATTTTCTTGATGAATAAAAGTTCCTTCATTTAATTGTTTCACTTGTAGCCCGAGAAAGGTTAACTCACCCATCATGCTCATTTCAAATTCATCATGCATAGATTTAGAGAATTTCTTGCACAAGCTTTCATTATAGGATTCAAAAATAATATCATCAATATATATTTGAACAAGCAGAAAACTTTTGTTTTCTCTTTTGATAAAGAGAGTAGTGTCTACTTTACCTTTTACAAAGTTGTTTTGAATTAAAAACTTACTCAACCTGTCATACCAAGCTCGAGGTGCTTGCTTTAAACAATATAAGGCCTTTTTTAGTCTGAATACTAAGTCTGGTTTCCTTGGGTCTTCAAACCCAGGTGGTTGTTCCACATAGACTTCCTCATGGATAAATCCATTCAGGAAAGCACTTTTGACGTCCATTTGGAATAACCTGAAATTCTTATAATAAGCAAAAGTAAGTAATAATCGAATTGCTTCTAACCTTGCTACGGGTGCGTAAGTCTCGTCATAGTCTATCCCTTCTTCTTGCGTATATCCCTTGGCCACGAGTCTTGCTTTGTTTCTTTCGACCTTTCCTTTCTCGTTCATCTTGTTCCTGAAAACCCATTTAGTTCCAATAATAGATTTACCTTTCGGTTTAGGAGTCAACTCCCATACATCATTAATGCTGAATTGCCTGATTTCTTCTTGCATAGCTTCAATCCAGCTTTCATCAGATAAAGCTTTTTCTATGATTTTGGGTTCTATTTCAGAAATAAGAGCCACAGCACTAGACTCTTCGCGCCTTTTGGATATTATGCGAATTCCTTCATTAATGTTGCAAATAATGAGATCTTTGGGATGACTGGACTTATGCTTCCAGTTACTGGTTAATTTGTCAGATTGATGATCACTTTCTTCATTTGATTCTTCAACAATCATTTGTTGCTGGTCTTTCGAAGTCTGAGTTGCTTCTTGAGATTTAGACTTTGTAAAGTCTGAAGTAGATTCAGATTCTTCAAGATGAGTCTGAATATATTCGTTTTGCATAGAATCTTGGAATTTGACATTCATTGATTCCTCCACAGATTGAGCCATCTTGTTGTAGACTCTATACGCTTTGCTTGTGGTTGAATATCCAAGGAAGATGCCGTCGTCTGATTTTTCTTCAAACTTGCCAACTCGATCATTTGCATTTTTCAATATAAAGCATTTACATCCAAACACATGAAAATATGAAACAATACGCTTCTTTTCTTTGAATAACTCATAAGGGGTTTTTTCCAGAATTGGTCTTAGAAAAACTCTATTAATAATATAACATGCTGTAGAAAATACTTCAGCCCAAAAATGTGAAGAGATGTTACTTTCAATTAAATGAGTTCTAGCCATTTCTTGAAGCGACCTATTCTTTCTTTCCGCAACTCCGTTTTGTTCTGGAGTATATGGAGAGGAGAACAAATGCTGAAAACCAGATTCATCACAAAACTTTGTAAAATGATTTTCAAATTCACCTCAATGGTCTGTTCTTATACTTGAAATAACATACCATTTTTTCATTTTGAACCTTTTTAGCAAACTTTTCAAAGTAAGAGAAGGTTTCAGACTTACTTGCCAGGAAATATACCCAGGTAAATCGTGATTAGTCATCCACAATTACTAGGCAATATTTCTTACCTCCAATACTCTGAGTTCTGGTTGGTCCAAAGAGATCCATATGCAGAAGCTGCAGTACACGATTAGTGGAAACTTGATTTATTGGTTTATAGGAATTTCTTACCTGCTTTCCCAATATGCATGGTGTACATAGATCCGACTTTTGGTATGATAGATTGGGTAAACCACGAACAAGCCTTTTTGCTGAAATTTTGGCTATCTGCTTCATATTGATGTGCCCAAGTTTTCTGTTCCATAAGTTCACTTTGTCTTGAATTGAGATCAGACATTGCGATTCATTTGGTTTCACATCCAAGAGGTAGATATTTCCATGTCTTCGATCCATGAACGATTGAGTAGAATCTTTACTGGTTCCTGAACATATTCCCTCTTGAAAGTTGATTTTGAAACCGGTATCACACAGCTGACTGATACTTAGCAGATTGTAATTGAGTCATTCCACTAAGGAAACATTGCTTATTATGAGGTTTCCAATCTTTACAGTTCCAAATCCAACAATTCTTCCTTTGCTATTTCCTCCAAATGAGACTTTTCCACCATTTACTTGAACGAGCTTTACAAAACAATTTGAATCTCCTGTCATATGTCTTGAGCATCCACTATCCATATACCATTTTATCTTTTTCTTGATAGTGACTTGCATTTAAAGAAGTAACTCAAACTTTCTTTGGTATCCATATTTTCTTAGGTCCATTGATATTAGTATAACATGCGGTTTTTGCCTATACTTTCTTAACAGGTTTCCAAACCATAGGACATTCTTTTTCAAAATGATATGCACTATTGCACTTTGAACATCTGAGAGCATTGTGACCTACTGGTTTTACAAATATCTTTTTAAAATGATTTTTGTAAGCATTTTTTATGGGTCTTTGCTAAATTTTTTCCTTTACTTTAGGAAAATCAATTAAAGGAATGGTTTCCGTAGACATTCCCAAACCAGATTTATTGAAATAAGGTCTTTGAACAGAAAGAATTTTTTCCAGTTTCTCAAATCCTATAAAAAATCTTTTAGAAATATTTGAGATATCATTTTTCAAGAATGTATTTTCTTTTGAAAGATTGCCTTCATTTTCTTTCCAGGTAGAAACATTTTTGTCTAAAACTTCGACCTTTTCTTTCAAAACATTTTCTTATTGTTTTAGTGCAAAATTTCCTTTTTAAGTTTGGAAATCCTTTTAAGAGAAGTCTTAAGACTGAAACACAACTCATCAATGTATTTAGAAACTTTAATAGGGATTTTAAAGTTACTCACCTCAAATTCACTATCTGAATCTGATTCTGTCTCTGAGTTTGAATCTGAATCCGATTGTGCCATCAAACATATATTAGCATAATCATCATCACTTTCTTCACACTCTGTATCACTCCAAGTTTCTACTTTAAGAGCCTTTCGATACTTTTCAGCTTTTCCTTTCTTCTTCCTTAGAAGAGGACAGTTGGGTCTGATGTGTCCATTTTTCTTGCATTCAAAGCATATTTATTTGATTCATCATCCTCAACAGACTTAGTCTGTTGCTTTTGAAAACTTTGTTTCTTTGGATCGAATCTTCTTCCTTTTCTGTTCAGTTTTTTGAATCTTCTTATCATGAGAGCAAGCTCTTCGTCATCCATATCGTCTTCAGAATCTGTGACATCAGAATCATCATTAGATTTTAATGCAATGGATTTCTTACCTTTAGGATCTTCATCTTCGTTGATTCGCTCTACTTCATAAGACTGAAGAGTCCCAACCAATTCATCGACCGAAAGTGGCATAATTCTTTGTGTCTCCCTTATTGAGGTCTTTATGTGATTCCAATCTTTAGAGAGTCCACGCAAAAGCTTGCTTACTTTCATGGGATCAGAAATTAGTTGCCCTTGATTTTCAAGGTCATTCACGATCTTTGTAAAACGACTAAACATGTCAGTGATAGATTCTCCAGATTTCATTTTGAATGCTTCATATCGACCGAGCAAAATGTTGATTCTTGTTTCTTTCACTCGATCAATTTCTTCATAAGTGATGTGTAATCTATCCCAGACTTCTTTAGCTGTAGAATAAGAAGATATTCTATTATATTTAGTAGGTGACAATGTACAATATAAAGAATAAATTGCTTTTGCATCAAGAGCTTGTCTCTTGATTATCTCTTCTTGAGTCATTTCACTAGACTCAATAGTATCTTTTCCTCTCTCTGAGATAGGTGCAGTTTTAGGAATGATTCCTTTGTCAACAACGTCCCATTCCAGAGGATCCTTTGATCTTAGGAATGCCTTCATCTTGTTTTTCCATATGTTGTAATCCTTTCCATCAAAGTAAGGCGGTCTGGTATTGCTTTGCCCTTTCTACTAGCCCTGGAGCTAACATACTAGCCATGGATTTTTAACTCTGAAGTAAAACACTTCAAACAAAGAGAGTACATAAGCTCTGATACCAATTGAGATAGCTAGTATAAGCACCTAGAGGGGGGTGAATAGGTGTAAAAATACTTCTTCGTAATATAAGAACAATACTAAGCAGACAATAGAAATGAAGTTCTTCTTTGGTTAATAAGACGAATTATGATCAAAGTAAAGCAGAGAGTAGGGAATAGAAAATTGAACACAAGGTTTATAGTGGTTTGCCTTATTCCAAGCCTACGTCCACTCTTCCGCACTGACAGCCCACCGGCTGGATTTCACTATGAACAAAAGAGTTGTTACAACAAAGCTCTCCCTTGATTCCACAGTGTAGAAACTCTACCACACTTCCTCAAGGTCTCTCAAAGTATATACTTTATTTTGCGTACCAGATTTCGCTCAGTAAATAAATTGACTCAGAACAAAGAACTTCAGATTTTGGAATTCTTCTATCGTGCACACACTCGGACAACTGGAACGTCTTCCTTGTATACTCCTTTATGCCATCATACCCGTTGGATTACATTTCAATCCAAGCTCTTATTTTATTATTATTTTATCATTTTATTATTATATTATTATGTTTATTTATTTTCATAAATAAATATTAAATTTAATATCTATGATTTTCCCAAAATCATAATATTCAAACAATCACTAAACAAATCAATAGGATCACAATTTCATACAAAATTCATGGCCAAATTGAATTTCTCATAACTTCACAATTTCCACAAAATAGCACATGATATTCGGATAATGACCAGAATTGCACAGTTTCTAAATAAATTCGATTAAAATACTCATATGGCCTTCAAAAATTACGAAATTTTACAGGGTAATAGCCAAGACATTTTCGCACAACTTTTATGAAGAACTCCAAGCCAAATTATTTTTAGATTAATTTATACAACCCCACAAAACCTCTGGAACCACTACCGCGTCGTCCAGAATACACTTCTCCAAAATATTAAGATTTCACCCATATATTCTCTTTCGTTTCCTCTGAAATTTGAGTATGTTATGTACCAAGGTGTCCTTTACAAGTTTCATGAAGAGATCTAGGTCAAATAACCAAAGTATGGTCACCATTTAAGTCCATGAAGTCTCGGGTGTCTCGGAATACTTCACCAGAACCATAATTTCCAAGATCTAGCCGATTCACCAAGCTATACTTGTTGTTTTCACTTCAAATTTTAGTATGTTGTAGTTTAATGTGTTACCTACAACTTTCATGAAGAAATCGAAGTCAGATTTTCATCACAAACCAACATGCAACCAAGAATCCAACAAGAAGTCAGTGAAAACATCACAGATCTGGGGTCTCCGTATAACAAGGCTTTAACCCCTCACATCTCCATCATTTTTCACAAAATTTCAGTATGTTATAGTACAAGATGTTAGCTACAACTTCCATGAAGACATCGAAGCCAAAATCGGACTCCAAACACACATGCAAGCTCAAGCAAGTTTCTGACTCACATGATCCGAACGAAAACAGTCACACTCTTCACACACGACTCATCCATGCTTAGGTTTTTCTCATCTAACATCCAAAAATTCGACATGCAAACATCATACAAGCATGCAAGAGAAGCTAGAGGACTCCCACTTGCCTCTAGACCAAAGAAAACGACGGCGTAGGGCGGCGAACACGGCGGCACACGGCAGCTCCTCCTCCTCCTTTCTCTCTCGGCCGCTCCCCCTTCTCTCTCGCACAGCTCTCTCTCGCTCAACTCTCTCTTGGACGGCAGCCACTCCCTCTCTCTCTCTCTCTCTTTCTCTCTCTTTTTTTTTTTTCTTTTTAGTGGCTTTTATATTGCATGTGGCCGCCCAAGATGGCCAATGGGGGCAGCCACACCTTGCACAACCCCCATGCCACTTGGCAGCTCGCATGCAAGGCTTGTGGGCTTGGATTGGGCTGGAAAATGGGCTTGGGCCGGCCACTCTTGGGCCTCCCCTTGGCTGGTCGACAGCCCCCTTTAGTAGGCCTTATTGGGCCGACTAACTTGGCCCATCAAAGGCTTAAGCTATTGGGCCTAAGACCCAACCCAATTAAAAATCAATTTTACCCCTTTCTTATTCTTTCTTTTAAGAATTAAATTACTAAATTCCACATGGCCAAAGTCTTGTGACGCTTTACTTATAGGAATTTAATTAATGAGGTGCCTAGCCAAGCATAGATTATTAATTTATCCTATAGTCCTAATTTCAAAACTCATAAACACAAGCACAATAACACATAACCTCAAGAAAACTAATGGCTAACACATAGACCATAGGTAATTTCATTACCTAATTATAGGCTTTAATTTCTCTAGAGGATGACTTGAATTTTGGGATGCCACACTTAGCTATAAGACAAACCTAGAAGAAAGTGGCTCTGTGCAAAGTCCATGCATAATTTTGAGAAAAAAGTATGTCTGACTTATGACTTTCCTTCAAGAAGATGAAAGAAGATTGAATAAGCAAACATTAAAATATTGAGTATTGCATAGACATAATTGACCGAATATAAATGAAGTCTAAAGAACACATACATGGATAATTGACCAAACATAAAAAGATTGAAGCTGTTATGAATCGGACGAGACCAACAACAGTGATTGAGATCCGCACTTTCTTGGGATTGGTAGGCTATTATAGACGGTTAGTGGAAAGATTTTCTATGATAGCTATGCCCCTAACATGATTGCTAAATAAGGAAGAGAAGTTCGAATGGACAGATAAGTGTGAGTGTAGTTTCTAAGAGCTTAAGTATAAGCCGACTACCACACCCATGTTGACAATTCCGTCCGGTTCTAAATGATATGAGATTTATAGCGATGCGTCATACAAAGGATTGGGCTGCATTTTAATGCAACATATGAGAGTTGTTGCATACGCATCCCATCTGTTGAGGCCTCATGAGTTGAATTATCCGGCGCATTAATTGGAACTAGCAGCAATCATCTTTGCCTTTAAGATTTGGAGGCATTACTTATGTGGAGAAAAGTTCTAGATCTTTATAGACCATCAAAGCTTGAAGTATTTATTCTCTTAGAAAGAGCAAAACATAAAGCAACGTCGTTGGATGGAGCTTCTTAAGGACTACTACTGCGACATCTTGTATCTTCCTCGAAAGGCCAATAAGGTCACGAATGTGTTAAGTCAAAAGTCATCAATTGCGCAAATGATTGTTCAAGAGTGGATTCTACTTGAAGGAGTTCAAGATTTGGATTTCAAGTTTGAGGTATGCCACATTTCAAGTCTCATGGCTACCCTCAAAATTGAACCAGAAGTGTAGGTGATTAAGATGTTGTAGTTGACAGACCTCGAAATTCAAAAAAATCTACAGGAGGATGCAGAGAAGAGGAAAGCTGATTTTCAAGTTACAGAGGACGGATTATTGAAGTTTCATGGACAATTGTGCGTGCCCAATGACGTGGAGCTTAAGGAGGAAATTTGTTAGAAGCCCATCGTAGTAGTTATTGCATTCATCTAGGCAACACAAAAATGTATCAAAATATGCATTAGTACTATTGGTGGAATGGTATGAAGGCAAATGTCACAAAGCATGTTACCAAGTGTTTGATGTGCCAACAAGTAAAGGCACAACATTGCAAACCTAGTGGACTTTTGCAAACCCTAGAGATTCTCGAGTGGAAATGAGAACATATCATAATGGATTTTGTGATGGTCGAAGAGATAGCAGGGTAATGACTTCATTTGGGTTGTGGTTGATAAGTTGATGAAGTCTGTGCACTTTATCACTGTATGAAAGGACTTTGCATTAGATAGATATGCTGAATTGTACATGCAATAAATAGCTCATCTTCATGAAGTACCAGTGACGACCATGTTAGATTGAGACCCAAAGTTTTCGGCAGCTTTTTAGAAAAATTTGCAAACTGTCTTGAGAATTAAGCTGCAATATAGCACGAACTATTCAGACACTCGAGGATATACTATGAGCTTGCGTGTTGGATTTCAAAGGTAGTTGGGAGGAATAGCTTCATCTGGTTAAGTTCACTTACAACAGCTATTAACAGAGCATCAAGATGGCACCATTTGAAGCATTGTATAATAGGGCTTGCAAAACTCCTATCTATTGGGACAAAGTTGGAGAGTGCAAGATTACGGACCTTGAGTTGGTTTAGCAGTCAATGGATGCCGTCAAAGTCATTCAAGAAAGGCTTAAAACCGCCAAGAGCCATCAAAAGAGCTATGTAGATAAGTGGCGTAGGCCTTTGGAGTTTCGAATAGGTGAACACGTATTCCTCAAAGTGTCGCTGATGAGAGGTACTTTGCGTTTTGGCAAGAAAGGAAAATTGAGCTCGAGGTACGTTAGTCCCTTTGAGATTTTGGAGCGGATTAGCACTTTAGCATATCGTCTCGCATTGCCACCGAGACTTGCTCAAGTGTATAACGTCTTTCACATGTCGATACTGAGGAAGTACAAACTTGATCCGGTGCACATACTGAATTTTGAGGAAATAGACGTGGACGACTATGTGTCGTACGTGAAAAGGCCAATTCGGATAGTGGATCGAAAGGAGCAAATGCTACGAAACAAGACGATTCCCTTGGTTAAAGTGGTCTAACAACACCACGGAACAGAGGGAGCCACTTGGGAAAGCGAAGAGTTGATGAGGCATCAACACCCTCACCTTTTTGTTGAAGGGTTGTAATAGTTCAAATTTCGAGGACAAAATTTTTATGAGAGGTGAAGAGTTGTGATATCTAGAAATTTGGCCCTATTTTAAAATATATAAAATGGTTATTTTGACGATGCGCTTATAGTTACTTTATTTTGAATTGATTACTCACGAGTTAACTAATCTATTGGGTGATGCCATAAAGGGTTAAAACATGAAAAACCAGAGAATTCGGTCAAAAATCGACCACTTGACCATAAGGATCGATAATGGTCAATACTACACTAGTATAAGTCAATTTGCGAACGAATATAAATCGATTCAACAAAAGTACGTTGTTGGCTCACAGGTGATTCCGCACGATTATGATATTCACGTCGAATGACTATAAACCAATTTTCTATTGATCTTATATTCAGGATAAGTAATTAAACCCTCGTGATCACATAACAACTGAGGGTTGTCCACGATTCAAAGATGCACAAACATGGATCAAAACTTATCAACCACAGGTCAACTGCGCGAGAACCCCTAAAAGCCACCTAATAGATTATGTCTACTAAAGTTGCATTTGATCAATTTTTAATCATGAAATTTAATTCAATTTCGGGTATCGAACTTTCAAGGATTCGAGATTAAATTATTGGACGTCACATCATCGTCCGTCAAATTATCGTGAGTCAAAAAAGAATTATTGGACGAAAAATCAGAGATCAGGAAAAAAAAAGAAAAAGAAAAGAAAAAAGAAAGAAAAGGGAAACAATAATAGTTTATTTTCCTCTCCAATTTTCTCTTCTCTCTCTCACCTCTTTCTCCTCCCCCTCACCTTATGCCACACTCCACTTTTTTCCTTTTTATTTTCTTTTTCTTCTTTCTTCCTTCTCACTCTTCTCTCCTTCTCTCTTCTCTTCCCCACCCCACACCATTTTCTTCCCCCCGCTGCCGACACCATCTCCTTTCTTCTTCTTCTTCTTCTTCCCCTCCATTTCCTTTCTTCTCCTTTTCCCCCTCACGCCCTTCTTCTTCCTTTCCCTTGCTACCACCCAACTCACCCACCACCACACCATCGCCTACGCCTCCAACTCACCATCACCTCCACCGCTCACCATTGCCATCCTCAAGCTACCCACTCACTACTGCAAGCCACTGCTCACGTCCCTCACGCTATTCACCATGCCGTCACCGTCATCCTCCCCTTGAGCCACCGTCACCACCACTGCCCAAGCTGAGCCCCCTTGGCCATGAGCTCAACTTTGCTGAACTACCGTCATCGAGTTCCCATTCGAGTCATGAGCCTTGTGTTTTTGTCATCATCGCACCGCCATCGCCACGAGCTTGCTATCACCAAAAACCCGTGAGTTAACTTCGTAATCATGGATTATGGTGTTAATCACATTTAGGAGGTAGATTAGTTAAGGATAATCGTATTTAATATTAGTTAATTTTGTTTAGCCTTAATTGTTATTAAGGATTGTTTAAATTAAATTTAAATGCGATTAGTTTAAGTAATTATGATTAGATTAATTAATTGTGGTTAGATTAATTAATTTAGTTTAATTTAGTTAATCATGATTTATTTATTTGATCTTTATTTATTTAATCGTAATTATTTTAGTTAACGTCAATTAATTTTTAATTAATTATAGTAGGCTAATTAATCGATTTTAGGTTAATTAATTGTAATTAGCATAATTAATTGTGATTAGCTTAATTAATCATGATTAGTGTAATTTAATGACGGATCAGCTATTAAGTGGAATTTTATGCTTGTTTTATTGGAGGGACCTATGTATAATTCTGATTGTTTGAGCTTGTTATGCCGTGTTATTGGTTGTTCAATGTATATGCTTTGATTACTATTTCAAAAAAAATGTTTTATGGGCAAGAAAATAGAAAATTTTGAGGTGTCGGGTTTGGACTTTGAATTTTATGTGCTAAATAAAACAATGGGTTTTAAATTGAAAGTGTGCAAAGTTTGATGGGTTGATTTTAAATACGTGATCACGTGCGATTATTTTACCGGAATTTTAAATCTAAAAATTTTCTGATGTTTATTATTTAAGCAGGAACTCTTTTACACTGGGCTAATTGACAGAAAATAAAAATTGGCTTGAGTGCTGGCTTATTTGTGTGGTCACTTAATTGAA
The DNA here is from genome assembly GCA_019915205.1 of Eucalyptus rudis. Taxonomy (NCBI): domain Eukaryota; kingdom Viridiplantae; phylum Streptophyta; class Magnoliopsida; order Myrtales; family Myrtaceae; genus Eucalyptus; species Eucalyptus rudis. The sequence goes on along the minus strand of JAHMTN010000177.1, from coordinate 614,720 downwards.
TCATCACCCAACAGGAGTTTGGGGAAGATGCTCGATTTTTATTGGATGTCCGGCGGGGGTTTAGATACCGAGTTGTGGTTAAGGTCAGACCAATACTCCTTTATGGAATGCCATCTAGGCGGGGGTTCTAGACGATGCCATGCCTAATGGGGTGGGACGATGCCTGGTTATGCTAAAAGACCACCAACTCGTGTGTTAGCCATGGCCCGAGGTGTGACATCCAGAATTTTCAGTATTGTTTTCTATTAAATTAATCGGGCATTTCATTGACGTGTCTATAGGGTTGTTCTCAGAGCTGATCACTCTCGAGATAACTAGACTAGCTGGGTATGCCATTAAAGAATATTAAGGCAATAGACTTGAGAATTCGACCAGGAAGCGGCTTCTCGACCGTGTTCATCTTTAGAGGTCATTACTGCACAGTTAAAGATCAAATTGAGATCAGAGATAGGTCGGTTCGACTGAGATGTGTGGCCGATCGTGAGTGACTCCACTAAATTGGAAAATTCTCGTCGACCGGCACTAATTTGATTTTCTGTCGATTTGGTACCCTGTGTTGATAGTCGAGCCTTCGAGATTTTCACGACAATTGAGAGTCGCCAATGTGTCGAGTGGGTTCATTGTGACTCGAAGAAAATCGACCACGAGTCAATTGCCCTAAAAAGTTCTGAAAACTACCCGGTAGTCTAGGTCACACTAAAAGCACGCCGGAGTGAAATTAACCGTCGATTTGAGTCAGATTTCACAAATCGAAAGTTCAGTGATGTCACAAGCTATTTTAGGAACGTCAACTCAGTCTCAGAAGATTTTTCGGAGGTTCCGAGATTTTTACGGAAAATGGGTGCGAACGTCGCGGAAATTTGGCAGAAGTTCAAATTGGCTAAATTAATGGGAAATTGGACTTTCAGATTGAGCCGTTGTGTGTCGGGGATTTATAGAAAATCATTTGGGATTTTTCTACGTCGAAATTGGACCTCAAGTTGGGAATTTATTGGAGAAATTGAAACTCAAATGGTGAAATTCGTATGATTGGATGAGGCAGCAATTTTGGACTTTAAAAATTTTTATTTGTAAGTTGATAAGCTTGAAATTGATTGGGGGGACAAAGAGGAGTGTATGGTGGACATGTGGGGCCAAAACATTAAATGTATTGGCTAGGATTTCTGATTTTTCTTGTCTCCTCTTAGCTGGCTTCTCACACTCGGCACTCCCATCCGCTCATTTTTCCTGCTTTTGTCTTAATATCTCTATCGTGCGAGACAATCCATCCAATCTCTCTCCATCTTCATTTCTTCTCTTCCTCAAACGAAGTCCCCACACACTCTGCTCACGCCAACCTTGAGATCTTCAATCAAGCTATTTCTCTCCACTAGTTGCTGTCCCCCGCCAGTCAACTCTCCTCACTGAAGACTGATCGAAGCCCCGTCTACGATTTGCTTCTCTCTCGCGCTGCCACCGAATCCCAAAGTCCAACATCTTCGTTCATGCCTTGCCAACAGCCACGAAGACCTGCAGCCACGCCAACCAGCTACTTCCTCGTCCACGAAGACTCCACCGTTTGTTGCAGCTCCAGCTTTCCTCCACTTTGTTGCCACGAAGACTTCCACTACCGCAACCTTGGTCAGCTTCATCAAGTTGTTGACCCTTGAAGCCACGATCCACCGAGAAGCCAACAAATTGAATCGCCAGCAGTTGCAACTCCTTTCATCCACGCGTCTTCAGCTTCTGCCGGTTGCTGCCAGATTCGGTCAACCAATGGAGTCACCCCACCGGCTGTTGACCCAACGAAGCCACTTGCCGTGCGTCTTCAGTTCGCCGAGGTGCCCCCCGTAGCTGCTTCACGCCCACGACGCCAGCTACCGTTCCCTTCCATTAGCATCAAAGACCCCAGCTCCTCGCCTTGCTGCTTCTTGGTTCCGCTCATCCACCGAAGACGCTAGGGAGTAGCTCCCTTCTTTGCCTGCGTCTTCTTCAGTTCGTGGATCAGCCGCAACAAGCCAGTCCATCAAGCCTAGCGAAGACCAGGCCCACGGATCCTCCTCTATTTCCATCGCAACTCATATTGGGCTTTCTTGTTCAGCCCACAATCATTGGATTCTAGCCCAGCAGTTGGGCCATTGAAGCCCATGAATTGATTTCAATAGAACCAGCAGCTTCTTTGGGCCTTCCTCTTCAGCCATGAAGCCTGCGAAGTCTTTGTCCAGCAGCCCATCAACAGAATTTTACTGAGGCCCATCTCCTGCAGTCTTCAAGCCGAGTCCAATCCAAGTGAAGTAATTAGTCAAGCCCAGTTCAGCAGCCCATCAACGGAAATTGGAGGCCCAATTTCCAGCAAAGAAATTTGAAGCCCAAGTGAAGTCAGTCCAGAAATTTCAGCAGGCCCAATTCAACTTGGGTCTAGCCCAAAAGCAAGAACAAATCTCAATTGGGCTGCGATTTGTTGGGCCAAGCTTAAGGCCCGGTCCAAGTCCATCGGTGTCGTCGAAAGTCCGATTTCGGCCGCCGTCGTGTCGCCGTTGCGGTGATTCGGTCTCCGCTTTTCCAAGTGAGTTTTACTCACTAATGCTTTATTAGTTTGCTAATTATGCTTAAGGTTGGTTAGATTTAATTAAGTGCAATTAGGTGGTTAGATTAGGTTAGAACAATTAAATTAGTGACTTGAGGATGCATGTTAGGTGGTTAGATCTAGCTATTAGCAAGTAGAAATGTTTGGTTATTTATTGAATGTATCTCGGGATTTTTCCCGACCCGTTTCGGGCTCCAATCATGCAATATGGGCCTAAATTGGATTTTTTATGTTTATTTATTTATTTTCGAAATTTATTTATTTAATTAATTATTTTTCCGGAAATTCAACCGGGATGGCCGGTGACCGGAATTTCGTGCCGATTGTCGTGGTGCAGACCGTTTATTTATTTGAGCTCTACGTTGTGTGGAATTGAATTTATTGTGGAATTTTAGGAATTGCCCTAAATTGTTTGTTATTGAATATTTGATTGGTTGTTGGCCGAACATGGGTATATAGCGCCAGTACGTTGATGGGCTATATAGTAGGGAGAACGGTGAGAGCTAACTGAGAATGTTATTGGCTGAGACCAATCAGGTACGATGTTATTGGACATACGTGGTTCGGTGATTGGAAGTATCACTGGTGAAAACGGCGCCTTAAAGAACGCACGTAAATGACTTATAGACACACGTGGTTCGGTGGTTATGGGAATATCACTGGTGAAAACGGCGCCTTAAAGAACGCACGATGTTGTCTATAGCCGATGTCACCTTGGCGAAAACGGCGCCCTTGAAAGGACACGTGGTTCGGTGATCAAGGTTATCACTGGTGAAAACGGCGCCTTAAAGAACGCACGGTGTCGGTGATCGGTATGTCATTGGCGAAAACGACGCCCGAGAAACACATGTGATTTGGTGAATGAGTACACCACTGGGAAATCGTGGTATGAGTGGGAATGACCTAGAAAGGGGCTGGCTGACATGTAATCGACTTAGTCGATTGATCAATGCTTGATCGGATGTCGTGAATTGTTTGAATACTTGTGTTTAACCTTGAATTGCAGGTTGGAACTGAGGCCAAGGTAAGTCCTCTGACTCGTGTTGTGCTTAGGCAACCGTATGGCGTATTAGTTTATTAATCGAGTCTTAGTGGGTAGGACTCGCTGAGACGTGGTCTCATTGGTTATTGAATAACCATTTCAGGACCCTGAGGAGAATCTAAGGAAGAGGAACCTGAAGAGGAGAAAGACTTTTGACGAAGAAGATGATCCAGAGAGGGATCTTAAATATAACCCGGATGTGGACTGAGATCCCATCCCTTTTGTAAACCCTGTCTCAGTATAGATAGGTGTGAGACAAGTATGTTGTGAATAGTATTGTAAATATACTATGAGTTGTGCTGTTAATGAAAGTGTGGTTGTGAATTTCAATATGAAAAATATGGCCTGCTTTCCTATCCCATTGTTTTATTGTCTGGGGATTTATAACTGCTTCCGCATGTGCTTAATAAAAAGAAAGGGTCGGCGATACATAGTCCTGGGATATCGCATTATGTAATCGACCAAGTAGAAGGATGCGCGCGTGTCCGAGGATCGGGGCGTGACACGAGGAGTCGTAATAATCGGAACACATCTAAATAATTGTGATACATTGTACCTTATTATGGGATAAAATTGTGAGACACGGTAGAGGAGATACCAAAATGGGTTTTACCTTATAATCAAGACCCATGTGGATGCTTAGTGCATGAGAGTTATGTGTTCTGATTATTGGTTATGCTTATTGTATTAATAATCGCATATGTGACATACTAATACGTAGGGGTGTGTTAAGGTGAGGTAAAATTGTATGCCGTTGCATGCTTAAGCTGCCTTCAATATGAATTTGCATCCTAATCGGGGCTTAGGCCGTTAACTTGCTGAGATTTATATCTCATCTTGTTGTTGTTAAATATTTTTAGGCCCGTAGTATAAAACACCATCACATGCAGTTTGGGGTCCCAATGGCATCACTTTTGGTTGGCCTCTAACCTTGACCGCCTTGTGTGTATTATCCTCAAGTTTTGTTAATTGACTGGGTGTTGTTTATTTGAGTTGCTTCCACATGCATTTAATCGAAAAATAAAAATAACGGGTCGGCGACGCGTCTTGAGACGTCACAATTTAATCTACCATCGTGGGATGTTCGCGCACTCAGGATTCAGGGTGTGACACTAGTAGCTGCTCTCTTATGGGATGTCATAGTCACATACTTCATTCTATGACATTCCATTTTTAAGGTCACCATAAACCAAACTGGCTTCTTCACTCCCAGATTTTGTTTCTTCTACCCAATATTATACAAAGTCAATGCACTTTCAGGAAAAAAAAAAAATTTGAATGACCCATATTGATAAAAATTTACTGGAAGTAAAGGGGAATAGGGAGTAGGACAGTCCTTTACATTACAAGCACAGTACCTTAGCCATATAATTAACAATTTGTGAGGAATTACGACCTGCTAGTCTTGCCAATTTTACTCAAGGAGATGGGAGTTGCTGCTAATATGTTTACTTTACTGTTTGTCATCAGATATTAACGACTGTGAAGATTCAAATATTTGCCCCTGGACAGGCTGGACTTGCGTGAACAAACAGTGCACCTTTGACTGCGTTGATGGTAGAAAGGCAGCGAAGTTCGTTTTTATCGGTATGTAAATCTTTTTACCTAGAATTTTTAGACCGTTTCACGCTCTTGAGCATTGTTACAAACAGAACAGCATAATCGCATCCTCAGAACCAGAAACAATTGAGCCTCGAAATTCCGACAAGATCTGAATGAAAAGACCAGTTATGAATCCAGCTATCTTCACCAATCTAGTCACAAGGACAATGGGTGAAATCAAAGACAGAGTATTAGCTATATGCCCTAAAGCAACCATATAATAGTTACATGTTAGGGATTATTTAATGGCAAATAAATATTCATTCATCATCCTATTTATATGAATGAGTCCATAAGATCAGTTATGACTAAACATATTCTTAAGGGGTTAAGAATATATATGACAGGTTTACAGTTATGCTGAATTCTTAAACAGTTCCCAGTCAATGGATCATTGAAAGGATATTGATGATCCTACTGAGACTGGTGTGTTCTCACACTTTATCATTCAATATTGGATACTTAAGGGGATAATGAGTCACAAGTCATTTAGTATTGTAATATCCGAGCTAGAATACAGGTGCTTGTCTCGGACAAGTTCACTGAACATGACATACATAGAACAATTAGTAATATTGAAGCTTTTAGCAAGGCCAACATCTAATCATTCACACTTTGGTCTGGTATAAGATTTTTAGACCTGAGGCACGATGTTGAGTTATATGTTGAATGGTTGTGGTTTACAAGTGCACACATTAACGCTTCGTTGAACCATCTTTGTACTTGATGATAATAGTTTGTTCACATACGAAAACACATGCGTGCGCAATATGAAATTTTTTTTCTTATTATATATAAATATAAATATAAATATAAATATAAATATAAATATAAATACATACAGCCAATCACCGATCTCGTTGATGGCGAGCGACCGGTAAAATGAGGCTCGGCGACCTTGCTGGAGCCTTGATGGCCCTCGGTGAGGTCGCCTTGAGCTCGCTTGCCACTGGCAAGGCCCCCTGAGCCTTGCTGTGGCTAGGCGAGACCCCTTTGCGCCTCATCATGGTTGGGCAAGGCTCGACCTCACACAAATTTGGGGAGGCCAAGCCTCACCTGACCATCACTAGGTCGGCATCATTTTGCGATGGTGTCGACTAGTCTTGGTGGCCAGGCAAGGCTCAACCTCGCAGATCTAGGCAAGGTTGAGCCTCACCTAGCCATGGTGAGGTCGAGCCTTGCTCAACCATGGAGAGGCTTGACCTCGCTTGACCACTGCGAGGTTGAGCCTCTCCTAAATGGGCGAGGCCGACCTCGAAGTGGCCAAGCAAGGCACCCCCAAGGTTGGTGACCTTGCTGGCCCTTGTCTAGCCAGTTGTCAGCCAGGCATGTCAAGGGCCAATGATTGACTAGAGAAAGGAGAAGGAAAAAAAAAAATGTAATAAAATTACTAAAAAAATTAAAAAAAAAAGTTTTAAGTCACAAAAGTATTTGAAGTTAGACCAAATGTATTTCTGTTTCGAGAACAGAAATTTTATATAATTACCAAACACTTTAAAATAATCAGAAATTATTCTCAAAAACAGAAATAGAAAAAAGTATTTATGAAAAGAAATTATTCCCAGGAACTAAAACATTATCAAACGGAGTCCTAGTATCTCTGCACTCCTCCTTATCTCTCTCATGAAAACATTATCAAAATAATGTTAGAGATATAAAAAATAATTTGAAAAATAATTTAGAAGTGCTAGGAACAAGACTAGTAAAGTACTTGAATATGACCCACTTATTTATGATTTGGAGTTATATTTTATGAAGTTTGTAAATTGGTGTTATGTTTCACTAGCCATGTCTTAAATTTGAGAAAATTATCCAATCAGTCCTAAACTTATTGTATGGATATCAATTCAATCTTAAAATTTTCAATTTTGTGAATTTAATTTTAAACCTTTGCGTCAAATCTCAATACAATCATTCCAGCCAATTTTCATTGAAAATTGCATTGAAAATTTGATGTGAAGATCAAGTTATCACAGGCTATCTTATTAGGCACTTCGCCATACCACCCATTTCTTGCGAGAATTGGTAAGAATGAATACACTGAAAATCTACGCAAAGTTTTAGAACTAAATTGGCAAACTTAGAAAATTTAGGACTAAGTTAGCATACATATAATATGTTTAAATCTGATTAAACAATTTCTCCTCTTAAATTTTTGCACTCTATTTAGATTAGAATAATCTTAAATTGCACTCACTGGCCAAATGGAATCTATTTAGGTGGAAGTTCGCATATGGAATGAACATTGTCTACGCTAAGGACTGGCCAGAAGGATGAGAATCTTCTTCAACATATGTGCCTTGTGAAATTGTAAATAGATGCTTCGAACGTTGATATCTGAGGGCAATTAATCATTTTTATCCCTCCATATCATTTTTATACCCGGAGAATATTGACTCTTTGCTTAGTAATTGATTAGTTTAAAATACCACTACACTGGGATTTTATCTAATCTCTTTTCAAGTGTTTTCCACATCTTTGTTTTCCTTGGCATCTCGTGAATTTCATAATTGACTTTAATTTAATGGGAATACCCATAACCGCTGAAAAAGTAAAATACTGAGATGTAGAATCATACGTAATTTTTCCGTAACTTTTGCAATTTTAATAATTTCTTAAGTCTTGGAGGGAAAGCCATGAAGTGATGGCTTTTTTTGTTCCTAAAAACCAAACGAAAAAATAGGTCGTATTCTGCAATGCAATGGAGAGAGAATCCCGACGCAACCGTCATGGTGCTAGGAAGAATCTCGCTGGTGATTTGCATGATGTTAGGGAGAATTTCGCAGGTGATTTGCAATATGATGTCTCCATCCAGGCGAGTTCATCAACTCATCAGATCTAGTGTTCCAATTTCTCTTATTTCTTGAAACGATATCATTTCTCAAAAAGTGATTATGCTCAAGCAAAAAAGTCCTTCAAGATTACCTAAAAATCTCTTAAGATAAAGGATGCATAATAGGTATGTAATCAGTTTATATTTGATATATATTGATCAATATTGAGGTTTATTTTGTAGGAATGTTCGTTTCAGCTTAGTCTATTTCATGTGAATTTTCACAGTGCGCATTGCTAGACATTTTCCAGCTGTAATGTTGATTCAGGGGACCCAACTATTTTACTTTCATGAAACCTATTTTTGGGAGGAGGAAGTCGGAAGAGAAAATGAATGAATTGGAAAAAATGTGAGATAAAATATGAATTTGGGAGGAGTGATTATTGTAGGGGGAGAAAAATAGCAAATATTATTCTATCCATTGTTTGGAATAAGAAGGAAAGTAGGGACTTGGAAAAGTTCATAGTACGAAAACACTAAAATGATGTTTGAAGATTAAGATGTTGCTTTCTAGTTTCTACTCTTGTTCTCTTCGTTTTCGAGGGCTTAAAATGAAAGATTACCCAATCAATTTTAAACCTAAATTATAGATACCAATTCAATTCTACATTTTATAATTTCACACTTTAGTTTTAAACCTATGCACGAAGTTTCAATGTATTCTTCTCGGTCAATTTTATAGGGAAACCACTGACATTGTGGTCTAATTATCATCAATCATTAGTGGTTTCTAGCAAAAAATAGTTTTAATGACTATATTGAAATTTTGTGTAAAGCTTTGGGACTCAATTGACAATTGATTTTTTTTTTTTTATCTCATTAGCATTCGTACAATAGATTTAAAACTGATTGGGCAATTTCCTAAATCATGGGCATAGTCAATGAAAGATGGTCAATTTTAAACTCTTTTTAATGAAGAGCATGAAAAGAATTGTCTTTTAGTTAATCGTATCCAAACAAGTCACATAGGGTCATGTCAACGCTAGCTCGTTAATTTAAGGTTTTATATGGTTAATTTAAGGTTTTATAGTGAAGAGCACAAAAAGGATAGTCTTTTAGCTTGGTGTTCTATTCGAACCTAATTAATAATTGTTGGCTTTCGACGTGTTGACCAAAGGTGTGAATAATACGCCTTCGTCCTCTTAACCCTGAAAGAGAAGTTCCTGATTTTTCCTCTATAACTTCCCGGGGAAGTTCTCTGTTTTACTTCTATTCCTATTCCCCATTCCTTCTCCTATAAAAAGCCCGACACTCTTGACATACCATCACCTTGTTCACGAAGAATCAGCAACATTCTTCGCAAGTACTGGTGTGAAGTAGCTCATAATCTTCCCCACTCCGGTAATGTAAGAAACCCACCTGCTCCTCCTCCTCCTTCGCATTTAGAGTATCGGCTGAAGAGTAACATCTGTGTTGTTTGCTAAATCTGATCGTGCAGAAGCAGCAGCCAATGGATGCACAGAATGATGTTAACCGGAGAGAATTCAGGTGGACAATCAGCAAGTTTACTAGGCTGACTGCGCAGAAGCTTTACTCTAATGCATTCACAGTTTCTGGTTGTAAATGGTACTTCAAAAGTTATTATTTTCGTTATTGCGTTATTTCATGATGATCGCACGTTCATGGTGTGGCCAGATGATTCTCGGGTCGTCCGATCCTTTTTGAGCAGGAGAGTTCTGGTATTCCCGAAGGGAAACAACACACACCATTTGTCGCTGTACCTCGATGTCCCTGATGCTGCGACATTGCCGAACGGGTGGAACAGACACGCCAAGTTCAGCTTGAGTGTGATCGATCAAATCGATAATGCTCGCTCTTTTAAAGAAGGTTTGTTCTTGAATTGGCTCGACTTTTCTTGGAATATCTTCTTTTCACTGTGAGGGTATGATGGGTTTCTCTCTGATTGACTGTGCATCTAGATTTCGAGAAACCAGTTTTGTGACTTGAAGTAGAACGAGAGTTTTAGATGAGAAAAAGAACAGGTGAGAAGATGTCGAAAGAGAGATCTTGAGCTGAGAGAGAGCATGTGTTTCCTGCGTTTCATTCGTTAAGCTTCTCAAAGGCAGGTGAGCTTCTAACATGAGCGCACAACGATCCCGAGGTTACTGATTAAAGAATTTAGGGATTTAAGTTACTAAGCAACTTGTCCAGGGGTGAAGGAGTTGGGGATTGACTGCGCCTAGATGATCCAAATGTTGATCCGGCAAAAAGAGAGGAGTGACAACTTGAGTTAAATATAGCTGGTGGTCTTAAAGATGTGAGTTGTCAGTTTATTGACTTTTTTGTTTATTGGTTTGTTTTATGAATTTTGTTGCTTTAGCTGATCGAGGGGAGTTGTTTGCTTCTTTTGTTAATATTTTGCCTGACCGACAATTCCACATTCTAGTTCATGGTCTCCAATGTTTCCTTCACATATTATGCTCTGGTGTTGTAGTAAACGAGTTTTTGAATTCATCTCCTGAATTCTGCAGAGGCGCAACATCATTTTACTGCGAGGGAGAGAGACTGGGGTTTCAGAAGGTTCATTCCATTCGCTGGGCTTCATAGTCCTTTGCGGGGATACTTAGCAAATGACACCTTGGTGATTAAAGCCGAAGTTTGCGTCTTAACAGTTACTCCTCCAGTGAACATTCAGCCAGCTAGACCAACCAATAAGTTAGATTCCTATTTTACTAGTCTGGAGGAATTCATCAAAGTTGCTGAGACTAATGGTGTTAGTGTAGGATCATGTTTATGCCACCAAAATGCTGCTTTGACTGCTGAAATTCCTAGCTTAGAAGAAATTGGGAAAGCTAAGCAGTCGTTGAAGGAATGCCTTTCGGATCTCTTTAAATTGAATATGAAAGAGAAGCTATCTGAGGCACTATCTACTTTAAGCTTAGCCAGAACTGGATTATCATTGGAGCAACAAAAAGCAATTGAGACATTTCAGGCCAATTTCAATGATTTCACTTCCGACTTCTTAGCATTTGAGCAGGACAATGCTGAGTTTGAGCTGCATAAACTTCAAAAGGATCATAGGTTCTCCGTTATGAAGAAGAGCCAGGAGACTCACGTCTTGTATAAGCAGTTAATGGATGACCTCATCATGGAAGAAGAAGAGCTCAAGAGAAAGACAGGGGAAGTGAAGTCTAGGAAGGACAAGCTTCTCTCAGACTGGGAGATTTTGCTGGTTGAGTCTGAAGAAGCGAAGTTGGGCTATAAAGATGAGCAGAAGAAAGTAGCAGAGGCTGAGGAAAAGAAGAGAATAGCAGAAGAAAGGATGTCTAGATCAACCATTGCTTGGTCAAATTTGAAAGCCCAATTCTGTTAAAATTTACGGTTACAAATAGGTTATGATAAATTGTTCACTTAAGAATGGAAACTGCGTTTTAGATTGACTGTTTGTTGCCCAAGGTTCAGCAGAACAATTTTTTAGAGTTGGTCATGGGGTTGCAAATCATGTTAGTTTAGTCAGCATGTGGGTCAAATATGTACGTATATATGTACGTGTCTATAGGGTTAGTTCTTGATGTCTTGATATGAATTGCGTTGTCATCGTGCTTTTTGCCCTTGGAGCTTCGATATTCTCACAATTCTGATGCGCTTTCCTGAGTGTTGTTCTGTCAATATGGGATGATCGAGTCGTTCCTTCACATAAAACCTTCTTGATATGAATCACGCATTGGGTGGCTTTAGTGATAAGGCTATTCCGGTATCCACATCCCATGAGGTGGAGTCTCTCAGCCTAAGGAATTCATTACGGTCTCGGCAATTTGTTTTAGGAGAGTTTACCTTGTCCTGTAAGGGATTGTCCCCTTGCATTTGAGCTTGGAATCACAAAACAAGGATACTAACTGATGGTTAGGATTGTTCATACAAGGATAGAGCAACAAACATGGGCCTCTAGTGTTGGGGATGTTATTGGTAATTACAGAAGAAAAACAATTGACGCTTTCAATTTCTCCAGACAAATAGCAATGAAAGACATTTTAGTTTTGGTCGCGATGCACAGAACATAATGCTGTGTCGATAGTTCTCTGGAAAAAGGGCATTTGCGACATGGATTTTCATCATGTCCTTAGGCGATCCAAGGTTTAGGCGATCCAAGGTTTTTCGTTTTGATGTTTTTGGGCACAGCACCATCGTTGGGATAAGAACTTCGGAGTTTGGAACTGCATAATCAAATACAATTGAGCTCTCATTTTATTGGGCGGTATTTACTTTGTTTAACAAGGATAATGAACGACCTAAAACACAATCTCGTTCTCTGGGGCATTTTATTCTGGAGGTTCTGGCCAAAGTAACCTTTTGCGTCCAAGCTAGAAGTAGACTCGAGTCATAAGTTTGTATCCAATGTAAAATCATAGTACACATAACAGTGGCATTCAACCAATGATGCAAACTTATGACAATCTGGAGTCTATTTTGAATGAACTTTTATTATGAGGACTTTTAAGGAAGATGAGAACTTTCTTGTTTCTTGGAAAATTGTAAAACTAAGAGAAGTAGATGGTTGGAAAGATGATCCCAGGCAATTAATATGAAGCCACCGTACCTTTCTAGTTTTGAAGAACGAGTTAAGAATGACACAAGAAATTTTCACACAAAACTTCTTTGATTATTTAGAATCCCTTGACGGAAGAGTTTTCTTATAATAGACATGGCTTGGTTCTCTTTGAGAGATTAAATCCGTTAATTCATATTAAGAGGAATTAAAATTGGGGCCATGAACTTTACCAAAAAAAAATTGGGGCCATGAAACTCACATTTTGTATAAGCAGTTGATAGAGGACATCACCAAGGAAGAGAGAGAGAGAGAGAGAGAGAGAGAGAGAGAGAGAGAGAGAGAGAGAGAGCTCACTCGAAAGAAGGAGAAAGTGAAGTGTAGGAAGGACAAGCGCCTCTCGGATTCGTGAGATTTTGTTGGTCGAGTTGGAAGAAGAGAAGTCAGGCTATGGCAAGAGCAGAAGATCGTAGGGGAGGTCGAGGAAAAGAAGAGAATTTTCAAGAACGTCCAGATCAACCACTGCTTGGTCCGACTTGAAGGCCTTATTTCGTTAAAAATTTTAGTGTTCATTCGTTTTCAAGAATATGAAACTGTGTTCTGGCAAAATTATTGCCGGAATATGTTAATTCAAACAGGGTATTAGGCCAGATATACGCGTTTATAGTCAGTTCCTAATTTTCTTTAGATGAAATGTGTGGTGGTTGTAAATCTTTTGCTCTTGGAACAGAGTGCTCTGCTTCTTTGGGTGTTTGTGTTTTGGAATTGGGAACAAAGTGCTCTGTTTCTTCAAATGCTAGTGTTTTGGGGAACTTCAGAACGGAGTGCTCTGTCTCATTGAAGTCAGATTCATCTAATCAAATTATTGTATATGCTCTATTATTTTAATGGGTTTCGAAGTCATTTGATCAACTAATTGTAGTAAAGTGGTGATAATTACCGATATATATATATATATATATATATATGCTAAAAGATTACTGAAAATGGATATATAACCCAATAAGTTCTCCCTTTTTCATTACATTTTATTGTTTAAAGAGTGAAAAATCCGACGCCTTTTTGTTATATTGCATTTAGGTAAGATATATCTCATTGGTTTACGTTATTTTGTATAATGTTTTGCTGACCGTATAAATAATACTGGAAAAAAAAAAAGATGTTTACTAATATGAAAATTTCTTAATTTCTTGGCCATGCACCTCCATCTTCTGGGAAAATCTTATTCCATATTAATAAATTGCTAGATTTGATTTGATAATTGATTGAGCTAGAGTAACTTTCCATAGCCAGCAAATGTTGCCCCAGAAAATCCCACCTTTTTTAAATATTAGATACACTAAAATTGATAGATTGCGACATGATTTATTCATTATTAAATATTAATCATCCAATTTAATACTCGATTCATGTCTATTAAACATTTAAATAAGAAAAATTCTACTTTATGCTCATGTACTTTCACATTTTTCTAATAATTAATTTGTCTAAGCAAGTCTTTTTACTTTAATAAATTTTCCAAGTGAGTATCTCTGACACCGGATCAGACTAAATCTAGCTAATGTGGTCGTCGAAATTATCATGTGGACGTGAGTGGAAAAGTTTACTAGTTAGCTGAATGTGGCTGGATTTGAAGCCGATGGAACTTGATTGGAAAGTTTGTGAAAATACAATGATTTGGTTTGAAATAGCGCGAAAGCACGGGATGAAATGTACAATTTTATTTTTATAACACGTCAAATTTGTATTTAATCTAAATAAATCAATTATTATTGGTCAAGTCCGGAGAGGCAAAGTTGGATATAAAGAGGAGCAGAAGGCAGTAATAGAGGTTGAGGAAAAGAAGAGAATAGCCGAGGAAGCGGCGAGATCAACCAGTGCTTGATCCAAATTGAAAGCTCTCGGCATGAGTGGTTCATGCTACTTTAGTCTGCATTCCGGTCAAATGTATACTTACGTATGCATGCCAATGTAGAAAGGAAAGGTTATAGAACTAGGGTAGCAGTCCGTGTTCATGGGTTGTGTCCGTGTTGTGTCAACATAAGGGAATACTACAAAGCAGGTCAATTCAAGTACAATACAATTAGTTTATCATGTCAATCTACTTGGCACTAACTTGACCCAAAAATTAACTGGTTGACACAAAACGACTCGTGTAAAATGCTTAAATATCAATTGACAAGTCAACATAAGTACATAACTTGCAATGACACGAAATCAACCCTCCAATGAGACGCAGAATATCCTAAGTCTTTCATAAAATATATTCATAAATGCAATAATCCGTCAACAAAATATCATTAAAACAATTATATAAAAAATATGGTCATAGCCAATGGAATATCATCATTTTAAAATGTTCATAGTGAAGAGTATGGACAAATAATCTTTCAGTTACTGGTGTCTCAACGGGTCACATATAAGTCGTTTCAATGCCAAACCATTAATTTAAATGGGTTATGCTGGTCAATTTTTTGTCTGGCAGGTTGGACATGAACACGACAATTATTAATCATGTCTTGAGGTTGACATGAATTTGACTTGGGCACGACTAGTCTCAGTCCAAATATGCTAATTTTGTAGGAGATAATTATGATATTTTTCTAGATTAGAGGTGATCATGATATTGATCTTGATTCTGCATATTTCTCATGATTGTGCATATAGTTATAATATTCTCCATATCTCAATTTGATTGTACATTTTATTATCTTATTATTGTGATGGTCATCGTAACGATTCGCATTTTCGCTATATTCTTACCTTGACATCATTTTAGAGTCGCATTGAAGTGCCGTTCTATAATTTTTTTCACTCCCGACTTTTCTTCTGACTTCTCGGGGAAGGTGTGCCGTTTCGTTTTTGTCTTTTACGATTCCCCCCATTACTCCCGCTATAAAATCCCGAGACTTCCATCGTTCTATCACCTTGAAGTCGAAGAGTCAACAACGTTTAACACAGGTACTCATGTGGAGTTCCTCATAGTATTCCCAACTCCTATAATGTAGGAAACTCTCCTCCTCCTCCTCCTCCTCCTCCTCCCTTCATCCTCCTTCGCCTTTAGAGTGTCGTCTAAGAAGGAACATCTGTTTTGTTTGCGAAAGTTGATCGTGCAGGAGTTGCAGTCCAAATAAATATTAAAACATGGATGCACAAAATGATGTTAATCGGGGAGAATTCACGTGGAAAATCAGCTACTTCACTGAGCAGGATGCAAAAAAGCTTTACTCTGAAGCATTTACAGTTTTTGGTTGTAAATGGTATTTCTAAGTTTTTATTTTTCGATTTTTCTATTTTTGCGTTGTTTCTTGATAATCGCATATTCATTGTGTTGCCAAGTGATCCTAGCGTCGTCTGATCCTTTTTTAGCAGGAGAATTATCTTATACCCCAAGGGGAATGCCACGGAACATTTGTCGCTGTACCTTGATGTCCCTGATTCTGCAACGTTGCCGAACGGGTGGACCAGAAATGCCGAGTTCAGCTTGAGTGTGATCGATCAAATCAATGATGTTCGCACCATTAGAGAAGGTCCGTTCTTGAATTGAACTGAATTTTCTTGGAATCTATTCTTTTTAATGTGAGGGTCCGATAGGTTTCTCTCTGATTGATTGCAAAACTAGACTTTGAGATACCGGTATTATGACTTGAAGAGGAAGAAGACTTTAGACGGGAAAAAGAATAGGTGAGAAGAAGTAGAAAGAGAGATATTGAGCTGAGAGAGAATGTTATTTCTGGATTCCAATCGTCAAACCTCTAAAAGGCGGGTGAGCTCATGCGTGGACAACAATCCCAACTTTACTGATATATGAATTTAGCGATTTAAGTTACTAAGCAAAAGGTCCAGTGGATAAATTTGGGGCTTGATCGTGCCTATATGATCCAAATGTTGGCCCAGGAAAAGAGAGGAGCCACAATTCAAGTTATTAGATAGTTACGTCTGGTAATCTTAAAGATTTTGTGCATTGTCAGTTTTATCGACCTTTGTGTGGATTTGCTTGCTTAAGCTGATAATGTGGAGGTGTTTGCTTCTTCTGTTGCTAATATTTTGCTTGAAGAACAATACAAAATTCTAGTTCTTGATGGTCTCCAATGTTTCTTACACATGTCATGCTCTGGTGTTGGAAATAAGTTTTTGAATTCGTCATCCTGTCTCCTGAATTCTGCAGAGGGGCAAAATGTTTTCACGGCAAAAGAGAAAAACTGGGGTTTCGCAAGTTTCATTCCATTGACTAAGCTTCACAACCGTACTGGGGGATACCTAGCAAATGACACTTTAGTGATTAAAGCCGAAGTTTGTGTCTTAACAGTTACACCTCCGGTGAACATTCAGCCACCTAGACCAATTAATAAGTTTGACTCCTATTTTACTAGTCTGGAGGAATTTGTCAATGGTGCTGAGACTCATGGCATTAGAGTAGGATCAAGTTCGCCCCACCAAGATGGTGCTTTGACGGCTGAAATTCCTAGCTTAGAAGAAGTTGAGAAGGCTAAGCAGTCATTGAAGGAATGCCTTTTGGATCTCTTTAAATTGAATATGAAAGAGAGGCTATATAAGGCACTATCAACTTTAAGCTCGGCCCGAATTGGATTATCATCAGAGCAAAAGATAGCAATTGAGACATTGCAGGCCAATTTCAATGATTTCACTTCCGACTTCCTAGCATTTGAGCAGGACAATGCTGAGTTTGAGCTGCATAAACTTCAAAAGGATCAGAAGTTCTCTATTATGAGGCAGAGCCAGAAGACTCACGTCTTGTATAAGCAGTTAATGAATAACCTCATCAAGGAAGAAAAAGAGCTCAAGAGAAAGACGGGGGAAGTGAAGTCTAGGAAGGACAAGCTTCTCTCAGACTGGGAGATTTTGCTGGTCCAGTCTGAAGAAGCAAAGTCGGGCTATGAAGATGAGCAGAATAAAGTAGCAGAGGCTGAGGAAAAGAAGAGAAAAGCAGAAGAAAGAATGTCTAGATCAACCACTGCTTGGTCAAATTTGAAGGCCCAATTCTGTTAAGACGTTAAGGTTATAAATAGGCTATGAGCAGCTGTTCATTTAAGTATGGAAGCTGCGTTTTAGCTTGACTTTTTGTTGGCCAATTTTCGGCAGAACAACTGGTTAGAGTGGGTTATGGGGTTAATCATCTATCTTGTTCGTTGAGTCAGCCTGTTGGTCAAAAAATGAGTGTGGGTTTATATATATATAGTTAGTTGGTTAGTTAGTTAGTTCGTTCTTGATGTCTTGATATTGATTGCGTTGTTATCGTTCTGTTGGTATGGGATGACCGCGTTGTTCCATCACATAAAACCTTCTCGATATGACTCCGCATTGGGTGGCTCTAGTGATAATGATGTTCTTATACACTTCTCATGAGGCGGAGGAGCCTACGAATTTCGTTAGTCTCGGGAATTTGTATTAGGAGAGTTCAGCCGTCTTATGTAAGGGATCGTGCCCTTGCAGTTGAGTTTAGAATCACAAAATAAGGATACTAACTGATGGTTGGAGTGTTCATACTAGGAGAGAGCCACAAACGAGTGGCTCTAGTGTCGGGGATGTTATTGATAATTACAGAAGAAAAAACAATTGACGCTTTCAATTTCTCCAAATAAATAGCAACGAAAGACAGTTTCGGTTCTGGTTGTGAGGTGCAGAACGTAATGCTATATCCTTAGTTCTCTGGAAAATGTGGCCATTGCTACATGGACACGACACAATCAGGGAAAAGTACACTATCAGTGCCATAAGTTGTGTACAGCGCTCACTTTGGTGTCAAAAGTTTCAATCGAATCACTTAAGTGTCAAATTGAAGAAAAAAAACAATCACTTTAATGCTACAAACCGGTGAGAGATTTCAGCCAAATTAATTACATGACTTTTATATTTAAAAAAAAAAGTCGCAATGTCTTTAGAACGCGTCATTTTCCATCCTCCTCCTCAGGTAAGCGAGGAGAGATTGAGATTGTTGCTCAAGCAAGAAGTGGCAGGAAGAATAAGAAGCAAGGGCGGAGGAAGAGGAAGAAGAAGAGTGGTTGAAGCAAGGGCGGAGGAAGAGGAAGAAGAAGAGTGGTTGAAGGTGCCGCTGGTGCGTTGGTGGTGGTGGTGGTGGTGCCGGTGCCGTTGCTGGTGTACTACTGGTGCTGCTGGTAGTGGTGCTGCTGCCGCTGGTGCCACTGCTAGTGCCACTGCTGGGGAGGAAGAAGAAGACAAGGTTTGTTCTCTCTCTCTCTCTCAATTTGGGGATTTAGGATTTCTAAGTTGGGGGAAGACACAAAATGGCATCGTTTTGTTGTTTGGATGACTAACTGTACACTTCGACGAGCCACGTCGGCTTAAAAAATTAATAAAGAAGTGTCACGTCAGATTTCTAGCCAATTTCATTGGCATTGTCACTGAAATGATCATTTTTCAAATTTGTTGGCACTTAAGTGATCTGATGGAAACTTTTGGCACCAAAGTGAATGTCGTACGCAACTTATTACACCGATAGTGTACTTCTCCCATACAATTATTTGGCTAGGACTTTGGACTTTGGAACTATATAATCAAATCCAATTGAGCTCTCATTTCGTTGTGCGATGTTTACTTTGTTTAACAAGGATAATGATGACATCAAACACAATCTTGTTCATTCGATCTTCTAGGTTTTGTCCAAAGTAAACTTTTTTGTCCAAGCTAAGAGTAGACTTGAGTCATAAATTTATACCCCATGTAAAATCATGCGCATAACAGTGGCATTCAACCAGCGCAGCAAACTGATGACGATATGGAATCTATTTTGAATGAACTTTTACTTTGAGGACGACTTTTGAGGAGGACGAGAACTTTCTTGTAACATATGGTTGTAAAATTGTACAAGTAAGAAAAATAGACGGTGTGAATGATGATCCTGGGAAATTAAAATGAAACCATCATGTCTTACGAGTTCTGAAGAGTGAGTAAAGAATGATACAAGGAATTCTCAGACTGTTTTTTTATTATTTAGAAGCCCTCGATAGATAAGAATTTTCCTTAACAGCCATGGCTTGGCTCTTTCTAAGAGATCAAATCCGTTAATTTATATCTAGAGTATTTAAAGTAGGGCCGCCAAACTCACACCTTGCATAAGCAATCGATGGAGGACATCACCAAGAAAGAGAGAGAGCTCACGAGAAAGATGGAGAAAGTGTAGGAAGGACAAGCTCCCCTCGGACTGAGAAATTTTATTGGTCAAGCTGGAAGAAGCGAAATCAGGCTATGGTAAGGAGCAAAAGATAGCAGTTAGGGGCGAGCATGATCCGAATTGAGCCAGTCCACCCCCTAACCCGAGGACCAACCCATGCAGTGCCGGTTCTCAATTTTTGGGACTGAGGACCGACCCTATTGAGCTTAGGACCAAGGACCGGACCGACTCAATGGGTTTGGTTCAATTCTAGGGTCAACCTGGGATTAATCGATAATTTTTTATTTCATTTTTTTTACTCTTAAAAAAAAACGATTGAGGACTAGACTAACTTAATGGGTTCGGTTGAGTTTTAAGGTCAGTCCAAAACTAACCAATAATTTTTTTTATTTCATTTTATGTGCTCCTTGAAAGGGTAAACGAGGATCGTACCAACCCAATGGGTTCGATGATGAATAAGGTTAGCTAAGAAAAGCAAGTGGCGAGGGTCAAGTGGGGTGAGTGTTGAATATAATGAGTATTGAATGTCGAGCAGGAAACAACAAGCCAAGCGAGTATCGAGCGGCGAGTGACCCAAAGCAAGTGAGGAGAGTGTTGAGTGGCGAGTGAAGAAATTATTTCTTTCAATTTTGGCAAATGGAAGACTAAGATGACAACAAGAAGTTGTTTATACCTTTTTTGGACACCGTGAGGACTCCTCACAAAAACATTTTTCTCCTTCGTAAATTATAACTATCGACGCCATAAAAGACATTAAAAATCGAAGTTATTAAAGAATAATGTAAAATTACTTGAACTCCTCGCTAAAGGCTGTTTAATGTTATTGATACCATTTATTTTAAGTTTTTCTCTATATAAAAAAATATAAATAATATATATTCATGGTTGGTCCGGATTAGACCGCCTCGGAACTCTTAGGACGGAGAACCAGCCCGTATAGTGCTAGTCCAGAAATTCTATGACCAAAGACCAACCCAGTCTCCCTAAGAACCGGACAAGGACTGGCAAGGTTGGGCCATCCAGGATCGGTCCAGGGTTGACCCTAGAATGATACTCACCCCTAATAGTAGCAAAGGCTAGGGAATAGAGGATAATAGCTGAGGAAAGAACGTCCAAATCAACCACTGCTTAGTCTAACGTGAAGGCTCTATTTTGTTAAAAAAATTTAGTGGTCATTCGTTTTCAAGTATATGAAACTGTGTTTTGGAAAATTATTGCCAGATTATGTTAATTCGAACAGGATATAGGCCCAATATCTGCATTTATATTCGGTTTCTAATTATATTTAGACAAATTGCGTGGTGGTTGTAAATTTTTAGCTCTTGGAACTTGGGAACAGAGTGCTCTGTTTCTGTGGTTGTTAATGTTTTGGAACTTTAGAACAGATTCCTCTGTTTCATTGATGCTTTCCTATTTTAATGGGTTTCAAAGTCATTTGATCAACTAATTGTAGTAAAGTAGTAATATTTACTGATATATATGCTATAAGATGATTAAAAGTGGATGTATAATCCAATAATTAAATGAGAACTTTCCCCATTTTCATTACAATTTATTGATTACAGAGTAAAAAATTGAACGCCTTTCTGTTTTCTTGCATTTGGATTAGTTGTACCTCATTAATCATGTTATTTTGTAGAATGTGTTCCTGAGGAGCAAACAATACTGGATAAAAAAGATGTTTACTAAAATGGAAATTTCTAAATTTCTAGGCAATAGACCAAGAAAAGGCTTCCATCTTCTGGGAAAATCTTCTTTCAAATTAACAGATTACTAGATTTAATTTGATTATAGACTGAGTTACAATTGCCATAGCCAGCAAATGTTGCGTCAAAAAATCAAGCAAGTGAATCAGCATGTGAAATCCTATTCTAGATGATTCGAACAAGTGAAGGGATATGTAGCGCCTTCCCTCTAGAGCTAGGTGTCATGGTCAGGCTATTGGTCTCGATTAGACTGGTCGAATGGGTGGGTCAAGTTGGGTCAGGTCAGGTTTGGGTTAAGTTGAAGACAATCCAACTCATATTTGATTCATTTAACCCGTTTTGACCCATATTCATGTAGTGTAAATTTAGTGACTCATACTTAACTCTACCTATATTGCTAAAACTTATAAATATTCTAGGAAAACTCACGCCCACTGTAAGCTATATGCTAATTGGATAAAAACTACAAA
Organism: Eucalyptus rudis; assembly: GCA_019915205.1. Taxonomy (NCBI): domain Eukaryota; kingdom Viridiplantae; phylum Streptophyta; class Magnoliopsida; order Myrtales; family Myrtaceae; genus Eucalyptus; species Eucalyptus rudis. The sequence continues at coordinate 592,862 of JAHMTN010000177.1, read as the reverse complement.
TTAAATTTTAAAAAATAAAATTAAACAATTAAAAAATAGTAAATAAAATAAAAAAATTATAAAAATTATAAATTGAAATATTTTAAAAGATTTTGACTAATTATATATTTATAAAACCTGCTTAGATTTGCCTTTCATCTTACTTGATTAGCTTAGGGTTTACCCGCGCAAGGAAGACACTATTTAGAACATTAATTGAGATTCCCCGCCTAACCAAAATAATTATAATGGCCCCCTTTTTATTTTTACTTTGTGGTTTATGAAGAAGATGAAGACATTGAGGAGATTTATTTCCTTTAAGGTTTTAACCAAATTAACTCACCAAAAAAACAAAACCGAGACAAACGGAGCCGAAGATCCACGTACTAGGTTGGTTTTTGTGATGAATATTTGTCTGCAAAAATCGACGAATTACATGCAACTTTTTTTTTTTTTTTCGGGGGCATTTCCGACAAGAGGAAACCAGCCAAGTGAATGAAAGAAGAAGGGAATCGAGACGGTCTTTGGGAATGAAGGCTTTATCAGTATTGGGCTTAAGGCCCGTCCGCCCAAGTTGGGCCGAGAAAGCCCGGCCCACGGGAATGGGGCCCGTGGAAGGAGAGAGGTATAAAAGGGAGGAGAAAGAGAGAAAATCACAACGTTTTGTTTAAAAGAAAAAGGACGTACGTACTCTCCCTCTCTGTCGTTTTCTCCAAAAGCAAAACAGTGAAGCGCGAAGGCTAATTTGCCTCACCAGATCGAACAGGACCAAGTTTCTCTTCCTCTAACGGCGTCGGTGTTTAATCTGTGGCTAAAAGGTACGCTCGAATCCGTGGTGTGCTTTAGGATCGGTGATACGTGTTGTTTTTCACGGGCTCGTCTTCCGCATTGCTTCAGCCAGAAGCCGCTGCGCGTGGGCACGTCGCGCCCGGAAGCGTTGGCTCGCCCAGCACGTTCGACACACACGCACCACCGGCCGGCGAACCAGCACGCGCCGATCCGCGGACCGACCCGTGCTGACGTCATCATGACGTCACCCAACAGTCAATAACCGCTAGGGTGACGTCACCGATGACGTCAGCACGACGACGTTTCACCGGGGCGGCCACCGGCCGACGACCCGACCCGACCCGACCGCGGAGACCCAGCATGTGCGCGGTGCGTGGTGGCTGACGTCTGCGTGACGTCAGCCCGCGCATGTGCGCGGCACGTGCCGTCGGTTCGCCCGAGCCGACCCTCACCGGCCCGACCGGTCCGACCGGTCCGACCGATTTGTTCGATCCGACCGGTCCGATGACCGACGACCGTTGACCATTGACCGTTGACTTTGGCCGTTGACTGTTGACCCGAAAAAAAAAAGGGAAAAGAATGTGTTTCTTTTTCAATTAAGTCTATGTGGATTATAATGTGATCCCTTATTTGTTTTGCATTTGTTGCAGGAACAATGCCTCCCCTGAGGTTGTGCACACCTATTCGCGCAGTTACCGATGAACAAAAGGATAGGCTGTCTAAGTTGATAGCTGAGCTGACTGATCATCGATAAAAGAGAGGTGACTTAATTGATCATGTCCTTGAAGTCAACGGGAAAATTCAACAGGTCATATGGAATGGTCGTCCTATGTCACAATCAGAGATGGTGCGATTTTTCATAAACACTCTTCCACCTGAATGGCAAGATGTGTTGAATCGCATATGGGATGTCAACGGAGCTGCTTCCTATAAGAAAATTGTGATGGATTTTGTAAATGAATATTACTGTATTGTTTCAAGGGAAAAGATCAAGAAATTGAACAAAAGATGATCTTTCCCAGTTCGTGTGCTGACTTGGTATTAGTTGTATTGGCTGATATATGTTAAGTGTGATTTGTGGACATATTATGTAATGATTACTACCTAATTGTGTTAATTGAAAGCATTATTGTTTTTATTGGATGTCTATTATATATTGCTTTCTATTATTGCTGGTTGCTGTGGGTAATTAGCTGTGGGTAGTTTTAGAAGTTTTTGTAGCTTCATAGAATTGATTTTGCATAAGACAATTATATTGATGATAGTTTTAAGTTAGGATTTTGGAGGATGATTGGAAACATAGTGACCTTTTGATTCTGAAGCCTTACTTGAAATTATTCATTAATATGATGGGTCTATGTAAATAGGGATGCATAAATGATAGGCATTAATAATTCGTGCATATTTGTCTGATTTGTTCAGATCAATGGCTTCAGCCACAAAGAGCATAGTTGCCGAGCTGAACAAAGGTGAAAAGCTCAATGGTGACAACTATGAAATTTGGCAAATGAAAATCCAGTATGTGCTGGAAGAGCAAAGCACTTGAGGCTCTTAACCTGACCATGGTAGAACCTGAAGAGGGAACCACTGCACAACACAAAAGAGACAAAGAAGCTTTTTCTGCGTGGAAAAGAAAGAACTCTCTAGCTCGCATCACGTTGCTGAGCAGCATGGAAAATGACGTCATGCAAGAATTTCAGCGTTTTGACAATGCCAAGGAAATGTGGGAGGCATTGGCAGCTAGATTTGGTCATACTTCGGTGACTAGACTGAGGCAGCTCACTATCAGGTTTGACTCTTATAAGAAGCTTCATGGTCAGACCATGAAGCAACATCTTAGAAAGATGTCAAACATGATAACTGAGCTGAAAGATGCTGGCCATGTCCTCACAGATGAGCAGCAAGTGCAAGCAGTGATTCGTTCCTTGCCTCAGAGTTGGGAGCATATGAAGGTGCAACTGACTCATAATGAAAATATCAAAACCTTTTAAGATGCAATGCATCATCTTGAGCTGGAAGAGGACCGCCTATTGGTGGCTAAGCCGAATGCTGAACTTTATCATGCTAGTTCTAGCTCAAATGGAGCTTCGAGCTCCAAGCGCAAGTGCCCTAACTGGTTTGATAAGGGGAAAGGCAAGGAAGAAGCAGGTTCTTCAGGGAAGAAACCCAAGTTTAACCAACATGAAAAAGGGAAGGGTCCTCGCATGAAAAAGCTTGCAAGGGTGAAATGCTACAACTGTGACAAGAAGGGTCACTATGCTCGCGACTGTCGTGAGCGAAAGAAGGTATGCACCCCTTGTACTTTTTAGAACTTTGCTTATGTGTCGAGTTCTGTGTTCTTGACTGAGTCTAATCCTTTGTGGACTGTGGATTCAGGAGCGACGGACCATGTAGCGAAGGATAGAGGATCCTTCGTGGAATTCCGACGAGTACCAACTGGAACTAAGTGGATCTATGTGGGAAACAACTCCAGAGCTGAAGTGAAAGGAATTGGCACATGCCAACTGAATATGCGTGGTGGACGCACTTTGTTCCTTCATGATGTGTTATATGCTCCGGAGATTCGTCGGAATTTAGTGTCTGTATTAAGGTTGGTTAAATTAGGTTTTAATATGAACTTCTATAGTAGAGGTGTGAATTTGTTTTTGGATAGAAATTACTATGGTTGTGGTTATTTTCTAGATGGTTTTATTGTATTAGATATTGATTATGTTAATGCTAATGTTTGTTATTCCCTTCTCACGTCTCCCAATAAATATGATAATGATGTGAATGTGTGGCATGTTAGACTTGGTCACATTGGCCAACAGCGTATGAATAGACTAGCCAAAGAGGGCTTATTGGGCAATATTGAAAAAGTCGATTTATCCATATGTAAGCCTTGCCTAGAAGGGAAAACGACAAGGAAACCATTTGGAAAAGGAAAAAAAGTTGAATTTCCTCTGCATTTAATCCATTCTGATGTCTATGGTCCAATGAATGTGAAAGGAAGACATGGGGCTATTTATTTCATCACTTTTGTTGATGATTATACTCTATTCGGATATGTTTATTTGATTTCTCATAAATTTGAAGCAATAAGTTGTTTTATGAACCTGGTAGAGAATCAATTTGGATATGTTTATGAACCTGGTAGAGAATCAATTAGACAAGAAAATAAAAGCATTGAGATCCGATCGAGGTCGAGAATATTTATTTGATGAGTTTAGAAAATTATGTGATGAAAAAGGAATGGAAAGACAGTTGTCTATTCCATATAATCCTCAACAAAATGGTGTTGCGGAGAGAAGAAACAGAACCCTACTGGAAATGGTTAGGTCCATGATGGCGCATGCTAACTTACCTATTACCTTTTGGAGTGATGTGTTGTTAACTGTTGCCTATATACTTAACCGTGTGCCTTCCAAATCAGTTACTTCCACTCCATATGAGTTATGGACAGGTAGAAAACCGAACTTAAGTTTTTTTAGGCCATGGGGTTGTGCTGCCTATACACATGAGTCCTCTCACAAATTTAGGAAATTGGGTCCCAGAGGAAAGAAGAGTATTTTTATAAGGTACTCTGAACACTCGAAAGGATATGTGTTCATAGGTGAGCAGGAAAGTGGGAGTATAACTGAGTTTGAATCACGAGATGTCATATTCCTAGAGGATGAATTTCCTAAGAATGGCGAAATAGGGGAAGATCGTTCCCTATTTGAGACCTTGGATTATGATAATGATGTTAGTGGAGTTCGTCCAAGTGGAAGTAATATGAGAAGTGATGAATTGAATTCAACTCATTCTCAATTGCAACCACATGATGAGACGACATCATCATTACCTAATCCAAGTGGGAGCATGATGGGGAATGATGTGCAAAGTGTACAATCTCCCATACGGCGAACAAGTCGCCAAAGTATTCCCCGACGACGTTTTGACATTGAAGGGGAAACTTTTATGGTTGCTCCACAAGATGAGGATGAGCAAAGAAATATTAATGAGGCTCTGAATTGCCCTAGTAAGGAAAAATGGATTAATGCAATGGAAAAGGAAATGGAGTCAATGAAATCAAATCAAGTCTGGGAACTGGTTGATCTGCCAAAAGGACGCAGAGCTATTGGGAACAAATGGGTTCTCAAAATAAAGCGATAGGCTGATGGCTCGATAGAAAGGCATAAGGCTCGCCTTGTGGCGAAGGGGTATAATCAACAGGAAGAAATTGATTATAAAGATACGTTTTCTCCTGTAGTGAGATTTACCTCGATTCGCAGCAATAGTGGCTAGTCTGGATCTTGAGTTACATCAAATGGATGTAAAGACTGCTTTCCTCAATGGAGAATTAGAGGAAGAAATATATATGGAACAACCTGCTGGTTTCATAGTGAAAGGCCAAGAAGAAAAAGTATGTCGACTTTTGAAGTCGATATATGGTCTTAAGCAGTCATCAAGACAATGGTATATACGTTTTCATAATGCCATAATGGTATATGATTTTACAATGATTGATCAGGATCATTGTGTATATATCAAAACATCCAAGGATCAATTTGTGATCATATCATTATATGTTGATAATATATTAATTGTCGGAAGCAATATGGAGTTTGTTAAGATCGTCAAGAGTTGATTGTCTTCCAACTTTGAGATGAAGGACATGGGTGAGGCTGCATACATTCTTGGAGTTAAGATTTCAAGAGATCGTTCAAGGAGATCATTGTCTCTTTCACAAGAAACCTATATAAATAAGGTTCTTGAACGATTTCGTATGCAAGATTGTAAATCCATAGACACTCCTATTGCAAAAGGTGAAGGATTGAGCTATAGACTGTGTCCAAGAACTCCACAAGAGAAGAAACAAATGAAACATGTTCCTTATGCAAGTACTGTTGGGAGCTTGATGTACTCTATGATGTGTACAAGACCCGACATATGTTTTGCAGTTGGAATGGTGAGTAGATACCAATCCAATCCTGGTCCAGCACATTGGAAAGCCGTTAAGAGAGTACTGAGGTATCTGAAGGGAACTGCTGATTTCAAGTTGAATTACCAAGGAAAGGATCTACGACTTGAAGGCTATTCAGATGCTGATTGGGGAGGAGATTTAGATGAAAGAAAATCTACCTCAGGATTTGTTTTCTTACTGAGCAATGGCGCCATATCATGGAGTAGTAAGAAGCAAACGTGCATAGCATTATCCACGATGGAAGCTGAGTTCGTGGCATTATCAGCAGCAGTACAATAAGCAGTTTGGCTTAAGAGATTTTTGGATCATTTAGGTGTTATTGAGAAAGCTGCAAATAAATTATTGGTTAAATGTGATAGCTAAGCAGCTATAGCATACACCAAAGATCCAAAGTATCATGGCAAGACCAAACATATAGATACAAAGTATAACTTTGTAAAAGATATAGTTGCATGAAAGGATGTGAACTTACAGTGCATATCTACGCATAAAATGGTAGCAGATCCTATGACAAAGCCAATACCTAGAGATGTGTAAAATCTCTAGGATTGCGTAGAGTCTGATGTACTGGATTATAATTTCCCTGAGTTGTTCACATTTATGAACTAGTGTTGTTTCATTATTAATGCCTATGAATATTTGTTTGATCTTTATGCATCTTAATGCTCAGTGCATTACTTTATGTTGAGAAAGTTTGTCGGACAGATAAAAGATTAGCCCACTCACACGGGTAATCGCCTCTATTTACTGTGTGATAAATAGAGATGAGACTGTTTTTAAGCTTATTATCTAGGTGATAATCGAGAGCTCAAGCTTAAAATACGTATGTCGCCTTAACTAAGTGTTAAGATGAGGACATAATACTTACTATGTCCGAAAGTAAAATACCCCACATATTTTACTTCATCTGTCTAAGATGTCAGATGTGAGTTCTGATGAATTTTGTAAAAGAGTAGATACATGAACTCAAGTTAGACATTGGGTATATCTGAACTATCATCTGTACGGTATTGAAAGGTGTAGACATACGCTTCATGGGAAAGGAGTTAATATCGTAATACGTATTTCATACTACGTATGCATGAGCCGACTAATAAGAGTGGCAAAAAGTTTGATCTCAACTTTTATGACGTGTGAGACTCTTAAGGAAAAGAGTTCCTCAATTTTAGTGCCCTCATGACTTTTACTTATTCTCAAGGTTTCTATTTAGTGTTTGCTATCTTAGGATGTTGCCAATGGTCATGAGTTGATTCGATCTAATGGAACATTTCTAGAAAAGCAAGCTAAACTGAAATTGAGAGTTTGAAGGAAAGAGGAAGATCGATTTTGGGGAATCACATTATAGTTTTGTATTCACTGGTCGACCAATTATGACTGTCTTTGTGATAATTATAATTGTGAATACAATATATATATATATATATATATATATATAATTGTTTAAAGGAGATCAAGAGAAATATAGATGTGATCGATCGATCTAGGGCATTGCATACTAAATCTACTCAGAGTGTGACGCCCATTATGAGCTGCTATATATTCCTAACAGATGTATAGCAACGAGCTCTCAAAGTATTCTGGTTGCACGGATTATTCAACGGTATGAATGTTGAAAAGAGGTAAAGAGAATCCCGTTTGGCCCACCATGTGCGAGTGGGAGATGAAGGCTTTATTAGTATTAGGCTTAAGGCCCGTCCGCCCAAGTTGGGCCGAGAAAGCCCGGCCCACAGGAATAGGGCCTGTGGAAGGAGAGAGGTATAAAAGGGAGGAGAAAGAGAGAAAATCACAATGTTTTGTTTAAAAGAAAAAGGACTTACGTACTCTCCCTCTCTGTTGTTTTCTCCAAAAGCAAAACAGTGAAGCGCGAAGGCTAATTTGCTTCACCGGATCGAACAGGACCAAGTTTCTCTTCCTCTAATGGCGTCGGTGTTTAATCTGTGGCTAAAAGGTACGCTCGAATCCGTGGTGTGCTTTAGGATCGGTGATACATGTTGTTTTTCACAGGCTCGTCTTCCACATTGATTTAGGGGTTCGATTTAGTGTCGAATCCAATTTTCGAGGATCAGTCATTCCCGACAGGGAAAAAGAAAAGCAGTCGGAGAGAGAGAGAGAGAGAGAGAGAGAGAGAGAGAGAGAGCTATTCGTGAACCTTAGATTCATGGCATTGTCCAAGGGGCGTGGTGGGGCTGGGCCGGCAGCCGCCACTGCCCTTCTCCTTCCCCTCCTCCTCCTCCTCCTTCTTGGTTGGGTTGGTTGGGTTCCAAGGTGGGGGCGTGGTCTGGCGTCCAAGCAAACTTCAGGAGTAGCGCAGAGGCGAGCGACAAAGGCGAGGGAGTGGTTGTTTGCGTTGCAGAAGCTTTAGGTCACCGATGAGGATGAGGAAAATGGGTCGTCATCTCCCCTGCACTTTTTTAAGTGGGCTGCTTAATATTTTAAATGATTCGAAAATGAGTTGCAAGTTTGGACCCATTTTTGACCCATTTAAATCAAATTCAATTTTTGGATATAGTTTTAACAGGTCTTTAAAAATATCTAACCTATATATAACCAATAAAGATAAAATGAGTTCAAAAATGGGTCCATCATCGAGACCATGAGACTATGTGGCACCTGGTGAGCCAATTCACTAAGGCAGCTTGTGCTTCTAAGGATCATTCCCATGGCTTGTATTATGGCATGCCTCACTCTCTAAGACCATACCGTGCCTCCCTTTTGATAGGAGCGTCTCATGTCTCGAGCAGGGCATGTGTCTTGATTCAACACAATAATCGGTTTTAGTCCACAATGACCATCATTAGGAGAGTGGCGTAAACTTTTGGCAATTTATCACGGGTGATCGGCGCTTTTGGACATTTTTCACATGATATTCCTTTTATCAGTAAATTCTAGCACAAAGTCTCCGACACCACTCCAAATCAAGTTTAGTCAGTTCATATCTCATCCCTCATGCTTCTCTCTATATCACAATGTTTACTTACATGCTTTTTCATGAATGCGGAATAGTCGGACTGTGAAATTCTTCCCATTTAATTTGAAAAATGCCCTCGTTGAGGATTATTCTATTATTTCCTTAGATTCACCTAACCATCACCACCTCTCTCTATGTCATATGCAAACAACCAATGCTTGCCCACCAGTCACTCGCTGTCATTTCCTTGTGTGCCACCCCAACACTGCCTCTCCCTAGGCTTTACGTGAATGGCCTACACTTGTATCGTTCATATCACATTTCTCACTCTTCCTAGACATTATAGAGTTTACTATGGGCCAAGATGCTAAGGTCCGAGAAAAGTTTCCCAGAGGAAAAAGTAGGTTTCGAGAAAGGGTTTGGAAAAATTGAAGAGAGTTGGTTTCAAACTAACAAATTCAATGGATTCATTGAAAAAAATCGTATTCTTAATGGATGAGAGTAAAATAAAAAATAAAAAATTGAAGGAGAGTAACAACTATATTCATATAATTTTCATTCTAGCATTATAGGATGCTACTTTTATTTAGTCAAGGGCTTTGAATCCTTGGACACCCACTAAGGCTACATTTAACAGTTGAGATAAAATTCAGAATATGATAAAGTTTATCATATCCTGCATTTGATGTCAGCTCAAGATATGATATAGTTAGATATAAGATGAATATAGCCCGGTGGAAGAAAAGTGGATAGTATTTCAAATATTCATAATAAAAAAGTTATTTTTCTTGAATAAGAAATTTTTTTAATTAATACAATTAAAATTATGCTTCAATATATATAAAATATAAGAAATTCAAATTAACAAAAAATAACATTTTAGTTTTTTAATTTAATCTTGTTTTTATTTATATATTCGAATTTAATTCTATCTTATAATGTAAATTCGAATATATAAACATAAATATATATTTATATTTATTATATAGTTTAGGTATTTTAGTATTTTAGTATTATTAATACAATTTACTATTTAATAAAATTTTATTAGAGAATTATGGAAGGGATATGATAAATTCTATTCTCTAATGAAATTTTATTAAATAATAAACTGTACTAAAATATCTAAAATAAATAATAAAAATAAATATATATTTATATGTTGAATTTATATTATAAGACATAATTAAATTCGAATATATACATAAAAACATGATTAAATTAGGAAAAAACTCATTTTTTTAAATTTCTTATATTAGAATTCAAATATAATTTATATTGAAATATAATCTTAATTTTATTAATTAAAGAAGCTTGTTATTCGAGAAAAATAACTTTTCTATAATGGTTATAAAGAATCTTATATACCTTTATCCCATATCCCCTCATAGGATAATTCTATTTAGCCTATACTTTTCTATTATGGTTGTAAAGAATCTTACATACCTTTATCCTACCTCCCCTCATAGAATAATTTTATTCAGTTTATATCCTTTTCATATCTGAGTTTATCTTTTCTTTCTTGAGCATCAAAGGTAGGATATGATAAATTTTATCATATCATGAATTTTATCTTGATTACCAAACATTGCATTGTTTTTTTTATCTACATTGGTCTTAGATTTAGTGGACTTTTTTAGCTTCTCCAACCTTCAGGATTTCGTTGCCCAAATCAAGAGGATAAATATCTAGACTCAGAGAGAATGATAACCAAAGCATGAGCTATAGCGAATTACCTAGAGGGGAAAAAAAGGGTAAATGGAGGGCCTGTTCAGAGTGTAAATTTAACTTAAAAGAGCAACGCTTCCCCAGGCCAAATTTTGCTAGAAAAAGGAGGAGCGTGACTTAGGTCCATCGGGCCCCAATCCAGCCAAACCGACCGCTCGATCAGAGTAACAAGGCCACTGGCCCATCAAGCTTCGCACGCTGGGTTTGTGGAGAAGACGAGCGGGGCTGAGGATGAATAGGTGTTTTAGGGTTTCCGATGCTCAATGACAAATGGGGTAGAGTGGATCAGGTAACAATTTTCTATTATGGAGATTTTTCTATGTGGGAAGCGCATTGTTGCATAGACTCCACATAAAAAACTTAATCTTGGGTAGGTGTGAAATTGACAAAACAATTTCTACAAAATTTTGGGAGGCTGTTATAATGAGGATGCCTAGTTTCAGTAGTTTGTGTTACTATAAGAGATTGCTTAGTAGATTTTGTTGTACTTGCATTTAACTGAGTAGGATCTAGAACCATTCCTAGTCCAAATTAGTTAATTTCCCCATGGTAGAGTGGAATAGCAAGGTATTCATTTACTAGGTCTTCATAAAAAAAGTTGATAACATTAGCATTTTTTCCTTTTCAGTCTTTAAGATGAATGCGAACAATCCTGATTCAATTGGCTTACACTTCACAGAATCTGATTCCCATACTTTTCTCATCATATCAAGTAGAGCTTGAATATATATATTTGGCTTGGAATATAGTTTTTCGATGAGTGCTAAGTCACACTCTCTTATTTTATATAATGGAATATCATCCATTAGCACAACTTCTTTCTCCTTCGACCACAAATTTCCTAATCTCTTACATAATGCATCTATTCTCATTTCTTTTTCTCCCCCTACTTCTGTACTGACTTTCTTAACACTGGATTAGAATATACCTATAAAATATGGAGTTTCTAATTTGAAATTTTGTATGACAGTGCTAGTAGCAACCCAAAAGGTAACATCGAAGGGGTAATGTTGAAGATGACTTTGGGCGACAAAATTAAGGGCCAATAGAATATGGTTCCTAGACAGAATGGTGAAGAAGTCAACGAATTAGTAAGTTAAGTGACTGCTACGTGACTGTTGAGGGCTGGATTGAAGCGATTTCTAGATAGAAGCACTAATGGTTGGTTTGTTGGTTTTTTTTTGGGAGGAAACTTGCTGAGTTTGGTAGGGGTGAGCTGTATTGGCAAGACACTCGCACCATACCGAGCAGATGGTGCTCTTGTAAGTTTTTGGAAAAGACAATTTACTGGGAATCGCCTGGGATGAGATTCACAAACCACAAAAGGCAATTGGTGAACTCCTATGCTAGATCATGGGGGGATTTGTCGATTCCCATTGTGAGGGAAAATGGGTGAAAAAAGTTGGGTTCGGGGTGAATAGCAGGACGAAGGTAGCGATGCAAAGGGAATTGATGAAGAAATTTGGTATAGGGTTAGGGTTTTTTCTTTTGTGTCTAGACCTATATATTTCAATTGCTACCCAAATTTTATCATTTGGATGAAAGATCCAAATGTTATGAGAAAATGTGGTTAATATAAAACCTCAATATTAGTCATAATTGAAGGATCTCATAATCTAGATTATTATATAAAATCTTTTACAAGGTCATGTCACTAACAATTGATCCAAGAACAGATAAGTGAGATTCTGAAGGATGAGAAGCCATTTCGTTATGTGCAAATGCTAAAGAAAAAAACTTGGTAGAGTCAATAACAATTAGATAGAACGAAATTCAACTTCCAAGAAAAGTGGAATTTTCAATTAGAAAATGTTCGGAGACCTACAAAACAATGAAGAAATTGAAAAAATTATTGAATATGAAGATGGAGAAAAAGATAATAAGTTTAATAAAAGTAGAAAGATGAAAAACTGAATATTGCATAATTGAATGAAGGAAAGATATCTACAACTATTTCATGTAAAATGCCTTCTAGTCATTATGCTCATCTTCCTAGAAACAAATCATCAGAGAATAATCTGTGATAGAATTAGGAAATTGAAGACGAAGTCATACATCATTCTTACAAATTAATCCTATATTGTAAGGAAAGAGAATCCACAATTATTCATCTTAGCAAAGGTAGGATGCCCCCAAGGCCAATCGCCCCTGCGTTTTTTCAGATTTTGAAATGAACATATACATTTTCTTATAAATAGACCACAAAGGTATTAAGAAAAGAATGAGAGAAAAAGAATATGATTTGTGGAAACATGCATTCCAAGAAAGAGAAAGGTTTTCGAGAACAATGGTATGCAGAAATAGAGAAAAAGAAAGCGAATCTAAAAAAAATTCTTTTATTGGTTTCTACCCAGAGTGGGCAAAATAGGGAAGTGTAAATAACATAGAAAATTCCGATAAGGAAAAAAATAACAAAGAAAATCATTATGCAACTTATACTATGGTAGATGGGAAACCCAAAAGACCAATCCATCCACTTTCGGTTGAATTAGAACTAGAAGAGAACACTAGAGCATCGCCATGCAACACTACATAAAAAATGGGAAAAAATTACCTAAAACTCGAAACTTTGCCCAAAGTGACAAATTTACCCTAATTTTTTATTTTTGTAATATGAAAAATCCTGAAATTTGCCAATCATGACACATTTACTCCAAACTTTTTTTTGTGACACAAAAAATTCTGAACTTTCGTTCGTGTGACACATTTACCTTAAATTATAGGGTATTTTGGTCATTTTACTTTTTAAATTTTTTTTCTTTTTTTCTTCATCTTCTTTCTTCCCTCCGCCGGCCATGGCGGAGGGAAGCCAGCGTCCGACGAGGGCAGCCCTAGCCAGCCCAGGCGAGGGTGACCCTCGCCGGACGCCGGTGAGGGCAGCCCTCATGGGACGCTGGCTTCCCTCCGCCGGCCTGAGGGAAGAGAGAAGAAGAAGAAAAAAAGAAAAAAAGGAAAAGGAAAAGGAAAAACATAATAAATAAGATGAAAATGCCTTTAATAGGGTAAATGTGTCACAATTTGCAAAGTTTGGGGTTTTTCATGTCATAAAAAAAAAGTTTGGGGCAAATTTGTCATTTTGGGCAAAGTTTGGGGTTTTTGGTGGTCTTTTCTTTAAAAAAAAAAATGCTGTTCGGCGATGCTTGTTTAAGCATGCATCTTGTCATGATAAAGTTTTCATTTTATGTACAAAGTCTATCACTATTGATCTTACTATAGCGACATAATTCAAGACCACTTAATTACTTGCTAGTACTTATATATTTTTGGAAATGTTTTAAGTTTTAATCACTCTATATTGGTAGTATTTCAACAGAGTATGCGTTAGGAAAAGTTCATTGACAAAAGCCGACCGGCACTAGAACTCTATAAGCCCCTATAAAATCAGAAGCTTTAAAAATTAGTTCTATACCACCGAACAATCAAAAACCCTAAATCACAAAATGTGAAGACTTAAGCGATTAAGAAGATAAAGAGGATGCATAGAGGAATGTAGAGAAGTGGAGAAGAGAGGAATTTGAGAAATCAAGAGGATGATTTCACTCCACGGCGAAATTACATCCATCAAAGCAACAAACATTTAGTTGCCTACTGATATTAGCAAAACTAGAAATAAAGGAAAATAGGATGAAAATAGGGATTGCAACAATTATAATGCCAAAGGGACTTCTCAATCCTTGGCAAGCGCTTGAGCCCAATATAAACGTCTCTCCACGGAGCCCATCAACCTATCATTCCGGCCGCTAAGTCTGTCGAACTCCTCACCCCTTGAACTGAGGAATAAACTCTGAAAATAGTTGGTGAATGTAATCATAATCCAAGTTCAACCATTGGATTAGCAGCTGAAAACCAGCTTGGACTACTCAATTTTCTTTTATCCAATGTGCTTTTTCAACATAGACATGAAATGATGATGAATTTGAGCTGTTGCTGACATAGTCAGGCAATATGCAACCTTCTCCACTATTCTCTCTACTAGAAAAGGGCCACAGTACTTAGGGATGAGCTTGTGAGATTATCAGGGTCTTTGCTCATAGGGTTTTAGTCTTTAAGTATACCATTTCTCCTTCTGCTAAATACCTCTCCACCCTTTTCTTTTTTGCATAATGTGACATCTCGATTTTACAATTCTAATTTTAACAAATTGAGACGGGCATTTCGTTGGCACGCATATAGTTCCTTTCCTTGAGTTGGCCACTCATGTGAAAATTAGTCTATCAGGTGAAGCCGTTAAGAGATTCTAATGCATCAGACTTGAAAATTTGATCAGGAATCGACCTTTGACCGAGATAATCTGCAAAGGTCATTATGGCACAAATAAAAATCGATTAGAGATCAAAGGTAGGTCGACTCGACAGAGAGGCATGTGATCAGGTGTGGGTGATTCCACCAGATTGCATAATTCTTGTCGATCGGCTAGTATCGTGCCAAAGTGAAATTAACCGTGAAATTGTGATCGAATTCAGAAATTGGAAATCACGGTATGTCATAAATCATTTTAGGATCATTGACTCATCTTTGGAAGATTTTTCATGCAATCAGAGTTTTTTCAGCAATTAAATCAGGGAATGGCTAATTTGGCTCGAGAAATTAGTAGGCCGGCCTTCGGTTGTTCTTTTGGGAGTTAAGTTGGTTATACGAACAAGTGAATATGTGAATTGAAGTGTAGTGACATTGAATTAATTTTACGGACTTCAATTTGATTCAATTTGAAAAGAATCGAGTGGAATTGAAGAAATTGTTGTACAAGATTCTATGCCTTGGCGGAAAATGAAATTGAACCTATTGGACTGAGGTTGTGGGAGGTTGAAGTTAGTGGATTGTGACATCACAAGTGATGTCATAGGGTGGGGCAAGATGAGCTAGAGTGGTGACACTTGGAGGGTAGAGATTGAATCCCAAAAAGGTGGGATGTCACTTCCCCCTTGTCTCCATCATCTTCAAGCTTGGAAGAGAGAGAGAGAGAGGGAGAGGAACAGCTGTTTTGAACCAGCGAACCCAACTCCCCTTCATCCGCCCTTCGCTCGCTCGCTCGTCGCCGCTTGCCGTTCGTCGCCGGAGCTCGCCGTCACCGCTCGTTCGCGCACGACTGTGCGCTGTCCCACGTGCGAGCTGCCCCGCCTTTGCCCGTGAGTTCCAGTCTGTTGTCCGCCGTCCCACAGTTGCTGCTCGATGTCACGGCACCTCGCTGAAGTCTCCATCGCTGCTGTTCCTCCGCCCGAGCCACTACCGGTCATTACTCGAGCTGCCGCCTCTCTCTTCCGCCGGTTTCGCGTCCAACCAACCGTTGTGCCGCCTTCCTCCAAGCTTGGTCAGTGGCTGGAAGTTCCAGTGAGATTCGGCCCTTTCAAGCTTGATTTGGTCGCATTTTGGTTCTCATTTGGTGTTGATCTGTGTAGGTTTGTCATCGGCATCGTCGTGCTCTTCGCCAGAGACTCATCGGAAAGCAATTCCAGTGAGTTTAGCTCACTAAGCCTTGATTAGAGGGTTAATGATACCTTAAGTGTGTTTAGCTTAGGTTGATTGATATTAGGTGGTTAGATTAGTTTATTTAGTTGTGGATTAGATTAAGGTGATTAATTAAGATAAAGTATGTTTAGTTTAAAGTTAAGTAGGTTTATTTTAATATAAGCCTTGATGTGACTTAAAGGGATTTGTTTCTGATTTAATCGAAATCATTGGATTATTTTATAATATATTATATTCCGAAAATTATTAAAATATTATTTTAAAAAATTCGAAAAATTATTTTTGATCCCAATTGCTCAAAATTTCGTGCTGATCGCTGCTGTATATTTAGAATTTGAAATTGATGAGTGGTTAATGCAAATTGAGTGTTGAATATGGAAAATATGGATTTTATTTAGAAAATCTCAAATTTCGGGTTTGGCATCGAAATTGGATTTTTAAAGATTAATATTATAATTGGGATATGTGAGTGATGTGCAAAGTACCTTGGGTTGATTATGAGTTGTTGTATGGTAATTAAGAGGAATTGTCTTGAGCTATTGAGCTGGAATTGTCCCTATATAGGATGCCCCCATACAACGGATGCGGGTCGCAGTTGATTCTGGGCCCATGCTCCTTCGGCAACGCCGTCGATGTACTGACGAAGCCGCGCTCTAAGGTGGGGAGGCGATGCCTGGCTATATGTTAGTAAATAGCCGAACTACGAGTAGGCTATGCCATTGTGTGACAGTGAATAATAATTTGGAACGCTTGCTGTGATTGCGAAATTAAGTGAAATTGATTGTGTTCCAACGGTTTAAGTTCCTATTATTACCTGTGATTGAGTGATATTAATTGTACTAATCTGCAGGAAGGTAAGAAGGCGAGGTAAGTCTTATGTGCTATGTGGCTAGACCACTCTAGGGCGTATTTTCTTTCTAATAGGGGTTTAGGAGGGGTGAACTTGCTGAGACAATGTCTCACCCCATTGTGAAAAATATTACAAGGCCGTAGATGGCAGGACCTCCGGAGAAGAATGGCATCCCAGTGCAGATTATCGAGCAGGTGCACAACTTTCCTGATCCTGGGAGCCATTGGGTCTACGAGCTGATCACGACCACTGTATGGATTCAGGAGACCGAGGATGTTAGGGTACCACATAGGTTGAGGGCATAGTTCCGTTTTAGAGCTAATAGCTTTAAGATTGGTCCACTCGATAGTTTTGATATTCCACTGGCCATGATGGATGCTATTTTGAGTGAAGGTGTAGCTGACCTTCCTTATGGTAGGGTGGACAACCCTTCGTCTCCGGACCCGGTGCAGTCATATGTGGAAGATGTGGGATCGATGAACGAGTCCGACTAGTAGTTATAGGATTATTCCTCTTTTTGCCGGATCGATCCATGTAGTGTAAACTGACTCTTTTTTATGCACATAAACTCTGACCCATTTTTGGTGCATATAGTCTCTTGATCATGTTGGTGTATGTAAACCCTGGAATGATGATATATGAAAGTATGTTGGTTTGATTTTGAATTGATTTTTCCTGCTTCCTATCCCATAAGTTTTGTAAGGGATTTCTTAGTACATTCCGCATGCGCATAATAAATGAATGGGGTCGGCGACACTACCTGGAAATGTCGCATTTACATGACCATGACGGGTTGTTCACATGTCTCAGGGTTCGGGGCGTGACACATAATGCTTCACTCGACTCTGAGGCTTAGTCAAGTTTTCTTTTAGGAGCTACTGCATTGATGGGTGACACCACATGAATGTCAAGCCCTATTGTTGGTGGGGAAGAACCATACAAATTCTAAAATGTAGTTGTCTGGATGCTAGCACCAAAGGTGATATTGCACCAATATCTAGCCAAGGATAACCATTGATTCCAGCTATTTGGGTGAGCAAAATGCATACTCCTCAAGTAAGTCTCCATATAAGTAAGTCTCCATATACTGATTGAGTCTCTCGATTTTCCCCTTTGGTTGGGGTTATAAGATGCAACTGTGTTATCATCAGCTTAAAGGTTTCTTGCCAAAGTAAACTAGTAAATATCTTGTCTCTACAATTACAATGCAACTCATAAACATTGTTGAGGAACAACTTGGCCACTTCTAGTGCTGTAAAATGATGAGACAAGGGCATAAAGGGATCATATGTGCCGAAGCATTGGGCAGTAAACACCATCTAACTAACATGTTAGTTTAGTCAGAATGTGGGTCTAATAAATACATACATATGTATGTCTCTAGGGTCAGTATTTGATTTCTTTATATCAATTGCATGGCCATTGAGCTTTTGCTTCTAGAGCTTGGAAATTCTCACAATTATAATGTAGTTTTCTAGCTATTATTCTGTCAATATGTGATTATCGAGTTATTCCTTCATGTAAAACCTTCTTGATGTGACTTCGTATTGGGTGGCTCTGGTGATAAGGATGTTGCTCTATCCACATCTCATGAGGTAGAGTGTATGAATTTCAAGGCAGAAGAGTACTAAAAGTGTTAAAAGTTATTAACGGTACTAACTTTAGTATCAAAAGTTTTTACTGGTGTTGCGACCAATTTTTTCGGGGTGTGAACCACCTAGGATTTGGCTAATGGATTGTTAAGCCTAAACTTAACTCGGGCTCTCCCAAGCCCATACCAATTCGCGACTTAGATTCGAGTTCTTAACATGCAATTGATTTTCAATTAGAAGTCGCCACTGATCTATTTTAGATGGGTCAATTAGAAACCCAAGTAAAGTAATGGGAGATTTACTTTACTCCTACGAATCAGATATTATGGGTACGGGAACTTGGTTACACTAGATTTCTCTAATGCCCTTTCGGTACCTTTATCTTTTATTTTGAAAAAATTGTTTGGCAAAGCAACTTGAATTGATTTTAATTCCTTAACATGTGAGGTGACCATGCAGGTACGCAAACCACCAATTTAACACTCAAGAAAGTAAATGAATAAATTGCAGGACTTACCCCTCATAGCAACGAAAGCATCTGCGTTGTTAGTTTAGAATTCACATCAGCAGTCCTAAATATAATTTCTAATTAACACGCAATTTTTGTTTTTTTTTTCACTTAATTAATGAAAATCATGCAATATGCAATGCATGCCACTAATTTAACATGAAATGATATGACATGGCAACATGACTTAGCTATATGACCTAAGCAATATGACATAACTAAGCATGTAGTCTATCCTAAGCATGAGATGATTTATTCTAAATAATTTTTTAATTTTCCATGAGATTCGAAATTAAAGAAATGCAACACTTAAATATGCAATCTAAATTAATCTAATGACCTAATTCTAATGACGGGCAATTTCTAATTAAATGCATCTAACAAAAATCATTAAATGACGTGCATTGTATGAAACTAATTCTATATAATGTGCACATGATTTTTATTTTCCTAATAAACATGCAATCTATTTAGGAGAAATTATCTAAACCTATAATATGCAATCTTAACATGCAATCACGTGCAAAGAATGCCCTAATTCTATATGACATATGCATAATGACTTTTTTTGTGTTTTTCCTTTTTTTTTTTTTTTTTTTTAAATTTCAAAATTAATAATTACCAAATAATTAAACATGCAATCCAAGTTTTAAAAAAAACTAGCAACCTAAATTAATTGATTTGATTTTTTTTTTTTTGAAAATTCGAAATAAAATACCTATTATGAACATGCAAACCCTAAAACTAATTTTTTTTTAAAGAAAACTAATTTAAGTAAAACCACAACAAATCAAGCCATATTGATACTCAAATCGACAAATCATATCTTGAACATGAGAGCGGGTTGGCCAATTTCACATAAATCATGAATCGGATCTCGAGCGGGAGATCGGATTGGCAATTTTTTTAAGTAATTGCGAGTCAGATTTCGAGTTTGAAAATCGGACTGACAATCACTAATTTCGGATTTCGAGTTTGAAAATCGGACTAACAATCACTAATTTCAAGGCAATTTTATATCATGGAATTTCAATTTCACATTAAAGGAATAATTACACTAAAAAGATAAAATAAAATAGCAAAAATAATAAAACAAAAATAAGATAAAGAAAATACCTAAATTTTCTTTTGCTTTTCTCTTTTTTTTTCTTTTCTTTTTTTTTTTGAAAAAGAAAAAGAAAAATAAATTTGGTGGCCGGTCCGGCGAGGGGAAATCACTGGCTAGGGTTTCGGCGAGGGCACCGGGAGCGGTGCGACGGCGGCACAGCAACAGGAGCTTAAGGGATCGGCGCGGCGGCGTCGCGGGTCTAGCTGGGCGCGGGCATCGCAGGCGAGGGACTCCGAGCGCGGGCTGAAGATCAGATCGTGGCTACCGCGGGGACCTCGGATCTGCAGGTGCGGTGGTCTTCGGCTGAGGCGGAACGCGGCGAGACCAGAGGGAGCGGCAGCAGCGTCGGGGAAAGGCAGAGGCGTCGTGAGCGGCGCTGGGTCGTGGCTTCACGAGGGGAAGGTAGCTGGGCGTCGGGGCACGGACTCCTGTGGATCGTCGCTCTGGTGGCGCAAATCAGCAGTTGCGGAGGCGAATCGGTGGCGGAGGATCGGGTCGCGGCTGCCGTCGCGATGGAGCAGGGGAGGCTCGTGGGTCGCCGACGCGGGTGATGCCGGCGCAGTCGAGGGCTGGTTCGGGGACGGCGATAGGCGAATCGGCGACGAGCTCTGGTGGCGTCGGTCGCGGCTCCGGTGGCGTCAATCGTGGCTCCGGTGCCGACATGAGTACGGCACCTGGCGCGGTCGGGGGTCCCCCGAGGAAGGCGAGCAGTTGCCGAACTAGGGTTTCACCCCTTTTTTTTCCACTTTTTCTCTCACTTTTTCTCTCTCTTACCTCACTTTTCACTTTTTGCTTTTGTGCTTTTTCACTTGACGGAAGGGACCCCCTTTTTTCCCACCGTACGCAACTCTTTTATACACCCAAAAGAATGTCTCTTTGCAGTATATTTCATTGCCAATTTTGTTCGTGTAAAATTCCATTGAATATATCATTTCACCTACCCGATCAAAAAATTCCCCTTTTGCGAAAAAATGCATCTCCTAGTGTATATTACCTAAATATGAAAAATCTTAACAAAATATAACAAAGAACAAAAAAAATAAAATTTTCCTAAACTATATGCCATGTGATTATGATTTTTTATTTTTTATTTTTTATTTTTTATTTAGCAAAAATTAACCCCAAAAATTTAGGTGTCAACAACTGGATTACATAAATGTCAAATCGGACAAAAAATGATATTTGAGTGCCAACGTCGAGAAATTTCAATAAAATATAATACATGGCTTTCATAATTAAATTTTATATGTCTTGGCATATTATTTAAAAAATCTAGTTCACATGGCGTGCTTGATACTGAAGTGATCAATTTTTAATAACATCTAACACTGAAGTGATCATTTTAAACAAAATTTGGCACTCAAACAATCACTATTAACAATTTTTAGAGATGTCATTTTGTGACATCCTGGATTTTCAATCCTATTTTCAATTGAATAAATTGGGTTTTTCATCGACGTGTCTATAGTATTATTTTTAGAGCTAATCACTCATAAGATAACTAGACTATCTGAGAAAGTCAATAAGAGATTTTAATGTAATAGACTTGGTCGACTACTCGACCATGCTCATTTGCAAGAGATCATTACAGCACAGTAAAGATCGATTAGGGATCAAGGATAGGTCGATTCGACTGAAAGGTATAGTTAAACGTGGGTGATTCCACCAAATTCAAAAGTTCTTGTCAATCGGCAGTAGACTGATTTTTTTGTCGTTTTGGTACCCTGTGTCCGTATTTGAAACCTTGAGATTTTCAAGACTACCGAGAGTTATCAATGTGTCGAAGAGGTTCATTATGGCTCGAAGAAAATCGACCACGGGTCATTTGCACTAAAAATTTCTGAAAGCTATCCAGTAGCCTAAGTCACGCTAAAATCGCGCCAGAGTGAAATTAACTGCGATTTCAGAAATTGAAAGTTCTGTTATGTCACAAGTCATTTTAGAAACGTCAACTCATCTTCTGCAAACTGAGATTTTTGGCGAAAAGTCGAGATAGGGCCGTTTTTGTCCAAAAAATTCCGATGACCTTTTTTTATTGCAAAATTGAGATGCAAGTAGGTTTTATTGGCGAGGAAAAATGTCAATTGGATCGAGGGTATAATTGTTAAATTTATATAGGCCCAATTGAGTTGAATCAAGTGAGGATTGAATCCAATTTGGGGAAAATTCAATCAAAATTCGTAGCTTCCCCATGGACACCACTTTTGGACCATTTCAAGAGCTTCCTAGACAAGCTTGATGGCTGGAAATTGCTAAGGAAACCAGCTGGATGTGGTAGAGAAGACCAAGGTGGCTCCCTCCAAAGCCCAAAGTTGTCCCTTCTCCTTCCCCCTCCATTTCCGTTGAGCACCCCCCATCTCTAGCATCCTTGAAGCTCTGAAAAACCCAGAAAATCAAGCAGCCAAGCCTCCCTGCCTGTTGGACTGCCAGCACGCCACCGTCGCGCCACCGGAGCCTGTTTGTCGTCCACCCGCTCGCACGCTAAACCCACACTTCCCTGGTTGCCATTCTGCCTCCGTCGTGACCCTAGGACATCCCTCAAACCAGTCGCATCTTCCCCGTCATTGTTGGAGCCGCTTAGTTGCCCGCCAAGCTACCGGAAGCCCACCGCAGCCCATCAGCCACCTACTGTCGCCATTTCCAGCCCATCCATCTGCTCAGCTCTCTCCTTGGCCCACCAAGCAGAACCAAGACCCTCTGGATTTTCAGCCACTATTTGGCCTACCTTGGTGCCCTTCCGGACCTCGAAAGGCGCACTCGCTTTGGAGTTTATCGATTCTATTTGCGTCCTTGTTGTTGTGGTCTAAGCAGATCGTTAATCAAGTGAGTTTAACTCACTTATCCTTACTTAGTAATTTAATGACACTTAAGGATTTATTAGTTTAGGCTAAGCTAGGATTAGGTGATTAGTTAGAATGGATTAGTGATTTAATTGTTTGTTATTGCATGTTAGGTGGTTAGGATCGCACAATTAGCAAGTGGATAGGCCATATTATTTATTTAGATAGGTTCGAAAATTTTCCAAACCCGAATCGGTATTTAATTAGACTTTTCTGGCCTAAGTGTGCATTTTTGCTATTTATTAGTATTTAATAATTATTTTCCATCATTATTTAATTAATTAATTATTTTTTCGAAAATTAGATCGGGATAGCCAGTGACCGGAATTTCGTGCTGAATGCACTGTTGTGGTTGGTTTATTTATATGACTGTTAATTTGTGCAATTTGAGTGTGATTTGTGATTTTGGGTATTTGTCTCAAAATTTGTTATTTTCAGTAATCAATAGAAAATACCAGGCGTCGGTTTACAATGACAAAAATGTTTTTTTGGACTGTGGAAATGAGTGGGATTTTCACAAGTGGAAATATTGTATTTTGTTAAGACCGATTATGTACCCACACACAATTATTTTTGTCAAGGAATGATAAAAATGGTTGCATTCTCATATGGTGAGAACAATATATTATATTAGCTTATGGGTTTTGATATGTCAGCTTAACGTGAATAGTATACTTTATCAGCTTAGAGTGAGCATCATGGGTATACTATATTAGCCCGATGGTTGGTATGTCAGCTTAGCGATAGCAGTATACCGGTATACTATATCAGCTTGATGGTTTGATATGTCAGCTTAGCGAAAGTAATACACCTTAGTAACTTCTAGTGAGCATTATTAGTATACTATATCCATCTGCGGGCTCGATATATTAGTTTAGAGGGAGCAGTATACTATTAATCAGCTTAGTGCGAGCTATACTATCTATTATCAACTTAGAATGAGAAGTCCTGATATAATCGGACTTTATAGATAATATTGAGTGGGTCGACCAAGGGAAGGGTGATAACATGTAATTGACTGAATCGATGATCGATGATTCGATCCGATTTGAGGAATTGAAATGTTGTAATGATTGGTTGAGTTTTTGAATGAAACTGATTGCAGGAAGAAGTAGAGGCAAAGATAAGCCTTCTCCTCATGTTTGCACTTAGGCAGCCCTTGGGGTGTATTTTCTTCCTAATTAGGTCTTAGGAGATTGAACCTACTGAGATGTCGTCTCACTCCGTCATGAGATAACATTTTCAAGTCCCTAGATGACAACTCCTCCTGAGCATTTTGGTTAGCCAAAGAAGGTCACGAAACAGAAGTGTTTCATTCCGCTTCATAGAAACCCAAGGGGGTGTGTATATGAGTTAGTGAGGTCCATGGTCTAGGTTGATGCGAGTCTATCTAAAAAGGTGCCCCATTGATACAGATCATGGTATCGTCAGAAGCGGAATGAATAGAGAGATGGGCCCATATCGGAGTCTGAAGTTTCTATATATATATTGAAGGTTGTTTTTGGAAAAGGCACAGTATATCCTAGTGGAGGTTCGGTGGTAAACCCGGTAGACCCAGATCTTGCAGATCCAGGAACTCTGGTGCATTCAACTGAAGGCTCAAATGTGAGTGAGGAGGTGGAGGAAGAGGACCTGTAGTTTTATGAAACCCACATTGTTTTGCATACCTTGTTTGTATATATATCGAATAGTTGTATAAGACTTAGTTGATATGTATATATTAAGGTGTGTTTTTTTTTTTGAAAAAAATTTATGGCCCTACTTTCCTATTTTATCTTGTTGTTGTCTGGGGATTTAATTATTTGCTTCCGAATGTACATCTAAAATGAATGGATCCGCCATGTGTCCTGGGATGTCGCTATTTAATTGATCACTGAGGGATGGGCATGCACTCAAAGGACTGAGATGTGACACATTTAGGGGTTAGGAAAAAACCACCAAAAATTCCAAATTTTGCTCAAAGTGATAAATTTACCCAAAACTTTTTTTTTTGTGACAGAAAAAATCCCAAACTTTGCCAACCGTGACACATTTAGCCCAAACTTTTTTTCGTGACATAAAAAACATTGGATTTTTATTTGTGTGACACATTTACCCTAAATTAAAAGGGCATTTTAGTCTTTTTACATTTTAAAATTTTTTTCTTTTTTTTTTCCTCTTCTCCCTTCTCTCTGTCGGCCATGACGAATCTAGTGGAGGGAAGCCGGCGTCTAGTAAGGGCTGCCTTAGTCGGAGTCGGGCGAGGGTCGCCCTCACTGGACGCCGACACCCTCGCTCGACACTGGCTTCCCTATGCCAGCTGGCTGAGGGAAGAAAGAAGAAGAAGAAAAAAAAAAACAAAAAACAAAAAAAAGACGAAAATGCCCTTAATTGGGTAAATGTGTAATAGTTTGCAAAGTTTGTGGTTTTTCATGTCACAAAAAAAAGTTTGGAGGTAACTTTGTCACTTTAAACAAAATTTGGGGGTTTTTTGTGGTCTTTTCCCTATGAGTTATATGTTGATTGGGCATGCTGGCAACTCATGTAGGGTTGAGAAATTAATAAAATACGGTCACGTTGGATTTTTGAGGATCAAGATCGAAGTTGGCACCTAAGTGATTGTTTAAAGATAATGACACTTAAATTGATCCCAAAAAACCTTTTGACACTAAAGTGAGTGCCGTATATAATTTGACACTTCTAATGTCATTCTCCCATGGATTTCATTAAAGCCTTGGGGATTTGTATTAGGCTAGTTTACCCTGTCCTAAGTGAGGGATTTGTCCCCTTGCAATTGAGTTTGGAATTAATAAAACAAGGATATCTTCCACGTCATCATGCTCATCTATCCTAGATATAGATAATGAGAGAATAGTTCGTGATAAAATTAAACAGAAGATCAAGTAATACATCCTTGTCATAGGATAAGATCGTATATTGCTAGAAAAAGAAGCACACGACTACGCACTTTAACAGAGGTAAAATACCCCAAGGCCAAGCACGCCAACTTTTCAGATTTTGACATTAACAAATTGACATTTTCTTTTAAATTATGCCACAAAAGCCAAAAAGAAGATTTCGTTTCAGAAATGATTGAGGAATTAAGAAAATGATTTTCAGAAACAAACATTCAAAGAGAAAAAAAGGTTTTCCAAGAACAGTGGAATGCATAAATAGAGAAAGAGAAATTAAATCTAAGTTCCTTTGATTGGTTTTTACTAGAGTGACTTAAGGAAGTATAAATAACCAAAAAAAGTTCTCAAGTCATTCATTGATAGTATCAGTACTTGGAGACGCTGTAAACTACTTGTGCGCAAATTATTGAAATTATTCAAACCTATTAAGCAAATCTAACATTTACTGGCAATATCAATTTCGAACTATTTATTTCCACATCTATAGGGTAGTTTTGTCATCATAAAAAAAGGAAAAATTTGTTAGGAAAATATCTCTAAGGAATTTTGATGATTCCAAAACTATCATTGATTAAATATTTTTACGTAATAATTGTATATTTTTGTCCTTATGACGAGGTGATAATTCCTTGAGGACTATGATAATATTGATGGTTTTCGTGAGCTCAGTGGAGATAGATTACAAGAATGGGGATCTTAACAAGAGGAGAACAAGTCAAATACATGAGGATTTTAAAAGGACTTGAAAGCACCATGGCCAATCTGTCATCAATGTAAAGTCTTTGGAAGCTAACATACTCGAGAATTATTGGATGATTAATCACAAGTCATTCCATATGGTTTGACCATGCGTAGCACCAACAGACTGGTGGTAAGGAGCACATGCTATCATCAGGTGATAAGGAGCATTGCATTGTGCTCATATCGTCTTGAAAGGTGTTAGTAAACGAGTGCATTTGCATATGACCATTGAATAGGTAGGATATTGCCGTTAACAGGCTGAGAATTCGTAGCAAGAGAACCGGAAATGAGTCACAGAACCAATCAACAGTTTTGGTCAAACAGTCCAAGATACATTGACGTAATAGCGGTTAGCGGACTTCATTTTCGGAAACCGTGCCATTGTTTGTAGGATTGTTGGGCGATCTAGACCTCATCGACGGACATAATGAACTCCAAAGAGCTTTCAACTCCTCAAAAGCAACTCCAACGGATAAATTGAAGATGTCTATATAAAGATGATCAAAGAAGCTAAAACGATTGAACAGAAAAATTGAGAAAGATTGTTTTGTTGTTATCATCTCTCTATTTTGATAAAACTGCTCTACTGTTTGTTTATTACTCTCATTATAGTGATAAGAGGAAGTGTATAAGAGTGATAGTAGTTCTTGTGTCCTAATAGTGTGATCAATCTTGTAATAAAAGTAGTACATGTTGATTGTAATTTCTCTTGAAGATTACTAGAGGATTCTAGCCCATGTTGAAGCTATTACCCAAGAGAGTAGATGTAAACTTGGGGCTACTTTCTATCTGTTCATTATCGCTTCTAGCTGTATGATAGAAGCACTTGCTTTCTTAAAATAGTTAATAAGTTCTTATTGCTGTCAAAATAGATTCTTTTACTTCTACGAGAAAAAACTATTAATGTTTTCAATTAACCTATTCATCCCATAAACTAAGTTGTATTATTAGCCTCAATAGTTTTATGCAGATGGCAGCCCATTGAGGCCTTGAATCCTCAAGTCCTTGTTGAAGATGAAGCAATCAATTGCAATGAGAGAATCCCCAATTACCTTCAAATGTCAAACATAGTCAATCATGGACCGGTCGGTTTCCTGACGGTAATCGAAAAGTCAAGTTTTTTCCATTTTCTTTGGCCGCACAATGATCAATAAAGCATTGTCCAAGAGAGAGCCAAATCTCTCGAGATGTTCAAAGGTCATGAACTTCGTGGAAACCTCGATGGTGAGGGTTGAATTGATCAAACTACAAACTCATTGATCTGTCTTTACCCAAGTGAAATTGGAGGGATTGAACGCCACAGTGCCATTGTGATCAGTGACATCAACAGGCACAGAGAAGATTCATTCACATAAACCATCGCATCTTTGCAGAATAAAATAGGCTCAAAATGAGATTTCCGTATAATTATCAGCATCAAGCTTCATAAAGACAAGACTTGTGATGTTGGGAAGAACAAGAGGAGATATGGAGCGCATGGCCTTAATGTGAGCAGCAGCAGAAATTGGAGAAGCAGAGAAGAGGAAGAGATTGTAGTTAGCGCAATGTTGGGGGAGGTGAAGGGAAATTGGGATTCGGAGTAGAGATATGAGGAAGAAAAAGAGAAGAAGAGGTTGAGTGCACGTCCATAATTTGAGCAGCAACATGAATGGTAGTAGCAAACAAGAGGGAAGAAAATGTGAAATTAGGACTAACAGAATTAGATGATGATGAGTAAAGAGATGGTGGAGAAGAGAACTGATGATGTATCATATTTTTGAGACACAAATAAGAGCAAAAGAAGTGTTGCATTTGCAGTAGAGACGTTGAAAAATGTGATTTGTTTTCCTGCTCTGACATCATGTACATCTTTTGAATCAAAGAGAGAATAATGATAAAATGTATATGATGGTTTGACCCTAATTAGGGCAGCAATGATAAAATGTATATGGTGGTTTGACCCTAATTAGGGCAGCGTTACATGTATTTAGAGGAGTGATCAATCATGGGCAGAGTACACCTCAATCCAAATCCCTTAATTTCGTTTCCCTTAATTTTGTATCGTGCTTATTCACGTCGTGTTAGAAACTGTCCCGTCCAAGTATTATTCGCGAGACCGAGAGATACTCGTTGGCTTTCATTGTGCCAACCAAAATGTGAGAATGAGATGCCTTTTTCCTCTGAACCTGAATAGACCCCTCCCGGCTTTTCCTCTTTAACTTCTCGGGGAAGTTCTCTCCTTTTTACCCCCTTGGCTTTTCCCTCATTCCCACTTCTAAAGAAGCCCGAGACGTCCATCATATCATCACCTTGAAGTCGAAGAGCCAGCATCCTGTGACCCAAGTGCTCGTGGAGAGTACCTCATAATTTTTTCCAACTCCTGGAATGTAAGAAACTCTCCTCATCCTTCTCCTCCTCCTTCTTCGTAATTGGAGTCTCTGCTAAGAAGAACATCCGTGTTGTTTGCGAAAGTTGATCGTGCAGAAGCAGCAGTCCAAAAAAAAACAAAAAAAAACAAAAAAACAAAAAGAATGGACGCACAAGATGATGTTAATCAGGGAGAATTCACGTGGGCAATCAGCAACTTCAGTCGGCAGAAAGAGACGAAGCTTTACTCTGAAGCATTCACAGTTTCTGGCTGTAAATGGTAATTCAACATCTATTATTTTTATTTTCATTTTTCTATTTTGAGGTTGTTTCTTGATGATCGCATGTTCATCGTGTTGCCAAGCGATTCTTGCGTCGGTACGTGTTATTTTTAAGGAAGCAATTTTAGGACATACTTAGGTCCACCGATCCTTTGTTTGTGCAGGATGATTGTTGTATACCCTAAGGGGAATAAGACGGACCATTTGTCGCTGTACCTCGATGTCCCTGATTCTGCCATGTTGCCGGACGGGTGGACCAGACATGCTAAGTTCAGCCTGAGTGTGATCGACCAAATCAATAGTGTTCACTCTATTAGACATGGTTTGTTCTTGAATTAAACTGATTTTTCTTGGAATCTCTTGCTTTTGATCCAAATTATATGATGGGGTTCTCTGAGTAATTGTGCATCTAGATTTTGAGAAATTGGTGTCATGACTTGAAGAAAAGTTAGGGTGAAAAATAAGAGCTTAGATGAGAAAAGAATACGTGAGAATAGATAGAAAGAGAGATATTGGAGTTGAGAGAATACGTTTTCTGTATTTCATTCTTTAAGCCTCTCAAAGATGGGTGAGCTTCCAACATGCGTGTACAAAAATCCGGAGGTCACTGATTAAGGAATTTAGCCAAGTTAAGTTTGTAAGCAACTGGTCCAGTTGATGGAGGAGTTGGGGCTTGACGGTGCCTGTATGATCCAAATTTTGGTCAAGAAAAAAAGAGTGGAGCCACAAATTAAGTCTAGACGGTTAAATCTGGTGGTCCTAAAAATATTGTGCATTGTTAGTTTATAAACCTTTTTATGAATTTGGTTGCTGAAGCTGATCATGGAGAGGTGGTTGCTTCTTCTGTTGCTAATGTTTTGCTGGACGTACAATATTACATTCTAGTTCATGGTCCCCATTGTTTCTTCCACTTATAATTGCTCTGGTGTTGTAAACAAGTTTTCAAATTCATCATCATCTCCTCAATTCTGCAGAGACGCAGCATTTTTTCACCGTGAGGGAGAAAGACTGGGGTTTCACAAGCTTCATTGCATTGAGTAAGCTTCATAATAGTACTGGGGGATACCTGGCGAATGACTTTTTGGTGATTAAAGCCAAAGTTTCCGTCTTAACAGTGACTCCTGTGAATATTCAGCCTGCTAGACCTACTGATAAGTTTGACTCCTATTTTACTGGTCTGGAGGAGCTCATCAATGCTGCTGAGACTAATGGTGTTAGTGTAGGATCAAGTTTGTACCTCCAAGATTGTGCTTTGACTGATGGAAGTCCTAGCTTAGAAGAAATTGAGAAGGCTAAGCAGTCTTTGAAGGAATGCCTTTCCGATCTTTTTAGATTGAATATGAAAGAGAGGCTATCTGAGACACTATCAACTTTAAGCTCAGCCAGAACTGGATTATCATCAGAGGAAAAAATAGCAATTGAGACATTTCAGGCCAATTTCAATGATTTCACTTCCAACTTCTTAACATTTGAGCAGGACAATGCTGAGTTTGAGTTGCATAAAGTACGAAGGGATCAAAATTTATCTGCTATGAAGAAAAGCCATGAGACTCACATCTTGTATAAGCAATTAATGGATCACCTTGCCATGGAAGAGGAAGAGCTCAAAAGAAAGATGGAGGAAGTGAAGTCTGGGAGGAACAAGCTCCTCTCAGACTGGGAGATCTTGCTGGTCGAGTCTGAAGATGTGAAGTCAGGCTATAAAGATGAGCAGAAGAAAGTAGCAGAGGCTGAGAAAAAGAAGAGAATAGCCGAGGAAAGAATGTCTAGATCAACCATTGATTGGTCAAAATTGAAGGCTCAATTCTGTTAAAACTTTAAGTTTCACATAGGCTATGAGGCTATTGTTCACTTAGAAGTATGAAAACTGTGTTTGATCTTGGTTATTTTTTGGCCAATTTTCGACAGAACAATAGCATAGAGGGGCATATATGGTTGGTCCTATACCATGTTAGTTTAGTCAGCATATGAGACATATATGTATGCCTACTGAGTCAGTTTTTGATCTCCTCATATGAGCATGGTCATCACACTTTTTGCTCTTGGAGCTTGGAAATTCTCATAATTGTGATGTGCTTTACTGAATGTTGTTCTGTCAATATGTGACGATCAAGCTGTTCCTTCACGTATAGCCTTCTTGATATGACTACGCATTGGATGGCTCTAGTGATGAGGGTGTTCTTATATCCACATCTCATGAGGCAGAGACAATAGATTGCATTACTGTCGTGGGGATTGGGGATTTGTGTTGGTAGAGTTTACCCTGTCCTAAGTAAGGGATTTTGTCCCCTTGCAACTTAGTTTGGAATGAAGAGAACAAAGTAAGTGTCTTATGAGGAGAGAGCCACAAAGAGGTGGCTCTACGGTTGGGGAGGTCATGAGTAATTACAGAAGAAAACAAAATTGATGCTTTCAATTTGTCCAAACAAAAAGCAATGAATAACATGAGTTTCTCGATTTGCCCATCTGACCGAGGTTATATGCTGTTGATAAATGCAACTGCGTTCCCATCAGCTTGAAGGTTTCTTGCCAAACCAAACTAATAAAGATCTTATCTCTCTCACATACAATGCTTACGGGTAGCCAATCCAACTTATAAACCTTGTTGAGGAATACTTTGGC
The DNA here is from genome assembly GCA_019915205.1 of Eucalyptus rudis. Lineage (NCBI taxonomy): Eukaryota > Viridiplantae > Streptophyta > Magnoliopsida > Myrtales > Myrtaceae > Eucalyptus > Eucalyptus rudis. Next base: position 561,265 of record JAHMTN010000177.1, on the reverse strand, counting down.
GACTTCTAGTGCTGTGAAACGATGAGGCAAGGCCATAAAGGGGGCATAGTTCGTGAGTCGATCCACCACCACAAACACAATATTCTTCCCATCAGATTTAGGCAAAGGCTTCAATTGAATTGATGGTGACATGAGTCCAGGCCTGAGCAGGAATGTCCAGAGGTTGCAAGAGTCCAGGGTTAGGAGTTCGCTCCCCCTTCCTCTGGCATACATTACAAGCTTTAACATATTCCACCGCATCGTGTTTCATCCTTGGCCAAAAGAGCAATTGCTTGACCCTTTGATAATTGTCCCTCACACCAGAATGACCTAACGCTGAAGCATGTGAGGCAGTCAAAACCATGTAACCTACCTAGATGTATAATATAAAAGTACGAACATTTCACCGATAAAGCACTGATATACATTGCATAAATACAAAGCAAAGGGCATACTACAAAACATGTCACTTTGAACAGGTTTTGATTAGTTAATCGTGTCAAACAAGTGAGTCATCTGCTCGGGGAAAGAGAAAGAAAACGAAGCAGCCGGATAAATTTGCATTCCATTGAAATAGGGTTCCGAACCCCACCATTCCGGCCTATCAGTGATAGGGATTATCATCAATAAGATTTTATTCCTTAAGGAAAAATTCATTCAAGCCCGGGAACAAGAGGTTGGGGCGGATCTCCAAGAAGAAAATCCAAGGTTAGTAGGAGTACAAAGTATTCTTCATTTCACTCTGATTTGCTTCTTCTGTTGCTAACATTTGACGAACAATACAAAATTATAGTTCTTAATGGTCTCCAATGTTTCTTCCACAAGTCATGGTCTGATGTTGTGAATAAGTTTTTGAATTCGTCGCCCTGTCTCCTGAATTCTGCAGGGGGCAACATGATTTCATTGCTAGAGAGAGTTGCTGGGGTTTCACAAGGTTCATTACATTGACTGAGCTTCATAATCGTACCTGAGAATACCTAGCAAATGGTGCTTTGGTGATTCAAGCCTAAGATTGCGTCTTAGCAGTTACACCTCCAATGAACGTTCAGGCAGCTAGACCAACTGATTACTTTGACTCCCATTTTACTGGTCTGGAGGAACTCATCAATGCTGCTGAGACTGATGGTGTTACTGCAGGATCAAGTTTATGCCACCAACATGGTTCCTGGAGGGCTGAAATTCCTAGCTTAGAAGAAGTTGCGGAGGCTAAGCAGTCTTTGAAGGAATGCCTTTCGGATCTCTTTAAACTGGATATGAAAGAGAAGCTATCTGAGGCTATCTGAGGCACTATGAACTTTTTAAGCTTAGCCAGAACTATATTATCATCGGAGCAAAAAGTAGCAATTGAGACATTTCAGGCCAATTTCAATGATTTCACTTCCAACATCTTAACATTTGAGCAGGACAATGCTGAGTTTGAGCTGCATAAACTACAAAGGGATCAATGGTTCTCTGTTATGAAGAAGAGCCATGAGACTCACATCATGTATAAGCAGTTAATGGATGACCTCGCTGAGGAAGAGGAAGAGCTCAAAAGAAAGATGGAGGAAGTGAAGTGTAGGAGGGACAAGCTTCTCTCAGACTGGGAGATCTTGCTGGTCGAGCCTGAAGAAGCGAAGTGGGGCTATAAAGATGAGCAGAAGGAAGTAGCAGAGGCAGAAAGAGAATAGCTGAGGAAAGAATGTCTAGATCAACCACTGCTTGGTCGAATTCGAAGGCTCAATTCTCTTGAACTTTAAGATTTCAAATAGGCTATGGGCCAACTGGTCATTTTAAGTGTGAACACTGTGTTTTAACTCGATTATATTTTGGCCAATTTTCAGCAGAACAATTGCTTAGAGTGGCTCATGAGGTTGATCCTACATAATGTTCTTTTAGGGAGCACTTCGGTCAAATATATACATACATATGTATGTCTATAGAGTCAGTTTTTGATGTCTTTATATGAATCGCGTGGTCTTCGTGCTTTCAGCTCTTGAAGGTTGGAAATTCTCACGATTCTGATGCACTTTCCTGACTGTCGTCCCGTCAATATGTGATGATCAAGTTGTTCTTTCACGTGTAGCCTTCTTGATATCCGCATTGGGTGGCTCTAGTGATTAGGGTGTTCCTGCGTCCACATCTCGAGAGGCGGAGAGCCTATATGCATTTCATTACAGTCTTGATTTGTATTAGGAGAGTTTACCCTTTCCTAAATAAGGGATTTGTTCCCTTGCCATTGAATTTGGAATAAAGAAAACAAGGATACTGTCTAATGGTCAGGAGTCGTCATACAAGGAAAACCACAAACAAGTTGCTCCAGTGTTGGGCTGGTTATTGACATTTAAAGAAGCGAAAGAACTGATGCTTTTGCCTAAACAAAGGCTGTGTTTGGTTGGATTTTTGGAAAAACTTTTGAAAAAACGCAAAGGATTTTAAATTAAAGGAGATTTCCAAAATACAAATTGTTTTTGTTAAAATTGTAATTTAAAATTCTATTATGAAGTACTTTTTAGTAAATTAATGCTTGGAAAATTTATTTATACAAAGGACTTTTATTATTAAAAAGAAGAAGAAAAAGATAGCTGGCCCTTCATTAGAGTTAGCAAAGGGCAGCAGCCTCCAGTGATCCAAATTTTTTGCTAGCTGCCTTCACCTCAAATAGCCCCCAGAGACAACTAGCAAGGGCCGCTTGAGGTCGTTCAACCCCCGTAACCCCTCATGAAGGTCACTTGACCTCAATGAGGACCAACTGGGTTGCGTGGGTCATACGACCTCATGATCCCTTGCGAAGGTCATATGACCCTCAAGGGTCATTTGGATTGGACAACCTCAAACGGCCTCGCGAGGGTCGCATGACCCAAATGGCACTCGCTTGACAACGGTCGCCTGGGTTGCCTCAACCATGCTGGCCTCTCTTTAGCCCTTCACCTGCCCCTCACAACCATGCAAAACAATGTCAGCCGGCTTCAATGGAGAAAAAGATGAACAGTCATAAATAAGGGCAAAATCGAAAAAAGAAAAAGTTAGTGAGGGTAGTTTTGGAAAAAAAATATTTTTACTAACCTTAGGCTTTTTGCATTCTAAGAAAGCTAAAAGCCCAAGTTAACCTAACATCTGGCTTGGGCCTTAAAACTTTCCGAACACTTACAATTTGGTCCAAAGGGCTTTGGAAACGCAGCCAAATAGCAATGAAAGACATTTTAGATTTTGGTTGAGAGAACTAGAACATAACGTTATATCCGTGGTCATCTCATTTCATTTCGGGACCTTTCATTCTTGGAGTTTTTCTCCGAATTATACCTAATGTAAAATCGTAACAGTGGCATTCGACAAGCACCATAAGTGACGACAACCTATATTGTAAAAGAAAAACAATTTGTGACATTAGGTCTAAATGATAAGATCACTGGTTGATGGTTTTATTTGGGAAAAAGTTCCCATGTGGAGTCTATCTTAAGTGAACTATTGCACTGCACGGGACTTGCCAAGGAGGATAAAAACTTTCTTGTAAAATAAAATTGATGCTTTGAATGAAGATCCTGGGTAATTAAAATGGAACGATCATGTGTTACTAGTTTCAGAAAATGAGCAGAGAATGTTAGAAGGAATTCTCATAGAGGACTTTTGTAATCGGACCTTTGTGGTCATTTGGAAGCCCTTAACAGGTAATAATTTTCTTTAACGGCCATGGCTAAGCTCTCTCCTGAGATCAACTCTTTGATATTATGAGGATTGAAAGTGTGAAATAAGACTCCATAAACAATAAATAATCTATATTTAAAATCAGATATAAATTTTCTAATATTTATTTGTTAAATATTTGAATGCAAAGATGAAATTCGAAAATAGAAAATTCTTACTTACCATTGAATGGATTTTTTTTTTTTTTTTTTTTTGAAGAAGAAGAATGGAATGTGATGTTCAAACAGAGGAAGGGAGCGGAGGGAGGAAGGGAGCGGAGGGAGGAAGGGAGGGAGAGATAGAGGGAGAGGGAGGGAGAGAGAGAGAGAGAGAGAGAGAGAGAGAGAGAGAGAGAGAGAGATTGTTTATTAATTAAAAAAAAAACAACTAATACAAGGACGTCATGAAGGTAACATTTCCAAGTAAGTGAATCATGTGAAATCTTATTCTAGATGATTCAGATAAGTGGAGGGACATGAAGCGCGTCCCCTCCGAAGCTTAGTCTCCTGGTCTAGGCCGATTGGTATCGATCACGAGACCGTGCGGCACCTGGTCAGTCGATCCTTCAAGCCAGCCTTTGCTTCTAAGGCTTGTATTATGGAATGCTTCATTTTGATCCATTGTATCACGTTTCCCTTTTTATTCGGGCATCTTGTCTTTCGAATAGAGCATGCATCTCAATTCAAAGTTACAATTGATTTCAACCTAGCATGACCATCATTAAGAGTGACATTAAACTCTTGACTAGTTTTTGCATGGGTGGCTAGCCTCGCCTTTAGACATTTTTTTGCTTGATATTTCTTTCATCAGTAGATTTTCAGTACAAAGTTTTCAACACCACCCCCATGATCAAGTTGTGTCGTCCATATCTAATTCCTCATGCGTCCATATCTAATTCCTCATGCTTCTCCTTATATTACAAAGTTTACTTCCATACTTTTTCATGAAGCGGGGAATAGTCGGATTGTGACATTCTCTGCACTTGATTCCAACAGCGCCCTCCTTATGACGTATTCTATCACTTTAATGATCACTGCTTCTCTCTATGTTTTACATGAATGACCAATGATCGTCAAACAGAATGCATCACTTGACACTTGCTGTCATTTCCTTGTGTACCACACTAGCACTGCCTGTCCCTAGGCTTTATGCGAATGGCCTATGCTCGGCCACTAGGAACGCATTGTCTCTACTAATCACACTCAACACATTGTAGAAGTAGATGACATATGTACATGTAACTTAGGGATTCTGCTCTGATATCAATTGTCATGGTTTGAGCCAATTGGCCTCAACTAAGGGATGTGCGACACCTAGTGAGTAGATTTACTAGGCTAGCATTCTTTTTGAAGGATCACTCCTATTGCCTGTATCATGAAATGCCTCGTTGTCACCAGTCATTCAATGTCTCTCATCAACTTGAGCAACTCACCATCTTAAGCAAAGGAATGCATCTTGATTTAATGTAATAACTAGTTTCCCCTTATTGTAACATTATCAAGAAAGCAGTATTAGCCCCTGACTAATTCATGCATAGATGGCCAACCCTGCCGTCTAACATCTTCCACGTGATATTCCTTTCGTCAATAGATTCTGCACATAAACTCCCAATACCACTCTCATGACAAATTTGTACCGTTCATGTCACATCCTCCATGCTTCTCCCCGTAGTACGGCTTTGATGGTTTTATTAGTGATGGGCTTATGGCTTGTCCTCCCATGTTGGGCCTAAAAGCTCGGCCCACGGAATTAGGGCCCGTTGATAAGGGAACGTATAAAAGGGGTGAGAGAGAGAGAGAGGACACACATTTTGGCGCATAACGTACGTACGTCCTCTCCAACGCTCTCTCTCCCTCCAAAAGGAACAGTAAGCACAAGGCTACTGTTTTCTCCCCTTCAAGGCGTCGTTGGATCGAACAGGATCAAACAGGGCCAAATTCTCTTCCTCTTATCGGCGTCAGTGTCTAATCTATGGCTAATAAGGTACGCTCGAATCCGTGGTGTGCTTTACGATCGGTGATACGTGTTATTCTCGGGCTTCGTCTTTCGCATTGCTTTAGGGGTTCGATTTAGTGTCGAATCCGATTTTCGGGGATCCGTTATTCCCAACAGGCTTCACATCCATGCATTTACGAAATTGTGAAAAGTCAGGTCGTAACACTAGGGCCCGAGAAAAGTGCCCCAAAGAAAAAGTAGGTTTCGGGAAAGGGCATTTAAGAATTGGAAATACTTAGTTTCAAAATTAACAAAGGCAGTGGATCCTTCGAGGAAAAATTCTATGGATTCATCAATAAAAATCATATTTTTTTATCAAGCAGAGTAACGACTATATTCATTTAATTCTAATTGTAGCATTCTGGAATGCTAGTTTTATTTAGGTAGGGTTTTAAATCCTTACTAAGACACTGCATTAATTGTCCTCGATCCATACATGTCTTGGATTTGTCGGAATCTTCGAGTTTCTCCAACCATTAAAATCAAGAGGATTAGTATATAGAGAGAAACACCTAAAGCATGAGTGAACTACCTTGAGGAAAAAAATGGCAAATGGAGCATTGACACCAAAATTTTGGCCAGGAAGTAGAGGTTGCTATGACCCCTAAACAAAAAATATCATTAATACATAATTCATATTTGCATCACGTGTAAATCATACGACTCGAGCATGGCATTACCATGTACAATTATACATGTAATCGAAGGTACTTCTAAAAGATGTGGTTGGCTCAGCAAATTTAAACTCCTCAATCTACTCTTTGTTGATGAAGTTTTCGGTGGTTATTCGCAACTATCAATTCACTTATATTATTTGATCTTCAAGAGATAAACCAGGATTGAATAGTTCGAAATCTCTGATCAGGGAAGTTGAATTTTCAAAAGAAAGCGATTTGTTGTCATAAATAAGGAAAAGTCGCTCTCTATAAAATGAGAAAGAGGAGACAACAATTGAGAGAAACACAGAGGCTTCCAATACTGCAGTTCGTCCACACGAGACCACACGCCGGTCCACCTCACACCCGACGCAGCTCCACCCAGTAGATCCATGAAAAATTGGACTTCCAACATACCATCACCTTGTAGTCGAAACTAACAACGTTCTGCACAATTACTCATATGGACTACCTCTTAATTTTCCAATTGCTGCATTGTAAGAGAATGAAGTAACAAATAGAAAGGAAAAAATCAGCGTCAGAGTGTAGAATCTCCAATAAATCTACCTGGAGATAACATATCACCCGGTGATTCTTTTTTGGATTTGTTTTTTATTCAATCTCCGTGTAAATTAAATTGTTATTTATTCTTTAACGTTTCGTTTGACTCAGTTCTCTGTTTTCTTCGTGGGTTGCCCCTCATCCTCCTCCTCCTCTTCTTCGCAATTACAGTGTCGACTAAGAAGAAACATCTGTTTTCTTTCCGAAAGTTGCTTGTGCAGAAGCGGCAGGCAAATTAAAAAAATATGGATGCACAAGATGATGTCTATTGGGGAGAATTCGCGTGGAAAATCAGCGACTTCACTGGGCAGAATGCGAAAAAGCTTTACTCTGAAGGATTCACAATATACGGTTGTAGATGTTACTTTAAAACTGTAGATTTTTTTTTTCTTTTTTTAGGTTTCTATTTTTGTGTTGTTTCCTGATGATCACATGTTCATCGAGTTGCCAAGTGATTCTCGCGTCGTCCCTGATCCTTTTTGAGCAGGAGAATTCTGGTATTCCCCAAGGGGGACAACACGGACCATTTGCCGCTGTACCTCAATGTCCCTGATTCTGCGACGCTGCTGAACGGGTGGTCCAGAAACGCTCAGTTCAGCTTGAGTGTCATCGATCAAATCGATAATGCTTACTCTGTTAGAAGGGGTATGTTCTTGAATTGAATTGATTTTTCTTGGAATCTCTTGTTTTTCATCTTGGTGTATGATAGGTTTCTCTCTGTTTGATTGTGCATCTAGATTATTGGAGTATTGCTCCATGTCGCTTGACAGCGAATCTTATATATTCTTTATATTCATGTGGTCTCTTCACCTATTAACTTTTGAATGTGGTATCAGAGCGAGTGCTATCCATTTCACAAGAACATTAGTCAAATTCTAGCTTAAGTTTTGGGTAGGACTTTCTAACATAGATTTTGAGAAATTGGTCTTATGACTTGAAGTTGAAGAAGAAGAAGAAGAGTTACAGATAAGAAAACGCTAGGCGAGTAGAAGTAGAAAGAGAGATATTGATCTGACAGGGATAATATTTTTTATGTTGTCTATATTTCATTAGTTAAACTGTCAAAGGCGGGTCAGCTTCTAACAGGTGCGTCCAACAATCACGAGGTTGCTAATTGAGGAACATAGCAAGTTAATTTTGTAAGCAAGACGTGCAGTGGATGGAGGAGTTGGGGCCGGACTGCACCTATATGATCCAAATGTTGGTCCAGAAAATAGAGACATCCACACTTTAAGTTTAAGATAGTTATGTCTGGTGGTCTTAAAAATGCTGTGCATTGTCAGTTCATCGACTTTTATATGACTTTTGTTGGTTAAGCCGCTCAGGGGAGCTGGTTGCTTCTTCTGTTGCTAATATTTTGCTTGACGTTCAATACAACATTCTAGTTTTTGACGGTCTCCAATGTTTCTTCCGCATGTCATGCTTGTGAAGAAGTCCTTGAATTCATCACCGTGCCTCCTGGATTTTGCAGAGACGCGACATGATTTCTCTGCGGGAGAGAGAGACTGGGGTTTTGCAAGATTCATTCCATTTTTCGAGCTTCATAATCGCATTGGGGGATACCTAGCAAATGACACTTTGGTGATTAAAGCCGAAGTTTGTCTTAACAGTTATTCCTCCAGCGAACATTCAGCCAGCTAGACCAACTGCTAAGTTTGACTCGTATTTTACTGGTCTGGAGGAATTCGTCAATGCAGCTGGGACTAATGTTGTTCGTGTAGGATCAATTTCGTGCCACCATGATGGTGCTTTGACGGCTGAAATTCCTGGCTTAGAAGAAGTTGAGAAGGCTAAGCAGTCTTTGAAGGAATGCCTTTCGGGTCTCTTTAAATTGAATTTAAAAGAGAGGCTATCTAAGGCACTATCAACATTAAGCTCACCTAGAACTAGATTATCGTCAGAGAAACATACAGCAATTGAGATATTTCAGGCCAATTTCAATAAAAACACTTTCGACTTTTTAGCATTTGAGCTGGACAATGCTGTGCTTGAGCTGCATAACCTACAAAGGGATCAAAGGTTCTCTGCTATGAAGAAGAGCCAAGAGACTCACATTTTGTATAAGCAGATAATGGATGATATTGCCAAGGAAGAGGAAGAGCTCACGAGAAAGATGAAGTGAAGTTTAGGAGGGAAAAGCTCCTCTCAGGCTGGGAGATCTTGCTACTCGAGTCTGAAGAAGCGGGGTCAGGCTATAAAGATGAGCAGAAGAAGGTAGCAGAGGCTGAGGAAAAGAAGAGAATAGCTGAGGAAAGAATGTCTAGATCAACCACTGCTTGGTCAAATTTGAAGGCTCGTTTCTGTTAAAACTTTAAGGTTTCAAATAGGCCATGAGGCAGTTGTTCACTTAGTATGAAAACTGTGTTTTAGCTTGAATATTTTTTGGCCACTTTTCAGCCGAACAATGTCTTTGAGGGGCTTATGTGGTTGATCTTGTGTTAGTTTAGCCAGCATGTGGGTCTAATGCATTCGCATATACGTATGTCTCTAAAGTCAGTTTTTGATGTCCTCATATGAATTGCACCGTCATCGTGTTTTTTGCTCTTGGAGCTTGGAAATTCTCACGATCCTGACAGATTGTGTCAATATGTGATGATCGAGTTGTTCCTTCACGTAAAACCTTCTTGATATGACTCCACATTGGGTGGCTTTAGTGATACAGTTGTTCCTATATCCACATCTCTTGAGGCAGAGCCTATGGATCTCAATACAGTCTTGGAGAGGAGAGGTCACCCAGTACTAAGGGATTTGTCCCCCTGTAATTGAGTTTGGAATGAAAAAAAACAAGGATATTGTCTAATGGTTAGGAGTTTTATTAAGTGGCTCTGGTGTTGGGAGGTTGTCGATAATTACAGAGGAAAAATAACAGAGGAAAAATAACCATGGTTTCAGTTTGTCCAAACAAACAACAATGAAAGGGATTTTAGGTTTTGGTTGTGAGAACTAAAGCATAATATTATATCCGTAGTTATCTGGAAAAGGGTTTCTGCTACACGGATATTCCTCATGTTCTTATCTGATCTGTGGTTTTTCAATTTGGTGTTTTTGGGCACAACACAACTCGTGGGGTTTGGAACTTTTGAGTTTGAAACTGCATCATGAAATGCAATCTAAAGCTCTTACCTATAACACGAATCTTGTTCAATAGGGCCTTTTATTCCTACAGTTTTTGTCCAAAGTAAACTTTTGTGTCCAAACTAGAGGTAGACTCGAGTAATAAATCAACATCCTACGTAAGATCATAGTACTCATAACAGAGGCATCTGACAGGCACCTTCAAATGATGACAACACAATGTTGTAAAAGAAAAACTACTTGTTGCGACATTCGGTCCAATTGAGAAGATAACTTTTTTATCGTCTTTTTTGGGTAAAAGTTCATATAAGAGTCTATTTGGAATGAATTTATATTGTGCGGAAGACTTGCAAGAAGTAGCAGAACTTTCTTGTAATTTTGTACAACTAGGAAAAGTAGATGCTTTGAATGATGATCCCGGGCAGCCGAGGTTTTCGTCTGAACAGTGACTCCTGTGAAAATTCAGCCAGCTAGACCAATTGATAGCTTTAACTCCTATTCTACTGGTTTGGAGGAACCCATCGATGCTGCCGAGTCTACTGCATAGCTTGACCATTTTTTTGGCCAATTTTCAGCAGAACAATTATCTAGAGGAGCTTATGTGGTCGATCGAATATCATTTTAGTTTAGTCAGCGTGTGGGTCAAATATATACCTGCACATGTATGTTTATAGAGTCAGGTTTTGATGTCTTCATGTGAATTACTTGGTCATCGTGCGTTTTGTTCTTGAAGCTCGAAAATCCCAGAAGTCTGATGTGCTTTCCTGACTATTGTTCTGACAATATGTGATGATCGAGCTGTTCCTCCACGGAAAACTTTCTTGATATGAGTCCGCATTAAGTGACTCTAGGGATGAAGGTGTTTCTGTATCTACTTCTCATGAGGCAGAGCATATGGATTTCATTGGAGTTTTGCGCATTTGTACAAGGACGGTTTACTCTGTCCTAAGGGATTTGTCCCATTGCAATTGTATGTGGATTTCAATGGAGTCTTACACATTTTTATGGATTTCATTGGAATTTTGCATAGTTGTCATCTGCCCCAGGGGAGCTCGGGCCTAGGTTGGCAAAGGCAGCCCTCGCTTGATCTGGCGAAGGGTCTAGGCCAATGAGGGCAACCCTCGCCTAAGCTGGCAACCTCCGCTAGCCATCAACGAGGCTTGGCGATAGCCAATGGAGCGAAAAAAGAGGGGAAAAAAACAGCAAAGAAGAGAAAAGAAGTAATGAAGGAAAAGGGAAGAAAAAAAGAAAATAAATAAATAAAAAGTTGAAAAAAATTAAAATATTATCAAAAAATTGTCCACATTAGTGCCAATCATACCACATAAGATATTGGATATCCACATCAGTAATTTCCAATCAAAATTAGCCGCATGAACTAATTAGTAGAATGTTAAAAGTTTATGACTCAATTTCACAATTAAAAAAATTAAGGCTGAATTGATAAACGTACAATAAGTTTAGGACTTTTTAGATAATTTTCCCTAAAAATAATGATATGAAGTCTTTGAATCAATGTGTGAAATCCTTTTCTAGATGATTCGAATTAGTGAACGGATATGTAGGGCCTCCCCTCTCGGAGCTAAGTATCTTGGTCTAGGACAATTGGCCTCCGTCATAGCACCATCCAACGCCTAGCGAGCCAATTCATCAAGCTAGCGTTCCCTTCTAAAGATCGTTCCCTTCCATGGCTTGTATTATGGAATGTCTCGGTATGGTCGATCATACCACACCTCCCTTTTAACTTCAGCATCTCATTTCCTGAGTGGGCATGCATCTTGATTTGATATAACAATTGATTTTCGTCTATCATGGCCTGTTGGCTAGGTCCATCTCAGTTATGGGGCCCTACCAATATGATAAAACAACAATAAAATTTTTTTAAAAAAAAGGAAAAAGTTAGAAAGTAGATAGAAGTACAGCGCAAGTGCCAAAACTTAGCACTGTGAGACCCTTAAATGCCAAAAGTTCCTAATGGTATACTCAAGTGCTACTTTGAATAATGAGACATTTAGGTGCCAATTTTGACAAAGGATGCCGGAAATCTAATGTGGCTTTTTTTTAATAATATAAGTCACATACGTAACTCGTCAAAAAGTGAGTCAACAAAGAAGTGGCAAAACAACGTGGTTTTGCTTCTTATTTGAATTTTAATATAAATTTTAATTAAATTAAATTTAAAACTTTAAAAAAAAAGTTGCAAAAGGTGTTGAGTGAGGGCTGGGCAACCCTTGCCCAATGCCTTCTACAACTTCTTCTTCTTCCTTTTTATTCTTTTTTTTTAAGTTAGTTTTAAACTTATATTAAAATACAAATCTAAGGCAAAACAACATTGTTTTTGGCTTATCTAGCCACATTAACATGCAAAACGACGTTATTTTTGACTTATCTAGCCATGTCAGCATGCAAAATGACGTTGTTTTGTATTTGTCTTGCCGGAAAAACGCAACGTCAGCATTTTGGTCGAATTTTCTCGCTATTAACACTTAATTGATCCATTTTGCTCAGATTTTGGAAACTTTTGGCACTTAAGTATTCCCACATGCCAAGTTTTGACACTTTAGGTGTTTGTGCCTCTCGAAAAGCAAAACGAAAGAAAAGTGGGGCTGCTCGTGCGAGGGTGTGCCCAAGAAGAGGAAAGAGGAAAGAGTGAGATATAGAGCATGCCAAGAGCACCAAGAGTATAGGGGAGAGGAGAGAGAAAAGGGCACAGCTTTTGTGATCCTAATTCAAATGCCAAATGTTGATGAAATTGGCTCAAATGTGAGAATGTTGTAAATGAGACTGAGGGCTACGAATTGATCGGTTTTGTTTGTAAAGAACCTCCTCCGAATTATTCTATCGTGACTAGGGTTTTTCCTATTTCATTTTTGTTAATCCACCTTTGTGGTAAGGAAATATGGTTGTATTGTTAATACTAAGCCTCTAGTGTGTGACTAGAGAAGAGCACATTGTGTATCCTACTATTCCTGGTGATTAGTGAAATTTTTTGGGTAGTTAGTGGTTTTTCCCTCATTGGTTTCAACATTAAATTCTTGTGTTGTTATTGTCTTGGTCTCCTTGTTATTTTGGCATTATCTATTGCTAGTTATTGCTAGGGTTAAAACGATTTCGTTCAATTTAGTTTCGGGGGAGAGATTGATCATGGATGATTAGTTCTTGGTGAATTATTACCTCGATTCTCCCCAACAAAGTGGTATCGGAGCTAGCATTGAGATTCTAGTGTTAAATTGAAGAAACTAGTGGCACCATGTTTAAGTTAAATGCCTCAAATTATTTCATTTGGAAGCCTCAGATGAAATATGTGTTATATTGTAAAGATTTGTTTGATCCCATTGAAGGTGATGAGGCTAAAGGGGATAAAGAAGACAAAAAATGGGAGTGAATGAATTAGAAAATGATTGGGTTTATTCGACAATGGATTGATGATAGTGTGTTTCATCGTGTTACTTAAGAGACGAAAGCAAACACTTTGTGGAAGCATTCATAAGACTCTATGAGAAGAGAACCCCATGAAATAAAACTTTTCTAGTTAAAAAAACTCATGAATTTGAGATACGAGGAATGGAGTAGAATGTCAAAACACTTGAGTGAATTTCAAGATGTTATAAATTAATGGGTTAATACCTTGAAAAACCCCAAACTGGTACACTTGTGACAAATTTTCTTCAAACTATTTTTTTTACCACAAAAAACCCCAAATTGGTATTCTTTTGACAAATTTACCCCAAACTGGTACACTTGTGACAAATATACCCTCTGTTAGTTTTCGTTAAATTTTACTGTGAAATTATTAAGTTAAATTACATGTGACAGTTGACTAGTATATCGATTTAGGATTTTACGCATCGTTGTCACAGTTTACAATTTTTGTGATTTTTTGTGGTATTAATTTAATTTAGTTGAGGGTATATTTGTCACAAATTTATCAGTTTGGGGGTTTTTTGCAGTCGAATAAATTATTTTAGGGTAAATTTGTCGTAAATGTACCAGTTTAGGGTTTTTTATGGTCAATTGGGGTAAATTTGTCACAAGTGTATCAATTTAGGTTTTTTCATGGTCAAAAAAATAGTTTGGAGTAAATTTGTCACAGGTGTACCAGTTTGGGGTTTTTTTAGGGTATTAACCCTAAATCAATTGACAAATCTTGAAATTGATCTTGGTGATGAATTGCAATCATGTCTATTAACTGGTACTCTTCCTAAGAATTGGGACACTGGTTATCGAATTAAACAATTCAGCTCCTTTCATTGTGCTTTCTATGAGCATGGTTAAAGAAAGATTGTTCAATGAAGAAGCAAGGAGAAAATGTTCGAATTATACTTCTATCTCAAAGGCTCTTGTCATTAAAAACCAAGCAAGAAATCAATCAAAAAAGTTTCAAGATAATGACAAAAGAGGCGAAGTGCTATAATTTTGGCAAGATGGGACATTATGCTAAAGGGTGTTGGTTGCCAAAGAGAGATACATCCCATGATAAAAATGAAGATCGAAAGAAAGAAGAGAAACACGTTGCAGAGGTAGGTGCATCCAATGGCGATATTGAATTCATTTGTAACGATGCATGTGTGAGCCTTACATACTAAGACTCTAGTAGGGTTGTTGATTCTACAGCCTCATTTGATGTCACTTCATGACATAACTATTTTGTTTCCTATCACAATAGTGATTTTGATTGTGCTCTGATGGGAAACAGTTGTATTTCCAAGATTATTGGGGTTATCGTTATGAGAGATGTTTATTTTAAAACCGATGTTGGATGTGATTTACATTTGAGAAATGTGAGACATACCTTAGACATTCGACTTCACTTGATCTCCACAAGTGTCTTAGATAATAATGGTTATTGTTATTTCTTCTATGATGGCAAATGGAAATTGACTAAAGGTTCCACGATAGTGGCTAAGGACAAGAAGACATGCACTCTCTATACCATGCAAGTTAAGTTTATTAGAGAAGAGATAAATGCAGTAGAGGACTCTTGAGTTGACCCATAGCATATGACACTAGGTCATCTTAGCAAAGACAGGCTTGACACTCTTACTAGAAAGAATCTTGTACTCGCTGTCTAATAGGTAAACAATAGAGGTTCTCATTTCATAGTTCCTTTCCCCACACAAAATTATATGTACTTGATTTAGTTCACATTGGTGTTTATTTCATGTATGCTAGAATACTTGGTGATGCATTATACTTTATGACATTTATTGATAATTGGTCCAGAAGAGTGTGGGTTGTTACCTTGAAATCTAAAGATAAGATGTTTGCTACTTTCAAACAATTTCATATCAACATGAAAAGAGAAAGCAGAAAGAAATCAAAGTGTATTCAAGCTTATAACAATGGTGAATATAGTAGCCCGTTTGAACATTATTGTAAAGATTATGATATCCAGCTTGTGGAGACTGTTTCATAAATACAACACCAGAATGGAGTAGCAAAGAGATGAATTGGACAATTAATGACCGTATTTGGTGTATGCTCTCTCATATAAGGTTGCCCAAGTCATTCTTGGGTAAAGCGATGAGAACAACAGTGGATTTGATAAATCTTTCTCTATTCATTCCTTTTAAGGGTATGTTCCACAAAGAGTTTTGAGTGGAAAATATGTTTCTTACAATCATCCAAAAGTATCTAGTTACAGGCATTTGTGCATATTTTAAGAGATAAAAGGTCGAAACTTGATGACAAGTCTAAATAATGTATATTTTGGGTTATAAACATGAAAAATTTGGCTATAGATTGTAGGATCAAGTTGCAAAGAAAGTTGTTAGTGATAAAGCTAGTATAAACACCAAGAGGGGGTAAATAGATGTTTGAAAGAAGTCTTGACAAATAAATACGGAATAAAACAAATTTTGAGCAAAGTATGAATAAGGATCAAAGTCTAACAAAGGAGCCACCAAACTTTTAGTGGATGTTCAAAATCTATTATGTGATGGAACAGACTTCTAAAATAATATGTAAGCATGCAACAAACTTAAATAAGAAGAATTAAAAGAAGAAAAGATTGCACACGAAATTTATAGTGGTTCAATTTAGATCAAGCCTACGTTCACTCTCCCACACTAATAGTCTTTTAATTGGATTCCACTATATGGTCAATAAGATATTACAACTTTCAGTGCAAACACTTAGTGGTAAATCACACTATCTCACTAAGTCACTATTTTGGTATTTCGCTTACAATCACAAACATTTAAGCTCACAAAAGACAAGTGTATGATCGAAATTTGCTCAGATTTTGGAAATCTAGATTCTACACTCCGTCTCTTGCTTACTCTCTGGTTCTAGTCTCCTTAAATACTCCTCCACTTCCAAACTAACCGTTGGACAATATCTAGAGAATCGTCTTCCGAACAAAGTACACCTCAAGTCCCAAAACTTGGTACGGATGGACATTTCAGTGCCAAAAGTTAGGAAAGTGATATTTAGGTACCAAAATCGGAGCAAAATGATCACTTAAGTGTCACTCCGGCCAAAATCCGATCAAATTGCTGATGTGGCAATTTTCCGGCGAGATGAGTGCAAAAAGGCGTCGTTTTGCATGCTGACATGGCTAGAAAATGCAAAAACAATGTCGTTTTGTCTTTGATGCGATAAATAATTAATATAAAAATTAATTAAATTAAATTTAGTTTTAAATTTATTTAAAAATTTAAAAAATTAAAAAACTAAAATAAAAAAGAGAGGAGGGGCCAAAGGGAGGCGGCTGAGGGCTGAGCCCTCACCATTGCCGCCTCCCCCCCCCCCCCCCCCCCCGGCCGCCAGGAAGGGCCGACGACTAAGGGGGGAGGGTTGTCCGGGGTCGCCGGCCTTTGGCTAACCGGTGGTGAGGGCCCGTAAACCCTCGCCGAATTTGGGTGAGGGCCACGACCCTCGCCCTAGATCTGGGCGAGGGCTCGCAGCCCTCACCGCCGTCGCCGGGAAGGGTCGGCGACAATGGGGGGAGTGTCGACCGGGGTTGTCGGGCCTTGGCCAGGGGCTAGTGACCCTGGCCGACCGGCAGCGAGGGCCTGCGAGTTCTCGCCCAAATCTGGGGCAAGAGTCGTGGCCCTCACCCAAATCCAACGAGGGCTCGCAAGCCCTCGTCGCAGGTCGGCCAGGGGCCGGTGATCTAGGCGAGGGCTCGCGAGCCCTCGCTACCGATCAGCTAGGGGCCGACAACCCTGGCTGACCCTCCCCCTCCGTTGTCGGTCCTTCCCGACAGTGGCGGGGAGACAGCAGTGGCGAGGGCTCAACCCTCAACTGCCTCCCTTCGCCCGCCCCCCCCCCCCTTTTTAAAGTTCTCAACTGCCTCCCTTCGCCCCCCCCTTTTTAAAGTTTTTTAATTTTTTAAAATATTTTGAATAAATTTAGTTTTAAATTTAATTAAATTACTTTTTATATTAATTATTTACCACGTGGAGACAAAACAAGGTCGTTTTTGTATTTTCTAGCCACGTCAGCATGCAAAACAACGCCATTTTGCACTCATCTTGCCGGAAAATTGTCACGTCAGCAATTTAGCCGGATTTTTGCTGGAGTGGCACTTAAGTGATCCATTTTGCTCCGATTTTGACACTTAAGTGTCACTTTCCTAACTTTTGGTACTTAAATGTCCCTCCGTGCCAAGTTTTGGCACTTGGGGTGTACTTTGTCCATCGTTTTCCAATCTACCCGTTGGACAGATTTAGTAGCCGTTAAGTGACAAAAGTAAAATCCCAAGTTGATTCTGATCACTCATACTAACAGAATCTTAGTTTTTATAAGTAAAATTTCTCCGTTTAGAAAATTATTGTCTTCAAGATTTAATTATCAATCAATTAGATTGAGTCAATCAAATCTATGTTGATGTTGAATCCAAACTAGATTACTAGCCGTTATATGTTTGGAGCTTGTGTTACATTCTGTTAAGTTGTCTCATTCTGAACATGCTTTCTTTTGAATCTGCTACGTTCTAAACTTGTTCTGTATTTAAAGTCTAAGTGTGTTCAGTCTGAAGTAAAATTTGAGTGTCTTCCATCTAAAGTAGACTTTACAATCTAGACGTAAGTCTAAACATATTCTGCTTCTGAATCAATTTAACCTTAAGGTCTAGACACGGTTTGAATAAGTTCAGCTTCAACATAGAATCTATCTTCCGGTTCTTTCAAGTATAGACTTTGACAATATCATTTACATGTTTTATCATCTACATAGTCTATTACTCAACCATTAACACGTTAGTAGCCTTTGATTTATTTTTGTCATCTTCAAAACATTATAAGGAATTTCCCTAACAATCTCCCCAGATGATGATAAAACGGTCTCTGAATATGCAAATGTGTAAACATGCTTTTAAAGATATCAATAAATCAGGGCAATTTTAAAGAATAATGTAATTCAAATCAAAAGATAGCAGAAGATAGCAAATAGATTGAGCATAATTATATATGGAAGGATAATCCCAACTCAATAACTAATATCAACAAATATGCATATTTATATTCTCTCCCCCTTTTTGTCATAATCAAAAAGCGATAACAATGGAAATTGTATCGCGTAGAGAATATAAAACGATAACAAATGTATCTTGCATGAAACACAATTTCAAAAAAAAATTAGTTTTTACAAAGTAAGTTGAATATCAAAAATATGTGATATAGCTCACTTCGATCATATATATCAGCAAATATCCAATAAAAATCACGGATGCATTATAAAATTCACTTACCCTTTTTGTCATAATAAAATGATAATGTAAATAAGAGATTTATTAATAACAAAAGGTAATAAAAGATGCACTAGTCGGATTTTTTAGAACTTGATAAGTTCTAACACATTTACATTTTTCTTCTTTCCATTATAATCAAGATCATTATCAATTCAAAAATATTTTTCCATAATTGATCAATGCTCCCCCTTAATTAGTTGCCATTTTGAGGTGATCACGATTCTCCCTCTTTCTCTTGGATTCACTTTCTTCCCCTGTCATCATGACAATATTTGCAAATAGCATTAATTGTGGCCTTTCGAGAATTTGCTAATACTACACGTTCTTGCTCAATAATTTGTGAGAATTTTACACAAAGACGAGAATTTTCAATAATTCAAAAATAATACGGAATCTTCATAATTTTCAGATCAAGCTTTCCAAACTTCATATGAAGGTTTCTTTTGCCACCTGCAAATTGTTGTATGATAGAGAAGAATCTTTGCAAAAAATATCACATAATACATTCCTCCGATTTGCGGATCAAACTTGCTAGATATAAGATATTTTCTAAAAATATAGCAAGAGTATCCATGAACAAAAAATAATATCTTTCACGAATAAAGGGATTTCCTTGAGCATAAAACTCAAAATCATATTATTATTACATTTCGCAAAAAGAAAAATGATATTTCTATCACGTGCCAAATCAAGCAAAAAAGAATGCAATACCTTATGTTTATGACAAGAGATCTTTGCAATATAAATCATATATAATTCATAGGCAATCATTTAGAATCTTCATAAAATCAAGTAAAAATTTGCAAGGCAGCATAATAAAAAAAAATTATTCTCTTACCCAAAATATATGTTTGAAATATACCATTGACTAAAAATTATGATTGCCAATCTTTGCATGTGTACTTTTCAGATTGCACCAAAATTTGCATAGATTTGCAATCATTCTTCCCCAGTAGAATTTCCTACAATAAACTCATTTTCTTTTTGGTATCCTTTTAATTGGATCCTTCCTTGACATTAGAGCAAAATATAAAATCTCCATGGATAATCAAATATTATTTCTTTAACTCATCATAACATATTATTTAAGGAAAGAACATTATGCACAATAATATCTTGAAAAAGAAATTCTCAATTAGTCAAAGCACGATAAAATCAAAGTGAATAAAATCCTGGAGTATCTATCCAATCAACCGAATTATATGAAGGCAAGATATCAACCAATCAAATTATTTAAACAAATTCCATCTTACAAATTACAAAAAATATATCAATATAACAAAATCATAGAATACGGTCATTATAAAGTCTAAATCAATCAATACACAAAGAGAATATAAGTATAATGAGAATTTTTAAATTATGTACTCAAACCATATTAATATATATACACACACACATACACATTCCTTACCAAATTCTCTTTCTTCTTTTCATTTATTTCCTGCAAAAATAACTCACATTTTCTTTGGTACCCATATTTTCTTGGGTCCATGAAAGTCAGTAGAATATGTTGTTTTTACCCAATATTTCTTAACATATCTTAGACTTTAGGATATTCTTTCTCAAAGTGTTCTGAGTCTCCACAATTTGAACACTTTAGGGCATTTTGATCAATAGGTTTCATAAAGATCCTTTGAAAATGCTTTTTGTACGTAAGTTTATGAGGTCTTTGTTTAAGTCTCTTCTTGACTTTAGGAAAATCTATCAAAGAATTACTTTCCTTATTGAAACCAAGTCTCGACTTGTTATAGTAAGACACTTGTATGGAAATGATATGCTCTAATATTTTTGAACCATTTATAAATTTTGTTGAAATATTTGAAAAAAATTTCTTTAGAGAAGTATTTTCTTTGACAAGTAAATCTCGACTTTCTTTTGTTTGTAGAAAATCTTTTTGCAAAATTTCAAACTTTTCTTTTCGAGAAAGATCCCGTTGCCTAAGTCATGAATTTTCCTTTTTTAGTTCAGAGATCTTTTTAAGAAAAGATTTGAGATTTAAGTAAAGCTCATTTATATACTTAAAAACTTTAATATGAATTTTTGAATGTCTTACCTCAATTTCCTTGTCAGATTCTAAGTCCGTGTTTGAGTAAACTCTGATTCTGAATCTAATTCTGATTCTGATTTTGATTTTGATTCTAAATTTAAGTCTAAGTCTGAATGTGCCATCAAGCATATATTGCCTTACTTGTCATCTTCTTTCATTGTTTTTTTTTTTTTCTGTACATTCTACTTGTATTGTTTCTTCCATTTTATACTCAACTTTTTGAATTTCTTGATCATAAAAGCAAGTTCTTTGTCATCCATGTCATTTTCTGAGTCTATTTCATCGAAATTGGCATTAGATTTTAAACTGATGGACTTCTTACCTTCAAGATCTTCGTCATTGATTTGTTCCACTTTGTGGGATTGAAGAGTGCCAATCAGTTCATCAACGGATAGTGGCATAATCCTTTAAGTCTCTCGGATTAAGGTCTCAACATGGTTCCAATCTTTCGAGAGACCTCGCAGACTTCATTAGAGCAAAAATTAAATGACCTTATATGCCAAACCATTTACAATTTCTGTGAAACAACTGAATATATCTCTAATTGACACTCCTGGCTTCATCTTGAAGGATTAATATTGGCCAAGCAAGAAGTTTACTTTTGTCTCTTTTACACGATCAGTCTCTTCATAAGTAACATAAAGTCTATCCCAGACTTCTTTAGCTATTTCATATGAAGAAATTCTGTTATATTCAGTAGGAGATAATGCACAGTATAGCGAATAAATAGCTTTTGCATCAAGAGCTTTTCTTTTGGACATCTCCGTCTGAGACATAGGAGCAAGGGGTTCGATTTCTTTGTCTTTGCTATTCTTATTTGATGTAGATGTAGTAGTGGGATTGATTCATTTTTCCACAACATCCCATTATAAGGGATCTCTGGATCTTAGGAATGCCTTCATTTTGTTTTTCCAAACATTATATTACTTTCCATCAAAATATGGTAGCCTGATATTGCTTTACCCTTCAACCAGCCTTAGTGCCAAGATACTAGCCATAGAAGATTTTTCACTCAAAAGTAAAAACACTTCAATAAAACAAGCACTTGGCTTTGCTACATTTTGTCAAGTTGTCTCGTTCTGAATCTACTACATTCTAAACTCGTGTCTCGTTCTGGATCTCATCACGTTTTGGACTTGTGTCTCATTCTATATGTAAAATCTAAGTGTGTTCAGTCTGAAGTAAAATCCAAGTGTCTTCCGTTTGAAGTAAAGTCTTAGTGTATTTCGTGTGAAGTAAAGTCTTAGTGTCTTCCGTCTGAAGTAAATTTTACAATCTGGATGTAAGTTTGAACATATTCTGCTTCTGAACATATTTAGTCTTAAGGTCTAGACACAGTTTGAATAAGTTTAGTTTCAGCATAGAGTCTATCTTCTATTTCCTTCAAGTATAGACGTTGACAATATCCTTTACACGTTCTATCATCTGCATAGTCTATTACTCAACTATTAAACATGTTAGTAGCGTTTGATTTATTTTGTCATCTTCAAAACATTATAAGGGATTTCCCTAATAGTTAGAAGCCAACATGTGGTGCTCTTTGAGCATCAAACCATTGAAGATGTTAACAAGTTAGAAAGGCAAAAGAAAGTAGTTCAATATTTTGTTAGTTTTAACAGAAATCCTCCTACCATATTGGGTCGAAATCGCAAAGGAGAAATGCATGAAAATTATGAAGATGGTGAATCCTCACAAAATGTTAATTCTTCAATTGAGACAAGTGAACTAATTAAAGTGTTGCAATGCGTAGACCTTCACAAAGATATCAACCGCATGAGTACATATTACTTACTAATACATGAGAGCTAGACATTTATGAAGAAGCTACATCATGCGATCAAAAAAATGAGTCGCATAAAGCCATACAAGAGGAGCTTTAAATCCTTGCGTGAGAACCACACATTTGAATTGGTGAAGTTGATTGAAGGTGAGAAAACACTTACAAATAAGTGGGTGTACAAGTTAAAAATTGAGGAAAATAGTTTGCAATTACGATATAAGGCTAGGCTTGTAGTGAAAGGCATTTGTCAAAAGAAAGGAATTAACTTTAAAGAGAAATTTTCACCAATTGTAAAAATGCATTCTATTCGAGTTATTCTTGGGTTTTCCACCAGCTAGAATTTAGATATTGAACAACTTGATGTAAAGATAACCTTTCTTCATGGTTACTTACAAGAAGAAATATATATATATATATATATATATATATATATATATATATATATATATAGAGAGAGAGAGAGAGAGAGAGAGAGAGAGAGAGAGAGAGAGCAATCAAAGGAATTTAAAGATGAAGGCAAGGAACATCTTGTATGCAAGTTGATAAAAAGCTTATATAGTCTCAAGTAAGCACCAAGGCAATGGTAGACAAAGTTTGAAACATTCATGGAAGAATATGTATATGGTAAGACCAACTCTAATTCTTGTGTTTTTTATGAAAAGATTCTCAAATAATAATTTTCTTTTTCTCTACTCTATGTGGATAACACATTGATTGTTGGGCATGATGCTAAGAAATTCAAGTGCTTAAAAAATGAGTTGAGTAAAACTTTTGCAGTGAAGGATCTAGGCTTAGCTAAACAAATCCTTAGCATGAGAAATTACTCGTGGTAGGAAGAACAAAAAACTTTGATTTTCTCAAGAGAATTATATTGAAAAGGTACTGGAAAATTTCAGCACGAGCACATGTAAGCTGGTAAGTACTCCATTTACTAGTCATTTCAAGTGGATTAGTAATAAGTGTCCTACAAGTGAGAAAGATAAGGAAAAGATGATGAAAATACCTTTGTATTAGCTTTGAGTAGTTTAATGTATGCAATAGTTTGTGCAAGAGCAAATATTACTCATGCAATTGGTGTTGTGAGTAGGTCTCTCTCAAATCCAAGTAAGAAGTATTGGACCGTTGTTAAATAGATTTTGAGGTATCTTATAAGCACTTCTAAATTTTGCTTGTGTTATGGAAATGCGAAGCCTAGTTGAGTGGTTACTTAGAAGCAGATTATACCCGTGATGTTGATTCTTGAAAATCCACATCAAGTTACATGATGACCTTTGTAAGGGAAGTTGTTTCATGACAATCAAGATTGCAAATATGTATTGCTTTGTCTACAACTAAAGCAGAGTATATTGCTATCACTAAAGGAGGTAAGGAACTCTTGTGGATGCAAAAATTCTTACAAGAGTTAGGTCTGAAGCAAGAGAATTTTGTTATGTATTGTGACAACATGAATGCTATCTATCTTAGCAAAGGTCTAGTATTACATTTAAGATTGAAACATATTGATATGAAGTATCATTAGATCCAAGAAAAATTAGAATAGAAGCTCTTTCTAATTGAGAAAGCCCACACTAACAACAATGAATCTGGCATGATGACTAAAGCCTTGCTCATGGTGAAACATGACTTCCGTAAAAATAAAGCGGGCATGATGGGACTTCCCACACGAGGTGGAGAGAGAGATTTATTGGTTAGGTCTGCCTCATTTGTGGGGGGCAGCTGAAATTAAAAAAAAAAAAAAAGCAAAAAGGAAGAGAATGTGGGGCTGCTCGTGCATAAGTGTGCCCAAGAAGAGGACAAAGAAAAGAGTGAGACGGAGCGCTCATCGAGAGCACCAAAAGAATAGGGAAGAGGAAAGAAAAAAGGGGGTGCGGCCTTAGATGTCTCCATTTGAAAGCCAAACAATGACAAAATTGGCTCAAATTTGAGTATATCGTCCATGAAATCGGGGGCTCGAGTATCAATTTTGTTCATTGAAAACCTCTTCCGAATTATCCAATCGCGATTAGGGTTGTTTTGTTCCATTTATGTTAATCCACATTTGTGGTGAGAAAATACGACTATATTGTTGATGTTGAGTTCTAGTGTATGATTAGAGAAGAACACATTGCGTATCCTACTATTCTTGATTTAAAATGAAAGTTTTTAGGCGGTCCGTGGTTTTTTCCTCATTGGGTTTCCACGTTAAATCCTTATGTTGTTATTGTCTTTTATCTCCCTATCATTTCAGCATTATATATTTCTTGTTGTTGCTGGAGTTATGTCGATTTCAGTCAATTTAGTTTTGGAGTGGATTGGATTAATTCTTAGTGAATTGTTACCTCAGTTCTTCCCAACATGGCCAGGGTGGCATCAACTCTTGATCGGTTTGTGCACAGATAGCTAATTGCCGACCAAAATGCAAATGATACACCTTTTTCCTCTGAACCTGAATAAACCATTCCCGCTTTTTATTCTTTAACTTCCCAGGGAAGGTGTCTCCTTTTCTTTTCTTTTTCTTGTTCTTTTATTCTTTAACTTCCCAGGGAAGGTGTCTCCTTTTCTTTTCTTTTTCTTGTTCTTTTATTCTTTAACTTCCCAGGGAAGGTGTCTCCATTCCTACTTCCATAAAAGCCCGAGGCTTCCTACGTACCATCGCCTTGAAGTGGCAGAGTCAACGACGCCTGACATAGGTACTCGTGCGGAGTACCCAATAATATTCCCTCCTCCTGCAACGTAAGAAACTCTCCTTCTCCTCCTTCACAATTAAAGCGTCGGCTAAGAAGAGAAATTTGTGTTTTCTGCGAAAGTTGATCGTGCAGAAGCAGCAGCAGCCCAATAAAGAGAAATGTATGCGCAAAATGATGTTAATCGGGGAGAATTCACGTGGAAGATCAGCAACTTCACTCAGCTTACTGCACGGGAGCTTATTTCTGAAGCATTCATAGTTTCTGGTTGTCGATGGTACTTCAAATTCTTTTATTTTTATTTTTATATCGCTACTTTTGCGGTTGTTTCTTGATGCCCGCATGTTCATCACGTTGCCTAGTAATTCTTTTGTTATCCGATTCTTTTTGAGCAGGAGACTTCTGGTACAGCCCAAAGGACAAGACTCGAACCATTTGGCGCTGTACCTCAGTGTCCATGATTCTGAGACGTTGCCAAATGGGTGGACCAAGTTCAGCTCGAGTGTGATTGATCAAATCAACAATGCTCGATCCATTAGAATAGGTTCATTCTTGAACTATATTGATCTTTCTCGGAATTTCCTTTTCTTTAATCTACTTGTATGGCGGGTTTTCGTCTGATTGATTGGGCATCTAGATTTTGAGAAATCGATGTTGCGACTTTAAGAAGAAAAAGAGCTTAGATGAGGAAAGACCAGGTGAGAAGAAAGAGAAATAGCCATATTGAGCTGAGAGAGAGAATTTCTGTATTTCATTTGTTAAACCTCTAGAAAGGTGGTGAGCTTTTAAAATGCGTTACAACAATCCTGAGGTTATTGATCCAACTGTTGTAATCAAATTTGCAATTAGCTGGTCCAGTGGATGGAGGATTTGGGCGTTGACTGCATCCATGTGTTTGAAATGTTGGTCCAGTAAAAAGAAAAAAATTTCACAATTATGTTTAAGATATATCTAAGTGGTCTTAAAAATGTTGTGCATTGTCAGTTCATAGACTTCTGTAGGAATTGGTTGCTTAAGCTGATCATGGGCACGTGTTTGCTTCTGCTGGTAATATTACGTTTGACGTACAGAACAACATTCTAGTTCTTGATGGTATTCCACATATCATGCTCTGGTGCTGAGGTAAAGAAGCTTTTGAATTAGTCACCCTGTCTCCTGAATTCTGCAGAGACGCAATATAATTTCACTGCGAGCCTGAGTAACTGGGGTTTCTCGAGCTTCATGCCATTGACTTTGCTTCATAACCCTAGTCGGGGATACATAGCCAATGACACTTTGGAGATTAAAGCCGAAGTTTGCGTCTTAACAGTTACTCCTCCGGTGAATATTCAGCCAGCCAGACCAACTGATAGCTTTGACTCCTATTTTACTGGTCTGGAGGAACTCATCAATGCTTCAGAGACTAATGATAATAGCGTAGGATCAAGTTCGTGCAGCCAAAATGGTGCCTCGGGGGCTGAAACTCCTAGCTTAGAAGAAGTTGAGAAGGCTATGCAGTCCTTGAAGGAATGCCTTTCGCATCTTTTTAAATTGAATATGAAAGATAGGTTATCAGAGGCACTATCAACTTTAAGTTCAGCCAGAACTGGATTAACATTGGAGCAAAAAGTAGCAGTTGAGACATTTCGGGTCAATTTCAATGATTTCACTTCTGACTTCTTAACATTTGAGCAAGACAACGCTGAGTTTGAGCTGCATAAACTACAAAAGGATCAACGGCTCTCTGCTATGAAGAAGTGCCATGAGACCTACATCTTGTATAAGCAGTTAATGGATGACCTCATCAAGGAAGAGGAGGAAGTGAAGTCTAGGAAGGACAAGCTTCTCTCAGACTGGGAGATTTTGCTGGTCGAGTCTGAAGAAGCGAAGTCGGGCTATAAAGATGAGCAGAAGAAAGTAGCAGAGACCGAGGAAAAGAAGAGGATAGCCGAGGAAAGAATGTCTAGATCCACCCCTGCTTGGTCAAATTTGAAGGCTCAATTCTGTTAAAACTTCAAGGATTCAAATAGGCTATGAGGCAATTGTTCTCTTAAGTATGAAAACTGTGTTTGAGCTTTGACTATGTTTTGACCAATATCCGGCAAAACAATTGCCTAAAGGGGCATATGTGGTATATCCTATTTCATGTTTGTTCAGTCAGCATATGAGGCAAATATGTACATATATATATATACATATATATATATATATATATATATATATGTATGTCTATAGAGTCAGTTTTTGATCTCTTCATATAAATTGCATGGTCATCGCGCTTTTTGCTCTTGGATCTTGGAAATTCTTGTACTTGTGATGCACTTTACTGGATGCTGTTCTGTTAATATGCGATGATCGAATTGTTCCTGCATGTATAGCCTTCTTGACATGAATCCGTGTTGGGTGTAGTAATGAGGGTGTTATTGTATCCACATCTCATGAGGCAGAGCCTACGGATTTCTTTACTGTCATGGGTGTTGAGGTAGTTTGCCCTGTCCTAAGTAAGGGATTTTGTCCCCTTGCTTTGAATGAAGAAAACAAGGAAACTGTCTAATGTTTAGGACTGCTCTTACAAGGAGAGTGTTGGGAAGGTTATCAGTCATTACAGAAGAAATATGCTTTCAGTTGTCCAAACAAATAGCCATGAATAACATTTTAGGTTTTTGGTTTTCAGAACTAGAACATAATGTTATGTCCGTAGTTTTCTGGTACAGGTCTTTTTGCTGCATGGATATTCATGTCCTTAGCTGATTCTTCGTTCTCTTTTTGGTGTATTTGGGCACAAAACGTTGGTGGGGTTAGGAATTTTGGAGTTTGGTCCTGCATGATCAAATGCAATCCAGCTCACATTTCGTTTTGTGATATTTACTTTTTCTTTTTCTTTTTTTTTTTTTTTTTTTATTTTTTTTTTTATTTATTTTTTTTTTTTTCTTTTTTTTTTTTTTTTTTTTTTATTTTTTTTTTTTTTTTTTTTTTTTAGTTTTTTTTTTTGTTTTTTATTTTTTTTTTTTTTATTTTTTTTTTTTTTTGTTTTTTTTTTTTTTTTTTTTTTTTTTTTTTTTTTTTTTTTTTTTTTTTTTTTTTTTTTATTTTTTTTTTTTTATTTTTTTTTTTTTTTTTTTTTTTTTTTTTTTTTTTTTTTTTTTTATTTTTTTTTTTATTTTTTTTTTTTTTTTTTTTTTTTTTTTATTTTACTTTTTTTTTTTTTTTTTTTTTTTTTTTTTTTTTTTTTTTTTTTTTTAGGTTTTTTTTTTTTTTTTTTTTTATTTTTTTTTTTTTGTTTTTTTTTTTTTTTATTTTTTTTTTTTTTTTTTTTTTTTTTTCTTTTTTTTTTTTTTTTTTATTTTTTTTTTTTTTTTTTTTTTTTTTTTTTTTTTTTTTTTTTTTTTCTTTATTTTTTTTTTTTTTTTTATTTTTTTTTTTTTTTTTTTTTTTTGCGCGACGGCTTGTCGGGCTCGACTGTGAGACGGCTCGTCGGACGAGCGGTGAGTGGTGGTGGTTCGGCGGTGAGGACGGTGAACGGCACGGCTCCAAGCAGCGGACGGAGGTGGCCCGGTGGTGAGTAAGGCGGCAGCAAGGGAAAAAAGAAGAAGAAGAAGTGGGGTTCGGTCGAGAGAGGGGGGAGGGAAAGGAAGGAAAAGAAGAGAGAGGGAGAGAGAGAATAAAATATAAAATAAGAGGGAAAGGAGTGGCAGAAGGGTGGCGTGGGGAAGGAGGGAAAGAAGGAGAGAGAGAGAGAAGGGGAAGGGGGGATGGATGGCAGAAGGGGGGGAGGAAACGTGAGGGAGACGAGAAAGAGGAGAGAGAGAGAGGAAGAAGACAAAAAGAAGGGGAGAAAAGGGAGGGGGGGGGGGGGGGGGGGGAACGTTACACATGCAACATAATTTCAATGCAAGAGTGAAAAACTGGGATTTCACAAGTTTCATTCCATTGAATGAGCTTCATTATCATACTGGGGGATACCGTGTAAATGACTCTTTGGTGATTAAAGCCAAAGTTTGCGTCTCAACAGTTCCTCTAGTGAATATTCAGCCAGCTAAACAACTGATGAGTTTGACTCCTATTTATCTGGCGTGGGGGAACTCATCAATGCTGATGAGACTAACGGTGCTCCTGTAGGATCAACTTCGTACCCTCAAGATAGTGCTTTGATAGCTGAAATTCGCAGCTTAGAAGAAGTTGAGAAGGCTAAGCAGTATCTCTTTAAATTGAATATGAAAGAGAGGCTATCTTATGCACTAACAATTTTAAGCTCAGCCAGAATTGGATTACCATAGGAGCAACAAATAGCAATTGAGTCATTTCAGGCAAATTTCAATGATTTCACTTCCGACTTCTTAACATTTGAGCAGGGCAATGCTGAGTTTGAGCTACAGAAACTACAAAGGGATGAAAGGTTCTCTGCTATGAAGAAGAGCCACGAGACCCACATCTTGTATAAGCAGTTAATCGACAACCTTGGCACGGAAGAGGAAGAGCTCAGGAGAAAGACGGAGGAAGTGAAGTCTAGGAGGGACAAGCTCCTCTCAGACTGGGAGATCTTGCTGGTCGAGTGTGAAGAAGTGAAGTCAGACTATAAAGATGAGCAGAAGAAAGTAGCAGAGGCTGAGGAAAAGAAGAGAATAGCCGAGGAAAGAATGTCTAGATCAGCCACTGCTAGGTCAAATTTGAAGGCTTGATTTCTGCTAATATTATAAGGCTATGAAGCAATTGTTCACTTAAAGTATGAAAACTATCTTTGGCTTTGACTATTCGTTGCCCAATCTTCAGCAGAACAATTGCTTAGAAGGGCTTATGTGGTTTATTCCATATCATATTAAATTAGTCAGCATGTGAGCCAAATATATACATACATACATACATACATACATACATACATACATATGTCAATACAGTCAGCGTTTGATGTCTTCATATGATATGCGCGGTCATCGAGCTTTTTGCTCTTGGAGCTTGGACATTCTCACAATTCTGATGTGCTTTCCCAACTGCTGTTCTATGAATATGTGATGATCGAGTCTTCTCTTCACGTAAAACCTTCCTGATATGACTCCGCCTTGGTTGGATCTAGTGATGAGGGAGTTAACATGTATCCACATCTCATGAAGCAGAGCCTATGGACTCCGTTGCAGTCTTGGGATTTTGTATTAGGAGAGTTTACCCTGTCATAAGTAAGTGATTTGATCCCTTGCAAATGAGCTCGGACTTAAAAAAAACAGGATACTGTCTAATGGTTAGGAGTGTTCTTACTGGGAGAGCCACAAACAAGTGGCTTTTATGTTGGGAAAGTTATTGGTAGGTACAGAAGAAAAATAATTGATGCTTTCAATTTGTCAAAACAAATAGCATTGAAAGACATTTTAGACATTACTAGAACATAATGAAATGAGCTACAGCAGTCTTGCTTTATGGGCCCTGCCTAGAGCTTTTGTCCGAAGTAGAGCTTTTGTGTGCAAGCTAGAGGTAGACTCGAGTCATAAATTCATAACAAATGTAAAAATCATAGTAGACATAATAGTGGCATTCGACAAGTCGCCGTAAAATGATGACCACATATTTTGTAAGAGAAAAACTTGTTGACGTTCTGTCCAAATGAGGAGATGACTTTTTTAGTCTTGTTTGGTTAATATACCACATCTAGATGTAGACCATGTATACAAGATAAGAGGAACCTTTGAATTTAGGAAACATCATGTGATTAAGACCGTTGAAAGAACAATCTCATAGTGGAAAATGTTGCTTTCAAAAGGAATGTGGAATGATCATAAAGAAAGGAAGTTCTATTATTTAGATATAGGGTTAGTCAAAGATGCTTTAAAACCCCAACAAGGATTGAATTAAAATACTTTTAATTGTTATATGCTTCTTGTCGGCATAATAAGTTCACACACTCTTCACTAGGAACTGTAGAATCCACAATGTGATGGATTTATATTTTTCAGTTGCTATCCAAATTTTAGTGTTTTAACAAAGGAATCCAATTGCTATGAGAAAATTAGCAGCACAAATAAAAGCCTCAAGATTCCATACGACAGAAGGATCTTAGAATTAGATAATAGAATCTATTACAAGGTCACGTCACCAACAATTGATCTAACAGCACAAGTTAGATTCAGACAAAGGAGAAACCTTTGTGCTATGTGCAAATTTGATGAGGAAAGAAAAACGTTGTAGTGCCAAAGACAATTAGACATAATAACAATCAACTTCCACAAAAACTGGATTTCCAATCAGTAATTGTTTAATCACCTCCAAAATAATGAAGAAGTTGAAAAGACTATTGTGTTGCGGAATATGGACAAGCAAATCGGATAAAATAAGTTAGAAGGAAGGAAAGGGAACTGGACACCGAATTTATGTGATTCGGTCCAAATATCGAAACCTACATCCACAGAGAGAACAGTATGAAATTCCAACTATAGAAACAAGCGATACACCAGAGAATACAATCACTTGAGTACTCAAACACATTATTAGTGTTTCCCAACCTCAAATTACATCTAAATAACTCACACTGTGTTTAGCCCATCATAACCTAATGAAACATCACTCAAGGAATTAAATAAATTCTACTAACAAGAATTTAATTGACTAAAATACTCGGGTATAATTACAAAGAGAAAATCCCTCACCTAAGAGAACTCTCAGCACTCTTCTACAGTCTCAGAGCTCTCTCTCTCTCTCGGATACCGAATTAACTTGGCGCCTATCTTCTCCTTCGTTTCTCGCCTTTATAGAGAATCCATCTCAATGTTGCATATGTTAAGATGGGCTTCGCGCGGCTTCCTCTTTTTGACTTGGCATGAGGGAGTCATTCTCCACATGAAAAAAAAAGACAAAACAAGCCCACCATTATCCATGGGCGTGCATGCACGTGCATGCATTAAAGGTGAGAAGAAAATGGATGTATGAGCCTTTCTTTCCTCTTTCTTTGACCCATGCAATGCATGTCATCATTGCACTTTTCTTCATGCACGCCAACTCCCAAGCTTTCTTGAAGAAGTCAGCCTGAGCACTATTCTCCCTTCGCACTTCAGCCGAAAAAAACAAAAGACAGAGAGCTTCTATTTACATTAAATAAAAGCAGCAATTTTGAGCATTCCCTCTTGCAGCTGCACGCTTCCTTCTGCCCACATTTGGCATGTGCATAGTAATTAATGCACGAACAAACAAAGTCAAAAGACATTCTCCAAAATTACTCGATTTAACTTGGACTGTATTTATTCGATAAATTTAAATTCGAAATATATTTTAACATATTAAATAAGAAGATGGAGAAATAAAAAATAAGTTAAACAAGAGTAAATCAGCGAAAAGTTGAACATTGCAAAATTTAATGAAAGAAAACTACCTTGAAGAATTTCTTATAAAATATCTTTGATGCCATCATACTCATCTATCCTAGATATAGATCATAAGAGAATAGTTTCCAAAAAATTTAGAAACAGAAGACTGCATCCTTCTTATAGGATTGCTCCTATACTGCTAGCAAAAGCTATGTAGGATCACCATAGGACACTACAAAAGGGGGAAAACAGCTATTGGAAACTTCGTTAGGGGACGAACGTGCACCCTGTCGTTAGAAGTTGGTTAATTTGACAGTTTTCAGTGACTATCGCTTTCAGAGTTACTATGGCGAGAAAATTTAAGAGCATCCTAATTTGTTGTCGTACAGATATATTTTTGGCAACGTTTTCGTTTTTTATCACTCCATATTGATAATATTTCAATAGATTATGTGTCAAGAATAGTTTATTGACAAAAACCCATCATCATGAAGGCCTTAAAAATTCGAAAGCCCTGGAATCAGTCCTACTTCATTGGACAATCAAAAGCCTTAAACCACAAAATGCATGGCCTTGATAGTTTAGTACGTTTGTTTTGTAGAAAATTAATAAATTAAAAAATAATAGCTTGTGTTGTTTATAAAATATAAATGAACAACAAATATTTTCATCATTTATTAAAATGTTTAGCCAATAATTTATTGTCGATAATGAAAATATTTTGATTGATTAATTATTTAGGAAAATGCTTTTTAAATCCATAATTTTCTGCAAAACAGATGGAATTTAAGGAGAAGAATATAATGCAGAGAGAAATGTTGAGAGGAAGAGGAGAGGAAATTGAGAATTCAAGAGGATGAATTTGAGTTCTTGCTGGCAAAGTCAGGCGATATGCCGCCTTTCCCACTTTTCTCTGAACGCTACTTAGGAATGAGCTTGTGGGATCGTGGAGGAGCCAGGGATCTCTGCTTGTAGGGCTGTAGCTTTAAGTATACCATGTCCTCTTCTTCAAAACACATTCCGCCCTTTTCTTATCTGCATACTGCTCCATTCGACTCTGAGGGCCTGATTTCAATCTTGTAGGAACTGATTCATTGTTTCGACATTTGAGGACGCATGAATATCAAGCCCAAGGGCTGATGTGAAAAAACCATACAAAGCCTGAAATGGAGTTGTCTGGATGCCACTGCCAACGGTGGCATTGCACCACCATTCTGTCAAGGATAACCAACTAGCCCATCTGTTTGGTTAAGCAAGAGGCATACACCTCAAGTTAGTCTCTCGACCCTGATTTGAGTCTCTCGATTTGCCCATCTGGCTGGGATTATATCATGTCAATAGATGTAACTACCTTCCCTTCGGCCTGAAAGTTTCTTGCCAGACCGAACTTGTAAATATCTTCTCTATCACTTCCAATGCTTTGGGATAGCCCATGCAACTTATAAACGATGTCAAGGAACAACTTGGCCACCTCTAGTGCTGTGAAAGGATCAGACAAGGTCATGAAGGGGGTGTAGTTGGCGCGGCGGTCCACCGCCACAAACGCACTATCCTCCCGTCAGATTTAGGGAAGGCTTCAATGAGATCCACAGTGACGTTAGTCCAGACCTAGGAAGGAATGTCCAGTGGTAGCAATAGTCCAGGGTTATCAGTGTGCTCCCCCTTACTCCTTTGCCGCACATTACAGGCTTTAACCTATTTCACAACATCCTGCTGCATCATTGGCCAATAGAACAGTTGATTCACCCTTTGATCAGTTCCCCTTCCCACCAGAACAACCTCCTAATGCTGAAGCATGTGAGACAGTTAACAACTCAAAACACCATCTAGCGTACCTATATGTTTTTCACTTATAAAGAACTGATGTTTGTTGTATAGATACCTAAACAAAGGGAATGCCACTTTAACTTCAGGTGTAAGTTGCTGTCAAAAAATTTAAAAAAAAAAAAAATAGGTTTAATATCATGAAAAACTCCAAATTAGTACGCATGTAACAAATTTACTCCAGACTAATTTTTTAATTATAAAAAAACCTTAAACTGATACCTCTACGATAAATTTACTCCAAACTAACACAAATTGGTACATTTATAATAAATTTACCTTTAATGAGTTTCTGTTAAATTTTATTATCGAATTATTGAGTTGAATGACACGTGTACCAATTAAAATTTAACGGAAACTAACGAATAATAAATTTTTCACAAATATACTAATTTGGGTTAGGTTGAGATAAATTTATTACAAATATACTAATTCGAGATTTTTATAATAAAAAATTAATTTTAAATAAATTTATCACAGATATATTAATTTAAAATTTTTCATGATATTAACCTTATTACAGAAACTTCCTCATGAAGTTAAAGTGGAAAAATGAGGAGCTTATTATTATTATTATTATTACATTGGTCAGAGGAGCTGTTTATCTAAAGACTTTTTCATGTCATACGCGCTTTTGGTGGAAAGCCATTGACATTGACATTAAATACAAATGAAAAACTTGAAGGGGAAAAGTTTTCTCCTTCTTCTACAAATGCCCTAGACTTACAACCCGTCCCCTTGAAGTCGATTAGTCAACAACATTCGAGAGGGGTACCTCATAAATTTTCCCAACTCTCTGTAATATAATAAACTCTCCTCCTGCTCGTCCTCCTCCTCCTCCACCTCCATCTTCTTTGCAATTAGTGTTGGTCAAGAAGAGAAACTGGTGTTTGCCAAAGGATCTTGCAGAAGCAGCAGCCAACAAGCAGGAAAAAAAAAAACATGGATGCACAGAATGATGTTAACCGGGGAGAATTCACGTGGAAAATCAGCTACTTCACTGAGCAGGACGCGACGAAACTTTATTCTGAAGCTTTCACCGTTTCTGGTTGTGAATGGTACTTAAGAATTCGTTCTTTTTATTCTTTTTATTTTTTTTCCATTCTTTGCGTTGTTTATTGATGATCGCATGTTCGTCGTGCTGCGAGTGATTCTTGCGTCGTCCCTGATCCTTTTTGAGCAGGAGAATTGTGGTATTCCCAAAGGGGAATGCCACTGACCATTTGTCGCTGTACCTCGATGTCCCCGATTCTGCGACGTTGCCGAACGGGTGGACCAGAAAAGCCAAGTTCAGCTTGAGTGTGATCGATCAAGCCAATAATGGTCTTTCTATTAGAAAGGGTTTGTTCTTGAATTTGATTTATTTTTATTGAAATCTTTTCTTTTTAGTGTAAGTGTATGATGGGTTTCTCTCTAATTAATTGTGCATCTAGATCTTGAGATGGTGTTATGACTTGAAGAAGAAGGGTCTAGATGAGAAAGGAATATGTTAGAAGTAGAAAGAGAGATATTGAGCTGAGAGAGAGAATATGTTTTCTGTATTTCATTCGTTAGACCGACCTCTCAAAGGCGAGTGAGCTTCTAACATGCGCGTACAACAATCCCGAGGTTCCTGATTGAGGAATTTGTAAGCAACTGGTCCTGTAGATGGAGAAGCTACGGCTTCACTGCATCTATATGACCCAAACGTTGGTCCAGAACAAGGAGAGGCGCCACAATTTAAGTTTAGGATAGTTATGTCTGGTGGTCTTAAATATGTTGTGCATCATCAGTTTATTGACTTTTGTATGAATTTGGTTGCTTAAGCTGATCATAAAGAGGTGTTTGGTTCTTCTGTTTTTAATATTTCACTTGACGTATAATACACCTTTTCAGTTCTTGATTGTCTCCAATGATTCTTCCACATCATGCTGTGGTGTTGTGGCAAAGAAGCTTTTGAATTTGTCACCCTGTCTCCTGAATTTTGCAGAAACGCAACATGATTTTAATGCAACTGATTGTGACTGGGGTTATGCAAGTTTCATTCCATTGACTGAGCTTCATGATCGTACTGGTGGATACCTAGCAAATGACACTTTGTTGATTAAAGCCGAGGTCTACGTCTTAACAGTTATTCCTCTGGTGAACATTCAGCCAACTAGACCAACTGATAGGTTTGACTCCTATTTTACTGGTCTGGAGGAACTTGTAAATGCTGCTGAGACCAATGCTGTTGGTGTAGGATCAAGTTCGTGCCACCAGGATGGTGCTTTGACAGCTGAAATTCCTACCTTAGAAGAAGTTGAGAAAGCTAAGCAGTCTTTGAAGGAATGCCTTTCAGATCTCTTAAAATTGAATATGAAAGAGAGGCTATCTGAGGCACTATCAACTTTAAGCTCAGCCAGAACTGGATTATCGCCAGAGCAACAAATAGCAATTGAGACATTTCGGGCCAATTTCAGTGATCTCACTTCCGACTTCTTAACATTTGAGCAGGACAACGCTGAGTATGAGCTGCATAAACTACAAAAGGCTAGAAGGTTCTTTGCTATGAAAAAGAGCCATGAGACTCACATCTTGTATAAACAGTTAATGGATGACCTCGCCAAGGAAGAGGAAGAGCTAAAAAGAAAGATGGAGGAAGTGAAGGAAGAGCTAAAAAGAAAGATGGAGGGAGTGAACTCTAGGAGGAACAAGCTTCTTTCAGACTGGGAGATCTTGCTGGTTGACTGCGAAGAAGCGAAGTTGGGCTATAAAGAGGAGCTGAAGAAGTTAGCAGAGGCTGAGGAAAAAAAGAGAATAGCTGAGGAAAGAATGTCTAGATCGACCACTGCTTGGTCAAATTTGAAGGCTCAATTCTGTTAAAACTTTAAGGTTTCAAATTGGCTATGAGGCAATTGTTCACCTAAAAGTATGACTACTGTGTTTTAGCTGGACTATTTCATGGCCAATTTTTTAGCATAACAATTGCTCAGAGGGCTTCTGTGGTTGTGTGGTTGACCATGTATTATGTTAGTTTAGTCAGCATGTGTGCATGCATGCATGCATGTATGTATGTATGTATGTATTTATTAATTATCAGAATTGTGATGCACTTTCCTGACTGATGTTCTGTTCAAAGTTCTTCCATGTAAAACCTTCTTGGCTTGACTCCGCATTGGGTGGCTCTAGTTATAAGGGTGCTCCTGTATCAAAATCTCTGAGGTAAAGCCTATAGATTTCATTAGTCTTGCAGATTTGTATTAGGAGAGTTTACCCTGTTGTACGTAAGAGATTTGGCCCCTTGCACTTGAGTTTGGAATGAAAAAGACAAAGATAGTGTCCAGTGGTGAGGAGCGTTCTTACGGGGAGAGAGCCACAAGAGTAGGGAAGATATCGGTAGTAACAGAAGAAAACTAATTGATGCTTTCAATTTGTCCAAGAAAATGGGAGTGGAATACATTTTAGACATTACTAGGACGGAATGTTATGTCCGCAGTACATGATGAAATGACCTGGAACCCAATGGTGTTTCCATGGGGCCTTTTATTCTTACAGTTTTTGTGCAAAGTAAACTTTTGTGTCCAAGCTAAAGGTAGCCTTGAGTCATTAATTCATTTTCAATCCGGGTAAAAGTTCGAATATGGAGTCTATTTTAAATGAACTTTTGTGGACTTGCAAGGAGGATGAGAATTTTATTTGAAGATATGCTTGTAAAGTTGTACAACCAGGAAAAATAGATGCTTTGAATGTTGATCCTACGCAATTAAAAATCAAACGATCATGTAAGATCCTGCTTCAGCCCCCTACCAGAGCCTGCTTCAGCCCCCTACCAGAGCTAAGTGTCATGATGCGAGCCAATTGGCCTCAGTCATGGGACCATATGTTACCTGGTGAGTCGATTCACCAAGCCAACCTTCCCTTCTAAGGATTGTACACATGACTTGCTTCATAGAATGCCTTATTGTGATTATGTCCCACGTATCCCTTTTAGCTTGGGCATCACATGTCCCAAGCGGGGCATGCATCTCGATTTAACACAATATTGGTTTCAGCTTGCCTTGACCATCATCAAGCCAGTGGCATAAACTCACGACCAGTTATGCACGGTGAT
This sequence comes from Eucalyptus rudis, assembly GCA_019915205.1. NCBI lineage: Eukaryota > Viridiplantae > Streptophyta > Magnoliopsida > Myrtales > Myrtaceae > Eucalyptus > Eucalyptus rudis. Next base: position 522,987 of record JAHMTN010000177.1, on the reverse strand, counting down.
TGGTCCTACCTTCAGACATTTTTCACATGATATTCCTTTCGGAGATTCCTAGCATAGTTTCTAACACTACTCCCACTTAAAGTTATGTCTTTCATATTTCATCCTCATGGTTCTCCTTGTATTATGAATTTATACTTCCATGTTTTCATGGAAGCGGGAATAGCGCGACTGTGAAAGTCCCCCCCACTTGATTTCAATAACTCCCTCGTTATGGCCTATTTTGTTGCTTCCTTGGATTTTCCTAACTATCATCACCTCTCACTTGATTTCAATAACGCCCTCGTTACGACCTATTTTGTTGCTTCCTTGGATTTTCCTAACTATCATCGCCTCTCCTTATGTCTTACATGAACAGTGAATGCTCACCTACCAAATGCAATGCTCTTTGTCATTTCCTTGTGTACCACATGAGCATTGGCTCACCCTAGGCTTTATGCAAATGGCCTAAGCTCAAGTAATAGGAACACAATGTCTCTATCGGTCATGATCAAAACATGTTAATAGATGACATATGCAAATATGACTTCAAAATCCTACTCCAAATAACACCTATCACAGTCCAGGCTGATTGGCCTCAACCACAAGATAGTGTGGTGCTTCATGAGCAAATTCACTCAGCCAGCCTTCCTTTTTGAAATGCCTAATTGTCACTAATCGCTCCATGTCTCCCAATCAACTTGGGCACCTCACAATCTCAAGCAAGGATGCTTCTCAATTTAACATGACAATTGGTTTTCCACTTATTGTGGCCATCATTAAGAGAGGGACATTAGCTCTTATTAGTTTCGCACATGTGGCAAACCCTGCCTTTGGATATCTTTCATGTGATATTCCTTTGATTAGTTAATTTCTAACATAAATTCTTTGACACCAGTCTCATGATCTTGTTGTATTGTTCATATCCCTCATGCTTTTCTCCTAGTATAATGGAGTCCACTTCCATGCACTCATGGAATCTGGAAAAGTCAAGCCAAGACACTAGGGCCCAAGAGAATTGCCCCGAAGGAAAAAGTAGGTTTTGAAAAATCATAGAAACTTGGTTTCAAAAATAAGTAATTCAATAGAAAAGAAACGGAATCTTCGAGAAACAAATTCGATGGAACCATATATTTAATCCAGCAGAGTAATGATATATTCAGTTAATTTAAACTCTAGCATTAAAGGATGCTACCTTTATTTCGAAAGGGTTCGAAATCCTTACTTGGACCCATGCTAATTCTCTTCGATCGCTGGTCATCTTGGATTTGTTATAATCGTCGAGCTTCTCCAACCTTTGGGATTTTCTTAATCAATTAAGATCAAGAGATTTGTTTCTAGATATAGATAGAGTGGACAACTAAAGCATGAGATAGAGTGAATTACCTTGAGGAAAAAAAATGGCAAATTGAGGGCCAAATTTATTGGTGTGAATTTCCACTCTAAAGGGTAACGCTTCCCCAGGCCTAAATAATAAAGCTAGGCATGGACTTAAAATCCGCTAGAAAATGGAGGATTGTGGCCCATGTCCATCAGGCCCCAATCCAGCTGAGAAATCATGCTGTGCTCGCTGGGCTAGAGCCGAAATTAAGCAGAGGCTGAGAGAATTCACATACTGGGCCAAGCTCGGAGACGCTTTGGGCTAAAAAAGGACACGTGCTAGGCCCGCTTGAGCCAGGACTGGACCTTGTTGCTATGTGCAAATGCTAAGGGAAAAAATGTAATGGTGCCAAAGACAATTAGATAGAATGAAATTCAAACTTCCCAGAGAGATGGATTTTTCAATCGGAAATTGTTCAAAGACCTACAAAACAAGGAAGAAGTTGAAAAGGTAAATGAATATGAAGATGGAGAAATAGAAAATAAGTTTAATAAGAGTATTTCGACGAAAAGTTGAACATTACAAACTCAATAAGGAAAAGATATGTACGAGAATTTCATACAAAATACCTTAGAGGTCATCATGCTTATCAATCTTAGGAATAGATCATGATAGAATAGTTTGTGATAAATTTAAGAAACGGAAGATCAAGTATTGCATCGTCCTCGTAAAGTTGATCCTAGGGCTGGTAAAATGGGTCATGTGCCCATTTTAACCTTTCCCTTTAAAATAGGCCAAAAAAGCTTAAAAAGAAGATTTCGTTTGAGACGGAATGAGGGAAAAAAATGATTTGCAGTGCATCGTCCTCGTAAAGTTGATCCTAGGGCTGGTAAAATGGGTCATGTGCCCATTTTAACCTTTCCCTTTAAAATAGGCCAAAAAAGCTTAAAAAGAAGATCTCGTTTGAGACGGAATGAGGGAAAAAGAAAATGATTTGCAGAAACATGCATTCCAAGAGAAAGAAAGGTGTTCAAGAACGACGGTACGGAGAAATAGAGAAAACAAAAGTGAATTTAAAATTCTGTGAAAGGTTTCTACCAAGAGTTAAATGAGGAAGTACATATATCACTATACAAACTTATGCTACAGTAGATGGGAAAGCCCAAAGATTAATCCGTCCTCCTCTAATTGGATTAAACCTAGAAGAGAACACTAAAGCATTGCCATATAACACTACAAATGAAAAATGTTATTTGGCAATGTTTTCCTATGTAATGGACATACATTTTATTGTTATAAGATGGTTTATATGCTAAGTAGCATTGAAACCAATAAGTGACATGTGACACAATACGACACTACACTCCGACATATCATTTCTCAAAAAATAAAATATTCTAACACATTGGGACATGCTGTATATTAGACATATATTTTTATATATACATGATAAATTATCTATTTCTTATTATTTAATCAAATTAATTTAATTCAAATTCACAAATAAATGAATAATAATAATAAAAATAGTCTAGAATGAATTTGCACTAAAAACATTAATCTACCATTTGTTAATATTATTCATTGTTTCAATTCGACAAATTCAACTACATTTCATTCAAATAATCCATAAAACTTGGTTGGGGAAAAAAAGCAATACACATTCCATTATTAAATTTATTTAATGATAAGTAAAGAAAAAAAATTACATTTTACCATCAAATACAACAAAAAGTCTTTAGCCCTTTATTATTATTTTTTATTTTTTATTTTTTACATATTTACATTTTGACCCCTCATTAATTGAAATTTTAAAAAATTGACCATGTGCATGTCGGAATCATGTGTCGGAATTCCAAACTCGCGTGTCAGAAGAATTGACTGAAGACTCCTAAGAAGTATTGGTACTTCCTTATTTATATGATGGTTTTTGAAATGGAAAATTGTTCAAAAAGTTATAAACCTATTACATTTTTGTTAATTCAATCCTAACATTTTCAATTTTTGTTAATCTAGTCCATTCGGCCAATTTTAGCCAGAATTCGCATACATGAATGCCGACAGCGCAACGTGGCACAATCATTGTTAACATAAATAAGTTTTGATAATATTTTAATATCTTTTGAACTTTTTTATTTTTTCTCTTTCTTTCTTTCCACTCTCTTCTTCCTTTTGCCGGTGGCCAGAGGCAATGGCTGGCCACCAATCATGGCTAGGCCAAGGCAGTGAGGCGTGTCCAGGTGAGGGCAAAGCTAGCCCTCTCAACGCGAGACTCGGCGAAGGTCGACCTTGCCCAAGCTAGGGTGGCCTTGCCGAGCATCAGTTAGGTGAAGGCAACACTGGGCGAGGCCAACACTCACCTAGGCAAGCCCTAGCAAGGGCTCCCTCGATGAGGCCGGCCCTCGCCAAGGCCGGGTTAGCCTTGCTTGGTTTGGACGAGGGCCGAGCTCGCCTCTCATGGGCGAGGGCTCCCCTCACCGGAGCTTGCCCTCTCTTGGTTAATATGATGATTTTTGAAGTCTCTTCTTGCTATGAAAATTATTATGGCGACAAAATTTTAAGACCATCTGGATTTTAATTCGGCACAAATATATATTTAAAGACTGTTTTTAAGTTCACATCACTATAATTTGGTAAAAGTCCCAACAGGTCGTGTTCGGGAAAAGTTTAAGCCCACCAGCACTAGAATTTTTTAGGCCTAAAAATCGGGAGCCCTAAGACTCAACCCTATTCTGCCGAAAAATCAATTCCCTCCCCAAAATGTGAGGACTTGGGAGATTGAGAAGGAGAAGAGAATGTAGAGAAGAGGAGAAGATGGGAAGTTAAAGAAATCAAGAGGATGAAATCTTTTCGCAATTTGTTTTCCCTAAGGGCCAGATGTCGATCTTGTTAGAGACGATTTACTGTTTTGACAGGTGATAAAAACATGAATGTCATGCCCAGGAGTTGGTGGGGAAAACCCATACAAATCCTGAAATGGAGGTTTCTGGATGCTAGTGCCAAAGGTGGTATTGTACCACCATTCAGCCGAAGGGTACCCATTGAGTCCATCTGTTGGGCAAACTGCATTCGTCTCAAGTAAGTCTCCAAACACTGAATCTGCTTGAAGGTTTCTCCCCAAAATGAACTAGTAAAGGAATGCTATTAGAATTCGGGAGGTGGCAATTCGTGTTTGCTTGTGTTATGTTATGTCCACAAAAGCGTATACTACAAACTAGGTCAACTCGAAGATGATACGATTACTTAATCGTGTCTGAGTAACACAATCCGAAAATTAAAGCAGGGTGAGATAACACAACCAGTGTGAGACGATTAAATATCGGGACAATTAGTCCATACGATTATATGACTAACTATGAGACGAATTAGCACGTTGACACGAAATCAACCCACCAACATAAACCTGACATGAAATGTCCTCGATATTTCTTAATATCTATTGACAAGTTGCAATAATGCATCAACAAATATCATCAAATCATTTTTTTTTAAAGAAAAACATGGTTTTGTCAATAAAATACTGTCAATTTGAAATTCTAATGGTGAAGAGTATGGAAATTATAGCAGCTTAGTGAATCATGTCTAAACAAGTCATATACGAATCGTGTCTAAACAATTTAGATAAAAATCGTGTTAATATTATCCCGTTCATTTGAACGAGTTATAGAGATAAAATTTCGTGCTTGGTGGGTTTAACAAGAACACAATACAACGGCGTGTCACCATGTTGAAACTCGCTGACATGGCATCATGTTCGAGATACGTGATCAAGTCGGGTCACAGATTTTCAACTCCAAAACAGGAGAAAAACAGAGCTCGTCAGGCTGAAGGCAGAGTAACTGATTGGCTTTCAGCGCGTCAGTGGAGTGCCCACCAAAAAGCTTGATTGATATGATATGCTTTTTTCGTCTGGCCCCGAATAAACCACTCCCTGCTTTTTCCACTCTAACTTCGCGGGGAAGTTCTCTGCTTTTCTTCCCTTCTGTGTATCCCTCGATCCTTCCTTCTCCCATAAAGCCCCGGGACTTCCATCATCCTATCGCCTTGCAGTCGAGGAGTCAGCAACGTTTGACGCGAGTGCTGATGGGGAGTACCTCGTGAGTTTTCCAACTCCTGTAATGTAAGAAACTCTCCCCCTCCTGCTGCTGCTCCTGCTCCTGCTTCTGCTCCTACTTCTTCGCAACTAGAGTGTAGATCAAGAAGAGAATCCGGGTCGTTTGCGGAAGTTGATCTTGCAGAAGCAGCAGCCCATTATTTTAGTTTTTCTAAAAAGAAAAGAATGGATGCGCAAAGTGATGTTAATCGGGGAGAATTCACGTGGAAGATCAGCTACTTCAGTGAGCAGGAGGCGACCAGGCTCTACTCTGAAGCGTTCACAGTTGCTGGTTGTAAATGGTACTTCAAGATTGTTTTATTTTCTATTTTTCCTTTTTTTGCGGTTGTTTCTTGATGATCGCATGTTCATCGGGTTGCCGAGTGATTCTTGCGTCATCCGATCCTTTTTGAGCAGGAGAATTCTGGTGTTCCCCAAGGGCAACAACACGGATCATTTGTCGCTGTACATCGATGTCCCCAATCCTGCGGTGTTGCCGAACGGGTGGACCAGAACAGCCAAGTTTATCCTGAGTGTGATCGATCAGACCAATGATGGTCGCTCTGTTAAAAAGGGTTTGTTCTTGAATTGGATTGATTTTTTTTATTTTTTTGGAATCTCTTCTTTTTAATGTAAGTGTATGATGGCTTTCTGTCCGACTGGTTGCGCATCTTGATTTTGGAAAATCGGCGACTTGGAGAAGGAGGGTCTAGATGATAACAGAACAGGTTAAAAGAAGTAGAAAGAGAGATATTGAGCTAGCAGAGAGAATATGCTTTCTTGATTTTTCGTCCGTTAGGCCTCTTAAGGCCGAGTGAGCTTCCATCATGCGCACACAGCTAATCCCGATGTTACCGATTAAGGAATTTAGCAAAGTTAAGTTTGTACGCAACTGGTCCTGTGGATGGAGGAGTTGAGGCTTGGCTGCATCTAATATGATCCAAATGTTGATCTAGATAAAAGAGAGGAGCCACAGTTTGAGTTTGAGATAGTTACGTCTGGTGGTGTTAAAATGTTGAGCATTGTCATTTTATCGACTTTTGTATGAATTTCATTACTTAAGCTGATCATATGGAGGTGTTTGCTTCTTCTGTTGCTAATATTTTGCTGGACGCACAATACAACATTCCAGTTCTTGATGGTCTCCAGTGTTTCCTCCACATATTATGCTCTGGTGTTGTAGTAAAGAAGTTTTTGAATTCGTCCCTGTCTCCTGATTCTGCAGGGACGCAACATGTTTTTACTGCAAGACAGATTGACCGAGGTTACCAGAATTTCATTCCATTGACCGAGCTTCATAATTGTGCTGCGGGATACCTAGCAAACGACACTTTGATGATTAAAGCCGAAGTTTGCATCTTGGCAGTTACTCCTCCGGTGAATATCCAGCCAGCTAGACCAACCGTTGGCTTTGACTCCTACCTTACTAGTCTGGAGGAACTCATCAATGCTGCTGAGACAGGTTTTAGTGTAGGATCAAGGTTGGGCCACCATGATGGTTCTCTGACGGCTAAAATTCCTAGCTTAGAAGAAGTTGGGAAGGCTAAGCAGTCTTTGAAGGAATGTCTTTCGGATCTCTTCAAATTGAATATGAAAGAGAGGCTATCGGAGGCATTATCAACTTTAAGCTCAGCTAGAACTGGATTATCGTCGAAGCAAAGAATAGCAATTGACACATTTCGGGCAAATTTCAATGATTTCACTTCCGACTTCTTGACATTTGAACAGGACAATGCTGAGTTTGAGTTGCAAAAACTGCAAATGGATCAATGGTTAGCAGCTATGACGAAGTGCCATGAGGCTCACATCGTCTGTAAGCAATTGATGGGTGAACTTGACAAGGAAGAGGAAGAGCTGAAGAGAAAGATGGACGAAGTGAAGTCGAGGAAGGACAAGCTCTTCATGGACTGGGATGTTGTGCAGGCCAAGTCCGAAGAGGCGAAGTCAGGCTACAAAGATAAGCAGAAGAAAGTAGCAGAGGCAGAGGAGAAGAAGAGAATAGCCGAGGAAAGAATGTCTAGATCGACCACTGCTTGGTCAAATTTGAAGACTCAGTTCTGTTAAAACACTAAGGTTTGAAATGGGCTATGAGGCAAATGTTCACTTAAGTATGAAAACTGTGTGTTGGCTTGACTACTTTCGGTCAATTTTCGCAAGAACAATTGCGAGGGGCTTATGTGGTAGATCCTATATTATGTTGGTTCAGTCAGCTTGTGGGTCAAATGCATACATACTTATGTATGTCTATAGAGTCAGGTTTTGATGTCTTCATACGAGTTGCATGGTCGTCATGCTCTTTGCTTTTAAATCTTGTAAATTCTCATGATTCCGATGCTCTTTCCTGACTCATGTATTGTGTGGCTCAAATAATACCCTCTTCCTGTATCCAGTCTTGCGGATTTGTATGAGGTGAGTTTGCCCTCTCCTGAGTGAGGAATTTGTCCCAGTGGAATAGAGTTTGGAATTAATTTTTTTTTTTTTGGTGGCTCTAGTGTTGGGGATGTTATTGGTAAGTACAAAAGAAAAACAATTGATGCTTTCAACTTGTCCAAATAAATAGCAATGAAAGACATTTTAGGTTTTAATATGGCAAAAGAACGCTTCAAATGTCATAACTTGACACAATAAGTGTGATAACTTATGAAAGGTACACCTAAGTGCCACATTCGAAGAAAAACGGATCACTTCAGTGCCACTCTGGCTAAAGTCTAGTTAAAATATCGACGTGGCATTTTTTCGGCGAAGCAAGCCCAAAATGACGCCGTTTTGTACGTTGACGTGGTCAAATGCAAAAACGACGTTATTTTATGCTGACGTGATAAAAAAAAAAAAAAAACAGGATAAAAACAGAGTTCGTCAGGCTGAAAACAGAGTAACTGATTGGCTTTCAGCGCGTCGGTGGAGTGCCCACCAAAAAGCGTGAGTGATACGGTATGATTTTTTCGTCTGGCCCCGAATAAACCACTCCCTGCTTTTTCTACTCTAACTTCGCGGGGAAGTTCTCTGCTTTTCTTCCCTTCTGTGTATCCCTCGATCCTTCCTTCCCCATAAAGCCCCGGGACTTCCATCATCCTATCGCCTTGCAGTCGAGGAGTCAGCAACGTTTGACGCGAGTGCTGATGGGGAGTACCTCGTGAGTTTCCCAACTCCTGAAATGTAAGAAACTCTCCCCCTCCTGCTCCTGCTCCTGCTTCTGCTCCTACTTCTTCCCAACTAGAGTGTCCGTCAAGAAGAGACATCCGGGTCGTTTGCGGAAGTTGATCTTGCAGAAGCAGCAGCCCATTATTTATTTATTTTTTTTTAAAGAAAAGAATGGATGCGCAAAGTGACGTTAATCGAGGAGAATTCACGTGGAAGATCAGTTACTTCAGTGAGCAGGAGGCGACCAGGCTCTATTCTGAAGCGTTCACAGTCGCTGGTTGTAGATGGTACTTCAAGATTGTTTTATTTTCTATTTTTCCTTTTCGGCGGTTGTTTCTTGATGATCGCGTGTTCATCGGGTTGCCGAGTGATTCTTGCGTCGTCCGATCCTTTTTGAGCAGGAGAATTCTGGTGTTCCCCAAGGGGAACGACACGGACCATTTGTCGCTGTACATCGATGTCCCCGATCCTGCGGCGTTGCCGAACGGGTGGACCAGAAAAGCAAAGTTCCACTTGAGTGTGATCGATCAAACCAATAATGGTCGCTCTGTTAGAAAGGGTTTGTTCTTGAATTGGATTTATTTTATTGGAATCTCTTCTTTTAATGCAATCGTATGATGGGTTTCTCTCTGATTGGTCGTGCATCTTGATTTTGGAAAATCGGCGACTTGAAGAAGAAGGGTCCAGACGAGAACAGAGCAGGTTAAAAACAGTTAAAAGAGAGATATTGAGCTGACAGAGCGAGAATATGCTTCTTGTTTTTTCGTCCGTTAGGCCTCTTAAAGGCGGGTGAGCTTCTTATATGCGCACACAACTAATCCCGAGGTTGCTGATTAAGGAATTTAGCAAAGTTAAGTTCGTAAGCAACTGGTCCAGTCGATGGTGGAGTTGAGGTTTGACTGCATCTAATATGATCCAAATGTTGATACAGATGAAAGAGAGGAGCCACAGTTTAAGTTCGAAATAGTTACGTCTGGTGGTGTTAAGATCAACTTTTGTATGAATTTGGTTGCTTATGCTGATCGTATGGAGGTGTTTGCTTCTTCTGTTGCTAACATTTTTCTTGACACACGATATAACATTCTAGTTCTTGATGGTCTCCAATGTTTCCTCCACATGATATGCTCTGGTGTAGTAGTTTTTTAATTCGTTCCCTGTCTCCTGATTCTGCAGGGACGGAACATGTTTTCGCTGCAACACAGATTGACCGGGGTTACCCGAGTTTCATTCCATTGATTGAGCTTCATAATTATGCTGCGGGATACCTAGCAAACGACACTTTGGTGATTAAAGCTGAAATTCGCGTCTTAGCAGTAACTCCTCCGGTGAATATTCAGTCAGCTAGACCAACCGATGACTTTGACTCCCTTCTTACTAGTCTGGAGGAACTCATCATTGCTGCTGAGACTAATGGTGTTAATGTAGGATCCAGTTTGGGCCACCGAGATGGTACTCTGACGGCTGAAATTCCTAGCTTAGAAGAAGTTGAGAAGGCTAAGCTATCTTTGAAGGAATGCCTTTCGGATCTGTTTAAATTGAATATGAAAGAGAGGCTATTTAAGGCACTATCAACTTTAAGCTCAGCCAGAACTAGATTATCGCCGAAGCAAAGAATAGCAATTGACACATTTCTGGCAAATTTCAATGATTTCACTTCCGACTTCTTGACATTTGAACAGGACAATGCTGAGTTTGAGTTGCAAAAACTGCAAATGGATCAATGGTTAGCTGCTATGACGAAGTGCCATGAGGCTCACATCGTCTGTAAGCAATTGATGGGTGAACTTGTCAAGGAAGAGGAAGAGCTGGAGAGAAAGATGGACGAAGTGAAGTCTAGGAAGGACAAACTCTTCTTGGACTGGGACGTTGTGAGGGCCAAGTCCGAAGAGGCGAAGTCAGGCTACAAAGATAAGCAGAAGAAAGTAGCAGAGGCAGAGGAGAAGAAGAGAATAGCCGAGGAAAGAATGTCTAGATCGACCTCTGCTTGGTCAAATTTGAAGACTCAGTTCTGTTAAAACATTAAGGTTTGAAATGGGCTATGAGGCAAATGTTCACTTAAGTATGAAAACTGTGTGTTGGCTTGACTACTTTCGGTCAATTTTCGCAACAATTGCGAGGGGCTTATGTGGTAGATCCTACATTATGTTGGTTCAGTCAGCTTGTGGGTCAAATATATACGTACTTATGTATGTCTATAGAGTCAGGTTTTGATGTCTTCATACGAGTTGCATGGTCGTCATGCTCTTTGCTTTTAAATCTTGTAAATTCTCATGATTCTGATGCTCTTTCCTGACTCATGTATTGTGTGGCTCAGATATACCCTCTTCCTGTATCCAGTCTTGCGGATTTGTATGAGGTGAGTTTGCCCTCTCCTGAGTAAGGAATTTGTCTCATTGGAATTGTTAAATTATGTCTCGAGTTTGAGTATTTGCAAAATGTGATTTGCTTGGACAAGTAGAAGTTCGTGGGACTCCGTGAAGATTTACAAAAGAAAATAACAAAAAAAAAAGGGCAGCAAAGTTTTATTCACGCGTCTGCACGAAGAGGCCGAATAAGAGAATCTGTTCGTGGGGCCTAGAGTCAAGACTGGGCACACGCATTCAGCATGAAGTCCTCCGAGCGTAAAAGAAAGATGCCGCCAAAGGAAAGAAGCATCTGTACATGAAGCAAGCGTTGGTGGGCCCTTGACCTGGGCACATATATATAAGAACAGAATCATTCTTTTTTGCGCTCACGTTGAACTACCGAAAAAACCCTAGGAAGCCGCAAACGATCTTTAAAGCGGCAAGCCGCGCGAAGCTTTGAAGAGATACGTGAAGCTCTACATAAAGCATATGATTTTGAGCTTGAACTCGCAATAATTTTGTGCCATGAGTTTATGTCCAAGAGAGTTATTATTTATAAACACTTTCAATTTGGGATTAAATCTAGGTGTGTAAAACACTTGAGCGCTCGAGTGATTGTAAACTCTGATACTCCAATTATAGTGGATTATTTGCTGCTGGCTCTCCCCGTTGACATAGATACCGATACTCGGACTGAACCACGTAAATTTATGATGTCATTATTTTTCTCGTTAATTTCTCTGGTGATTTCGCATTGACGTAAATTGCAATATTCTGTCGTTTCCATGTATTATATCCCAACAATTGGTATCAAAGCTTGAGGTTAGATTTCTTGATTGTAATTTGGAGCTTTTGCTTGTCTGATTATTATCTAGAAATTATGTTATTGCAATTATGTCTAAGAGGAAATCTAAAATTGAGAAATTTAATGAGAGCAACAACTTTGTGTTATGGAGCATCAAGATGTGGGCATTATTGACAACACAAGTTTGGCCAAGGCACTCGACAGTGAAGATGAGTTGCCGATTATAATGAAAATCTCTGAGAGGGTAGAGCTAATGGAAAAAGTAAATAGTCGGATAATGTCTTAATAGAGGTTGTTGAGGAGAAAGATATCGCAGCATTATGGGCAAAACTTCAAGCATTCTATGTAAAAAAAAAGTTTAAACAATTGCTTATACATGTTGAAGAAAATGTTTCAATTTAGATATACTGAAAGTACGTCTATCAGAACCCACCTAGATGAATTTAATAAACTCATATTGAATTTGAAGAACATCGGTAAGATACTTGATGATGAAGAACATGGCATGATGTTGTTAGCCTCTTTACCAGTCATGGGAGCATTTTACTAATTCACTGTTGCAAGGGTGTACTACGATTACCTCAGAAGAGGTAAAGTCCGCCTTATTCTCTAAGGAGTGGTAAAGAAAATTGTGAGATGACGATCTGGCGCAAGAAGTAGCGCAAGCATTGATAATTCGGGGTAGAGAACAATATCAAGAGCCTAGTAGCAGCAGATGTAAAAGCAGATCGAAATCACGTCGTAGAAAGTCCAAGGGACATGTGAAGTGTTTTAAGTGTCATAAGGAGGGACACATCAGGAGACATTGTCCAAAACGGAGGAATAAAGCTGACAGATAGAATACTACAAGTAGTGTGGCAAACGTTGCCCAAGGGAGCAATAGTGATGCAGAAGCTATTTTATGTGTGATTGCTATTTCGTCTAGAGACAAATGGGTGCTAGATTCGGGGTGTTCTTATCACATGACGCCTCATAAAAACTGGTTTACTACTTACCAAACTGCATATGGTGGTAGAGTTCTTTTGGAGAATAATGTAATTTGTAAGGTTATGGGGATAGGAACAATTCGGATTCGAATGCATGATGGGGTGGTGCGCACATTGACAAATGTGAGGCATGTACCGAAGCTTAAGAAGAATCTTCTTTCTTTGGGGACACTTAATGACTTTGGGTGTAGGTACATCGCTGAAGGTGGAGTATTGAAGATCTCTCGAGGTGCCATGATAGTAATGAATGGGAAGAAAGTTAATACTCTCTATCATCTACTGGGAGAGATCGTGACTGGAACCGCTACAGTTTCATCAGGTGAGTCAGACTCTAACTTGCCTCAATTATGGCATATGCATTTAGGGAACATGAGTGAGGCGAGTATAATGATGCTGAGTGAAAAGAGGTTGTTGAATGGTCAAAAGACGGGGAAGTTGGACTTATGTGAGCACTGCATTTATGGGAAGCAACACTGAGTTAAGTTTAAAACAACTATTCATTTGACCAAACAATCAATTGAATATATTTATTCAAACGTCTAGGGCCCGTCTTCGGTTCCTTTGAAAGGAGGTGCCCGATATATGCTGACATTTATCAACGACTATTCAAGGAAGGTATGGGTTTACTTTCTGAAGCATAAATATGAAGTGTTTGATTGGTTCAAGAAATTTAAAACATTGATTGAGAAGTAGTTAGATAAGCAAATCAAGTGCCTGAGAACCGATAATGACATGGAGTTTTGTGGTAAAGATTTTACCGAGTTCTTCGAGAAAGAAGGTATTGTAAGACACCGCATAGTACCTAGGACACCACAGCAGAATGGCGTGGCAGAACGAAATAACGAAACTTTGCTTGAGTGAGCTCGATGCATGCTTTTGCATGTAGGACTTAGCAAGGAATTTTGGGCCAAAGCAATTAACATGGCGTGTTACTTGATTAATTGATCTCCATCATCTACTATTGAGTGGAAGATTCCTGAGGAAGTATGGTCGGGGAAGCCTGTTGATTACTCCAGATTACGTATATTCGGATATCCTGCATATGCTCATGTGAGTGATGGTAAGCTTGAGCCGAGGGCAAAGAAGTGCATATTTCTGGGTTATGCACATGGAGTGAAAGACTACCGACTGTGGTGCACTAATCCCAAATCACCTGGTTTTCTAATAAGCCGAGATGCGATCTTTGACAAAACTATAAAGAAGACTGATCATGGTGTCATAAGTGAGGTGGAGCTTCAGGTAGAGACTTTAAAGACCTCGAATGTAATTGAAGTTGAGATTGTAGATGAAGCCGCAATTCTTGAAGTCAGTGATAATCAATAACCAGCAAAGCCGCAGCAGACTATAGTCGCAGATAGACAGAGAAGGCACATTAAATCACTAGTACGTTATGGTTATACATTTATTACTTATGCATTAACTGTAGGTCATGAGGTGAAGATAGATGAGCCTTCGTCTTACTCTGAGGCGATGGCTAGTTTGGAATCATCACAGTGGCTAGGGGCTATGAGTGAAGAGATTGAATCACTCCATTGAAATCAGACATGGGAGCTTATCTAAGTACCCAAGAGACAAAAGATTGTCAGAAGTAAATGGGTCTTCAAACGAAAATAGGACATTCCTGGTGTCGAGGCAGTAAGGTATAAGGCAAGACTTGTGGCAAAAGGATATACACAACGTGAGGGCATTGACTACAATGAGGTATTCTCTCCTGTGGTAAGACATACTTCTATTCATGTTTTACTTGCCTTAGTTGTTTCGCAGGATCTCGAGTTAGAGCAACTAAATGTGAAAATTGTGTTTCTTCACAGTAAGTTGGAAGAGCAAATTTACATGAGGCAACCAAAGGGATTTGCTATTTTGGGTTAGGAAGATCATGTTTGCTTGTTAAAGAAATCTTTGTATGGGCTGAAACAGTCTCCTAGATAGTGGTATAAACATTTTGATTAGATGAATAGCTACGTTTATTTTAGGAGATTGGAGAATAGTTCTTTGATTTATCTACTCTTATGTGTCGATGATATGCTGATAGCAGCTAAGAATATGTCTGATATCAATGTGCTGAAGAGGTAGTTAAATGCTAAATTTGAGACAAAAGATTTAGGTGTTGCAAAGAAAATTTTGGGTATAGAGATTTTGCGTGACAGGATTGCAGGAGTTTCATGTTTATCTCAAAAAAAAAAATATTGAGAAGATCGTGACACGTTTTAATATGCAGTCGGCAAAATATGTAAGTACACCTTTAGTAAGGCACTTTACACTTTCAGATAAATTATCACCGCAGACTGAGTAGGAGGAGGAGGAGGAGCATATGTCCCGTGTTCCTTATTCTAGTGCCGTGGGTATTATTATGTATTCTATAATGTGCACTAAGCCTAATATTTCACAAGTTGTAAGCGTGGTTAATCGTTATATGAAGCATCCTGGTAAAGCTTATTGAGAAGCTGTGAAGTGGATCCTTAGATATTTGAAAGAAACAACAAACGTGGGTACAGTATACCAAAGGGACAACGATGGTAATGAGACCACTGGTTTTATGGATTCAGATCACGCTGGTGACTTGGATGATCGCAGGTCTTTAGCAGGGTACATGTTTACGCTAGCGGGTGGTACAATTAGTTGGAAAACGTCCTTATAGGATCACATTGCATTGTCTTCGACTGAGGCAAAGTACATGGCACTAACCTTTGTAGTGAAGGAGGTGATATGGTTACAAAGTTTGCTCTTGAACTTTGAGTTAAAACAGAAAAGTATGGATATACACTGTGATAACCAATGTGTGATATATTTGGCGTATAATCCAGTTTATCACGAGTGAACGAAGCATATCAACATCAAATACCACTTCATCCAATATGTCTTAGTTAAGGGTAATGTTATTATTAAAAAGATTACTACAACAGATAACCCGGCAAACATGATGACTAAGTCTGTTCCTTTGGCGAAGCTTAAGCTCTTCTTCAGCTCTATCGGCGTTTGTGGAGTGTGAATGCCCGTCGGGGCGTTGGAGAGCAGTATGGATAATAAGCACTATAACTTGACTTCAAACATCGAATCAATGTGGAAAATTGTTAAATTATGTCTCGAGTTTGAGTATTTGCAAAACACGATTCGCTTGGACAAATAGAAGTTCATAAGACTCTGTGAAGATTTACAAAAGGGAAAAAAAGGGGTAGCAAAGTTTTCTTCACGCGTCTGCACGAGGAGGCCAAATAAGAGAATCTGTTTGTGGGGGCCCAGAGTCAACACTTTGACTTTGGGCACACACGCACGTGCACACACAGGTTCAGCGTGAAGTCCTCTAAATGTAAAAAAGGAAGATGCTACAAAAGGAAAGAAGTGTTTGTACATGAAGCAAGCATTGGTGGGCCCTTGACCTGGGCACACATATAAGAACATAATTGTTAATCGTTCTTTTTTGCGCGCTCGTTGGACTGCCGAAAAAAACCCTACAAAGTCGCACACGATCTTTGAAGCCGCAAGCCACGTGAAGCTTTGAAGAGATACGCGAAGCCGTACGTAGAGTGTATTGTTTTGAGCTTGAACAAGTGATAATTTTATGCTTTGAGTTTATATCCAAATGAGTTATTATTTAAAAATACTTTGAATTTGGAGTTAAATCTAGGTATGAGAAATACTTGAGCGTTTGAGCGATTGTAAACTCCGATACTCCGATTATAGTGGATTGTTTGCTGCTTACTCTCATCGTGGACATAAGTACCGATACTCAGACCGAACCACGTAAATTTCTGGTGTTCTTATTTTTCTCATTAATTTCTCTAGTAATTTTGCGTTGACGTAAATTGCAAGATTTTGTCGTTTCCACGTGTTATATCCCAACAGGAATAGAGTTTGGAATTAAAAAAAAGGCTAGAGTACCCCCTAATAATTAGGAGTGTTTTTTTTTTTTTTTTGGTGACTCTAATGTTGAGGAGGTTATTGGTAAGTACAGAAGAAAAACAATTGATGCTTTCAACTTGTCCAAACAAATAGCAATGAAAGACGTTTTAGGTTTTAATAGTGAGAACTAGAACATAATGTTATGTGCGTGGTCTTTAAGCCAGCAAGACCCTTGTCCCTCCAACTTAGTCTATATCAACAACCTTCGATCTCTTCTAGAAGCAGATGATTCAGCCTGGATAGTACTAGTGGGGCCATTGTTCCATTCCAAATCATGGATAAACATTTCATTTTTTCTTAAAAGAATTTTTGATCTCGGATCGACCTCTCAACAAGATTTGAACCTAGATGTAGTTCTTTCTACTAAATAGATATCTGTGTTAGTCATATCTAAGTCTTGCAACAAAAAAGTATACAAATAAATTTACACCAACAGCCGTCAAGTAGGGAACTTTGGAGTTTGGGATTGCATAATCAAATGCAATCCAGCTCTCATTTCGTTTTTGTGAAATAAATCAAATGGTGTCCATGACATTTAGGGTGCGTGCCCATTTACCTAGAGATTCATTTGTCAAGCCCATCAGCTTTAATACCATAAAGGTAAACAAAACCGTTCACTTTAGATTGCTTTTTTAATGAAAAATTTCCACATCAAAAGATTGCTTTTTCACTAATTAGGATCAGTGGAGAAATATTAAGTTTCCCCATTTGTTTTGATTTAATATTAAAAAAGTACTCTTTTACTTTTTAGAAAAAATATAAATTATTATTCGAATTTCGAAAATTTTATATGAATTTAGACATTCAATATTTGCATATTGTGAAGGATTTTGTAAACAAGTGTACCTTGTACTTTTGAAACTCCCAAATGAAGAATATATGTTATTTTCAATGCACATGTAATTAGTACATTTAATATCAAAATATTTCCCAACACTGTTAACAAGACCTTTAGTGAAAATTTCAAATCTCTCTTGTTGTATGTTATGGCAAATTTGATTCAGGTTAAAGACACGTGGATAGAGCAGTTTACAAATTTTAGGTCAACATTGACGATTTAACGTCCGACTTTCTAGCCTATGAGAAGGCCAATGCCGAACCCGAGCTGGGGAGACTGGGGAAGGACGACATTCTCTGCAATTAGGTAGAGCCTCAAGATTCATACGTCTTACAAGCGAATGTTGGATGACCTCGCCGAGGAAGAGGAAGCGCTCAACAAGAAATTGGAGTAAGTGAAGTTTAGGAGAAAATAGCTCATCCCAGACTGGAAGACTTTGATGGAAGAGTCGAAGGAAGTGAAATCCAAGAACAAAGCTCATGAGGAAAAAGAAGTGAAGAAGAGAAGAGCGGAGGAAAGAACGTCGAGATTGACCAATGCTTGGTCATACCTATAGGCCCAATTTTGCTAAAACCTTTTAATTGGCAGTTGTAGCAATTATTGGCTTGGTTTATGTACACAAGTGTTTAGGTAAAACCATCACCTAAATGGGCTTGTTTATTGTATCCTATGTAATGCTAGCATTGTGGACCGATTTTCTCATATATTTGTGAGTTGAAATGTGGAGCTTCGTGTCACAGGGTGAAGAGTAAGGGATGCAAAAGGGATGATACAATTGGTCAACGAGGGTATTGTTTGGGTGTTTGTGTTAGGAGTCTTAGAGTGGTTTAGATACCATCTTAAAGGATCTCTTAAGGTGGGGTTGGTCTCCTATGCACGATTGAGAGCTAATGTCATTCTCCTCAAAAGGCCATGGTAGCTTGAAATTAGTTATTATACCAGATAAATTTGTAAATCTTGGTTGAAGGATTGGATGCCAAAACTAAATTGGGCGTAGTAAAATTCGGTGTGAGAATACAATTTGCCATAGTGTCCTTAGGAACAACCTCTAGAAGGAAGGTTGGATTGTTGTTTTTGGCTTATCAACCACCGCACGAGCTATTTCTCGACCAAGAAACTATTAGCCCATGACAATTGGTATTGAAGTAGGATCCTTCCAATAGGTGTATGACTCCGAAAAGCATGTGTTCTTCCCAGTCCTATGAGGGTGGGGTTGATCGCCAAAGCCAAAAAACTTGGACAATGTGCGGCTCCTGACAAGCTTCTAGGATGGCAATGGGGGACAGGAATAAACAAATTACTCACCAAATAGGGAAAATGATCATAGATCAATGGACAAATCTCAAGAGTACATCTATTACTGCATTTCAAGCCAAAAGAGAAACCTCCATTAGTTTGCTAAAATCAAGTAAAGCCTAGTAGGCAAAAGACTGTGTTGTTGAAGGAGCACAATTGGCTTGGGATGCAAATTTTCAAGGAGAGCGTAAGTGACAAAAGATTCATGAATTGTCACATCCTAGATTTTCAATCATGTTTTATATTGAATAAATCGGGCGTTTCATCAACGCTTCTATAGGGTTTTTCTCAGAGCTAATCACTCTTGAGATAACTAGGCTATCTGGGGGACCCATGACGGACCGGGAATCGGTTTCTTGACCGTCCTCATCTTTAGAGGCCATTACGGTACATTTAAAAATCAATTTGAGATCAAAGATAGGTTGATTTGACAGAGATGTGTAGCTAATCGTGGTGACACCACTAAATTGAAAAATTCTCGTCGACCAGCACTAGACTGATTTTCCTATCGTTTTAGTACCCTGTGTCCATATTTGATTCTTCGAGATTTTCATGACAACGGAGAGTCGTCAATGTATCGAATAGGTTCATTGTGGCTCGAAGAAAATTAACCATGGATCATTTGTACTAAATTTTTTTGAAACCTACCTAGTAGCCTAGACCACGCTAAAAATGCGCCAGATTGAAATTAACCACAAATTTGAGTCTAATTTCAGAAATTAAAAGTTCTATTATGTCACAATTAATTCTAGAAGCGTCGACTCAATCTCCAAAGATTTTTCTGCAACCTGAGACTTTTTGGGAAAAAGTTATTCTAAGGCAATTTTTGTTCAGAAAAAGGCAGTGATTGTTTTTTGTCGCAAAATTGGGAAGCAAGTGGGTTGTATTAGTGAGGAAAAATATCAATTTGATTGAGAGCTCGACAACATAATTTATTGAGGCCAAATCATGTTGATTTAAGCAAGAACGAATGTCCAATTGGAAGAAAACTTAGCCAATTTCGTAGCTCCCCCCTTGCCTTATGGTTTTGGTCCATTTCAAGTGTCCAAAGATGTGCATGGTTGGCTGAATTGCAGCCAAGGAAATGCTGGTGGCTGAGGATGAGGTCAAGGGGACAAGCCTGTGGAAGATTAAAGCATGTGGCCCCCTCTTGCTTCTCTCTCCCCCAAGATGTCATCCATTACTTCCTCAGCGCTCCCTCTTGCTATTGAGACTTGTAGAGAAGCCAGAGAAGGCATCGTTCGAAGCCGCATGTTGTCAAAGGACCACTTGTCCCCGCCGTTCACCGACTTCGCCTCGAAAAGCACCGCCGCTACCCTGTCGCACCACCGCCCAACCCGAAATCCCCTACAGTTTCCAGCCTCTGTTCCGCCATCCCAGCTTCTGTCTAGCCACTGTGTGAGGCCGCCGAAACCCGAAACAACCCCTCCAAGCCACCGAAGCCTCCACCGGTCCATCGTTGCTCTTGCCTCACCAAACTAGCTTTGTTTCCTCTGTTTTGCAGCTCAAAATAGAAGCTATTTTAGTTGGTTTCTAGCAAGCTTGTAGGCCCATTTTGAGGTGGTTCCGAGCCTCAAAAGCTAGACCCACTTTGGAGAAAGTCAATCCCCGTCGCATCCTTGTCGAATTGAACCGAATGGTTCTATAAACAAGTAAGTTTAACTCACTAAACCTCGCTTAGTAGGTTAATAATGCTTAGGAATTGATTAGATTAAATTAAGCATGTTTAGGTGGATATATTATATTAAATTAATTAATTTAGTTATTTGCCGATGCATGTTAGATGGTTAGTTATTACAATTAGCAAGTAAATAGGTTATAGTATTTATTTAACGAACCTTGAAATTTTTCGAGGTTCGTTTCGGTGTCCAATTAGGCATTACGAGCCTAAGTTGGATTTATTGCATTTATTTAATATTTTCTGTAATAATTTATTTATTTATTTATTTCGAAAAATTAGGCTGGGATAGCCAATGACTGGAATTTTATATTGATTATTGTGGTGCAATATGTTTATTTATTTGAGCTCTATTTCATGCTGAATTGATTTAATTGTGATTTTAGGATTTTATTCCTAAATTAAGTAATTTTGGTAATTGTTTAGAAAATAACCTAGTGTCGGTTTACAAAGCCAAAAATATTTTGATGGATTATATAAAATGGTGAGAATTGTGAAAGTGAAATTATGATATTTTGGCTAAGGACGACCGTGTACCTATATACGGCTATTTTTATCGGATATGATAAAAATGATGAATTGACTACATGGTTGAAGTGGTATATTATATCGACCTATGAGCAATATGTTAGCTTTGGGGTGAGCAGTATACCGGTATACTATATCAGTCTATGGGCGATATATCAGCTTTGGGTGAGCAGTATACTTTATTATCAGCTTTGGGCAAGCATATATACAGTATATTATATTATCAGCTTTGGGTGAGCTATGCTATCTATTATCGGCTTTGGATGAGCAATCATGAATTAATAGGACTTTATAGATAGTATTGAATATACCGACCAGGGGAAGGTCATGATGACATATAATCGATTGAGTTGATTGATCGATAGTTTGATTTGATTGGGTGAATTGATGTGGTTCTTGTATATTTGATATATACTGATTTGTAGGGTGGAACTGAGGCCAAGGTAAGTCCTCTGACCCGTGTTATGCTTAGGCAGCCCTTAGGCCGTATTAACTTCCTAATCGGGTCTTAGTAGGGTAGAACGTGCGTTGTGGGACAACATTCCGAGTCTCTAGATGACAGCACTTCCCTCTCCTCCCGTGCATTTTGGTATACCTGAAGAAATCACCAAGGTATGTTATCATATTCCAATACACCCCCACCTTGAAGGATTAGAGTATATGCTAATAAAATCCACCATCTGGGTTGATGTGGGTGAACCCGAGAAGGTACCCCACAAGTACCGGTCATGGTATCTTCATTATCACGATGGACGAAGGGAAGGTCTTGTGCCAGAAACTGACGCGCCTTGATACGTTTTGGAGGTTGCATTTGGTAAGGGTACAACAGACCTTGAGGGTGGAGCGGTAGACGAGGCGAGGGATCCAAAGCTCGAAGAGTCTGAGTCCCCAGTGTACTCAGTAGACAATTCAAATGGGGACGATGATGTGGAGCAAGAGGAGTTTAGCGATGAGGAGTAGATGTGGTTGTTAGACCCCCACCCCTGTTTGTTAAACCTTAAGTATTTGGATAATCAAAGTTTGGTTCAGCTTGTATCATATATATATAAGCGTGGTTGGTATAGTTTGAAATTTTATGGTCCTACTTTCCTATCCCATTGTTTTATTGTCTGGGGATTATTTATATGCTTCCACATGCGTATTAAAATGAATGGGTCGGCGATGCGTCCTGGACATCGCTATTTAATCGACCAAGGTGAGGGATGAGTGCATGCCCGAGGATTGGGGCGTGACACGAATAGCTTTGATTGGGGAAGCTACCGATGGAGTGTACTAACTTATTTTGTAAGGAGAGCACTTGCAGTCATGTAATCCTGAGGGAGTGGCATCGATGGTTGTAGGGTGCAACGAAGCAACAGTGCAACCCGCAACAAAGTCATTGCGAAATTGGGTGGGGTCTCACGGACCAAATTCTTCCGACCCTTGTGATCTTAATGACACTTTGTGGTATCGAGGTGAAGAATAAGTGATGTAGAAGAGATAATATAATTAGTTTGTGGGAGTGGCGTCAGGGTGTTTGTACTTGGAATCTTGAAGTGAAATGAATACCATTTTAAAGGGTCTCTAAAAGCAAGATTAGCCTCCCCGTACACAATTTGGTCGGGAGTTAATGTTGACCTCCTAATGAGGCCATGACAAGCCAAAATCAATGATGTACTAAAATGATATTTATGTATTGCTTGAGAGATTGGATGCTCGAGCGAAATTGGGCATGGTACAATTTGGCGTGAGGATGAGATTTGCTATAGTGTTCTTTGTTAGCATTCTCTGAACAATCACAAATAAAATAGAGAGTAAAAGCAAGAAAGAGAATTTAAGACACAAGGTTTTATCCTAGTTCATCCCTAAACTAGGGCTACGTCCAGCTAAGGATTTCACTATAATTAGCCCATGCACCTCTCTGTTACATCCCTCAATTACAAGAGAAAGAGAATATGTATATCTAATAACTTTTTATGAGCCCAAGCCCAAATTATCAATATATATCAAGAGTGGGACTTCCATGCCATCTTGTCAATAGAGAGTATGAATCACACCTCAACATTCTCAAAAACGATCTCTAGAAGGAAGCTTGACCTACTATTCTTAGCTCATCAAGTGTTGCATGAGCTATTCCTTAGCCAAGAAACTGCTGACCCCTTGATCTAAGTAGCACTAACACTAACATCAACATGCACACACAACACAACACGCATGTTGATACGTCGTCGTTTCTCAGAATTTTGCACGTTGAGACATGTTGTACATTAAATGTATATTTTTGTATATACATAATAAATTATAATTTTTATGATTATTTCAATCAAATTAATTTGATTGAAATTCATGAATAAATAAATAATAATAATAAAAAGCCTAAAATGAATTTACACTAAGAACATTAATCCACCATTTGTTAATATCATTCATTATTTCAATTTGACAAATTCAATGATCCATAAAACTTGAAGAAAAAAAAAGCAATTCACATTCTACACTCATGTGTCAGACGTGTCCGAAGAGAAGAGAAAAAAAAATGGGAGGCTAAATTGTGTATCACGAGAAGTAAGAGTCGGAAAAGGAGAGAAGAATGTGTTTTTCTTCTTTCCCAATATTATTTTTATTATTGTTTTTTATTTTTTCACATATATAATTTTGATCCTCCATTTATTGATTTTTTTTAAAAATTGACATATCGCGTGTCGGAATCACACATCGGAAACTTGTATATCAGAATTCTAACTCAAGTGTCGGAGAGTGTTAGAAAAGTTGATAAGGTGTCGGATTTTCTGATATGTATTGACCAAGTGTCAGAGAATGTGACACATGTCGGAGTGTCCGACATAACACGAAAACCCTTTGAGAGTGTCAATGCTTTCGAGCCCATGACCATGGTCTCCAAAATAGAGAAAAAGTTGGCTTTTGATGATTTTATGTGCAAACTGTGTGGTAGCTATTTTTTTCGCTCTTGGAACTTAGAAGCTCGCTCAGATAAATGGGCTTTTCTCCCTGTTATTCCGTTGATGCATGAGGATTGAGTAGTCCTGTCTTGTAAAACTGTACTTTGCATGTCTTTGAACAAACATACAATGTATATGTTGGTTGTGAGCAGTGGGAATGTACAACATTGAACCCGTATTTATGAGATGCACGGTCATATTCGCAAACTATATGCTGATTTTGGAGAACGAACTCTCCCCTTTCCGTTCCTGATATTAACTTTCCTTGCATTTCTGCGAAGGACTGATGCATTAAAACGGAATTTCTTCTTATAAGTTCCAGATTTGCATTCCCTTTACAAGAAGAAGATCCTCGGGATGACTAATTCCACTAAACGAAGGGCCTGCCATGAAAGAGGCTTGATCATGCAAAAAGCATTTCAAATTTGAACTCCTCACTGCAGCCAAACCGCCCCGAAGCCATCTGGAAGCTGCTTGAAAATGTTTTGGTCAGTCAAAATTATAATTTAATCAAGGGCGGAATGAATTTGTTAGGTGAATTACAAAGACAGTTGCCAAGCTATGTAAATATGTCAAGGATTGAAACATCACTCGCGATTCACAAAACAATTCGGCATATGAAACATGGAGTGTCAATGTCAACGATACTACCAACTGATTAGAAACAGTAAGAACGTGGGTTGCCATTGAAGATGAATAATATATCATTCGGTGCAATAAAATAAGGCATTGCTTTCACATCAGGAATTAGGAAACCGGAAGAGGCCTATGGAAAAAAGGTTTGGAAAGAAACCTTGGGAATATTTTAATAATGGGTTTACAAATTCCTACAAAAAATAATGCATTAACTAATGCTTTTATGTTTTAGACACTAAGGCACTGCATGACAACGTTCCATTCCTTAGAATTTATGTTCTTTTGTTCTTTTGTTCCTCGGAACAAAAAAAGAACATAAACCCATTTAAAAATGCCAAGTTGTTTTTCTATTCCCGAGAATAGAAAGTTAACTTAGGAATAGATTTGAAGCAGATTCGAGAAGCAAAAGAAAAGTTACTTCTTGTTCCCAAGAACAATTTCTAGAAATAAACTAATTTTCTGTTTTATTTTTCTTTTATTTCTCTCTCTTGCTGCGGCCACTTTCAACCACCCGGAGCCACCAGCCATCGCCAGTCGCCACCGCTGCCGCCGCCGCCGATTGTCGGTCGCCGGTCGTCAGCCGTCGGTTGCCACCGCCGATCACCGGTCACTGACCCCGCCGTCGGTTGCCGACTGTCGTCGCCAGTCGCTGCCCGCCAACCACCGCCACCAGTCGCTGCCACCACTGCCGGCAGCGGCAATCCGTGAGCAAAGATAAAAAATGAATAAATACAAAAAAGAAACTGTTGTGTTACCAAACGTATTTACATTATTTTTCTATTCCAAGAGTAGAAATTTTGTATAGTTACCAAATAGATTCTTTTAGTCAGAAACTGTTCCCCGGAATAGAAATAGAAAAGAACTATTTCTGAAAAAAAAAAAAAATTCCCTAACCAATAAGCGTTATCATTCGCACCCTAAATATTGTGATTGATTGGCCATTTCCGTGGAATAAAAATGGGGCTCCCACTATTTCCACTGCTAAGACCCCTATTATATTGAATTAAGTATATTATCTTTTGCAAGTCCCGTTCTTAATTTAAGATAATTTCTTATATTTTTTTCTTCTTTTTGTTTTCAATTATATTTGAGGACAAAACTACCTACATCCTTTCTTAAAAAACTTTTTTTTACACTAATCGCTGCTTCCACACCCATCATATTTCAACAATTCCTTCATATTCGTCTTCTTCTAAACTCATTCTCTGTTATTATAATCTAAGCAATCACTAATCACATATCGGACTAAAAAGATGTTTGTTTTATCTGCAAATTATGTACTTTATTTACCTAGATTATCCAAATGATTGTGAATTTTTCAACTTCAATTTTTAGTACAAATTTACGAGAACTTATCTAAAGGTTGAATAGTGTGGTTGATGTATGCATTATACACAACTTATTCATCCTTGATTGTGTTGTTTCTTTTTTTCAGTGCAATCACTATGGACGAGAATATTGTTTTATGCTTAAATGCATCTATTGATGATGAAACTACTAAAGGAGAATAACAATCAATCATCTCAACAATTTCATTTGTAACTTCAATCGATAATTTGATAAAGTAAGAGTTTCTTTTGAATAGTGTGCATAAGTATTTTCTTGCTCAAAGTTATTTTGTCTCTATAACAAGTTTAAAAGAGAACAAATATGTTTCTCTTAGTTATGATAAGAGAGGTAATTATTGTGATTGACTTAATATTTCAATTGCATATCAAAGAAAAAAAGACCGGATCTTATTTGATTAATTGCCCTTTTGAATTGCTTTAGTATAAAAAACAAGAACAGCTCATGATTACCCAAAATATTGAATGCATTGCACAATAAATAATTAAAAATTAGACTATTAGATTCACCGAATAAAATAAAGTTGAGTAGTTAAAATGCATGGGCTACAATATAATGACACGTGAAAGTTATAATTAAATGAAATGTGTAATAAAACTAGTACATTGCTCTTTTCACTCTTACTCGTGCTTAAGTTATGTTTTGAATAATAGTTTCCTAGTATACAAAAATAAAAAGAAATTTACAACTCATTAAAAAAAATAGTATTTTTAACATAAACACTAAGAGTGAGCACGGTTCCAGGGTAAAACTTGGAACCTAAGAACCAGACCAATGGGAATATATAGGCTTTAGGTTTTAAAGTATGCATAGTAGGTTCCAAATTCCAAAAAATGAGGAACCTGTTTCAACGAGTAGGTTATAGGTTTTTAGTTGGAGAAACTTAAAACTTGGAACCCGAAACCTGTAACCTAGAACTTGGAATAAGTTTTAATGTTTTTCTTGCTTCATGTTTTCACGCGATCTTGTGATATTCCATGCCGTTCAATAATGAGTATATAAGCTGGAAGTACTAATCTAAACTTCCATTTTATGACCAAAACTTCTTTATTAATATTCATATTTTTCATGTATCTAAATATAAGGTATAGTTAGTAAATTGTAACAGCAAGTAGTATTCATTAAATGTTTTTATTTATTGCAATCATTCAATTAATTATATAGGTGGAACTTGGGTAGATCCTCGAACCTATGATAGGATAGGTTCCAGGTTCTATGGTAAATAGTATAGGTTTCAAGTTCCACAAAATAAGGAACTTAGTCTAACGAGTAGATTTCGGGTTTCTAGTAGAACTTATACGAGACTTAGAAGCGCTCACCCCTAATAAAGATAATACTTAGTTGGGTATCTACAAAATAAATTATTTTTTTGGGAAAGGGGTACACCAATTTTGTGTACGAGGAAGCTATTATTCAATTTTGTTATAAATGAAGAAAGAAAAGGAAAACAAATAAAAAAAGAAGGAAAGTGGACAAACAATGATCTTAAATCAAAAGTGGGCCCCATATTTATTGTTTGAGAATAGCATGTCCAATTTCGTTTCTAATAAAAAAAAAAAAAAAGAAGAAAAAAAGTATGAAATAATATTAATGGGATTTGTATAATATAATCAATTCAACGTAAAAAGATATGCGATGAGCCATGTGGTATGCTCACATGCTAGCTTTACTCAATAATTTAGTTTTCGAGGTTATTTTGGAGTTTTTGAAAGAGATGAATAATGTAGGAATAATATTTAAAGTTTACTACATGACTATGTATATTTCAACAAAGAAGATCTTAGGTCAGGAGTAGTGTCAGGGAAGTCAAACTACGTAAGTACATGTATGAAGGAACTAGTCGAAACTAAACCTAAAGATCTTAGTCTGGGGTTTCGTCACGCATAGGACAGATTAGCATCCCCCATGACGCACTGTCGGTATTGCAACAATGTTTTCGGCTAAGATCACCTGTCAATTCAATTCCCAAGTATAAATTCTTTTGTAAAATGTCGCCACAACAATTATTTGGTATGGCTATTGATCAACGACATTATTTGTCGTGCAGTAGTGCACTGTATTTATATGTGAAAGTATGTGCAAAACCCATTATGACGTGTGATTCATATGCAACATGCAAAGTTGGATTCAAACATAATCGGCAAAATGACTTGTCATTGCAACATTTGCATAAGCAACGCTTCGTAACATTTGCATGAGCAACCCTTCGTAACTCATTTTACTAGGCCTTGTTTTTCCGTTGATTAATTTTGCCTCTCTTTGTTGCCAAACGAGTCGCCCACTC
Organism: Eucalyptus rudis; assembly: GCA_019915205.1. Classification (NCBI taxonomy): domain Eukaryota; kingdom Viridiplantae; phylum Streptophyta; class Magnoliopsida; order Myrtales; family Myrtaceae; genus Eucalyptus; species Eucalyptus rudis. The sequence continues at coordinate 494,874 of JAHMTN010000177.1, read as the reverse complement.
TGAATGGGGCCATTAAACATGAGCTGCAAAATGGGCTTGTGTGTGAACTGAACAGATTCTATTTAGAAGTCAAGACAAAAGAAGAAGAAGAAGAAGAAGAAGAAGAAGAAGAAGAGAGACATCCTTAAAGTCAACTTGACACGGCTTAAGTAATTGGAGAGATGGAGCAGCAGACAAGATACCATCCAATGATAAGAAGAATAATAATAATAACGACAACCGAAATGAAGGTTTGTTCGTCCATCTACAGGGCATTTCATGTCAACCTAAAAACTTGTATTAGCCGTGTATTTTAGTGTATTTTCATAATTACCGGTCTATGATTGTTAGGCAATCTTTCTTATTCTGAGATGCCCACGACTCAATCAGCGCAAGAAGAGGTTGTTTTTCTCGTTGTGGATTCTCCTATCGTCCTTCCCGAAACACGATCAATGAGTGCAAGAAGAGGCTGGTTTTCTCGCCGTGGCTTCTCCTCTCGTCCTCCCCAAAACACAACCCAAGTTCAACCCTTGTTGTTCCACTCACTTCTGAGTCGGAACTTGTTCTTTGTTACGAGGGAGAGGTTTGTGTTTTACTTTATTTTTCTCTGTTTCAAGTCCATGTTCTTGAATCTTCCCCTGTCTAATGCACTTCAAGCGACTCTTTGACGATGAAGATGATGCTCTTTTTGTGTTCCTTGACCCATCAGAAATGGGGCGAGTGTTTGGTTGTTTGGTTTCAATGTTAAAGAATGACGCTGCCTGCAGTTTTTTCATTTGAAATTTTTGGGAGCCATTGTGTGTTCTTCATTCTAAAGACTGATGATAACTCTTTTAACTGATTATTAGGGGAAGCAGGCGAGGGGAGAGCAAAATCCCACTTCATGAAAATACACATGGAAGATTACCAACTTCACTAGCTTAACTCAAAACAAGTACTCGTCTGACGTGTTTATCAACTGCCGCAATGCCTGGTAATTGTTGAATTTGATTCGTGGTAAGCGTAATGATTAATTATGCCTTGTTCGTCTTTTTGTTTCCTTTACCTGTTGAAATCCCCAAGACTTATCCATTCTCTTGTGTCGTACGGTTGATGTGAGCTGGCGAATACTCATCTTCCCCAAGGGAAGCAACACAGAGCATTTGTCATTGTACTTGAAAGTCGCTGATTGTGACTGGAGAGGAAAAACCAGTTTCAGATTGATTCTGGTCGATCAGGACGATTATCGCAATTCTAGGATTGGGGGTATATTGAGTGCGACTCTGATAATGTCTGGTTTTCCCAGTCTGCTGTTTGAATCTGATTTTGGGGAAATAAGAAAACTTCTCTCATATTTGCTAACGAAGTCCTCTTTCATGTCTTAGATGAATTTAGGAACATATGTGTCCTTGCAATTGATGGTATTTGCATTAATAAAGTCTGAACTCATGAATTTCTCGGTGTAATGGCAAATTAGATCCATAACTTGAGAAATCTTTCTTATGCTAACGTCTTTACAAAATTGTTGTTCATGTGAAATACATCCACATCAGCCTCATATGTGAAGTCCATTGTGTTTGTGGTGTACATTGGCAAAGACCACAGTTGGGTTGGCTATGCAGTAGTTTTGTCAATTCTATAATTAGTCTCTTTCAGAAAGAATTTTGAAAGATTATTTGACTTCTCTTGTTGTACTCAGTATGACTTTAGGTAATCATAGTGAGAGAAGTTACTCGATAGGTCACAGCACATCTGTTTAGAAGATTCTTCTGTGAACACAAATTTGGCATTTCATGCATTTATCACATTATATTAACAGTCCCTCTCCATTGTTGGCAAATAATATCCTCGACGCAATATCTTCTTGCCAGCATTTGACTATTGACACAACCACGGTCGATGCTGGAGGGTGCTTCCTCTACATTATTAGACAAAATAACCTTTTTTTTAGTGCTGCACCTGAAAAGTACACTATCTTGTCTAGAACTTACAGATTGCTTCCTACAGTTTTTTAACCTCGTGTGCAGTGTAGTCATATCCAGAAACTCAAGAGTGGAGACTAATTAAACTGTCGTTGGACAGTAAAGAGGTCTACACCTGGAATAGACAATTTTAAGCACCTTGGACTTCAGTGGTCAGACTGATTCATGCCGCAGAATGTTGCACTTGCCATGCAATATATAGAGAGTTTTATAACCCATCGCCCTGTCTTCATGATTCTTGTATAAAAAATGCGCACATCTACGGCTTGAGTTTACTGTGAGAGAGAGTGACTCTGGTTTTAACTCTTTCTTTCCATTGACCGAGCTTCATGCTCGCAGTGTAGGGTTTCTAGCAAGACATTTTGGTATCAAAGCCAAGGTTTAGGTCCTAAACGTCACTATTCCTTTGAATATCGAGTCAGCCGGACCAATAGAGAAGTTTGAATCATGTTTTAATATTATCGAGGAATTCATATTTACGTCCTTAAGTTATTTATAGTTGTCCACTTTGAGTCATTTTGGAGTTAGATTTTAATAAAAGAAAAAATTATGACATTATTTCTTATAAACAGCCATGTAAGAGTGGATACAATATTAACAAGAAAAGATACGCGGCTCTTATCATGGCTCTTATTATCCACTTAAAACTTATGGAATTAATGGAAAGACTCAAGTGCTTAAAAGTTACAAAGTTTGGAGTGAAATGTATGAAATGAAAGTCTAAAGATATAAATACATTATCGCCACAAATTTTAGAATATGCTCTATGATTCTCCCATTCCCTAACAATTATTCTTCATTATCATTTAGGGATTTCCCTATTTTGTGTCTTCACTAGCATATTCCCCACAAAGATGAAGGCTAATGACTAGTATGAGAGATCGGTAGGATCGGAAATTAAGCCTTTCTAGCAAAATAATAGACTATGTGTTCTTTGATTTTAGGTGTGGATAGTGTTTGCATAACTTGTATACCATTTTGTTTGCGATTGCTGTGGAGGTACTTTTTAGGCAATTGACTGAAAAGGGCTTTGCAGCTTTAATGCGCCAAGTATTTCCGTTTTATGTATAATGAATACTTTGAGAGTCTTAACTTTTTCAAATTAAGTATACTTAATTCGTGCCCAGGGGCACTCATTAACATAGGACCACTTTGCACATGACTCTTCTCCTTCTAAGATAGGCTTAATCACCCGTGGAAAATTGTCCAGTTAGTTTGTGATATCCTGATTTTCAAGTTTTGATTTCGACCAGATAAGTGGGGCTTTTCATCGACGCGACTATATTGCATTTCTCTGAGATGGCCACTCACAAGATAACTAGACGATCTAGGAAAGCCATTAAGGGATTTTAATGCAATAAACTTGAGAATTCAATCAAGAATCGACTCATCAACCATGTTCATCTACCGAGATCATAACAACACATAGTAAGATTGATTGGAAATCAAAGATAAGCCAGTTCGACTGAGATATATGGTTAAACATGGGTGATTACACTAAATTGCAAAATTCTCATCGATTGGCACTAAACTAATTTTTATGTTATTTTGGTACCTTGTGTCCGTATTTGAAACATTGAGATTTTCACGACCACTAAGGTCGTTCATGTGTTGAAGGGGTTCATTGTGGCTCGAAGAAAATCGACTATGGGTCATTTGCACTAAAAAATCCTGAAAGTTATTAGGTCGCCTAGGTCACGCTAAAATCGCGCTAAATCGAAATTAACTGCGAATTTGAATATGATTTCAGAAATTGAAGGTTATGTCATGTCACAAATCATTTTAGGAATATCGACTTAATCTCCAAAGATTTTTTTTTTTTTTTTTGCAAACTGAGACTTTTTGGAAAAAAGTCAAGGTAGCGCCGTTTTTGTCCAGATAATGTCGAGGACCGTTTTTGATCGTGCAGTTGGGATGCAAGTGAGATCAATTGGTGAAGAAAAATATTAATTGGATTAATGAGGTGTTGGTTGAATTTTGAGAAGCCAAATTGGATGGATTCAAAGAGGAATTAAGGTCCAATTGAAGAGAAAACTTGTGAAATTCGTATGCCCCCATCCATGACTTGTGGACCACTTCAAATGAACTTCTAGAAGGGCATGGGTGGCTGATTTTCAGCCATGGAACCCAGCTGGTAGAGGGGAGTGGTCCCCAAAGAGGATAAGTGAAACCAAGTGGTGGCCCCCTCCTATCCAAACTTGTCTCCCTCTCCATCAGCCATATTCTTCCTCTATCCTCCTCATTTCTCCATTGCCAAGGTCCTTGGAAAGCTTAAGAGAACCAAAAAAACCGAGCTAGCCCTTTCCCCTTGCCCGTCGACCTCTTTTTCCCTCAATTTTCTTCTCGTTCTAGTTTCTACTCCAGTTGACCTTTCATCAAAGATCTGAGTTAAAAGTTTCCTTCCCAGATGAATTAGCTTACACTCCACCCACCACTATGACCAAGACAGAGAGCCCGTCTGAACGAGCCCGACCCCGCCCCTAATAGAGCCACCGTCTATCCCGTCCAACTGCCGAAAGTTGCTAGACGTCGGTCCGTCGGTCTACTGTCCGCCTGCACTATTTTGTGTTTTTCTTCATTTTTCTCCCAATTCGACTCTTCCTTTGCCCATCCCAACCACCAAGAAGTTCCCATAGACCCTCGTGAGCTAGGAGTGATTGAGTCTAGGGTGGGTAGGGTCTAGACCTAGACCTTGTACCCGACCTTGTTATAACCGATTCTCTTTTTTTGGATCATGTTTCTGACCTTGTTTCTATTGGACCCTATTCTCGACCCACCCTGTTTTTCCGATATGGGAATAGGGTTAACCCTGTTTTATATTGGAACCTGTTTTGCAAGGCTGGCGAGCAGCCAGGAACCGGGTTGACAGAGGCGGCGTCACGATTTCTGGGGGCGCAGAGTAGGGAGAGGTGGAGTGGTGACATCGGGATCTCACGAGCTGCGGGTGTCATGAGAGAAAGGCGATAGTGGGCGAGCAGAAGCAGCGTCAACGCTCAGATGGAACAAACTAGGGTTTGATGGCATTAGCCATTGGCACAAATGAACAGAGCAAAGGGCAACGCCGAGTCGTCAGATCACTGGATCTGTGGCGTTGGGTCACTGATCGAAGGTCGCAGTGGTCGGATCTAGCTGCAAGAGCAGAGCAAGGTGAGCATGGTGGTGCGGCGTGGTGCAAAGACGCGGGCTCTCAGGTGAGAGTTCCGACGAGATGGGACAGCGACAACTTTGTGGGTCCGGGGCAGATCTGATGGGCGTCGGAGTTAGAGTGTCGCAAATGGAGGCTCGAGCAAAGGCGATGGGCTCACAGGTGAGGCAAAGCGCAACGGTGCTCAAGAGATCGGAGGTGCGAGCGTCATGGTGATCGACTCAAATCTATTGGCATCAGGCTCTTCTGTGGTGCAGCGATAGCAGACACAAGGACGAGCGAGCGTCGGCACTCGGGCAGAGAGGTAGGTGCGGGCTCGCCGGTGAGGCGGTAGCGCGAGTGGTGCGGCGTTGCTACTCGAAGGCTAGCGTTGCAAGGGACTGGCAATGCAGGGAATCGATGGAGGTCGTAAGCTCGGGGAAGTTTGTGGGTGTGAGAGCAGATAGAAACAATTTAGGGTTTTGGTTTTTTCGGGTTGGTTCTCAAATCGGTTCCCAAACTGATCTAATCAATCCGGTTCCCTGGTGGGTAATCCCTCGGAACCTGTTCTCGAACCCGTTCAAACCGGTTCTGCATTTTGGGAACTGGTTCTCGGACCGGTTTCAACTGGAACCGATTCCCGACCCCGTTTTCCGAGTTGACCTAGTCTAGTTACACACCCCTACCGGGAGCCTCCAGTTGCCAACCACCCGCTCGCCAAAGCTTCGATTAGCCTGTTTTCACCATTGAAGCTGTTGGTTTCTTCTCTAAAGTTCAGCCCAAAACAAAAGCAAAAAACTAGCAAGGGTTTTCAGACTTCGTAGCCCGTTTTCGAGTCATTGCCGGTCTCGCTTTGTGTCGCAGCTAGGAGAATTGTCGCTCACCTCCGCGTCACTGTCGCCGTAGACTCACCAAATCGCTAAACAAGTGAATTTAACTCACTAATCCTTACTTAATAGGTTATTAACGATTAAGGATTGATTAGTTTAGGTTAAGCATGGCTTAGGTGGATAGTTAGATTAGATTAGTGAAATTTAATTATTTCCCGATACATGTTAGGTGGATAGTTAATGCAATTAGGGCTTAGACGAGCTCTAGTATTTATCTAGAGTGACTCAAAAATTTTCTAAGTCCGTTTCAGAGTTCAATTAGGCATTATGGACCTAAGTTGGATTTATTGGTATTTATTTAATATTTTATGTGATTATTTAATTATTTATTTATTTTCCAGAAATTAGACCGGGATAGTTAGTGATCAGAATTTTATACCGATTGTAGTGGTGCAACCTGTTTATTTAATTGAGCATTAATTGGTGCTGATTGTGCATGAATTGCATTTTTGGAATTTATTCTTAAATTTATTTAATTTCGATAATTGATTGGAAAATAACCAAGCGTCGGTTTACAACGCCAAAAATATTTTGGTGGACCATATAAATGGTGGGATTTTCAAGGGTCAAAATGTTGTATTTTGGCTAAGGTTGACTGTGTACCCACACACGATAATTTCTATCGGGTATCTTTAATACGAGGGAAAGAGGCCAATTATGACTTTGATTAAGGATTCTAAGTGTGAAGCACATAGTCCTTGGCCGAGAGTAATTAATCATGTGAGCGTTATGAGTCGCATTGAAAAGACTATTGAAAGATGAAATGATGTATGTTGGGTGTGTGACGATGTGGAATAAGGCATGGAAACCACTGAACTTGGAATCGGTTGTGCCCACTAGGCTGTAATCCACCGTTGAAAATTTAGTAGGTCGTGCTAGCTGAGCCGTAATTCAGCATTATCACCTAATCTAGGTTTTGCTCGTTGAGCCGTAATTCGGCATTACCACCAAAGTATGGTTGTATCCATTGGATCGTAATCTACCATCAAATTTGAAATCGGTTGTGCCGATGAGCTGTAATTCAGTATTACTGCCAAGATTTAGTAGGTCATGCTCGTTGAGCCGTAATTCAACATTGGGATTGAGTAAGTGAGATAACTTGAGAAATGTCTCGTTAACATGTAATCAACCGAGTCAATTGATTAATGATTCAATATGAATTCTTGATTGATGTAATGATGTAATTCAATGATTGTTTATTGAATTGACTTGTAGGAAGGAACTAACGCCAAGGTAAGTCTTATGGCTCGTGTTTGTGCTTAGGCAGCCCTTAGGGCATATTTCCTTCCTAATCAGGTCTTAGTGGGTTGAACTTGCTAAAACGTAATCTCACCCTATTGTGGGATATCATTTTCAGGTCCCTAGTTGACAGCGGTGGAGGACCCGAGGCCCGAAGTTTAGAAGGTGAAGCCCGAAAAATCGGCGATCTTGTCTAACTAGTTAGTCATAGGACAATTCTCTTTTGGTTGATAGCCGATTCCTTTCTGTAGGCTATTGTATATTTATAAAAAGACATTTTTGAAAAATCGACCCTACTTTTCTATCTCATTGTTTTGTTGTCTGGGGAGTCATTAATTGTTTCTGCATGTGCATTAAAAAGAATGGGTCGGCGATGCGTTCTGGGACGTTGTTATTTAATCGGCCAGTGAGGGATGGGCGAATGCCCGAGGATCGGGGTGTGACACAGTCCTCAACCTATCACTCAACCAACTACCATCTCTAAACAGAGCTATGTTCAAGGCAGTTTCTTCACTCTCGCTAAGTTGGGTTTGAAAAACCTTCAAAGAAAAGGTTTATCATCATTTTCTATTATCCATTCTTGATTTCTAAATATAATATTTGCATCCATTATTTTCACAGATAAACGAGCCTCGATGGAGCGAGTCACCTTGAACTAATGTGCTTCCTCCACATCACACCATCACATGCTCTCTTATTCTGCAAAGATGGATCCAACAGAGGATGTGGAGGCGAAGATAGAGGTGACCTGCCGAAGAATTGGGATGCAACCGACGAAGTTCTTGGGACCAAGAGAGAGGGAGAGTAAATTGAAAAAAAGAGTCTCCTTCGGTTTTTTTTTTTTTTTAAAGACGCAAAAGAGAGAAGAGAGTGCCGCATTAGTTGAAGATAGTGAGGATGCGAGAGAGAGAGAGAGAGAGAGAGAGAGAGAGGGTCCCAAAGTTATGTGTTGATCGTTGAGTGGTCAGCCCCACGGTGATGCGAGGAGTCAGCCCACCTAATATTTTCTTGTCTTCCCCGCAAACTGTCACACTCCCCAAACTCTCTCTCTCTCTCTCTCTCTCTAAAGAGATGTAGATCTTTTCTCCACCTTCTTTGCCCTCTCGTTATATACCTGATTTTGATCCTTTCGTAACACCCATGTAGATCTTTTCTCCACCTTCTTTGTCCTCTCGTTATATACCTGATTTTGATCCTTTTGTAACACCCACCTCTCACTCTCGCTCTCTCCCCTCAACCTCCACCACCATGCCTCCACTTCCTCTCCATCTCGTCATGGCCATTCTCATCCTCATCCTCGTCTAGCCCTCTCCCACTTCTACTCCACCCCACCCAACAGCCCATACTCGCCCTTCCCCTCCTCCTTGGCCCCTCCCTACCCCTTCTACCCAACATCACTTGGGCCAAGGCGACATTTGGCGAGATCATCAGTGGCTTGAGTGAGGATCAACCCTACGACACCTGGTGAGCTAGTCCTCACCATACCTTGCCTTTGCCATCCACCGACAAGAAGAATAGGGGGGAAAAATAAGAAAAATTATTAAAAAATTCAAAAAATTATTTAAAAATATTAATATCAATGCCAATCTTGCCATGTAAGATGACTAGCTACAAGTTAGTGATTTCTGCTCAAAATTGGTTAGATGGATTTAATTGGTAAAAAGGTAAAAAGATTTAGAACTCACTAAGCACAATTGAAAGATTTAGTACCGAATTGGCAAAATTGCAATAAATTTAAGATATTTTGAACAATTTTCCCTACTAACGTGTTTTGATGGAATAAATGAAGGTGATTGAGTTTGAGGGAAAATAATTTTGGGATATATGAGTTTGCCACCAAGGAAAAAAGGAGTATTCCACTGGCCAAGATCATTGAACTTTTTTGGTTCACCACCAAGGAATTTGATAAACAATTGAATGGTTCACTCATTTGAAAGAAATTCTCAAATATTATCAACTCAATTTTGAATCTTATAATTGAGAATGCACCTCTTGTATAGATGGACCAAGATGTGGAAACTGAAACATAGGAATTAGGAGACCTTATAAAAGAAAACAAGACATATGAATTAGGAAAGATTACAAAAGGAAACATTAAAAATATAGGAATTATAAAACAACCCTCCAGCTTTTACCCTAGCCAAATTTGCCTTTATTCTTCAATTCTAGAAACTCTATCTTGGTCGCTTTACCTCATTGGGCCCATTGAATCATGTGATGGCTAAAATCTCTCTTTGGTTGCATAAGTTTGGTTGATTGATGATGCTAGAGTTGGGCTTGTGAGTTAATTGTCTTCAATAGACCCGCATCAAGGAGAGAAAAGCTCATTTTGGGCAGGGAAATTTGATGGTCGAGTTGGAGGTAGAGGTGTAAACGGTTTGGTTCGGTTTGATTTTTTTTAAAAACTGAACCGAACCAAACTGATAGAAAAATTCTCCGAACCGAATACGAACCAAACTGAAATTTCAATTCGGTTCGGTTCGGTTTTTCGGTTTTCAACTTTTGGTCTTCGGTTTTCAGTTTTTGGTTTTTTTTTTTTTTTTGTAAACTCAAAATATTGACAACTTGCCTCAACATTTCACAGCACCAACTTTTTCTTAGATTCAACCAGAGTCCAGCTCAACATAGAAACCTCGATTTTTAATTTGAAGAGAGAAGACCTTCATGCTTTTCTTCTCTATAATAATCATAGCAGAGGAAAAAGGCCTGTCGATCGACATCTTTTCGGAACATGATATCAGAGCATAAGCAAAAGGTATTCACAAGGGGAATACCCAAAAAAGTTCAACGAGGGAAAAGTGAAAAGAGCATGTGGGATAAATAGCTTCACTTGGGTTGTCATTTCAACCAACTACGAAGATAAAAAGAATTATCTCGATGCAGAAACCACAAGACCCATCGTTGAATTCCTGCTAAGAAGACAGGGGACCAAACCAAACGAGTAAGGAAGCTCTCCGCCACAAAGAACAGCAAGACCCTTCTCGGGAATTTCATCAAGCACCTGGTGTGCAGCATGCGGTGATCAATTTCCAGTTGATTTGGCGCTCCACTATCGCCAAAGTGTAGCTACACAAACATCATGGATATATTCAGAGAAAACTCAATGTCTCTGGTTCTTTGTTTAACAGAGTAAACTAATATGATTGTCCTTGAAATCACTAAAGACTAGCATGACCAGAAAAACATATTCTTGATTCACGACCTACTCCGTAATATCTAGAACTTAAAAGCTCAATTATGGCTCTTTCCACTAGGGGAAAAACAATCACAACATTAAAAATAGATAATCTAGCATCTCAATCAGCCATTTTAGCTGAGATGAAAGAATCAAGGCAACATTTCGACGGCCATAATAAATAAAACATGCAAAACCCAACTGAAGTTTTGCTCAGCAACTCAATTTATAGACACCATACACTACCCTGAAATCAATAACAGGAAAAACCAACCCTTTTCGCTTCCCATACTGGAATCGACCAAGCAAGAGATCATCGACACCGGATGAAACCACAAGCATAGCCAGCATACTCAAATCCCATAATTCCAAAATCAACTCCCCGCCCAGGGGACCAAAAAGCAATTTTTACAAAATGAAAGTAGAGCCCAGTTCATCCAATCAGTCCAGCTGAATGTCAAGCCAAACTCCACCCACAAAATTCATCAACCTGACGACCCTCTGACACACCCGATGCGCACGAATTGCACGCGAGAATCACCATCAACCAAGATTCAAGAGAAAAGTAGTCACCTTAACGAGAGAAAGAGAGAGAGGGGGGTAGCGCTGCGGTTTCCCGAGGTAGCAGAAGACGAGGAGGAGGAGGTTTTTGTCTCCCGGGGTGTATAAGGCTAAAACGACGAGAAATTTGCTTCGGACCATGGTTCTTTGTCTGGTCTTAGCCAAATAGCGTGTAAAGTGACGAAGGAGAGACTTGGCTGCCCCCCAGTCCAGAGCAGAGCGTGCGCCATCGCGGAAGGAAGAGGGGCTCTGTCCCTCAATCGGTTGCCGTCGCCGTCGCAGTCGCCGTCCTTGCCGCCGTCGCCGTTGCACCTCCAAGCCGACCAAGAGGAGACACGAGACAAGAGGAGAGGGCCAGAGTCAGGAGAGAATAAAACCTAGAGTCGGAATGGGAGAGAATAAACCGAACCGATAAAAGAGATTTTATCAGTTCATGGTTCGGTTCGGTTCGGTTAACCGATAAAAACCGAACTGATAAAAGAGATTTCGGTTTTTAATGAGAACCAAACTGAAAACTGAACCGAACCAATTTCGGTTCGGTTCGGTTTTCGGTTCGGTTCCTGACACCCCTAGTCGGAGGGAGGGAAATCTATTAACAGAGCTCATTAGTAGTAGTAGCGAAGAAGAGAATAGCCGAGAAAAAATTGTCGAGATCGACCGCTCCTTGGTCGAACCTGAAGGCTCAATTTTGCTAAAATCTTTTAGCTGGTAACTGTGGAAATTTGGCTAACTTTTACGAGTGTCTAGGCAAAACTATTTTTGAAACGGGCTGTTTCTTGTATCCTAGGTTATATGCTTGCGGTCAGCTTATTTTGGCCACAAACAGAAATAGGGAAAGAGTCAGTTTGCGATGATCTTCCATGCGAACTGCGCGGTCATTATGTTTTTTGCTCTTGGAACTGAGAAGTTCGCTCTGATAAATGTGCTTTCCTCTCCGTTGTTCCGTCGATGCACGAGAATTGAGCAGTTCCGTCTTGCAAAACTATTCCCGGTGTGTACTTTACATGTCTCCGGACAAAAAAATGCGATTTCTGTTTCGGCTGTGAGAAGTGGGAATGTGCAATCTTGAATCCGTAAGCGTGTACTGCAGGTTCATCTGTCTCAAACTATTTGCTGTTTTTGGAACAAGAGCTCTTCCCTTTCTTCTCCTGATATTCACTTTGCTCGCATTGCTGCAAAGGACTGATCTACAGAATCGAAATTCCTTCTTCTGAGTTCCGAATTCTCATTTCCTATACAAGCAGAAGATCCTCAAGAGGACTAATCCCTATAAAACACTTAAAAACCTGCCCTGCAAGAGACTTGATCATGCAGAAACGACTTCAAATCTGAACTCGCCGAAGTGGCAAAACCGCCTCGAAGTCAATCTGGAAAGCGTATGAAAATATTTCCGTCAGTTAACTATCATCAGGAGAGAGACTTTGCAATTTGACCGAAGATGAAATGAATTTGCTGGGTGAATTACAACCACGTCAAGGTGTGAAACTGTCCATTTCGCAAGCCAACTTGGTATGCGAAAAGTATTCACGGAATGTCAAGGTCAACGATGCTAGCAATTGCTTAGAAATAATAAGAGCGTGGCTTGCCGTTGACGATGGACAAAATATCATTTAGTGCAATTTCTAGAGAGTTTGCATGACTTATACCTAGAGTGATTATGACAAGGTAAGGCATTGCTTTCATATTAGGAATTAGGGATTCAGAAGAGGCCAATTGATAAGGGATTGGAAAGAACCTTTGAGAATGTTTTTAATAATGGGTTTACAAATTCCTACCAAAAAAATAATAATAATGCATTACCTAATATTCTAATGTTTAAGACACTGAATACCTTTGATTGGACATTTTCTATGGAATTAGAAAAAAAAATCCATAAGTAGACTTATTCCATTACTAATTTGACAGAAGCAAAAAGAAATCCGTTGCTTATGTTTTATTTTATTTTGGCGATTAATGATGAGCTCTAGTCAGGTCTGAAACTCAGTGCTATGGCCAATCACATTTTCACTTTTGCCGGCCCTTGTCTCTATTGGTTATGGTTTCAACCATGATTTATTAATTCGGAATGAGTACTTTTTCTCTGATAATGGTGGAGTCAAAGGCAATATCAATTGAATAATTTATACGCAGATCAAAGCTACATCAGCATCGAAGTTTTTTCAATTTTTAAAAACTTTTTAAGTCGATTGGCAAAACTAGATCCTTGGGTTTGGTGGATTCGTGTAAACTCACGCGTACAGAGGTTGTGCCACACGTGAGCTTTACACGATAACTTAGTTTTCAAGGTCATCGTAGAGTTTTTAAAAGAGATTAATAACGTAGGAACAAACATCTTTATAAAAGGCTAATAAAAGGAAAGATAAATATACTTTAGAAGGGTTATCACATGATTGCATATATTTTAGACGAGATTAATAACGTAGGAACAAACATCTTTACAAAAGGCTAACAAAAGGAAAGATAAATATACTTTAGAAGGATTATCACATGATTGCATATATTTCAAAGAAGGTGATATTAGGTTAGGGGTAGTGTCAGGGAAATCAAACTACCTAGTATGTCTGTGCATGAACTTGTTGAACACAAATCTAGGGAATCTTGGATATGGAGATTTGATTCCACACTGGACAAATTAGCATCTCACACATCTTTTCAATATTACAACATTGCTATTGCAAAATGCGAATATTGCCAAAACATTCATATGGTGGTTACTAATTAAGGGCACCATTTTTCAGGTGTAATTCGAATACCAAATGTGAAATCGGATTGAAACATAATGCAACCCATCACGATCCATTTGACTAGGTCTCGTTTATTCGTCGATGTATTTTGCTCTACTTGACTGATCCACGTGTCGTCCATATCCACCCCGCGTGGGCCCTATTAGACATGACTTTGGAAATGGGGCCTGGAACCGAAATTGCCGTCTCTAACACTAGGGAACGAAACCAGGTGCGAACCGAACAAATTCGATGTCGATGTCAACGAAAAAGACCCTGAATTTAAAACGGAGGAAATCGACAAGAAAAACGCACGAAAAGGAGACATTTTTAACGTCAATTCGACACGGCTCAAGAAATTGGAGAGATGGAGCAGCAAACAAGCAACCGCGCAATAACAATCGAGATTTAAGGTTTTTCTTCTCTGGGTCGTGATCGAACTTGAAGGGTTGGCTTCGTCCAATTTAAAGTCCTTGCATTCCAGGTCAAACTGCAAAAAACTGGCGTGTCAGCCGCGTACATCGGTGGATTTCCGGAAGTAGTGATTTTTACGAGTTGGCGAGGGCCGATCTTTCGTTTCCTTGAGATGCCCAGGACTCGATGAGTGGAAGAAGGGGTTGCTTCTCTCCTTGCGGCTTCTCTCCTCGTCGTTCCCGAAACTCGACCCGAGTTCAACCTGTTGCTGTCCCGCTCTCCTGCGAGTCGGAGCTCGTTCCCTGTTTCGAGGGAGAGGTTGGCGTTCGAATCTTTTTCTTCTTTCGAGTTCATGGTCTTGAATCTTGGGCTGTCTGATGCAATTTCAGTCGATTCTTTAACGTTCGAGATCGTGCTCTTTCTGGGTTCCTTTTACTGACCCTTCAGAGATGGGGCGAGTGTTTGTTTGGTTTCGATGTTACAGAACGATGATGTCTGCGATTTTTTCGTTTGAATTTTCTGGGAATCATTGTGTGCTCTTGACTCTGAAGACTGATGGTGACTCTTTCTTGTTGTTTCGATTGATTGGATCGCGGGGAAGCAGCAGGCGATGGGCGAGCGAAATCCCACTTCATGGAAATACACATGGAAGATTACCAACTTCACTAGCTTGACTCAAAAGAAGTACTACTCTGAAGTGTTCACGCCCGGGGATAATGCCTGGTAATCCTTGAATTTAATTTCTGGCGAGCGTAATGATCGAATGATGCCTTGAAGCTCTTTCATTTCCCTGAACCGCGCCCAGGGCTGGTTACCTGGGGGAGGCTTCACGGGGATCCAGAGTGGGTCCCTTTCCCCTTTTGGGGTTGTCTTTATGTTTCCTTTACTTGTTGAAATTCCCCAAGACTTATCCATTCTCTTTTATGGTACGGTTGATTTGAGCAGGCGAATACTCATTTTCCCCAAAGGGAACAACGTAGAGTGCTTGTCAATATACTTAGACACCGCTGATTCCATGAGGCTACCATATGGATGGAGCAGAAGCGCCCATTTCAGATTGATTCTGGTCGATCAGAACAATAATGACTATTCTAGGATTAAGGGTACGTTGATTGCAACTCTGACTATGGCTGGTTTTTTCAGTCTGCTGTTGGAATCTGATTTTGAGATATGTTGGAATGAGAAAACTTCTTTCTTTTTTGCTACTGCAGTCCTCTAACATGTCTAGGATGAATTTAGGCACAAATATGTCCTCGCAATCAATGGTATTTGTGTTGATAAAGTTTGCACTCACAAATTCAGAGTAATGGCTAATGAGATTCATAACCTGAGAAATCTGGCTTATGCTTATTGTGATTCAGGTGAAATACATCCACCATTATTCCTTATAAGTGAAAGCATGTCATTGTCTTTGTGGTGTACATCGTCAAAGACCACAGTTGGGTTGGCAATGCAGTACTTTCGTCATTTCTATCAAAAAGAATATTGAAGGATTATTTGACTTCTCTTGTTGAACTAAGTATGACTTTAGGGAATCAGAGTGAGAGAAATTACTCTGAAGTTTCTTCCGTGTACATAATTTTGTGCCAATTCCAATCGCACATGCACTTATATGCACTTTAAAAGCACTTGGCAACAGAAAGCTTGGAAGGAATGGATCAACATTTGGACATTTAGAAGTATTGGAAGGAATAAAGATTCATCATGTCAATACTGTTTGTGGGACAAATTGCAGGATTTTAGGGACTTTTATCTAATGGACATAGAAGTGTTGTCGTAATTTGTTTTTTTTTTTTTTTTTTGTCATTTCAGCAAACTGGATTGGGTTTCTGCTGAAGCAAACTGAGAGAACATGTTTAGGCCTTGTTGTTGCAATGCTTTCTCAAAATATGCTTTAACTTTGCTCTTGTGGTTCTGGTGTCCCATGTTTCTGATCCAAAGCGCAGTAATCTGTTCATTTATTGCACCTAAGCCAGTGAAACAAGGTATCTTTAACCCGTTACTCCTTTTTACTGAAGTCCCATCTGAACAAAATGCAGAGACGGAACATGATTTCACTGCAAGAGAGAGTGACTGGGGCTTCACATCCTTCATTCCATTGAGTGAACTCCATGACAGCCGTAATGGGTATTTAGTTAACAACACTTTGACAGTTGTAGCTGAGATTTTGGGCCCCCAACACCCGGCCGAAAATACTCAGGTGGCTGAACCTCCAGAAAATGTACCTCAGGCAACACCAATAGATACGTTCAACACATATTTTACAAATCTTGAGGAAATTATTAACGCTGCTCAGAGTTCTCCCGCCAGAGGAGGGTCAAACACGAACAATCAAAGGGGTGCTCTTTTGACTTCTGGGGCTCCAACCTTGGATGAAGTAGAGAAGGCTAAACTGTCTTTGAAGGAGTGCCTTTCTGATATCTTCAAGCTAAATGTAAAAGACAGATTGGCTGAAGCAATGTCGACATTAAGCATAGCCAAAAGTGGGTTATCACTGGACCAGCAAAAATCAGTCAAGGTCTTTTGGGCCAACTTCGATGAGTTCACTTCTGACTTTTTGACCTTTGAGCAAGACAATGCTGAATTCGAGCTGCAGAAATTGCTGAAGGATCAAATGTTTGCAACAATGAAAAAGAATCACGAGACCCACATCTTGTATAAGCAGTTGCTTGGTGACCTGACCAAAGAGGAGGAAGAGCTCAACAAAAAACTTGAGGAAGTGAAGTCCAGGAGAGAAAAGCTCATTTCGGACTGGGAGATTTTGATGGTCGAGTCAGAGGAAGCAAAATCTGGGCACAAGGGTCAAGAGAAGAAGGTGGCAGAGGCTGAGGAGAAGAAGAGAATAGCTGAGGAAAGAATGTCTAGATCAACCGCTGCCTGGTCAAATCTGAAGATGCTATTTGGTTGAAATCTTTGGCTTGGATTAGAAATGGCTATGAGGATACTGTACAAATGGATCGTGGGTGTGAATAGAACTGTGTGGATTCTCTTGCTAATAAGTACTTTCGAGTGGTGAAAACCTGTGCCTTTGAGATACAGTCAACTTCTGATAACTTTTTTACAGAGTTGCCACATCTGCTGTGCTCATGTACACTTCGAATTTCTGATTCTCTGTTTTTTTTCTTTTGGTCATTTCATTAGAGGTTTGAAGATAGAATCGTTCCTGCTCGTAAGGCTGACGATGCTTGGTGTCGGTCCCGCTTAATCGCCCAAAAATGATGACCTGTGGCTTCGTTGTGACCGAAGAAGTTGTATTTCGTTTTCACTTTGGAGTTGAGGATGTTCTTTTATCCCAGTGTATGCACTGCAGAAAGATTTCAAGAGTATGATTTTGGGCATTAACATGCTCTCTCTTACCACAATCGCTTTGCGTATGTCTTTATCATGCAATTCTCTGATGTCACTTTGATTCAGAGATTCCGTCGGGGGCAAACGGGAAACAACTTTCGGGGATGGTAATTCTGTAGCGTTGTTAGTAAATTTGAAATCCTAGCAGTCAAATTGTGTGACTAGCAACCTGCTCGGCAATTAATGGTTATTTACCAACAATGTCAATAGCTTCTGAACATGACACTTAATAAATTTTATCAATTTTTTTTTTATAAACTTACCGCTCAAAACAAAAGTTTAGTGTCGAGAATAGTAATTTACTGGTGAAAGAACCGGGGGCTGTTAACCCCCGGTCTAGATCATTCCCTGTACCGTGACCAGTCGTTAGCTGGGGTAGGCATCGTGGGATCACTAGCGGGATCCTTTCCTCTGCGCAAACCATCGCGGGATCACTAGCGGGATCCTTTCCTCTGCGCGAACCATGAGGATTGGCACGGAGAGCCCTTGGGGAAGGGGTTTTAGGAGAATCCCTTCCAAGAAACCCCTAGAAGACAGCATGGGATCTCCCACCCCAGGGTGGTTCTCCCACCTGTTTCTTCTAGGCGAGTCTTTTAAGGACATGCTCAGGTCCTAAGATCTTACTATAATAGGTCCACTTACAAGTTAGTAAGAGTTGAAAAGATACAAAGTTTAAGTAACATTGAACTTATCTATAATAGAAAATAACCGTTGAAAACAAAAACTTATTGGTGCGATGAGTTGCTTACAG
This sequence comes from Eucalyptus rudis, assembly GCA_019915205.1. Lineage (NCBI taxonomy): Eukaryota > Viridiplantae > Streptophyta > Magnoliopsida > Myrtales > Myrtaceae > Eucalyptus > Eucalyptus rudis. The sequence continues at coordinate 476,709 of JAHMTN010000177.1, read as the reverse complement.
CAACAGGTTAGTAAGTTACCAACAACGTAAGAAACCTGCTAATTCGAAACAACATCGAACTTAGTGTCTATAATAGTGAGTTTAGTTCAATTTTGGAAGTAAGTTTCGGGTATAATGCAAATACTAAAAGTCAAAGCCCTTTGGGGAAATTTATATTGCATTTGGTAATTTTTTTTTTTTTTGCAAAATGACTTTAGTTTAAGTAGGGCTTGGCAAAATAAAAAAACTTTTGGATTGGACTTTGGCTGCATTTATATATTTTTTATTAAAAAAAAAAACTAAAACCCTTCGGTAGAGTTAGCAAAGGACTTAAGCCGTCAATGAGCAAGATCTTATGTCAACAATTGTCGGCTGAGGTTGTCCACTCTTGAGCAAACCTCTGCCGACTATCATTAAGATCACGAGGCCCAAGCAGCAGTTGCCTGGGTTGCATGACTCTCACTGGTCCTTCAATGGCAAGTTAATTATTGAAAATAGAACCTAACCATTTAAATTAGTAAGGTACCTATTACAAATTTTTCAAATCAATAGTAAGTTATCAAACTATTTAACAATTGTCCAAGTTACTTCTCTTTTTGTCCAAGTTTATTTCCATTTGTAATTTCCTCACTTGGTTGGCCCGTTGCTTCCCCAAGGGTAAAGTTCCTAAACCCTGAAAAGTAATCAAGTCGTTGATCCAGTAACTAGTTCCCAGTTTCGATTCGGTTCCTACAAGAATCAGGAATTGAACCATTTCTCCCTAGAACCTAGAACTAGACACATTCCTATCGGTTCAATTCACAGTTCTACCTTGGAATCATGCTCACCTCTATAGGAGCATTCATGGAGGGATTGAAGCCATGGGCCTAAATCAAACGCAAATGAAGGGACGTCCAAAGGGTCTTGAGTTGGCCAAGTCTCTCACCGACTTCACCAAAGTCGAGTCTTCCAAGTCCAAAGGAAATTGGTAGAGAATGGATCGCCACCACGAGGACGAGGAAGGAGAAACTATTTGTGGCTGAAGAGACCATGGTGAACAAGAGAAATCATGGAGAAAAGTCATCCAAGCCATCCTTCTAAAGGATTCAACCCCAAGGAGACTTCAAGGAGAAGTTTGAGAAGCCACCGCCAGTCCCGTGCTTCATTTGCAGCGGTCCCTGTTGGACCCATAAATGCCCCCAAGAAGAGAAAGATCAACACACGGCTCACCTTGGTAGAGGAGGAAAGCCAAAGCAAGAGAAAAGGGAAGTGTGACTCGGAACCATGAAGATTCTCAACTCCATCAACTCTGTGAAGACCCAATACCCACGGAGGAGCCCACAAGTAAATATTTGTCATCCGTGGAAGTCAAGGTATGCGACACAACTCTCTACACCTTGGTTGACACCAGTGCATCAAATATGTTCATGTCCAGCGAAGTGGCGAAGAGTTTGGGACTTCACATAGAACCAACCAAGAATCAGTACAAGGCTGTCAACACAAATAACGTAATGGCCATATATGTTGCCCAAGACATGGAACAACAAATTGATGGATGGAAGGGCGAGCTCTCTTTCAAGGTAATTTCACTAGATTACAATGATCTCATCTTGGTTTGGAATTCTTCGATAGCATGAGGGCCATGATTAACATGAGGACCAAGTCCATCATCATCATCGAATCGCAATGCCCCTCGATAGTACTTATGATCCATGGGTTGATGGAGAATAAGAGCATCTCCATGATCTAACTCGTGGATAAAGGGCTAGAAGTTGAAGAGCCCAAAACTGACTCACGTACAAAGCTGCAAAAACTGAAAGTAGAGTTGCAGCGTCCTACTCAACATGAGACGATAATCCATGTACTTCCGAAAGTAGAGAACTTGCCGGACAATATAGTGATGGCCAAACTGAAGAAGGAGCCAAGTAGCTAACCAACTGAGAAGCCAAAGAAAAAGTAGCAATGGAAGCGGAAGAATCGGTAACGTTCAAAGCAACCGATAGTCCAAGCCAAACACTTTGGGTCAAGAGTACCAAGGGCGTCACTTGAATGGATGGGGTGAGGGATGCCGAGGTTCCCCATGACCAAAGGACCGTATTCAATCCAAGAAGACCAACCAAGTTGCCTAAGGTTTCTGTAACATTTACAAGGGCCGGCGATATGGTAAATATACCAAATTCTAGAGTATTCTCACTATAAATGTCAGTAGTCGGTAGATGGGAAGATGAGATCTCTACCACTAGATCAAAAAGCCATTAATGATCGTAATTCGAAAGACTCTTGTATAAATAAAGGTGCTCTCTCCCTTATTTGTATCTATTCAACATTTCAAAAATACAAAACATTCTCTCCCAAAGCTTCTCTCTCTAAACTTTCTCTCTCTCTATGATTCGAGTTAGCAAGCGAGTGATTGACTCTTAGGAAAAAACCTAGTTTAGGTGCTCCTCCAATCGAAGGAAGCCTAAGTTGCCACACAGTCTCGATCCCAAACAATCGGCCCTTGATACTAGTATGTGAGATTGGTACAAATTAAAAAAAAAAAAAAAGTAAGCCTTTTGAAAGTTAACAGTCTATATGTGTTTGAGTGTGGAAACGATATTTACATAACTGTGTATGATTTTGTTAGCGAGTGTTGGAAAAGGCACTTTTTAAGTAATTAACCAAAGAGACTTTGCAACTTTAATGCGACAAGTATACCCATTTTATATGCAAAAAATGCTTTGAAAATTTAACCTTTTTTTTTTCAAATTAAGTATTCTTAATTAGTGCGCTATGGCACTCATTAACATAGGACAATTATGTATTATCGAACTTGACATGATAAATATTTTCTTCCTAAATTAGACTTAATTAGCTAGCCCTAGACAAATCACATGTGGGGAGATGGTCCAAAAAGTCCTAAACTTATTGTATGGATATCAATTAAATCCTAAACTTTTAAATTTTTAACAATTTAGTTCTACACCTTTGCGTGAAATTCCAATATAGTCCTTCTAGCACTCTTTGCCAAGAACCACTGACGCACCAGTGTGCTAAATAGGAGACTTGGGGATGACTAAATTGTCATGTCAATGATTTTCGACAAAAATTGACTATAAGAGCTATAGCGGAATTCACACATATATTTACGACTAAATTGACAAATTCAAAAAGTTTAGAACTAAATTACTTATGTACACTTGGTTTAGGACTGCTCAATAATTTTCCCATTCAAATCTCATTTGTGATCATAGCCAAACTATGGACATGACGCACCATGTATATTTGCTCATGCAGTCAAAAGGGAAATGATAATTTGATATGGTAGATTGTTTATCTTGCTTTATCAATGGACATAGACTAATGGTTGGGTATAAATTTTTTTAGATTCTCAAACCACCTACATAATATTGTGAGAGAACAATTTAACTCTATATAACATTAAGGTATATGATTCTCATTATTACATCGAATTTGTGTTGATTATTATGTCACTTCTAAGTTGTTTCAACGTAGTCACAAACTATTTTATTTAAAATTTCTTGTGTCAAATCTATATTTTTTTCAATAAATCTAACCATTCTTTCATGTAGTGAGAATTATCCATCATATTGAGGTTCAAAAAAAGATAAAAGGACTGGAAGTCCCTAAACTACCGTCGTCACACCCTAAAACTAAGAAGAATGGGGATGGCATGACTGTCTTTCACTCTTAGGATGTAGTCTCAAATACAACTAACAACCTATTATTAAAATATATATCTCATATATTACATATAATATATATATATATGTGTGTGTGTGTGTGTGTGTGTGTGTGTGTGTGTGTGTGTGTGTGTGTGTGTGTGTGTGTGACAAACAAGTAGGTTGGTTCAAACATCAAAATTTCTATAATTAATTAAAAAGAATATCTACATCTCCAAAAAAAGCAACTAAGCTTAGCAAACTCATCTCAATCATACATAGCTCAGAAAATAAACAACTAACTACACTCATACATAAAAGTCCATTTATCAAAAATGCTCTATGATAACGTGAATGCTCTCGTTCTAATTATCACTAACTGAGAACCTAAAAATAATTTAAGACAAATGGTATAAGCAACCATAGCCTAGTGAATAATACAACTCTGGTAAGCATATCAAGCAACCACTATGCATATATATGTATGTGTGTGTGTGTGTGTGTGTGTGTGTGTGTGTGTGTATAAAGCAATACTAGAAACTCATGCTCCAAACTCAATATATAATATACATGTCCGATCAAATTTGAGTTGTTTCATTTCAACAAAGTTCATAAATACTCATTCAACCATCAATGATTAAGTTCAACGATCATTTCCATCAAATCACATGTTAGTAATTTGTTCCACTGACCAATCTAGTACTCAATATCCAAATATGATCACAACATAGCTCTTAATGGTAAGATGTGTGATATCCCAAATTTTCAATTATGTTTTCCATTGAATAAATCAGGTCTTTCATCGGCGCGCTTATAGGGCTGTTTCCAGAGTTAATCACTCTCGAGATAACTAAACTATCCAGGAAAGCCATTAAGGAATTTGAATGCGATAGATCTGAGAATTCGATCAGGAATCGGCTTCTCAATCGTGCTCATCTTTAGAGGCTACTACAGTACAGTTAAAAATCGATTTGAGATCAGAGATAGGTCGATTCGATTGAGATATGTGGCTAATCGTGGGTGTCACTACTAAATTGGAAAATTCTTGTCGACCGGCACTAGACTGATTTTTCTATCATTTTGGTACCCTGTGTCCTTATTTGAATCATCAAAATTTTCATGACAACCAAAAGTCGCAAATGTGTCAAATGGGTTCATTTTGGCTTGAAGAAAATCGACCACAAGTCATTTGCACTAAAAAATTCTGAAACCTACCCAGTAGTCTAGGTCACGCTAAAAACGCGCCAGATTGAAATTAACTGTGAATTTGAGTCCAATTTCAAAAATTGAAAGTTCTGTCACGTCACAATTAGTTCTAGGAGCGTTGACATAGTCTCAAAAGATTTTTCTGCAAACCGAGATTTTTTGGGAAAAAGTCGACATAAGACTATTTTTACTCGGAAAAAGTCAAGGACCATTTTTTATCGCAAATGTAGGAAGCAAGTGGAATCAATTAGTGAAGAAAAATACCAATTTGATCTTTGAAGTATCAATTGATTTTATTGAGGCTGAATTATGTTGAATCAAGCAAGAACAAGTGTCCAATTGGATGAATCTCCAAGCAAATTCGTATGTTCCCCTTGACTAGCCATTTTGGACCATCTCAAAGGTTGCCAAGTGTGCCTTGGTGGCTGAATAGAGGCCAAGGAAGCCATACTTTGCTGAGATTGAGTCAATGGGACAAAGGAGGAGAAAATTGAGCTAAGTGGTCCCCCTTGCCCCACTTCTCCCTCATCCCCTCTTGCTGCTGTCGAGACCACCATTCCCCATGTAGATTGAAGACGAAAAATTCCAAGAGAGAAGCAGCTGAGCCGCTCGCCCATGCCGCACACTGCTGTGACCGCCGAAGCCACTGTGGAGCTCGCCAAGCCCCGCCTGGACCGCAACCAACCCAAGCTGCCTCCTCCGTCCATCTTCACCTCAAACCAGCCTTGTTTCTCTCCTTTCAACCACAGAATAGAAGTAGAAGAAGTGGGTCTCATGGCTGCTGTTAGGCCCATTTTGGCCCACTTCGAGCTTCAAAAGTTAGGCCCGCTTTGGAGATAGTCGTCCCCCGTTGTGTCCCCATCAATTTGAACCAACCGACTTGCCGAAAAAGTAAATTTAACTCAGTAATCCTTGCTTAGTAGATTAATCACGCTTATGGATTGATTAGTTTAGGCTAAGATGGATTGGGTGGTTAGATAAGATTAGATTAGTGAATTTAATTATTTGCCAATGCATGTTAGGTGGATAGTTAGTGTAATTAGTGAGTAAACACGTGCTAGTATTTATTGAACGAACCTCGGAAATTTTCCGAGTCCGTTTTGGCGTCCAATTAAGCTTTATGGGCCTAAGTTAGATTTATTGGCATTTATTTAATATTTTACGTATTTATTTATTTATTTATTTTTCGGAAATTAGAACGAGATAGCCAGTGATCGGAATTTTATGCTGGTTATTGTGGTACAGTCTATTTATTTATTTGAGCTTCAATTTGTGCTAATTTGGCATGATTATGATTTTAGGATTTTATTCCTAAATTAATTAATTTGGTAATAAATTGAAAAATTACCGAGCGTTAGTTTACAGCGTCAAAATTATGTTATGGGCTATTGAAACTAGTATGATGTTCAAAAAGTAAAATTATTATATATTGGCTAAGGCCGACCATGTACCCACACATGGCTATTTTTATCGGATATAATAAAAATGATGAATTGATTAAATGGTTGGGGGTGATATACTATATCAACCTACAGGTGATATGTCAGCTTAGATTGTGAGCAGTATACTGGTATATTATATCAACCTACGGACTCTGATATATCAACTTAGCGAAAGTAGTATACCTAATCAGCTTAGCGAAAGCAATATAATTGGCTTAGCAAGAGCAATATGATCAACTTAGAGAGAGCATTATTAGTGTGCTATATCAACTCAAGGGTTTGATATGTCAGCTTAGAGATAGCAGTACACTATTTATCAGCTTAGCGAGAGCTGTACTATTTATTTATCAGCTTAGAGCGAGCAGTCCTAATATAGGTGGACTTATAGATAGTATTGAATGGGCAGACTATGAGAAAGTTCATCACCAAGGCCTAAAGATTCCACCAGCCAAGGATAAAGGGCTTCTTGGCTCACCACCCAAGAGTGATCTACGCTCCAAGGATAAAGAGATCGAAAGGAGTTATCCGCTCTTCGAAGAAATTCACTCAAGTAGAGGAAATCTCACCATTTTCATTCATCAAATTCGTATCCCCCATACATTGGATAGTTTTCCCCTATTTATAGGAGGATTTTAGACTTAGGAAATATAAATAAATAAAAAAATACTTTAACGACCTAAGTACTTAAGAAATGCTTTTATTAGTATAGGAACTTGCATTCCTGAATCTTTGGCCTTCCACATTCTTAAACCTTTAACTTTTCGTATTCTTGAACCGCATTCTTGAACCTTTGGCCTTCCGCATTCTTGAATCTTTAGCTTTCCGTATTCTTGAACCGCATTCATAAACCTTTAGCCTTCCAAAACTCGTGCTCCTCCCTTGACCAAAAAATAATCCTCCTGAAACTTCATCAATTGGTCATGCAAGAAGTCTAAAATGGCCTCCCAATGATAGTTATCGATATACCACTAAGTATCGATAAGTAATTAACATTATTCATTCAAAATGATCCATCTAAGCACATAATGCCTAATTTCTTTATTGGCTTGGATAAGTATCGATGGTTCTGAGTTGGTCGATGGAACTACGTTGGATGCTCCCGCATCAGGTCCCTAGTTAATAGCGGTGGGGGACCCGAGGCCTGAAGTTCAAAAGGAGAAGCCCGGAGAATCAGCAAGCATGTCCGACTAGTTAATCCTAGCACATTTCTCTTTTGTTGAAAGCCAATTCATTTTTGTAGGCTTCTGTGTATAAACCTGTGTTTATAAAAAAAAGTCTTTTGTGAAAAATTGATCCTACTTTCCTATCTCATTGTTTTATTGTCTAGGGATTTTATATGCTTCCTCATGCATATTTAAAATTGAATAGGTCAGCGATGCGTCCTGGGACGTTGCTATTTAATCGACTAGTGAGGGATGGACACACGCTCAAAGATCAAGGCATGACAAGATGACCAAAATTTCCCCTGACCAAGTCTTCACTTATCATTGGCTAGTGGCTAGGCTAGAAATATTCTAAAACTAGTATGCATACCTAGAAACCCGTAATCGGGTTCATAGTGAAACTGAGCATGAAACATTATCCTCTAAAATTAAAAATCCAATCCATAACTTATGTTAGAATCCATAATGCATTTCACAACCAAACAAATAATCTTTTGCAAATTAGCTCAACCACCAGAAATACTTTTTGTAAAACATTTCTCAAATCATTTCAAAATGTATTTCATAAACTAAATTCATGAATCTGTATGAATAATTTTTCACAATTCATTTCCTAAGAACTTCGTAAATCATTTCAAATAACAAATAGGGTACCTAATGGTTGATCAAAAGTTATGCATCAAATGTGCTATAAACATCACTTTTTTCCTTTTAACCAAATTGCACTTTGCACATAATATGTCTAATCATTTTTATTTTCAAATATGAGTTTACAAATTAAAAAAAAAAATAGCAACTGTCACCTGGGAATGCCTAAGATTAAACAATAAAGGTTACTCAAACTGCTGAACTCGCAATCTTATGAAATAAATGAAAAATAATATCAAAATTGAGAAAAAAATGCTATCTCAACTGAGAAATGACTCTCAACCAAAATAAAAAAACTAAAAAACTAAAAATCGACTAAACTATCCTTACTCTATCTCAACTAAGAATAGACTAAACTAAGCTTGCTTGCTAACAAAACAATTCCACACACTAATAAAATTCTCGTTTGAAGCGGATATTTCAAAACTATCCGTAACACGAAGCTTGAAGGCAAAACTCGCCCTAACAAAAATCTCATCCAAAGCGGATATTCAAAACTCAAGAACAAAATTTTAAAATTTCGCTCCGGCTAAATCATTACTCCAAATCGATTTTCGTCAAACTCCACAGCTTGACAAGGCCGTAATCTATCATCTACATGAAATTCCTTAGCTTAACATCTAAAATATCAAATCTACTTGTTCAAATTTCACATGACTTTAAATTTGTGCCATAATTTCAAAAACTACTTAAATTAGAAAAACAAGGTTTAACTCCTATTGGGCATTACAAAACGAAGTAAATCTAGCTTGGCGAGGCCTCTATGGCATATACCCCTTCCCCTTTTTTTTTTCCTTTTCTTTCTTTGTTTCTTCTTTCTTTTCCTTTTCCTTCTTTTTCTATTCGCCTTTCTCTCTCTATTGTTTTTCTTTTCCTTTTGGATGCCCACCTTTTTCTTTTCTCTTTTTAATTAAACAGCTTTTTGACTTTTTGACTAGCAAAAAGGTCGAAAAGCACAAAAATTACTACTGCAAAAATATTTTTTAGGCGTCCTTAACTTTCTTTTGTTAAATTAGTCTCTAAACTTTGTTCTTCAAGTTGGACCGTCCATCAAATTTATAGATAGAAATATTAAGGTGACAAACGTCAAAGCCACATCAGTAAATGAACATCCATGTTAGCACTACAAAAATCATATTCTTGCAACTTGAAAATTATTCTCATTTCTTTTTCCTAGCCACTATTCAAGGATCCAACAACCCTCATTGATGGCTACACTTGGGGGATCGTGGCCCTCATCACTCCAAAACATATTTAATTGAGGGCCACAACTTTCGTTTGATTTGAGTCAAGCAACACGCTCACTACAAATATGAATGAGGGCTCCTTTTGCCAAATTTGTGGGAGGGCTGTAACCCTTACCCCTAGAGTGGTTATCACTAACAATTGGTGGCAGACCTTGCAGGCTACCAGTAGCCGCAACCTCGCCTGGTTCAATCACGACATACACGTGCTCATGATTTTCCTATATAACACAAAGGAGAGGGTGTTATTTGTATCGGTTTGGCCTGAAATTAGCGAAAGACGTCAGAACCTCAGAAGTGCATGGGCGGTGGCACCTCAATTGTAGCCATGGATTCCTTTATTGGGTCTCCTCTTGGACGGCGAGTTGATCCAGGCCAAGCGACAACACCGAATCCATATAGCCAAGATTTGAGATCAAAAAGGTAAGTAAGTATCATTTAAAATCAAAAGGAAACATGTCACATTTCTCTTTCCTTCATAGCCCTATATTGTCGTAGTATCAATTATGGTACTTCAAGTTTTTCTTCAGCCACCTCTATTTCATTAGAGAGAGCCAAGAGATCGTTAGAGCAAGCCACGATGGACATATTCCCTTGCTTTAACTCCAATAGTGTCGGGTAAGAGAGAAAAGTTTGGCGCAGTCGAGTTTCCCATACATATCTCTGATATTTTTCCACATAATCCTTAAGTCATCTGTTGAGGGAAGTCCAACCACGACCTATAGGATTATGAAATCTGCAATCCATGTTCGGACAAGTTGATTGCATTTCTTCTAATGCTATGCCAGACTCTTATCGATCAAAATTGGGATAATCCCGTCAAAGAAACCATACCTATCCTTTGTGACTAGGGCTCGCCAAAATTCTTGGGACCATGTTAAGTAATTATCAGGACTGGACAGTAGCTAAGTGATGAGTCGCAGCTCCGACCAGTTGACTGTTGAGTTGTACAGTGGATTGCCAAGATCCGGGCAACCATTGGCGCCAGAAATTGGGCAAGGTATGAACCCTAGTGGGTATTCGTTTCCAAACTCGATGTACCTGATTTAGGTACCTAACCTAGAAGGATCAATCCTAGCCTAAGGGCTGGGATTGAACAAGATGCCATTGAATGGGCTGAGTCTGGACGATGGACCGTTGATTGGATTGGGCTGAACGAGTCGCTCGTGACTTGGCATGGCTTCATCGGGCTACTCCAAGGCAGGTTCTTGATGCGAAGGTGAAAGTGGTACTTCCTTCGGGGTCGATCCTTCTAGAGAATGGTTCTTCTCAAACATTGATGACTGATTTTCTGGCATGGTATCAGTAAGAAAAAATGATTTCTTTGCTGAATTGTTTAGATACTAATTACTACTCTAGACTCTAGAGTACTAACTTTGTTTTGCAGATATTGACACTTAAATTTTAGCTACTATATCGCATAAGAAAATTAGGTGTTGGTCCACCGCTAAACAAAAATATCATTAACATAATTTATATTTGCATCACACATAAATCATATGGCTCAAGTGCGATGTTATCATGGTACACATGATTGAAGGGACTTCTTAGACATGTAGTCTGCGTGGGGAATTTAAAATTTGCGCCCAACTCCTTGTTGATGAAGCTAATAATCCATAGCTAATAATCCTATCCACTGTCAAATCGTTTCAAATCAGTGTTTGATCTTTAATGAGAAGTGGAAACTATTGAAAAATCGAACTTTGAATTGGTGGTATTTGAACTCTTGTTGCTGGATAAAGTTCACGGCTGGCGAGAGATTTTCACAAGGTCAAGGGAATCAATTCGATCAGCAAGAAAATTTGAAGCAGAAAACCAATATAAGATAGTGGATAATAGCCACAGTGGTGGTTTGAAAGAAGGGGCCGCGCATCAGTCTCTCAAATGACATCACACATACACCATCTCTTCAAAATTCTTGAAATTCATTATCTTATCAAGGGGCAGCCATCTCTATAAATAGAGAACTTGACCCTAGAGGAGAGGGCCATGCATTGAAAAGAGGAAAAAAAATAGAGAGGGCTTCGTAATAGAAAAAGAGGAGGAAGAGAGAATTGCCAAGGAAAAGACGAAAAGGGAAGCCTCTTTATCCATGGTATTCTTATTTCCTTCTCTAACCCTCTGGTCTCCGTCCGCATAAAGACGAAAGAAAGACCCCCACGGACTCCACAAATAGAAAGAAAAGAGAAGTGTGACACGAAAGCGGAGAGAGAGAAGGCTCGAGATTGGAGAGTTCGGCCACGATTGCCCCTGCCCCTGCGCCATCTCGCTCCCCGATTGGCGCTGTGCCTGTGTTGCTGCCGCACGCTTGTTCCAAGTTCGCTTCTTCCTACGTAGTGGAACACTGCCACTCGACGCTCCTCGTCGCCCGTCCAGTTTCCAGTCCTCCAACGAACTCCCACGACATCAACAACGCGACGAGCAGGACGTTCCTCTTGGAGCCCCCTCGGCGAAGTCCAATCTGATCCAAGCCCCGACGACGAAGCCTGTTGTCCCTTGAGACGAGCCAAGTCCATTGACGCCAGCAGCCTTCCTCCAAGACGCCTATTGCTTCCTGACGAGTTCCCACAAAGATCAACATTGTGCGCTGTCCGCTCCTCTCTTGCTGTGTCGTGTCGCAGCCCCTGACGACAAAGAGTTGCTGCTGTTCCTCAACGTCACCTGTCCGAAGCCGCTGCCATCCTCCTCCTGTCGGCGAGCTGAGTAGTAAATTCCTGACGACACCACTGCTGTGATCCTCCCATCGGCACCTGAAGGCGCCACCACCCAGCCGAGTCGTAACACTTTTCTGTTTCGTAGGTTGTCCAAGGAACATCGCACCGAGAGCACCTCCACCGCCATCCGAGCCTCATCCGCAAGCTAGCAATTCGATTCTCCAAGATTGCGCGCGCATTCAAATTGGGTAGCTTCCTATCCCAATTGATTCGAATTGCAATAATTGCTAAGTTTAGATGGATCATTATCTATTTGATTGACTTTAATTGAATTGAATCTTAGGCATTATCCAAATTAGAGATGATAAGTTGATTTAATTACAAATTTGATCCGCAAAGATATCAGACTTTTTCAAATTGTTTCAACTTAAAATTGGATATTTGTTGTGCTAAGATTGCGATAATCTTTAATCTAACCCATTAGATTATCAGATATATATATATATATATATGGAAATCTTTGTGGATTGCTTTGTGGATTATGTAGGGTCATCTTTACCAATAAATTCAAAAAATTAAAAATTAAAAGATTGCATTGTATATCAAATCATTTAGATTTGACTCTAGGGATAAAATTGCATGATAGGATTAGATTAGGTTTTCCTATTTTAATTTGAATACATGTTTGGATAATAGCTAGGCTCGATAGCATTTTTTTTTAAAATTAATTGCATGTTAAGATAAACTTCTAAGTTGAGATGTGATTTAGGGTAATCTATTTCCTAAATTAAATTATATAATATTTTTTTATTTTAATTGATTTAGATTTATGAATTTTAATAAAAACCCCATCATGCCATATCGTATAGTCTAGTTGCATCATTATGCCGTGTCATGACATATGCCATGTCATAAATAGTTTAGGTCATGGCACTAATGCTCATAGCATATGCACTTCATTCATATAGTTCAATGCATGTCATAGATGCACGTCATTTGGTGATACTATGTTAAGCCAGTTAATTAAATTAAGATTAGTTTGCATGTCAGTTCAATCAATTCACATGTCATTTAAAAAATAATTGCATGTTAAACAACTCGAACCTCTCGCGGATTAGTATTTCTCTGCAACAACAAGGATAGAATGATGGAAATGGGAGGCAATCAAGAAAAATTTTGGGAAGCTAGGCAAGAAACGAAAAGCTCTAATACCATGATGAAGAAAAATAAGAAATTGGGGAAGTTTATATTTCGAATTACATCAACTATTTACTTTACATCTAGAAGACTCAATTTATAATACAATGTATGGTCAATAAGAGGAAAGAATAAAGGAAGAATATACAGAATCAATTCTAGATGGATTCATTCAATCGTTCTAGAATGGCGAGCATATCTCGAACAAATATTTTGGGAATCACTGCGCGCTCGACTCTAAAGACTGATGATCCTTTTTCTTTTTCTTTTTTGTCTCGATTAATTGGATCGTGGGCAAGCAGCAGGCGATGGGTGATCAAAATCCCACTTCATGGCAATACACATGGAGGATAACCAACTTCACTGGGTTGACTCGAGAGAAGCACTACTCCGAGGTGTTCACGCTCGGCGGCAATGCCTGGTAATTGTTGAATTCGATTTTCAGCAAGCGTAATGATTGAATTATGCCTTGTTTGTCTTTTTGCTTCCTTTACCTGTTGATTTCCCTAAGACTTATCCATTCTCTTGTATGGTACGGTCGATTTGAGCAGGCGAATACTCATTTTCCCAAAGGGGAACGATGTAGAATACTTGTCGATGTACTTAGACGTCGCTGATTCCGCGAGGCTACCATATGGGTGGAGCAGAAGCGCCCATTTCAGATTGATTCTGGTCGATCAGAACAATAATGACTATTCTAGGATTAAGGGTACGTTGATTGCGACTCTGACTATGGCTGGTTTTTTCAGTCTGCTTTTGGAATCTGATTTTGAGATATGGTGGAATGAGAAACCTTCTTTCTTTTTTGCTACTGCAGTCCTCTTAACATGTCTCGGATGAATTTAGGTGCATCTAGTCCTCACAACCAATGTATCCGTGCTAATAAAGTCTGCGCTCACAAATTTGGAAATGGCTAATGTGATTTATAACCTGGGAAATCTTGCTTATGCTTATTGTGATTTAGGTGAAATATATCCACCATCATTCATCATATGTGAAGCCATTGTCTTTGTGGTGTACATTGTCAAAGACCATAGTTGGGTTAGCAATGCAGTACTTTCGTCAATTCTATCAATAAGTCTCTTTCAAAAAGAATATTGAAGGATTATTTGACCTCTCTCGTTGAACCACTAAAAGTTATTCCAACTGCTCGTGCACTTATTTGCACTTTAAAGCATCTGAGGTGACGATATGAATACTTGGCAACAGAAAGTTTAGAAGGAATGCGTGAACATTTGGACATTTAGGAGTATTCGAAGGAATGGAGATTCACCATGTCAATACTGTTTGTGGGACAAATTGCAGGATTTTAGGTACCATATCATGAACATAGAAGTGTTGTCGTAATTTGGATTTTTTGTCATTTCAGCAAACTGGACTGGGTTTCTGCTGAAGCAAACTGAGAAAGCATGTTTAGGCCTTGTTGTTGCAATGCTTTCTCAAAATATGCTTTGACTTTGTTCTTGTGGTTCTGCTGTCCCATGTTTCTGATCCAAAGCGAAGTAATCTGTTCATTTATTGCACCTAAGCCAGTGAAACGAGGTATCTTTAACCCGTTACTCCTTTTTACTGAAGTCCCATCTGAACAAAATGCAGAGACGGAACATGATTTCACTGCAAGAGAGAGTGACTGGGGCTTCACATCCTTCATTCCATTGAGTGAATTTCATGACAGCCGTAATGGGTATTTAGTTAACAACTCTTTGACAGTTGTAGCTGAGATTTTGGGCCCCCAACGCCCGGCTGAAAATACTCAGGTGGCTGAACCTCCAGCAAATGTACCTCAGGCAACACCAATAGATATGTTCAACACGTATTTTACAAATCTTGAGGAAATTATTAACGCTGCTCAGAGTTCTCCCGCCAGAGGAGGGTCAAACGCGAACAATCAAAGGGGTGCTCTTTTGACTTCTGGGGCTCCAACCTTGGATGAAGTAGAGAAGGCTAAACTGTCTTTGAAGGAGTGCCTTTCTGATATCTTCAAGCTAAATGTAAAAGACAGATTGGCTGAAGCAATGTCGACATTAAGCATAGCCAAAAGCGGGTTATCACTGGACCAGCAAAAATCAGCCAAGGCCTTTTGGGCCAACTTCGATGAGTTCACTTCTGACTTTTTGACCTTTGAGCAGGACAATGCTGAATTCGAGCTGCAGAAATTGCTGAAGGATCAAATGTTTGCAACAATGAAAAAGAATCACGAGACTCACATCTCGTATAAGCAGTTGCTTGGTGACCTGACCAAAGAGGAGGAAGAGCTCAACAAAAAACTTGAGGAAGTGAAGTCCAGAAGAGAAAAGCTCATTTCGGATTGGGAGATTTTGATGGTCGAGTCAGAGGAAGCGAAATCTGGGCACAAGGGTCAAGAGAAGAAGGTGGCAGAGGCTGAGGAGAAGAAGAGAATTGCTGAGGAAAGAATGTCTAGATCAACCGCTGCCTGGTCAAATCTGAAGATGCTATTTGGTTGAAATCTTTTGCTTGGATCAGAAATGGCTATGAGGATACTGTACAAATGGATCGCGAGTGTGAATAGAACTGTGTGGATTCTCTTGCTAGTAAGTACTTTCGAGTGGTGAAAACCTGTGCCTTTGAGATACAGTCAACTTCTGATAATTTTTGTACAGAGTTGCCACATCTGCTGTGCTCTTATACGCATCGAATTTCACATTCTCTGTGTTTTTGTTTCGGTCATTATATCGGAGGTTTGAAGATAGAATCATTCCTGCTTGTAAGCCTGATGATGCTTCAGGTCGGTCCGCTTAATCTCCCACAAATGCTAACCCGTGTCTTCATTGTGACTGAAGAAGTTGTAGTTCTCTTTCACTTTGAAGCCGAGACCCAGGATTGTTCTTTTATCCCAGTGCATGTACTGCAGAAAGATTTCAACAGGATGATTTTGGACATTGACATGCTCTCTTACCATGCAATTCACTGATATCACTTTGATTCAGCGAACAATGATCCGTTAAGGGCAGAAGGGAACAAATTTTGTGGATGGTAATTCTGTAACACTATTAGTAAATTTGAAATTTTAACAGTCAAATTGCGTGACCGGCAACCTATTCGACAGATACGTCGATACTTATTTACTAACAATGTTAATAACTTCCAAACATCACATGAAATAAAATTACCGCTCCTAACAAAAGTTTAGTGGTGAGAAGACTAATTTACTGGTGAAATTAAGATCTTACTAATAGGTCCGTTTACCAGTTAGTAAGTTATAAAAAAGAGTTGAAAAGGTACAAAGTTTGTGTAACATTGAACTTATTTAATTTTATAGAAAATAACCATTGAAAACAAAAACTTAAGGTGCAATGAGTTACTTACAGCAAAATTATTTATTTACCAATATAAGATCATTTACAAGTTAATTTACCAACAAAGTAAGAAACTTGCTATTTCGAAATAATATTGAACTTGGTATCAACAAATCAAATAAGTTACATACTAGAGTTCGCTCATTTTTCAATAGCAAATTACAAGCAATTTGAGGAATTCACGAATGCCAAATTCAATAGTATATTATTGAACATTTAAAAAAATATATAATTGGAAATAGAACCTTCCCATTTAAATTAGTAAGGTACCTGGCAAATTACCGATTTTTCAAGTCAATAGTAAGTTATCAAATTGTTCAGCAATTTTCATTAGTAATTTCCTCACTTGGTTGGTACGTTGCTTCCCAAGAGTAAATTACTAATTCCCAATAAGTTATCCAGTTGTTTAGAAATTTGCTATTGATAATAAAATCTTACTAAAGTTAGTAACTTACGTATTTACTTAATCTCAGCGGTACAAATACTAGATTACCACTGAAATAATAACTCACTAGGATAATTGCGCTTTCCAAAATGTTAAATTTCCCACGGAAGTGAAATTAAAAATGTAACAACATAGCTCACTTTTAAGGTGGTAATAGGAAGTTATCACCAGAGTAGTTAATTTATTACCAGCGACGTCAAAGTAATAGTAACTCAATAATCTTCTTGCAAATTTACTCATCAAAAGTATATCTTAGCAGTGCAAATAGTAAGTTAGGGATGAAATTAATTAGTTGCCGACGTAGGCCCACCTTCAAGGATTCATGATGGTAACACCTAGAGATTGTCAACACTGATTGCCCTTCCCACCCCTTTTTCTAGATATATTGATATTGGGACCCTTAAGTTTTAATATTAGTTTTCCACTAGGAATTTGCAGTTGTTAAATTGTTATTTTGTCGATAAGTGAAAAACGGTTAACCAATGCTATTGGTAAAGTATATAAGCAATTAATCTACTGTCGAGAAAGTGCATCCCCTCGTAAAACACGCATGCGTGCTTGTAATTTAAGTGCGTAATTCAATACGGTAAGTTTATTATTTCATCAGTATGTTGTCAACAAATAATTGTTGATACTCTAAAATCCTAAACAATGTCAACAATCCACTAAGAATTTCTAGAAGTAAAATAGTTTTTTTTTTTTTTCGTAAGGTACAATCACTAACCACCACTGGTAAATTATCTAAGCAACTCATAGCTTACTAGTAGAAAAAAAAAAAGCATCGACTTGTACAATTTTAAGGATAGTAAGTAACTGCTTCATGGGTAACTTAGTAATAGATGACCGAACTTATATGCTGTCAATCATTTTTTCACTTAGCAACGATATTTCAAACTTACTACCCGATTTTTCGTTAAATTTAGCCTCCATGGGGCAGATTGGCTTACGGACCAACTTCCTGCTCCTTTAGCATAGGAGGCTACAAAGGAGTAAATCTCAACCGAAGCTCATCGTAGAAGCGTGACCACGGAGGGAATCTGAACTGCTTCGACTTGAATGAAGGAGTCGTGACTCAAGGGCCATGTCTAGCGAATCAAAGTTATAAGAGACTACGGGTGTTAATGGCTCGATTTGATTTTTCAGAAAACCAGAACTAAGCCGAGCCGTCTAGGTATAAATTAGCTAGGAAACCCAAATCGAACCAAACTGTTTGAGTATGTATTAGCTTTGAACCGAACCATGCCCTGAATCAAATACTCAGTTCATTTTGGCTTAGTTTTTCGGTTTTCCTTTTTGAAATATTAAGAAGAGGTTTACAAGAAAATGATAGAGATTATATAAATTGTAATATTAAGAAGATGGGCAATTTTCAATTCAATTCACTTAACTGAACCAAACTAAAATTATCTGAACTAAAGTAAAAAACTGTCATTTTTTTTTTCATTATCCGAATCGAAACTTGGACCAAATGAAAATTGCATGAAAATTTGAATCAGTTCTAGTTTTGATTTGGTTTTTGGATTCGGTTCTAACATCCCTATAAGGGAGTTAATGTGGATTGGCTCGAATAGTTGAGCTTAGCAGATTCATTATGTTGGGACGATTGGATTCCTCTCATCATTTGCAAGGTCCCGATACATGAAGTCCATTGTGAACTCGTATCTACCCAATTCAAGTCACATTCCACTGGCTTCGTTCTCAATTCTCTGCTAGAGGGTTCCCAAAGTGAGAATCTAACAATAATACACTTAAATCCTAAAACTTTGATTTCTTATATTTACATCATAAAGTCTTTTTACATTATCCACTTTAGTTTTTTCATTCACTCCAATAGATTTTAGTGAATAGAAAATCTTCACAGATTAATTTCTGATTAATGACCACTAGGAGTTAAATAAATGAAAGACACATGACTCTTATCGTCAAAATGGGTGCGGGGTCTAAATCCTACGCTTTACAAATAGGCTAAGTTTAAAAGTAAGTTGAGAGTTAGAGTAGGATAGATAAAAAGAAAAAAATTTGGCAAAGTTAATAAAAAGACTCAAATGCATGAAAATCGCAAGTTTTAGACTTAAATGTACAAAATGAAAATTTTAAAACCTAAACATATTATTGTAAAAATGATAGAATATGATCTGCAATTGTCCCGTTCCCAACAATTATTCTCCATTGTCATCTAGGGATTTTCCTATTTTGTGTCTTTACCGGCATATTCACCACAAAGACGAAGGCTAATGACTAGTACGTGATATCGGGTAGAAATCAGGTAGAAATTGAAAATTAAGCTTAACAGGCAATGTGCATTTAGGTGAGGAAAAGGGGTTTGCATAACTTGTGTATGATTTTGTTAGCGAGTATTGTAAAGGCACATTTCAAGTAATTAATTGAAAAAGACTTTGTGGCTTTAATGCCACCAGTATCTCCATTTTATGCGCCATCAATGCTTTGAAAATTTAACTTCTTTTCAAATTAAGTATACTTAGTTAGTGCCCCATGGCACTCATTAACTTAGGACCACTTTGTATAATCCAACTTCACATGATAAATTTTTACCTCTTAAGTTAGGCTTAGTTAGCTAGCTAGCCCTAGACAAATCATTTGTGAAAACTATTCAATTTTGTCAATTTAGTTCTACAGCTTTTGCGTAAAATTTCAATATAGTTCTTTCAGCCACTATTTGTCAAAAATCTCTTACGTGCCGGTTTGCTACGTAGGATAACCAATGATGACTAGATTTTCATATCAATGATTTTTGGCGAAAATTGACCAAAAGGGCTATAGTAGAATTCGCACAAAAATTTAAGGCTAAATTGATAAATTTAAAGAGCTTAGAATTAAATTGACTTAAGTACACTTGGTTTAGGACTTCTAGGTAATTTTCCCAATCAAATCTCATTAGTAGTTAGCCAAAAACTATGGATACAAGGCCCTATGCTTATGTGCCCATGCAATCAAAAGGGAAAAGGTAATTTGATATCCATAACTTTTTTTTTTCGCTCACTTAGGTACCACAAATTTGAAAAATCAATCACTCGGGTGTCATTGGTGACTTATTTCACAGGAAAATCCAGGATGTCGATTGTCCTAAGTGGCATTATTGGCGCCGACGTGAACAATTTTTATAATTTTTTTTCTTACTTAAGCATCACAAATTTGAAAAATTAAGCACTTAAATGCTATCGACAATTTACCTTGCTAGAAAATCCACCACCAACCTCGCCCAAGGCCTTTACGGCCCCACTGGCAACTGCTAGTTGAGGGTGAGGTCTTTGCAACAGGTGCACAAAAAAAAAGAAAAAAGAAAAAAAAAGGAACATAAAAAATAAAAACTAAAAAATAATTCAAAAAAAAATGTTGCCAAAACAGGCACTCAAATGATCGTATGTGACATTTGAATGAGCGAAAAAGAAAAAATATAATACTCAAGTGAACGTTGTACGAAAGTTAAGACACTCCTGCTGTAATCATCCCCAGTAATTTGTTTATCTTGCTTTATTGATGGACATAGACCAATTGTTAAATATAAATTCTCTCAAATTCTCAAATCACCTACAAAATATTGTGCGAGAACAATTTAACTAAATCTGACATTAAGGTATATGTGTCTCATTATTTCATCGGATTTGTGTTGATTATTATGACACTTCTAAGTTGTTTCAACATAATCACAAACTGTTTTATTTAAAATTTGTAGTGTCAAATCTATAGTTTTTTCAATGAATTCAGCCATGTTTTCGTATCGTGAGGATTATCAATCATATTGGGACTTAAAAAAACGATAAAAGGACTAGAGGTCCCTAAAATACTATTGTCATGTCCCAAAACTAAGAAGAATGGGGATGGCACGACCATTCTTCCACTCGTAAAACCCAACGTCAAACACAACCAACAAATTGGTTGCAATATCAAAGTTTGTATAATCCATCAAAAATGCCCTTGTGATAATGCAGACACTCATGTTCTATTTGTCACTAACCGAGAAATGTGAAAAACATTTAAGATGAATTGTATGAGCAACTACAACCTAGTGAATTGTACATCTCTTCTAAGCATATTGAGTAACGACTATGTATATATAAAGCAATACCCCAAACTCTTGCTCCAAATCCAATATATAATAGACATATCAAATCAAATATGAGTTGTTTCATTTTGATAAAGTTTTATACAAATTAGAAATACTCATTTAATCTACCATTATAATTCAACCATCAATGCCAAGTCCCTTGATCATTCTCTATCAAGTCACATGTAAATGATTTGTTCCACTTACCAATATATTACTTAATATCCAATTATGGTCACGACACAATTCCTAGTGGTAAGGCAACCAAGATTTGCTTTAGCAATGTTTCCACTTATTATCAATTAGTGGCTTGGCCTAGAAATATTCTAAAATTAGTATGCATACCTAGAAACCCCTAATTGGATTCATAATGATAATGAGCACCAAACATCACCCTCCAAAACTAAAAATCCAATCTAGAATCCATCTCATAAACCAAAATACATTTCACAACCATTTCACAACTCAGCTCAATCACCAAAAATACTTTTTGTAAAACATCTCTCAAATCATTTTAGAACTTATTTCATAAATCAAATTCGCAAATCTATATGAATAACCTTTCGCATTTCATTTCATGAGCACTTCTTAAATCATTCAACATCACTTTTGCCTTTTAACCAATGACACTTTGTACATTATAGGAAAAATTACCAATTGGATTCATAATGATAATGAGCACCAAACATCACCCTCCAAAACTAAAAATCCAATCTAGAATCAATCTCATAAACCAAAATACATTTCACAACCCTTTCACAACTCAACTCAATCACCAAAAATACTTTTTGTAAAACATCTCTCAAATCATTTTAGAATTTATTTCATAAATCAAATTCGCAAATCTATATGAATAACCTTTCACATTTCATTTCATGAGCACTTCTTAAATCATTCAACATCACTTTTGCCTTTTAACCAATTACACTTTGTACATTATAGGAAAAATTACCAAAAAAGTCATAAATATATTGCAATTGTCTCGATTCAATCCTAATTTTTTTTTTTTTTACCAATTGAGTCATAAACCTTTTGCAATTATGCCAATTTAGTCTTTTCAGCCAAATTTAGCTAGCCAGCGCGAACGTGGATGTCGGCCAACTCTAGGGGACAAAGTTTTTAATATTTTTTTCGATTTTTTTAGTTAATTTTTAATCTTTTGTTTTTTCCCTTTTTTACTCCCTTTTTGTTTTTTGTTTTTTTTATGCTCCCTCCTTCTTGCGACCGACCAAAGAGGAGGACTAATCGCTGGACTAAGGTGGCCGACTAAACCCAACTAAGGGCGAGCTTGCCTTGCCGTTGCCAAGAGAGAGTCGCCCAACCATCAACGAGGCAAGCCCTCGTTGGATCACCCTCACCTAGATTTGGCGAGCCCCTATCAAATCTGGTGAGGGCCCCTAGTGGCTAGGTGGCTCTTGTCCAATGATGGCAAGGTGAGCCCTCGTCAAATCTGGGCAAGGGCTCACCTCTCCAATGGCTAGGCAGCCCTCACCTAGCGATGGCGGGGCAAGCTCACCCTTAATTAGGCTTAGCTTGCCTCAATTTGACGACCAACCCTCCCCTTTGTCCAGTAGTCGGAAGGAGGAAGGAGAGAAAAAAAAAGGAAAAAAGAAAAGATTAAAAATTAAAAAAATAATAAAAAAATTCGAATAAAATAAAATAATATTAAAATATTATCCGTCAGTGTCGGTTAGCGTCCACGTCACTATCAACCGGTCAAATTTGGCCAAAAGGACTTAATGGACACAATTGTAAAAGGTTTATGAGGCCAAAAAAAAAAAAATTAAGACTAAATCGACACATAAGTTTAGGAATTTTTTTGGTAATTTTCCCCACATTATATGTCTAATCACTTCATTTTCAAAATATGAGTTTATAAATTTAAAGAAGAAGTATCAACACTCGATCGGGAATGCCTAAAACTAAACAATAAGGTTATTTAAACCGTCAAACTCGCAATTATATCAAATGAACAAAGAAATAACGTCAAAAATTGAGTAAAAACACTACATCAACTAGAAATTGGCTAAACCAAGCTTACTTGCTAATAAAACAATTCATACATGCTAACAAAACTCTCATCCGAAGCAGATATTTAAAGCTATCTACAATGCGGTGCTTGATGGCGAAACTTTAAAATTTCGCTCCAACTAAACTATTACTCCAAATGAATTTTTTGTCAAATCCACGGCTCCGCAATGCCTTAATCTATCATATCCATGATATTCCTCAGTTTAACATTTCAAAAATGAGACTTCATTCAAATTTTAGACAACGTCAAATTTATACAATAATTTTGAAAACTACTCCAAACAAACAAACGTGATTTACATCCTTATTAGGTATTGTGAAACGAAGTAAATTCAGCTTAGTGAGGCCCCTATGATATGCACCTCTTCCCTTTTTCTTTCTTTCCCTCTCTTTCTTTTCCTTTTCTTTACCTTTTTGTTCGCCGCTCTATCTCTCTCTATTGTATTCCTTTGCCTTTTGGATATCCACCTTTTTCTTCTCTTTTTTTTTTTTTTACTATACAACTTTTTGACTTTTACAGCTGCAAAAATATTTAATAAGTTTCCTTAGCTTTCTTTTGTATAATTTGTCCGTGAACTGTGTAACTTGCTCTTCAAGTTGGACCCTTAGTCAAATTTATGGATAGAAATGTTAATGTGACATACATCAGTGCCACATCAATACATGAACTCCATGTTAGCACCACAACATCATGTTCTATTAACTTAACGATTATTTCCATTTCTTTTTCCTAGTCACTATTCAAGGATCTAAGGGTTCAATGACTGTCACCAATGGCTGCGCCTTTTTTTTTTGGGTTGGGGGGGGGGGGGGGGCCTCATCACTTCAAGAAATATCTAGTGGAGGGCCACGACTTTCGTCTAATTTAGTGAGGCAACACTCTCTATAAGTATCATCAAGGGTCGCTTTTGCCCAAATCTGTGGGAGGACTGTGAGCCTTACCCCTAGGGTGGTCATCACTAACAAGTGGCTATGGGTCATAGCAAACTTCACCAACAATTGGCTAGGTCAGACCTCACTTGGTTCGATTGTGACAAAATTGTGCTCACGATTCTCTCATATAACACAAAGGTGAAGTGTCATCTATGTCAACTTGGCCTGAATTTAGTGAGAGGCGTTAGAGCCTCATCAATGCATAGGTGATGGTGCCTCAATTGAGCCTAAAGGAGTCAGAACTGAATCAAAACTGATACTGATCCAAATCGAATCAATTTTTTGTGCATTTTGTGTTTGGTTTGGGTTTCAATTCGGATAATGAAAAAGTAACTATTTATCTATTCTGATTCGGATAGTTTCGCCAAATTGAAAATCATCACTCTTCTTAATATTGCAATTTACACAATTTCCCTCCTTTTTCACTAAATCTATTTTTTATAATATAGAAAAGAAAATTGAAAAACGGATACAATCCAATCCGAACAGAGCCGAATCGAGTCTTTGGGGCACAGTTAGACTTGGTTCAGTTTAGTTCAGTCAAAAGAAAACCCAAATCGCTGATACCCTTGCGATTACTCTCTCTCTCTCTCTCTCTCTCTCTCCCTCCCTCCCTCCTATTCTTTATTATGGTAAGTTAAAGATAACAATTTTTAAAAAAAAATTATTGTCTCATAAGGTGACGTTTATAAGCACTCACTTTCCCTCCCAACTCTCCCATGTTCTTTCGTGATTCCTCCTCCTTTTCAGTTTCTCTCTCTGTAAGTTGCTTTTCCAGTGGATGATCATGAATTGGCTATTAGACATAAAATTAAAAAAAAAACGTATTTGAAAAACAGGGTGAAATCTAAACAAACCTCCAGCCATTGCTCAAAATTGCATTCTTTTGAAATTCTCAGAGATTCAACAAAAATCGAGCGCACTCTACTAGCCCAATTTCCTTGCGTACTGATAGTATATTCCAAACGAGAGGGTTTGCATTAGACCTTGTGATTACCCTTAAGAAATTAACGATCATTCATTTTATATACCATCTTCTATCAACGCGGTTACCAAACGGGCAATTATCACAAAGAGGTACAAAGCGAAGAAAAACTGCATGTGGAATAACCACTACTTTAAAGAGAAAACATGGGTCTGAAAGAGGGATCATATATATATATATAACATTCTCCCACTTAATCCCAACATTTTCATCATACAAATTATTCATCCAAATCCACCATAAATTTTATGCTTAAAAAAAAACAAAAAACAAAAAACATGGATCATGACGACATGTCATTTAAGAGTGAGTAATATCTTCCATATATCATAATGTATCTTATTTCTTTAATGTCAGTATATATGTGACAACATATCTCAATGAATAAACCCTATGTTTATTCCAGAACTAAGGATAAATGTTATTCTCATAAACAACCGATTATGTACACCCAAATTAAGAATTAACATTACAATCGAATAAGAGTTTCATTCAACAAAATCATCCATATAACAACAAATCACATAATGAGACCTATTCCTATGCTAGTTACATGATCCTTATATTTCATTTTGTTGTTATCCTTATACTTCGTTAGTGGCATGCCTTTAGTTAAATAATAATTTATTTATCAATTTAGTGCCAACATGTTATATGACCAATTTATACTCCTTAGCACATTTCCTTATGGCTAAATACTTAATGTCGATATGCTTATTTCAACTGTCACTTTGGGCATTTTTAGCCATAAAAACTGTAGCTGAATTGTCACAATATATTCTTAATAGCCTAGAAATAAAATCAACAATTCTAAGCCTAGAAATGAAACTCTTCAACCATACACCATGTGAGGTAGCCTTAAAATAAAAAACGAACTCAGCCTCCATAGTAGAAGTAGCAGTCAAAGTCTACTTCACACTCCTCCATGACACAGCTCCGTCAGCTAACATAAAAATGTATCCAGATATTGATTTTCGAGAATGAATGCAACCCACGAAGTCCACATCTGAATAACCAATGACTTACAGGTTGTCAATTCATCTATACATAAGCATGTAGCATTTGGTACCTTGAAGATATCTCGTCACTTTCATTACAGCTTTCTAGTGGTCCATACCTGGATTATTCTGATATCTTCCTAACATTCCCACAGTAAAGGTGATGTCAGATCGAGTGCAAATTTGAGCATACATCAAGCTTCCGACAACATAAGCATATAGGATGTTATTCATTTATTCCCTTTATAGATTATTCTTCTAGCATTGGTTTAAATTGAACCTATCACCCTTCAAAATAGATGTTATACTTGATGAACAATCTTTCATCCGAAATCCCTTTAGGACCTTATTTATATAGATTTCTTGAGATAATCCTAAAATTTCTCGAGATCTATCTCTATGAATCTTAATTCCAATAACATAAGATACTTCACCCATAACCTTTATATCTAAATTCTTAGAGGAAAATTGTTTCACCTCATATAGCATTCATTTATCATTGGTTGCAAATATAATACCATCCACATATAGTATAAAAAAATAAATTTTGCTCCTGCTGACTTTCTAGTATATACATTGATCCATGACATTTTCTACAAAACCAAATGAAAAGATGACCTCATGAAGTCTTAAGTACCATTAGCAGAATACTTGTTTCAAGTCATATAGAATTTTTAAGTTTGCATACCAAATGCTTACTTTTATTATAAAAGAATCCTTCAAATTGTTTCATGTAAACCTTCTTCTCTAATTTCCCATTGAGGAATCTCATTTTCACATCCATTTGATATAATTTCATATCAAAATAGGCAATTAATGCCAAAATAAAACGAAGAGAATCATTTTTAGAAGCAGGACAAAATATCTTCATGTTTCACAATGAATCCTTATTAGTTTTGAAAACCCATTTACAGCCAATGACCTTCACACCATCAGGCAACTCAACCATATCCTAGACTTCGTTAAATGCCATAAAACTCATCTTCTCCTTCATGGCATTGTACCATAAATTGGATTTTTCATTGTCCATTACTTGTGAAAACATTTCAGAATCATTCTTAGCTCCAATATTACAGTCAGATTATTGTAAAGATACAATATAATCACTCGGAATTGTCGATTTTCTTATACTAGTAGATCTTCTTAATGTTATATCAACATTCTCTTGAGGAACGTGTTGCTCAAACCAGTTGTTCAACAGTTTCAGGTAATTGTTGAATAACTGGATATACTAAATCAATATCAACAGATTGTGGAACTTCAATGATTGGTTGTTCAATAACCGGTTGAATTGAAGGGGTATTACGAACAACAACCAACATTATACTTGATGTGGAAAGTTAAGTATCTAAATGATCTTTCTTAGGAACAAGATCATTCAATTGATTACTCCTGCTAATCAAGTCATTTTCAAGAAACTTAGTATTTCTTGATTCCACAATCCTAGTGGTGTGAGATAGAAAAATAAAACCTATATCCCTCGAACCTTTGGCATATCCAATGAAATACCCATTTATGGTCCTTAGGTCCAACTTCTTTTCTTGTAGGTTGTAGACTCTCACTTTAGACAGGCATCCCCAAACCCGTCCATGTCGCAAACTCGGTTTTCAACATTTAAATAACTCAAAAGGTGTCTTTGGGATAGCTTTAGTCAAAACTCGGTTTAATATGTACACTGTCGTTTTAAGTGCTTCGGTCCACAAGGATTTAGGAAGTTTGGAGCCACTAAGCATACTCCGTACCATGTCCAATAAAGTTCAGCTTCTTCTTTCCGCTATATCATTTTGGTTCGGAGAACCAAGCATAGTATATTGGACAACTATCCTAGATTCTTGAAAAAACTTGGTAAATGGACTAGGTGCTTATCCATCTTCAATGTATCTATCATAAAATTCCCCACATTTATCTGATCTCACGATTTTATTTACTTGCCGCATTATTTCTCTACTTCCGCCTTAAATACTTTAAAAGCATCTAACGCTTCATACTTATTATAAAACAAGTAAAGATACATGTAACGCGAGTAATTATCTATGAAAGAGATAAAGTATTTCTGGCCATACAAGTCCATATTTTGACTACAAATATCTATATGTATAATTTCTAATATATATTGAAAGTAAGAGATATATTGGGAAAGGTCAAACTATACAACCAATTGACTTCAAAAACTTACATCAAAATGGACATGCCCATTATGAGTGGAAGGAAGCCAAGGGAAAAACTCAAGAGACAACCAAGAACGGCCAAAAAAGCGAAAAGCAAACCAACAACCAGAAACGACCTAATAACAAGACGCTTAGCCAGTCAACCCATAATCTATAATTTCTAATATTTATGTACTCATCTTGACACATTTCTTTGTCTTATTGGTCTGTTTTCCTTTTATACAATCCAAACAAGTATCATTCTTAGTAAAATCTAAAATACTGAATATTCCATCATTCACCAATCGCTTAATTATATTTATGAAGCCACAACATAGATGAATCTTTATTCACAATACATCATTTTATACCGGTGTTATTATAAACATGCATCGCATTATAATAGGCATTGTTTTGTAAATTAATTGGGAAAAAACCATTAAACAAAGTACTACTCCCAATAATTTCATATCTAAATGATAAACAAAAATTTGAATCTGAAAAGTGAAAAGAGTAACTCAAAGGTACAAGTCTTGAAACTGAAATTAAGTTTCTAGAGAAACTAGGAACATAAAAGATCCTATCCAAATTCAAAACAAAGCCACTATTGAGAATTAGTCTACATGTCCAAATAGCTTCCACATATGAACGCATCTTATTTCCTGAATAGATGCTTTGTTCATTTCCCATTGGCTTTCTGTGGTTTTGAAAACCCTACAAGAAATTACAAATGAATCAATCCACCAAGTGTTGTAACTCACATCAGCCATATTAGATTCATAACAAACACAAGAGATTGGATTACCTTCATGCCAAATGAGCACTTTCTCCCAATTCCATTATCAGCATTTTTTCCTCTTAAATACACATGGATGTGTGTTGTAAGGGATCTTGAAAGGTGCATATTGTTGCGGGAGAGTGTTTAGAATATAGTATACAAGAAAGGATTCGAATATCTCGACCTCAAGGTTCTTAAGTTGAGCTAGAAGATCCATAATCTTCATTATATGCTCACACACACTTCTAACATTAGTGAGCTTCAATGATGAAAACTTCATAATTAAAGTCATAGCATGTGCCTTTTCAAAAGTCTCAAATTACGCATCAATGACCTCTAATAGACCCTTAGCATTGCTATGATGAGCAACCAAACCACAGATATTATGAGATATTTTCGTTCTTATGCACATCGCACTAAGGTAGTTGGATTGCTTCCATTGATCATAAAGAGCTATTTAAGCTATAGTGCTTGAATTAGTAAGAACATATGGTTTGTCTTTCCTTATAGCATAGTCAATGTTTTCACCATTCGGTATAGGAACATCACACTTAAATTTAGAGAAATTTATAGGTTGCAAAACTACATATCAAACAATCATGCTTATGTCACAAAATATGAGGCAAAATATATATAAATCATGTTTTCCCACTGTAAACATATAACAAATATGAATCACATAACATAAAAACTGCTTATGAGCAAAGTTTTTAATTTAAATATATTCATAATTACATCATGAAGAACGTACCATATTATATACATTTTCTTACTCACTATAATGTGATATTTCATCCTAATTAATCATATTAATGTAATGAAAATTTATGTGGGACAAAATTCATCATATTAATATAATTAAGTACAATTAATGTTCATTTCCAAATATGATTCGGAGGCTCTTAATATATAATTTAATTAATTAAGGATATTGTGGCTACTCTCTAATTAATTAAATATATGGATCATTGGACAATTAATTGCATGCATAAAATATTCATAAAAAAGCATGAAAAGGCAAATTAGTATTAAAAAAATGCACCAAGGGGCAAAATAGTAAAATAAATTCGGCCAAGGACAGAACCGCCAATTATAAATGCCTAGGGGTAGAATCGTAATAATGGAAAAACAGAAGAAAAGAAAAAAGGGGGCTGGCGCCTACTGTGCACGCACCTCAGCCACATGCCCGCATGGTTAAGAAGGACGTGTGTGACAGTCTGATTTTCCGCTTCTGTTCTCAATAGAATAAATCAAGCTTTTCATCAACGTATCTATAGTGTTATTCTCTAAACTGATCACTCATGAAATAACTAGACTAGTTTGAGAAGTCATTAAGGGATTTTAGTGCAACCAGCTTGAGAATTTGACTAAAAATCAATTATTCGACCATGTTAGTCTACAATGATCATTTTGACACAGTCGAAAATCTATCAGAGACCGGAAATAGATCAATTCGAATGAGATATATAATTAGGCATGAGTGATTCCATCTAATTACAAAATCCTCATCAATCGACACTAAACCGATTTTTGTATTGTTTTGGTACTCTGTATTCGTAATTGAAACCTCGAGATTTTTCACGACAATCCAGAGTCGTCAATGAGTCGAAGATGTATATTGTGGCTCAGAAATAATTGACCATGAACCTATTGCATCAAAAAAATTTCCAAAAACTACCCAATAGTTT
Source organism: Eucalyptus rudis (assembly GCA_019915205.1). NCBI lineage: Eukaryota > Viridiplantae > Streptophyta > Magnoliopsida > Myrtales > Myrtaceae > Eucalyptus > Eucalyptus rudis. The sequence goes on along the minus strand of JAHMTN010000177.1, from coordinate 446,147 downwards.
AGACCTTGTTTGATTGAATTTAACTGCGAAATTTATTCTAATTTCAGAAATTGAGAACTTTTATGTGTCACAATTAATCCCGAGGAATGTTGTTGCATCATTTCAAAATTTATGGACGATGGGAATTATTTAAGAAAAATACAAATGTAGCAAATTTAAAAGAGTAAGGGAAATGTCACTTTTTAAATAAGATTTTAGGACCTTTAGTATGGAACAATTAGAGAAGATTTATAAGTGACTAATAGGGGACTTGATCCTATTAACTCAAGTGGTAAATTGGTAAAAAGGAAATAAGGATAAGTCTCTTCAAGTAAGGAAATTCGTAGGAAGGCATTTGGCCAAGAATTTCACCTCAATTTCCATGTCATTTGGTAGAGATAACTTTGAGAAAAATTGTGGGACATATGATGGTGATGGGTGAGCAAAATTCCATGGAAAAATAGGCCCAAAAGCTGGTGGAAATTTCAATGGGAGCTTCTAAGCATTTTCCTCCCTCTTTCCCCATTCTTTACCTGCGTGTGGACGTCCATTGGATTTCACAGCACGTCGACTACTTCTACCTTTTTCCTTTCTTTATTTTATTTTATTCTTTTTCTCTTTTCTTTTTCAACCGTGCAAGCTGTTGTTTTCTTCTTCTTTGAACATGCAACTCCCGCTCCTGCCCCCTCTTGGACAACAAATCAGCAACTAAAAGGAACGTCTAGCCAGCCAAGCTTCATGTTTTCCTCCCACTACCAAAAAAAAAAAAAAATTCGTGACTCTCTGTGCTACTGTTGTGGTCGCCCAACGACAACCTCAGCTGTTGTTCCGGCTTCAACTCACCATCAAGAGATTCAAGGCTTGTCTAGGTGTTGCCGTCCAACCACAAGTGAGAGCCGCCATTAGTTCCAAATAGGTGAGTTGTCTTCTAAAACTGGAATAGGGCTTGTGTACCTCTTTTTAGGAATTCATACAAGTAAAAAAGGCATAGATGATATTACTTATGGATAGGTGTTAGTTAGAAATGTTAAGTTAGCCCTAGTAAGGCTTAGTTGTGATTTAAAGGACAAGATAAGAACCGTAGATGATAATTCGACCAAAGACAGGGGTTGTTTCTTAAAACTGTTTTCTGGACGTGCGTGATTTGCTATTTTTGTAGATTGATGTGTGTTATGATTTTGAAGAAATTTCCTTCTGAAGAAATGTTTTAAAAATATTCAAGTATAACATATAATTTTTCCAAGATTTTTAAAAATTAAAAAGAAGATTCTAGCTTCGTTTGCTTTAAACAGAAAGTTAGACTGCACTGAAAATTTTGACCAGTAAGGATTCTACGGGGCTTTACAAACATTTAGAGTTCGAATCTTCAAATGATGTCTTCACAAAAGTTTTTTTTCATGTCTTTTAATTTAACATACTCAAATTTCAAATCAAACTAATCTGTTTCGGACCCCGAACCGAGCTGATTTTGGAAAACAGAACCGCTGAAAACGGACCCGAATCTTATGCTGGGTTGCATGAATTACTAGGCCAACTCTAGAGGGATCTAGGCTTCGGTGTCTTCATGAAAATTTTTTGTTTACATGTCCTTTAGCACATGTTCAAGTTTTAGAATTTTTCGAACTCATATGAATTGATTTTTGGTCTTGAATTTTTGGCGATATCTGCCTTCATATCTAACCACCAGTAGTGCTGACGCAGATTCTGATACATCTTGGTACTTCCAGGATGAATGCTATAAGTACTACGATGTTCCTCATATAAAATTTCTTCTCTAAGCTCAACATCGTCAGGTACAACCAAACGTCCTTGAAACCTTAGAGTCCCGTCATCAAAAACTTGAAAATCAGCCTGTCTTTTATCGGTATCCTCTTGAAGAATTCTCTAGACATCTGGATCTGTCGGTTGGAGTTCTTTGATTCTGGCTTGGACATCCGGTTCAATTCTGAGGGTGGCCATAAGACTTGAAAGATGGCCTACCTCAAATTTGAATTCCGAATCTTGAGTTCTCTCAATTAAATTCCACTTCTTAACTAAGATCCGTGCCACTGAAGACTTCCGACTCAATGCATCGGCAACCTTATTCGCCTTTCCCAGGTGATAAAGAATATCACAGTCGTAGTCTTTCAGCAATTCCATCCATCGTCGTTGTCTCATGTTCAACTATTTTTTTGAGAATAAATACTTGAGACTCTGATGGTCCGTGAAGATCTGAAACTTTTTTCCGCACAAGTAGTGCCTCCAATTCTTCAATGCAAATATGATGGCTGCGAGTTCCAAGTCATGCATTGGATAATTCAATTCATGAGGTCTCAACTGCCGGGAAGCATATGCAACAACTCTGCCATGTTGCATCAGCATGCAACCCAATCCCCTGAATGACGCATCACTATAGATCTCGAATCCTCTAAGACCAGATGGAATCGTCAGCACAGGTGCGGTAGTAAGCTTTTCCTTCAGCTCTTGGAAACTACGCTTGTACTTGTCTAACCATAAGAACTTCTCATTTTTCTTCGTGAGCTTTGTCAGAGGCGACGCTATCGATGAGAACCCTTCCATAAACCGTCTGTAATAACCTGCTAACCCCAGAAAACTTCTAATCTCTGACACTGTTGTTGGTCTCGGCCACTTAATCACGGCTTCTATCTTGCTTGGGTCGACGGAGATTCCTTCTCCAGAAATCACATGACCTAAGAACGCAACACGAGTCAACCAAAACTCGCATCTGCTAAACTTAGCATACAACTTATGAGTTCTTAAGGTCTGAAGTACTACTCTCAGATGATTCTCATGCTCTTCATCACTTCTCAAATAGACCAAGATATCATCAATGAACACAATCACAAACTGATCCAAATATTCCTTGAACATTTTGTTTGTCAAATCCATGACAGCAACTGGAGTGTTCACCAAGCCAAACGATCTTACAATACTCTCATAAAGACCATATCAAGTACGAACAGCTATCTTTCGTACAACCTCATTCCTAGTTCACAACTGACAACATCCTGTTCTCAAGTTGATCCTTGAAAACATCGACACTCTTGATGTCTGGTCACCCAATTTGCTGATCTTTTACAATGGATGCTTGTCCTTGATCGTCACCTAATTGAGTTGACGATGGTCGATGCATACTTGCAACAAACCATCTTTCTTTTTCTCACAAACAAAACTGATGTTTCCCAAAAGTGATGCACTAATACACACGAGTTCCTCATTCATCAATCTTCACATTTGCATCTTTAATTCTATCAGTTCAAACAACAACAACCGGTAAGAAGCCTTCAAGAGTAGCTCTATCTTGGTGCTAGCTCGATCTCATTTTCTATCTCTTTCTCTGACGGCGGTCTGACAGTTCTAGTGACAACACATCTAGAATTTTGTAGACCACTGAGATGTCCTCCATCTCTAGTTCTCCAATCTGTCTTACCCAAGACACTCGCACAAGCAACCTTGGTAACCTCCGTCTAACAAACAAGTTACCTTCAGCCAGCAAGATTAATGAAATCGAAGATTCTTTTCGACTCCCAATAACCTCGACACTTTCACATGCTAATGGACTAAATTGGCTTACTCCATGATCGTGATTCATTATCACTAGATGCTCCATGAGCCCACACTATTCATGTGGCATCAAACTCACACTTCAGCAACTAGTCAAGCACAACTATTGCTAGCGATTCCCTCTCTTTCACTTTTACGTCAACAATTTAAATTCTACCAACTCAGCGCAAAACTTTGCTACGCTGCTCTGATAAAATCACTTCCAACACATTCTTTCTCTGATCGGTGCAAGGTCCATTCTACTCCCATTCCTTCCTGGCCACAGTAGCGATGTTTATGCTACCTTAGACTTCCACTGACAGTCCTTCACCTGATGGCCATGCTGGTCATCATCACAATAGGTTCTCGTCATACTCAGACCCTAGATTTATCTATACTTCCTTGTGAGTGGAATAGAATGCTTTTCTCTCGACCTCGGTCTTTTCCCTGACCGATTTCCATTTATGCCTGAACCGGATCTATACCTCGGCTCAAATGCAAAGACTCGCTCTCGGATCACGTCTCCACTCTGGATCTCAGCAGGTGAGGTGACAACGGCGGTAGTGATAGCAACAACAACATCAGCTTGATCCTGAGCTTGCTGGCTCATTCAATTCCCAAGGAACACTAGCATCAGAACGATCCTATCGAACTTAGGATCATTCGACGCTGCTACACTAGTACCAACCTGCAGTGGTACTCTCACACTCGAACTGGCCAGAGTCAACACTCTGCCACAACCAGCTCGGGTATCGACCTTTGTCAGTGCATTATCCCGAGTCACAGAGGACCTTGTCCTCTTACCAGGAGTTCTCAACTCTTGCTCGCTCATGGTTCAGTCTTTACACTGAAACCCGTCTTCCAAACCCACACTAGATTAGAAGGTGAGCAATTCACACACAACAAACAATTCTAGTATTCAGCTAACACAGACATGCACCGGCATGAATTTAAAGGCCTTTCCTACTAACTATCCCATGGTCATCGCTTTTTATCACTCAAATACCTAACCTTGCTCTAATACCACAAAAAGGGGATGTCACGCCTCGATCCTCGGGCACGCACACATCCTTCTACTCTTGGTCGATTTTATAATGCGATATCCCAGGACTATGTATCGCCGACCCTTTCATTATTTAAGCACATGCGGAAGCAGTTAAAATCCCCAAACAATAAAACAATGGGATAGAAAAGCAATGCCATATTTCTCATATTGAAACTTATAACCAAATTTTTATACAAAACACAAACCAAAGCACTTCACAACTTTTTACTCTAAACTCCTATTCACATCAATTGAAGTTCACAAAAGAAGATGGAATCTCAATCCATCCGGGTCGTACTCAAGACCCCCTTCGGAATTATCTTCTTCTTCCAAAACTCATTTTCCTCAAGTTCGCCTTCGAGTTCTCCTTCTCAGACTCCTCCTCCTCAGCTCCTCAACGGAGTCCTAAAATGTTTTCCCCAAACTGGGATGAGACTACGTCTCAACGAGTTCTACCCCACTAAGCCCGATTAGTAAACCATTATACTATAGGCTGCCTAAACACACACAGGGTATAGGACTTACCTTGGCCTTAGATTCCACCTGCAAGTCAGTACAATTCACATACCTTATGTATAGAATCGATACATCCAGCAATTGAAACGCATCACTCACTCAATAAATCACAAGGGTCCATATTATAGGGCAAAATCGTTATGACACGTCACATACCATGTCACACAATTTTGTCTCATAATCCGACGCATCAAACTCAACCATCATGCGTTCCAATTGTTAATTACACCCCTCAAGGGTACGGCCAACTCTATTGGCGGTTTTCTGGCATTGCCAGGCGTCGTCTCCCCCATGAGCACGGCAACGTCTCTCAATTAGACGGCTTCCCCGAAGAAGCGTAGGTTCAGAATCTACTGCAACCCAAGTCCCAATGAATGGGTAACATCCGGCTTAACAGCTCAGGATGGTTTCTCTTAACCAACACACGACCAATCAATCTCAGCCCAGGATACTGTGCATTGCACTCAAATGCCTCCATTAAAATAGTGATCCTGGACTATTTTCTTCGTATTAAAAACATCCCGAAAATAGTCGTGTGTGGGTACACAATCAATTCAAACCAGAAGACTGATACTTATCTTTTTCAAACCCCACTATTTGATATAGTACTAAAAATTCATTTTCGATGTTAAAACTCGACACCCGGGATTTTCTGAATAAATATCAAAATCCATAAATTTTGGAATTAAATGCCAAAAATCCAATCAGCACTCAATTTGCATAATTTAACACTCAATTGCAGAATTTAACCACACCATTTACCAATCCATAATTCAATCTCAATCAATTCCAATCAATTTAGAGTAAATCTCTAAAATATCACAATTTATTTAATTCCATGCAACGTGGAGCTCAAATAAATAAACGGATTGCGTCACGACAATCAGCACGAGATTTTGATCGTCGGCCATCAAAATCTTAATTTCCAAAAAATAAATAAATAAATAAATAAATAATTTCGAAAATTAATTAATAAATATTAACAATTCAATTCAGCTCACAATAAAACCCGATTAAATAAACGGACTACACCATGATTACCAGCATAAATTTCCGATTACGGGCCATCCCAATTGAATTTTCGGAAAATAAATAAATAATTAATTTAATTTCGAAAAGTAATATTTAAATGTCAAAAATCCCACTTAGGCCCGAATCGCCAAATTGAAGCCCGATTAGGGGTCGGAAAATTTCCGAGATACTTCCAATAAATAGTAGACCACGTCTACTTGTTAATTGCGCAATCAATTTATCTAAATCACATCACAATTGACTAATAATTGCTAATTTATTCTAATCTAACAACCTAAACATAATTAATTAAAACTAAACCAACCTTAAGCATAATTAGCCAACTAATCCTGGATTAGTGAGATTACTCACCAAATCGCGCGCAAATCGGATCAATCCGACGGGGGCGACGCGAGGGACGATTCTTCCCAAAGCATGGCTCGGGTTCGGGGCTCGGAAACAGCCCAAAACGGCCTTAAACAGGGTTGGAAACCCATTTTTCTAGCCACTGTTCTTGGTTGGACGAAGCTCGTTCGGCGGCTAGGGCGGCGAGGGGAGATTGGCGGAGAGCAAGGGGGACGACGGAAAGGTCGGGAGGTGTTGGGCGGTGGCCGGAGCTCCGGTGCGGCAGCGATGGCTTCGGCGAGCTGTTGTCCTTCTTCCTCCGCTTGCTGGTTTTTCACGAATAAGAAGAAAGAAAGAGGGGGCTTCGGTCACGTGGGGGAAAAAGGAGAGAAGAGAGAGGAGAGAGAAAAAGAAAGGAAAGAGATAAGAAGAAGGGAGGAGATAGACTTTTGACTAGTCAAAGGGGAAAAAGAGAGAGAGAAGCCAATTTAAAATTGGCAAGGGGGGCATTCAGGGGGGGTGCTCGCACGAAGGGGGGAGGGGAGGAGAGAAGAGAGAGAAGAATAAAGGAAAAGAGAGAAAAGAAAAGAGAGGGGGAGAGAGAAAAAGTAAAATAAAAATAACACCATTATTCTTTCTTTTTTTCTTTTCTCTTTCCCTTTTTAATTCCTTTTGAATCTTCAATTTTCTTCCGACAATTTCTTTATTGAAATTTTGGACTCGTCAACAATTTGACGGACAATGAGACAGGATCCTAAAAATAAGAATTATGACGCGCTTAAAATTCGATTCCCGAAATCGAGTTTAATTTCGTGGTTAAAAATCGATTAGACGTGATTTTAGCTCAATCCAACCAATTAGGTAGCTTTTAGGGATTTTACAGCTGATACATCCCTTAATGGCTTTACCCAATAGGTTAGTTAACTCATGAGTGATCAGCTCAGAGAAAAAGGGCCATAGGCACGTCGACGAAATGCCCATTTCACTTTATCGAAATGGGGTCGAATTTCAGGATGTCACATCTAGCAAACACCGATATGCCAAAAGAACTTACGTCTATTCTTCCTCATGGCAATGCGACCGTACCATTCTAAAGTCAAGTAGTGGGTCACTGGAATTTGCTCGGAATCAACGAGTTTTTCTCTTGACCTTAGAATTTAGAATTAGTGTTCATGTTTAAAAGGCCTAAAAAATAAACCAAAAATTCGACAAAACAAAGCAAAGGCACTAAACACACTCTGATACCAAATGTTAAACATAAAAACATATGAGCACAACAGGATCAAATCTAAACAAACCTCAAGCCATTGTTCAAAATTGCGTTCGTCTAAAATTCACAGAGATTCAGTGAAATATTGGGCACACTCTAATAACGCAATCCTCTTACATACTGATGGTGTATTCCAAATAAAAGGGTTTACTTTAGACTTTGTGATTACCCTTAAGAAATTAACGATCGTTCATTTTATATGCGGTCTCCCATCAAGGTGGTTATCAAATGGACGATTGTCATGAAGAGGTACGAAGCATGAAAAATTTAAAAGTGGAATAATCGCTACCTTAAAACATGGGTCCGAAAATGAGGAACCATATTATATAGATATAACATTGGCAAATATTTGCATTTATGGCTATGATGAATCCTCCGCCTTGGGATATAATCACTGCCTCTTTTCCCTTTCCCTCTCTCTCTCTCTCCCTCTTTCTCTCTCTGTGTGCTAACATTAGTCACTAATTTACACGTTGATGGTCGCTCTTGTTTCTACCGCTTCTTTTCACTGTTGCTAATTCTTTGATGCCGGTCTTCGCCCTGTGATTAGTAGAATTCGAGTTTCTTCTTCTTCTTGTAATTGAAGGGTTTGGCGTTTTTCTTGTTTTTTGAGGTGGGTGGCCTTCTGAATTGAGCTTTATCCGGTGATTTCTTGGGATTTTGATTGGGTTGATCAGGTTTTGGCTGGGATGAAGCTAACTACTTTTGACACTGATGCGTTCTGCTTCCTCAATGCATGCTTCCACCCATGATCAAGACCGACTTTGTCTAATTACTATGCTGTAGCCTATGAAACACCAACACTCTCCAAGAGCCTTCATGTCGTGTCGGACACTTCGACAGTTGTCCGACACTCTCGGATACTCTCGGTCAACACGTGTCGGAAAATCCGACACCTAGTTAATTTTTCCGACACTTGAGTTGGAATTCTAACATACGAGTTTCTGACATGTGATTCCGATATCGACATCAATTTTAAAAATTCAATAAATGGAGAAAGAAGAAAAACCTAGTCTTCTCTTCTCTTCTTACTCCCATTTCCTGCGATACACAATTTACTCCTTAAGTTTTTTTTTTCTCCTCTTCTAACATATCTAACATGCGAGTCTAGAATATAGCTTGCTTGTTTTTTCTCCAAATATTATGAAGTATTGAAATAGAGTTGAATTTGTCACATTGAAACAATAAATGATATTAATAAATGGTGGATTAATTTTTGGTGTAAATTCATTCTAGGCTTTTTTAATTATTTATTTATGAATTTGATTCAAATTAATTTGATTGAAATAATAATAAAAATGATCATTTACTATGTATATATAAAAATATATATTTAATATACAATATGTCACAACGTATCGAAATTCTCTGTTTTTTGAGAAACGACGGTCAGCATGTCGTATTGTGTCGTGACGTGTGTCACGTGTCAGTATCGGTGCTACTTAGGTTGCAGCTTTGCTCGAAAAGGACAATCACAAGACCTTTAGCAGTACCTGGAGACCTTAACTTGAAGTCTTTCTAATCTTATTTAACGACGGGTTTCAGTTTCGTATGTTCACATTTGATGAATTGGCAATCAAAAATTGCAAATTTATACTCATTTTCCTTTTCTGAAGCATATCTTAAGAGCACGAATCGATTATGATTTGAATCGTGCATTTTCAAGCATGTTTTTAACACAATTTCGAATTCTAAAAAGTTATTAAATGCTTGATTTGGTTTTAAAATGAGATGATGAATGAATACACATTCTATCATCAACATTATTGTAGCTTGTCATTTCCCGTGAACCTATGTTATGTGATATACTTGAAAACATGGAATGTAGAAGACCCTTAAATGTAGATTCCTTAATTTGTAGTAACTTCATATAATTCTCCACAGGCGAATTTTCCTTGCCGTGATTTATTTTTTACCCAAACAATCTAGTTGTTACCGCAATCTTGGAGTTAATCCCCTTCATATTGGGTGAAGACTACCAAGTAGAATTCACCACTTTTCTCACTTGCTCTCTCACACAAACGCACATTGCAGCACTTTGCTCTGCTGATTTGCGAACTCGGCTTTGTTATAAGGTTGATGGTTTTTCTTACCACAACTCTACATCTAGTCTGTGCGCTACGCTACATGTCCCATCTTTGACTTATGGCCTATTTTTATTCTTGTTCTCAAGTAATTGTTAAGAGAAGCCCATAATAGTCGAGGATATATTTTGTTCCTGGACTCTGACTGTCAGAAGGCTTTGTTGCATGTGTAGGCAATTGGTCTGTTTGTTTGCAACCTTTGTTGTAATCAGCAGCACATCTTTTGAGACTCCCACTTTCAGGGTTTAGTATGATGATGAACGGGTGACAAAAGAAGATATAAAGAGGGCCTTGGAGGAAAGTATGGGGGAGAGGAGGAGGTGATGTCTTACACTGATTATCAAATTGATTCTCTGCCTGACTTGTGATGAACTTACTTGTTTCTTATCTATTTTTTTTTCAGTTGCCGCAGACCGATCCTGGTTTCAACAACACTATAGTCCATAATAATCTGGTAGAGTTTTTGCGATTATTTGAGCCTTTTATCTTTTAGACCTCTGATTATTCATCTAGAGGAGCTGGCTGATATTTCTCTCTATGATAGACCTCTGATATATTGTACTACGAAGTACTGGACATCCCTCTCCCAGAGATGCAAGGTCTGAAGAACCTGAAAGTTGCGTTTCATCATGCCTCAAAGGATGAAGTGCATTTAAGTTCTCTCTCTGTCTCTTTCAGGCATCTTATGCACATTAATTGCTGACTTTTGCCTCTTTATTTATTTTTTGGATGCATTTTAGGTTGTAATCTATCATGTTAGACTGTCAGAGCAGAGTACAGTTGGCGATGTCATTAATGAACTTAAGACAAAGGCAAGTTATCAATTGACATTGCCATATGCCAGTATTCCTTTTTTTAGGAAAATGATGGAGAATACAAAGGGAAATGTGCATATTCTGGTTAATCTCACTCTACTTCTTGTTTGCTATTTTCGATGGAGATCTTGACCTTGAAAAACAAGTACCAACGATAGCTAGTTTATTGTATTATGTGGGGAGTGGTTCATGTCAGTATACGAGTTGGCAGTTCTGCATTACATCTTGCTGTTTTAAACTAATTCGTACATCATTTAAGCCACCTTCTGCTAGAGGGGAATTTACTATTTTTTGTTCATGAAAGGTCGCAACTGAGACCTTTTCAAGCTTTCACCAGAAGAAGAATAGAATTTCAAACTTTACTTTCTATAGGGGCTTAGAAGTTATTACTTCAGGTTCAATGAAAGGGCTGTTCTTCTTTTGAAGAGTTACTGGACTGCAGCGGAAAGTCACACTTAAAATTTTTACATGCATAGATTAGTAGTTGTTTGATCTGTCCTCTCTGCCTTGCTTATATTTTTTTCACACACCTCTGTCTCTCTCTCTCTCTCTCTGAAAAACTTCTTTCTGAATATACTCAAAGGAAATCCCTTATTGAATAGGTAGATTTGTCTCGTCCAGATGCAGAACTTAGACTTCTTGAAGTCTTCTATCATAAGATCTATAAGGTAATTGTCTTTTGATTGGATGCTTTAGTTATTTTCATGTATTCAGTTTCCAGTCTCCATTGTCACTTAAACCATTGTATTTTAAATGTTTATATGTCAAACCATGGTTTAACCGTGATAGTGTTTTAGACGTTGAATTCTATTTAAACCATTCACTACATGCCAAATATCTGTGCAGATCTTTCCTTCCAGTGAGAAAATTAAGAATATAAATGACCAGTACTGGACATTGCGCGCTGAGGAGGTGAGCATGCTATAGGGCTTAGGGCTCTCTTTTGCTCCTTCCAGTCTTTTCATCATCTTAATTTTGGTTGAATTGCTTGAGGAGTGTAAAGATGTTGGTTTGTTTCTTGTATCCTTTTTGGGCTGGTGAAGTTCTTATCAATTCAAAAACGTTTAAGCCTTATTAATTGATAATGTGAATACCTCATAGAATGGAAGATCCGTGACAGAGAACATTTTTCTTCTTCCCTTCTAGTGGTACTTGACCAAGGATAAGAAAGCCATTCAAAGAGAATTGATTACTTAATAAGGAAGATTATATATTCACCAATATTTCTTCTTGTCATTTCAATTGTATGAAACTGTGTACCAGCCCTCATGCAAAGTAATTATCTATATTGTGGCCTAAAATTCTCGTATCAAGGGCTGATCTAAGTACAATTTTTTTTTATGAGTGAATTTTCCATAGTCCATGGTTTCGTGACTCTGAAGAAGCATATGACAGCTGATGAGTGCTTTGCGTTAGTAAACTCAGAAATCCCGACCTGATGGAAACAATTGTTTCTAGATTCAGCAGGTCCTAAACAATCACAAAATGTGTTTTCCTCCAGTAGGTTTCATTGGCAGAAAAGCCATAACAGAGTTGTGGTGGATATGGTTTTTCTCTGTACATAACGCAGTCACTTTAGAAATTCTGTGTGGACTAGGTGATATAGCTGTTTAAGCCATTTTATGCCTGGTTTAAATTCTTGTCGGTTGCTTGTCTTTCCATGTTGTGCATCGTGATTGATTTCCCAGTTTGCAGAGCCATCACACCTATGAGAAGCCTGTAAAAATATACAACTAAGAAGAGCTGAGGATCTGACAGGACCTTGATTTAAGGGACTACTTGATAATGATGTGCAGGTTGAGAACCCTTGTTGCATCATAAGTGATGGCCCTGGTGACCATTGTAGGCTTAATTATTCTTCACGGTGACGATTGTATGTGTAGGCTAAAGGATTCTCTAATTGTAAAGACTGATGAATGAGTTGTTTGTATTTCGACTGATTGTATTATGGGGAAGCAGGCGATGGAAGAGCAAAGTTTCCATTTGTGGAAATACACATGGAAGATTCCCAACTTCACTAACTTGACTCAAAAGAAGTACTCTTCCGAAGTGTTCACGCTCAGTGACAATGCCTGGTAATTGTTGAATCCGATTTTTGGCAAGCGTAATGATCAAACCATGGCCTGGTCTTGTCCTTTTGTTTCCTTTAGTTGCTGAATTTCCTAAAAACTATCCATTCTCTTTTATGATACGGTTGATGTGAGCAGGCAAATACGCATCTTCCCCAGGGGGAACAATACAGAGCATTTGTCAATATACTTGGACGTCGCTGATTCCGAGAGGCTACCATCCAGGTGGAGCAGAAACGCCAATTTCAAGTTGATTCTGGTCGATCAGAACAATTATGGCAATTCCAGGATTAAGGGTATGTTGATTGCGACTAAGACTATGCCTGGTTTTTTCTTGTCTGCTGTTGGAATCTGATTTTGAGATATGGTACTTCAAGGGAATGAGAAACCTTATTTCATATTTGCTATTGAAGTCGTCTTTCATGTCTTGATAGAATTTATGCACATGTATACCCTCGCAATTGATGGTATTCGTATTAATGAAATCTGCATTCATAAATTTGGTGCAACGGCAAATTTGAATCATAACATGAGAAATCTTGCTTATGCTAGTATCCTACAAAATTGTGATTCATGTGAAATATATCCATCATCATTCATCTTGTGTGAAGTATTCCATTTGTTATGTGGTGTATATTGGCAAAGACCCTAGTTGGGTCACCTATGCAGTTCTTTTGTCAATTCTATCAATTAGTCTCTTTCAGAAAGAATACTGAAGGATTATTTGACTTCTCTTGTTGTACCAAGCATTACTTTAGGGAATCAAAGTGAGAGAACTACTTGATAGGTCATAGCAAATCTGTTAATAAATCTGTTAATGGGGAAGCCCATTTGTAGATGAGATTAAGTTTCTTCTGTGTTTTCTGCCAATTCCAAACGCCATGCACTTTTATGCACTTCAAAGCATCTGAGGTGATGATATGAATACGTGGCTCTGAAAGTTTGGATGGAATGCGTGAACATCTGGACAAATAGAAGTATTGGAAGAAGCGGAGATTCCCTATGTCATTACTGTTTGTGGGACAAATTGCAGAACTTTAGGTGCAATGCCAAATGATCTTAGAATTGTTTGCGCAGTTTGGACTTTTTTCATTTCAGCTAACCAGACCAAGTTTCTGATGAAGCAAACTGGGAGAGCATGTTTGGGCCTTGTTGTTGCAATTGCTCTCCAAATATGCTTTAACTACATTCTTGTGGTTCTGGTGTGCCATGATTTCTGATCCCAAACATAGTAATCTTTTCATTCATTGAACCTAATGCAGTGAAATAAGGTGTCTTTAAAACTGTTACCCCATTTTACTGAAGTCCCATCTGAACAAAATGCAGGGACAGAACATAATTTCACTGCAAGAGAGAGTGTCTGTGGCTTCGCATCCTTCATTCCATTGAGCAAAGTCCCTGACAGCCATAATGGGTATTTAGTGAACAATGCTTTGATGGTTGTAGCTGAGATTTTGGCCCCCCAAAATGCAGCTGAAAATACTCGGTTGGCTGAACCTCTGGCAAATATTCCTCAGCCGACACTAACAGATACATTAAACACGCATTTCTCAAATCTTGAGGAAAACATTAATGCGGCTCTCGCCAGGGGAAGGTCAAACACATGAAATCAAAAAGGTGCTCTTTCAACTTCTGAGGCTTCAACCTTGGAAGAAGTAGAAGGCTAAGCTGTCTCTGAAGGAGTGCCTCTCCGATATTTTTAACCTAAATGTAAAAGACAGGTTGGCTGAAGCAGTGTCGACGTTAAGCTTAGCCAAAAGCAGGTTATCACAGGACCAGCAAAAGTCAGTCAAGGCCTTTTGGGCCAACTTCAATGAGGTCAGTCCGATTTTTTGACTTTCGAGCAGAACAATGTCAAATTCGAGATGCAGAATTTGCTGAAGGATCAAATGTTTGTGACAATGAAGAAGAATCATGAGACTCACATCTTGTACAAGCAGTTGTTGGGTGACCTGACCGAAGAGGAGGAAGAGCTCAATAAAAAAGTTGAGGAAGCAAAATCCTGGCACAAGGATCAAGAGAAGAAAGTAGCGAAGGCTGAGGAAAAGAAGAGAATAGCCGAGGAAAGAATGTCTAGATTAACCACTGCCTAGTCAAATCTGAAGAAGCTATTTGGTTAAAACCTTTTGGCTTGGATCAGAAATGACTATGAGGACACTGTGCAAATGGATTGCTCAAAGTGAATAGAACTCTCTTCGTGTAAAATCTCTTGCGTATAAGTGCTTTCGAGGGGTGAAAACCCGTGCCTTTCAGATACCTGTCATCTTCTGATTATTTTCGTACAGAGTTGCCACATCTGCTGTGCTCATATACACTTCGAATTTCACTTTCTGTCTGTTTTTTTCTTTCGGTTATTTCATCGGAGGTTTGAAGATAGAATCGGTTCTGCTTGGAAGCCTGTTGATGCTTCGTGTTGCTCTGCTTAGTCGCCCACAAATGATAATGTGGCTTCATTGTGACTGTAGAAGTGGTATTTCTTTTTCACTTTGAAGTTGAGACGGAGGATGTTCTTTTATCCTTGTGCCTTTACTGCAGAATGATTTCAAGAGGACGGGTTTGGACTTTAAGGGCGCGCATGTTTTTATTTATGTTCCTTTTCTATTCCCGGGAACAGAAATTAAAAAAAAAAAAAAAAGTGTTTCTGTTCCGGGGAACAATTTTTTAATAAAAAAACACGTTTGGTAAACTTGTTCCGGAAATAAAAAATGAACAGAAACACGTTTGGTAAATTTTATTCTTTTTTTGTTTCTTTTAATTTTTTAATATTTTTATTTTATTTTTCATTTTTTCCTTTCTTTTTTATCTTTTCTTTTTTCGGCCAGCAGCCTCGCCGGCGCACAACGAGGCTCGGCCTCTCCGGGGGCTGGCGAGGTCACCGACCCTCGACGGCCGGTCGCCGGCCATGGCCGAGGGCGGCGAACGGCGAAAGAAAAAAGAAGAAAAAAAGAAGAAGAGAAGAAGAAGAGAAGAAGAAGAGAGAAGAAGAAACTGGAACAAGAAGTAAGTTTTTTTTGTTTTTTTTTTTTGTTCTTCTTGTGTTCCGGGAACAAAAAAACAAAAAAACAAAAAAGTGTTTCAAGTTTTTTTTGTTTCTTTTTTTTTTTGTTCTTTTTGTGTTCCAAGAACAAAAGAAAAAAAAACAAAAAAGTGTTCCATAAACACTTTTTAGGAACGTTGCTCTCTCTAACCACTATCGTTATCATGCAATTCACTGACATCACTTTGATTCAGAGAACAATGATCCGCTCGGGGCAAAAGGGGAACAAATTTCAGGGTTGGTAATTCTCTAACATTGTTAGTAATTTTGGAATCTTAGCGGTCAAATTGTGAATGGCAACTTGTTTGACAGACGTGGATGGCTATTTACTAACAATGTTAATAACTTCCAAACATCGCATGAAATTAAAAATATATATAATTATTTTTTTATAAATTTATCGATCCAAATGAAAGGTTAATGGTGAAAAGAATAATTTACCAGTGAAATTAAGATCTTACTAATAGGTCCGCTTACAACTTAGTAAGTTATAAATGGAGTTGAAAAGGTACAAAGTTTAAGTAACATTGAACTTGTCAATTTTTATAGAAAATAAACATTGAAAACAAAAACTTACGGGTGCAATGAGTTATTTACAGCAAAATTATTAATTTACCAATATAAGATCATTTACAAGTTAGTTTACCAACAACGTAGGAAACTAGCTATTTCGAAATAATATCGAACTTGGTATCAACAAATCAAATAAGTTACATACTAAAGTTCGCTCATTTTACTGTAGCAAATTACAAGCAATTTGAGGAATTTACAAACGCCAAATTCAATAGTAAATTACTGAACATTTAAGAAAAAATCATTGGAAATAGAACCTCCCCATTTCAATTAGTAAGGTATCTGGCAATCTACCGATTTTTCAAGTAAATAGTAAGTTATCAAACTGTTCAGCAATTTTCCATTGGTAATATCCTCACTTGGTTGGCACGTTGCATCCCAAAGAGTAAGTTACTAATTCCCAATAAGTTATCAAGTTGTTTAGAAATTTGCTATTGGTAATAAAATCTTACTTACTAAAGTTAGTAACTTGCATATTTACTTAATCTTAGCCGTACAAATAGTAGATTACCACCGAAATTAATAAATCGCTAACATAATTGCGCTTTCCAAGTAGTTAAAATCCCCACGGAAGTGAAATTAAAAATGTAACAGCATAGCTCTACTTTTAAGGTAGCAATAGGAAAAATCAAAAGTGCAAGATGGTGTACCTCTCTCTCGATTATGTTAGAGTTTTCTCTCGCGTGATGCTCGAGCTTTTTCACCATGTCTTCGTTTTCCTCAGCTCCTTTTCTGATCTTTGTGGTTCATCTGCATCACCGACGTTCTTCGCCAATTTCACCTTAACTGCTTCTCCTCCTCTTTAATTCTTCCGCATGCGCAATTTCTTCTACCCCCTTCAACTCTCACCGTTCCCCGGTTCCGCCGTTCTTCCGCTATCTCTCAAGTATCCGCCATTCCTGCTTTGCATGTTGCCGATCTGTAACATGCAATCCTTGCAACTCTTAGTTTCAGTCATTTGTTCTTCAAATTATCCATATTAGTGTATTTCTATTTACTTTACTAATGGAAGAAAGTGATAATACCTCACGAATTACTTCCCTCTGCCATCGCCTGGGACGTTTATGCTCAGAACAGGAGTTGGAGGTTTGGGATGACATCCCTGCGTCGGCCAAACTAAAGGATTGTCGCCTCATTCTGGTGGGTAATATATTTACCAATCCTTCTGTGAATTTATCAGCTTTTCAAGTTGCGATAAAGGAAGCCTAGCGAGTGGATCATGTAGACATTACTTCGGCAGATACAGGGCTATATATAATCAAATTTAGAACTGAAGTGGAAAAACGTCGCATTCTGGATGGTAGCCCTTGGTTATTTTCTAGTCACTTAGTTAACCTACGACCATGGCAACCTAATACTCCCTTGCAACATTATGATTTTGGAAAATGTATGTTTTGGGTGCATGTTATTGGCTTACCTTTGGAGTGGACTTCTCCTCCTATTCTGCGTAGAGCTGCATCCCAGATAGGTACAGTATTGGAGGTCAAAACTAATATTTCTGCAAGAATACGGATTGAATTAGATTTGAAACAACCTTTGAAAAATGGCAAACTTATCAGTATTGAAGGCAAAACCTTATGGCTTGATTTTAGGTATGAGAGACTATCCCATTATTGTTACTCTTGTGGAAGGCTTGGTCATTATGCAGCTTCCTATCCAGAGTTTCCATATGTTGAAACACAATTTGATGGCCGTGACACGATGATCTATGGACCTTGGCTTAGAGCAAAGATTAAACAATTTAGCCCTTACTGGGATGCCTTTTATCATCCTAAAACACAATTTGAGTCAATGGAAGAGACAGTACCTGAAACTCCTCCTCAAATGCAGCCTGCCCTCCCAGCTCTCCCTCCTATCCCTGCTACAGAGGTTGTTACTTCGAACCCTGATATGCCTCAAGGGACTTCCAAGCAAATGTATCCTGTCACTTCAACTACTATCACTACTGATTTAGTACCTGCAGCAGTAAAGATGAAAAACACTCAGGCCCTTCCAGTGGATAAACAACAACAGAAGAGGCCGAAGATTCCTCGGCCAATGCCACTTGGGGGTTCCAGTAAGAAAACAAAAAGATACACACCCTATGACATTAAACTTCCATCCTCAACAGCTTTTGATGAGTCCCTCCTTCTTGATACTCCGGTTTTGGAAGCAGATATCCCTGATCTTTGGGCTTTGGCGGCTGGCCCTCAACAGCCACCGTGTTCCAAATGAAGCTCCTGAGTTGGAATTGTCAGGGGTTGGGCAATCCCCTGACAATTCAAGCATTGAAGGCGATGTTGGCCTGTGATAAGCCCGATTTTGTGTTTTTAATGGAAACGAAGAAAGATCAACTCTTCGTGTCTAAGTTACAGCGTAAGTTTAAATTTTTTCACTCTTTTGTGAAGGACCCAGTTGGATTTAAGGGTGGCCTTGCTCTGTTCTGGAATGATAACTTCGAAGTTACTTTGGTACACTCGGATGCTCAATTTGTTGATTTTATGGCACTTGATCCTTGGACGAACTTTTCCATGCATATCACTTGCCTGCACGCACCTCCAATATATTAGCTACGTTAGGAATTCTGGAATACCATTAGAATTATTCATGCTGCAAATCATTTACCGTGGCTGTGTATAGGTGATTTAAATGACTTCCTTTCTCCCTGGGAGAAAATGGGCAAGCAACCTGCAATCACTTCGCGCATGACCTCCTTTTGGAATGTAATCAATGATTGTGCATTATTAGAACTACAAAGTAAAGGTTGCGAATTCACCTGGTCCAATAATCGCGAAGGGGATGCTCTAGTAAAGGAGAAGCTTGATCGTGTTTTGTTCACTGGAATGGCTGACGTCTTACCCTTCTGCAGAAGCATTTGCCCTTCCATCTGTTGGTTCGGATCATTGTCCTCTATTGCTGCAAGCTCGGCCACCATCTGTCAAGCGTGCAAAGACTTTTCAATATGAAGCATTCTGGAACCAAGATAAAGAGTGTCAAGACATGGTTCAACAGGCATGGGAAAATAGTAATACCTCATTGATGTCCAAATTACAGGCAGTTGCAACGCAATTAACAAGATGGAGTAGAGCACGTTTCAGCAATTGTCATCAACGAATCTATCACTTGCAATCTCAACTGCAGACGATTATAAATAGAACATCCTATCAGGAAGGGGATAAGGAGCACGCCAATGCAATACGATGTGAAATTCAGAAACTATGGACTCAAGATGAACAGTTCTAGGCTATGCGTTCTCGCATTCAATGGTTGAAGTGGGGCGATCATAACTCAAAGTTCTTCCATGCATACACTATGCAAAGGAGACAACGGAATCGAATAACTATGCTAGTGGATACTCACCAGCAATGGATCAGAGAACCAAAACAGCTAAAAGAACTCACTCAGGGATTCTTCTCTCAGCTATACCACTCTGTGGGCTACAGGGATTTTAGGCCTTTCTTAGACCAATGTCCACCAGTGGTAACTCCTGAAATGAATACACACTTGATGAGCAGGGTAACAGAGGAGGAGATTTACCAGGCTACCTTCCAGTTGGGAGCTTCAAAGGCTCCTAGTCCTGATGGTCTTCCAGGCCTCTTCTATCGGCATCACTGGAATGTTATCAAAGTAACCATTATTCAAACAGTACAAGAGTTCTTTACCACAGGTTGTATGCCCCCTACACTAAACAGAACAATCATTGCCCTAGTCCCTAAAGTCCAGCATCCAGAAAGTATTGAACAATACCAACCCATAAGTCTTTGCAACTTCGCTTATAAGATCATTTCAAAAATTATGGCCAACAGACTTAAACCTCTGCTGTCTATTTTGATTTCCAAAGAGCAAGCAGCTTTTATTAGCGATAGACAGATACAGGACAATATTATGGTGGTTCAAGAAGTCATGCATCAATTTAAAGTGAGAGCATGCAAGAAACGCTTTAATCTTATTCTCAAAACAGACATGCAGAAAGCCTACGATAGGGTTGAATGGGACTTTTTGGAAGCCTATTTGAAGCAATTGGGATTCAATGATAGTTGGGTTACTCAGGTAATGGCTTGCGTTACTACAGTCTCTTTTAGTATTCGTTTTAATGGTGAACAGCTCCCTTATTTGAAGCCTACTAGAGGAATTCGCCAAGGAGATCCCCTCTCTCCATATCTCTTCATTTTAATTGCCAATGCCCTATCCACTACTCTCACTCAAGCTGTCGCTATTGGCCATATAAAGGGGATTCAATTCAATAGAGACTGTCCTAAGTTATCTCATCTATTTTTTGCTGATGATTCAGTATTTTTCCTTAAAGCCACTCTTTCTGAATGCCATAACCTTGCCAATCTCCTCAACCAATATTGTTTCGCTACAGGCCAGCTCATTAATCGAAACAAATCTGGTGTGTTCTTTAGCAAATACTGTCCTATTTCGTTACAACATAATCTTGCACAAGAACTCAGAGTCCCTATTATCAGTAAGTATGGTAAATACCTGGGCATTCCCTCGGATTGGGGCCGTTCCAAAAAGGAGATGTTTTCCTGGATCCTGGCAAGAGTAAATGCTAAGTTAGCAGGTTGGCAGGAAAATTTTTTATCGAAAGGTGGCAAGGAAATCTTACTGAAATCAGTAATTCAGGCCTTACCGCAGTATGCCATGTCTATCTTCAAGCTTCCGCTATCTCTCTGCAGATTGATCGAAAGGAAGATCTCAGCATTCTGGTGGAGTAAACAAAATAGTCAATCTGGAATTCACTGGAAACATTGGTCAGAATTAAAGCTCTCGAAAGTTTCAGGGGGGATGGGATTCAGGGATTTAATCAACTTTAACAATGCAATGCTTGGAAAGCAAGCGTGGCATCTTTTTCAGCAACCTCAAGCTATATGGAGTCAGCTCTTTAAGGGTTTATATTTTAGATACTCCTCTTTTCAATTTGCTCCCTCAGGACATCGTCCTTCTTGGGGATGGCAGAGTTTATTGAAAGGTCGTCAAGCAATTACTCCTAAACTACATTGGTTAGTCGGGGATGGATCGCAGATACACATCAGATAAGATAATTGGTTACCAATAGGTCCGATAGGAGGCTTACCAGAGGAGGGAGAACCTGAACTAGTTGCTGATCTCATTGATTTACAGCATTCTGAATGGAAATCCTCCCTTGTTACTGCATTCTTTGATGCCCAGGTCAATGCAGCAATACTCAATACTCCCATCAATCCGTCTCTCCTTCAGGATCAACTGGTTTGGACAGAAACACCTTCTGGTACCTATACAGTAAAGAGTTGTTATCATTCTCTATCTATACAATCTCAGCAACCAATACATCAACCCTCATCCTCTTATACTAACCCACCCATGTTATGGAGGAAAATTTGGCATATGTGTACAGCCCCAAAGCTTAAGGTTTTTCTCTGGTTAGCTTGCAAAAATGCAATTGCTACAAAACTCAATCTTTATCAACGCCATATCATACCGCATCCCTACTGTTCTCTATGTAATTCTTCTGTTCCTGAATCAATAGAGCATCTGTTTTTCTTCTGCCCGTGGACAAATGATATTTGGAATCACGAAGACATTGGAGTCAATATCTTACCTACCTCAGTTAGCCGATTTGATGCCTGGATTGTCGATAGAGTTTCCCTCCCACAAGCATCTCCTGAGTTTACCGTGATCGCTCATATTCTGTGGGAGATCTGGCGCCAACGAAATAATGCTGTCTTTCGTCAGATCCCACTGGATCCCCTCCAAGCCGTCAATGATGCCCTCACCCAAAGCACCATCTTCAAGGTTTTACAGTCCTCGCCACAGAAGATGGAAAATACATTGGTCAGTTTAGACCAGGGATGGAAACCACCAGCGGAGGGATATATAAAGTGTAATATTGATGGGGCTTTTCGGCAAGAATCGGAGAAAGGATCAATCGCTTGTATTTTCAGAGACAGTAAAGGCATTTTAACGGATGTGCTTACCAGATCTGTGCCTGCCCAATCGGCATTCCAAGCTGAGATCTACGCCCTTATATCTGCTCTTCAACGACTGTTCCAGCAGGATCTCCATCTTCAACACGTTGTGATCGAATCTGATTGCTTAAAATTGGTGGAGATAATTCGGACGAACCAACCGTCGCCATGGATGGAACGCCATCTATTTGCGATCCTCAGCGATCTTCTTCAGCAATGCCCTAATCTTTCGCTTCAACACGTTCGGCGTCAGGCAAACGGTGCAGCGGACTGGGCCGTTAAAGCCCACAGGGATCAAGGCCCACCTACAAACTGGCTACTCTTCCCTCCTTCTATTTTCCTAAATATTCTCTCTTCGGATGCTTCGGCTCTTGCTTGTAATGTTACCTAATATAATACTAGTTATCTTTTGTCCAAAAAAAAAAAAGGTAGCAATAGGAAGTTATCACCAGAGTAACTAATTTATTATCAGCGGCGTCAAAGTAATAGTAACTCACCAAGCTTCTTGCAAATTTACTCTTCAAAATTATATCTTAGCAATGTAAATAGTAAGTTAGGGATGAAATTAATAAGTTACCGACATGGGTCCACCTTCAAGGCGGCAATTAACTAATTCATGATGGTAAATACCTAGAGATTGTCAACACTGGTCACCCTTCCTACCCCTTTTTATAGATATGTAGTTACTAGGACCCTTAAATGTTAATATTAGTTTTTCTACTAGGAATTTATAGTTGTGAAAATTGTTACTCTGTCGGTAAATAAAAAACGGTTAACCAATGCTATTGGTAAAGCATATAAGCAATTCTTAATCTACTGTCGAAAAAGTGCATCCACTTGTAAAAGACGCACGTGTGCTTGTAATTTAAGTGGGTAATTCAATACGGTAAATTAATTATTTCATCAGTATGTTATCAGCAAATAAATGTTGATGCTCCTAAAATCCTAAACAATGACAACAATCCACTAAGAACATATAGAAGTAATAGTTTTTTTTTCCGTAATGTACAATCATTAACCACCACTGGTAAAGTATCTAAGCAACCCTTAAACCCACCAGTAGAAAAAAAAAAAAAAAAAAAAAGCATCGACTTGTAAAATCTAATACCAATTGATAATTTACTCTAAATTTAAGGATGGTAAAATAGTTGTTTCGTGGGTAACTTACTAATAGATGACCGAACTTATATGTTGTCTATCATTTTTTCACTTAGCAACAATGTTTCAAACTTACCATCCGATTTTTCGTTACATTTAGCCTGCACGGAGCAGACTGGCTTACGGACCAACTTCCTGCTCATTTAGCATGGGAGGCTACAAAGGATTGCATCTCAACTCAAGCTCATCGTGTGAAGCGTGATCACGGAGGAAATCTGAACTTCTTCGACTTGAATGAAGGAGCGGTGACTCAAGGGCCATGTCTAGCGAATCAAAGTTATAAGAGAGTACGGATGTCAATGGCTCAGTTCGATTTTTCAGGAAATCATAACCGAGCCAAGCTATTTGGGTATGCATTAGCTAGGAAATCCAAACCGAATCAAACCGTTTGGATTAAAATAGCTTTGAACCGAACTACGCCCCAAATTAAATATTCAATTCATTTTGGCTGGGTTTTTCGATTTGCTTTTTTTTGAAATATTAAAAAGAGATTTACTAAAAAAAAGGGAAGAGATTATATAAATTGTAATATTAAGAAGAGGGGTAATTTTTAGTTCAATTCACTTAACCTAACCAAACTGAAACTATCCGAACCAAAATAAAAACTTGTCATTTTTTCATTATATGAACCCAAACCTAAACCAAACCAAAAATGCATTAAATTCGAATCGATTCTCGTTCGGTTTGGTTTTTCAATTCGATTCCGAAACCCCCATTAGGGAGTTAATGCGGATTTTCTGGAACGGTTGAGCTTACCAAATTCATCATGTTGGGACCATTGGACTCCTCTCATCATTTGCAAGGTTTTGATATTTGAAGGGCATTGCACATTCCATCTACCCAACACAAGTCACATCCCACTGGCTTCGTTCCCAATTCTCTGCTAGAGGGTTCCCAAAGTGATAATTTAACGATAACACATTTGAATCCTAAAACTTTCATTCCTTATATTTACATCCTAAAGTCTTTTTACATTGTCCACTTTAGTTTTTTCATTCACTCCACTGAATTTTAGAGAAAAGAAAATCTTCATGGCATCATTTCTTATTAATGGCCACATAGGAGTGAAAAAATAAAAATAAAGAAAAGATATGTGGCTCTTATCGTTCACTTCAAACAGATGTGGGATTCAACTCCACGCTCTGTAAAGAGACTAAGTCGAAGAGTGAGTTAAGTTAGAATAGAACCAAAAAAAAAAAAATGACAGAGTTAATGAAAAGACTCAAGCATATAAAAGTTGCAAGTTTTAGACTTAAATACACAAAATGAAAGTTTTAAGACCCAAACATAACAAATTTTAGAATATGATCTGTAATCGTCCTGCGCCCCAACAATTATTCTCCATTATCATCTAGGGATCTTCCTATTTGTGTCTTTACCAGCACATTGACAACAAAGACGAAGGCTAATGACCAATACGTGAGATTGGTAGAAATCGCAAATTAAGTTTTTCGAAAGCTAACACGCTATGTATATTTGGGTGAGGAAACTGCCTTTGCATAACTTGTGTAGATTTTGTTAGCAAGTGTTGCAAAGGCACTTTTTAAGTAATTAATTGAAAAAAAAAAAAAAACCATTTGCGGCGGTGAGGGCACCCTTCTCACATGAGAAGGAGGCATGAGAGGTTCAAATCCCCATTTTCTCAAAAGGGTTAGGGTGATGACAATTTAACTATAGGTATGAGTTTCGACTTTCACACCTTATAAGGAGGTAGGACAAAAGTTTGAATGCAAGAGTTAGTAAAGTATGATCCAAAAAACAAAAAGTAATTAACTAAATAAGACTTTGTAGCTTTAATGCGATGGGTATCCCCATTTTATGGGCAATCAATGCTTTAAAATTTTAAATATTTTTTTCAAATTAAATGTACTTAATTAGTGCCCCATGTCACTCATTAACATAGGACCACATTGTATAATTCAACTTGACACGATAAATCTTTAACTCCTAAGTTAGGCTTAGTTAGCTAGCCCTAGACAAATTATATGTAGAGAAATTGTCCAATCAATCCTAAATCTATTGTACAAATGTCAATTCAATCATAGACTACTAAATTTTATCAATTTAGTTCTAAACTTTTACATGAAATTTCAATATAGTTCTTCTGGCCACTATTCGCCAAAAATCACTGACGCGACGACGTGCTATGTAGGATAACCAATAATGACTAGACTATCATGTCAACGATTTTCAATGATTGATCGAAAGAACTATAGTGGGTTTCTCACAAAGATTTAGGGCTAAATTGATGAATTTAAAAAGTTTGGAACTAAATTGACTTATGTACACTTGGTTTAGTATTGCTAGGATAATTTTCCCAATCAAATCTCATTAGTAGTTAGCCAAAAACTATAGATACAAGGCACTATGTGTATCTACCAATGCGATCAAAAGGGAAAAGGTAATTTGATATGGTAGATTGGAGATAAGTATAGCAGGAGTGTCCTAACTTGAGCGCAATAACGTTTTGTCCACTCACTTGAGTGCCACAAATTCGAAAAATCATTCACTTAAATGCTATCAACAATTTGCCTTACCTGAGAATTCAACATGGACAGTGGATGTTGGTGCCGACGTGAATAACTTTTGTAATTTTTTTTTTCACTTACTTAAATATCACAAATTTAAAAAAATCAATCACCTGAGAGTCACAATTTTGAAAAATCAAGCACTTAAATCTTATAAAAAATTTGTCTCGCCCAAAAATTTGCTAGTGGCCTCACCTAGGGCCTTCTCGGGCTCTCCGAGAGCCGTTGGTCGAGGTTGAGGCCTTTGCAGCCGGTGTACAAAAAAAAAAAAAAAAACTCAGAAAAAAGGAAAAAGATAATGATGATGATAGTGCAAAAGGACATTAAAAAAAACTAAGAAAAAAGGAAAAATCAATGTAGAACGATTTGCTAGAAGTGACATTCAAATTATTGATTTTACTCCAATGTGGCATTTGAATAAGCGAAAAAAAATTATGGCACTCAAGTGAGCATCGTACGAAAATTTAAACACTTCTACCGTGCTTGTTCCCAATAGATTGTTTATCTTGTTTTATTTATGAACATAGACCAATTGTTGGATATAAATTTTCTCATATTCTCAAATCACCTACAAAATATTGAGGGAGAACAATTTGACTATATCTAACATTAAGGTATATAATTCTCATTATTTCATTAGATTAGTATCGATTATTTTGTCTCTTCTAAGTTATTTCAACATAGTCACAAATTGTTTTATTTATAGTTGTGTCAAATCTATATTACTTTCAATAAATTCAGCCATATGTTTGTGTTGTGAGGATTATCAATCATATTGAGACTTAAACAAAACAATAAAAGGACAAGGATCCTAGATTGCTCTTGTCACATCCCAAAACTAAGAAGAATGGGGATGGCAGTAGGTTCGTTAAATTATTAGAGTTTTTATAATCTATCAAAAAGAATTTATACATCTCCAACTAATAATTAAACTGAGCATACTCGTCTCAATCATACAAAGAAAATAAGCCACTAACTAAGCTCATGCCTAAAAATTCCTTTATCAAATATGCCCTCGCGATAGTTCAAATGTTCTTGTTCTATTTATCACTAACCAAGTAACCTGAAAAACATTTAAAACGGATAATATGAGCAATTGTAGCCTAGTGAATTGTACATCTCTTATAAGCAAATCAAGCAACAACTACATGTTTGTGTGTATGTATAAAGCAATACTAGAAACTTTTACTCCAAATCTAAGATATAATATACATATCAAAGTCAAATATGAGTTGTTTCATTTCAATAAGGTTTTATACCAATCAAACTACTCATTAAATCCACCATTATAAATCAACCATCAATGGCCAAGTCCATTGATTCTCTATCAAACCAAATATCAATCGTTCATTCCACTAACAAATTTATTACTCAATATCTAATTATGGTCATGACACGACTCCAATTGATAAGGTGATCAAGATTTTCCTAGCAATGTTTTCACTTATTATTGATCGGTGGCTTGGCCTAGAGATGCTCTAAAATTAGTATGCATACCTAGAAACCCCTAATTGAGTTTATAATGAATGAGCACCAAATATCATCCTCCAAAATTAGAAATCCAGTCCGGAATCCATCTTATAGACCATAATACAATTTACAACCAAACAGATAACCTTTTGCAACTCAATACAACCACCAGAAATACTTTTCGTAAAACATTTCTCAAATCATTTTAGAACTTATTTTATAATCCAAATTCACAAATCTATATGAAGAACCTTTCACAATCTATTTCATAAGCACTTCTTAAATCATTCGACATCACTTTTGTCTTTTAACCAATCCCACATTTTATGTCATCTTCATTTTCTACATATGAGACTATAAATTTAAAGAAGATGTAGCGACAGTTGCCTGAGAATGCCCAAGACTAAATAATAAAGGTTACTTGAACCATCAAATTCGCAATCACATCAATTAAGCAAGAAACAACATAAAAAATTCGAGTCAAAATGCTACATCAACTAAGAATCGGCTAAACTAAGCTTACTCGCTAATAAAACAACTCATGCATGCTTACAAAACTCTTGTATGAAACGCATATTCAAAACTATTTGCAATATCAAGCTCAAGGACAAAACTTTAAAATTTCGCTCTAACTAAACTATTACTCCAAATCAATTTTCATCAAACCCCACGGTTCCACAATACCGTAATCTATCATTTCCATGACATTTCCTTAGTTTGACAACTCAAAAATCAGGCCTCATTGTTCAAATTTCACACGACATCAAATTTGTTACATAATTCCAAAAACTACTCAGATTAGACAGATATGATTTAAATCCTTATTGGGTGTTGCGAAATAAAATAAATTCGGCCTAGTGAGGCCTATGGCGTGCACCCCTTTTCTTTCCCTTTCTTTCTTTTCTTCATTCTTTCTTTTCCACTTTTTCCCCTTTATGTTCGCCCCTGCCTCCCTCTCTATTGTTTTCCTTTCCCTTTTCCTTTTGGATATCCACATTTTTACTTTTTCTATTTTCAGTATACAGCTTTTTGACTTTTACAGCTGAAAAAATATTCAATAAGTGTCCTTGGCTTTCTTTTGTACAATTAACTTGTCCTACAAGTTGGACCAAAGTACAATTAACTTTTCCTACAAGTTGGACCTTTGGTTGAATTTATGGGTAGAAATGTTAATGTGACATATTCATATTAGCGCCATAACATCATGTTGCTCTAATTTGACAATTATTCTCATTTCTTTTTCCAAGCCACTACTTAAGGATCCAATGACCCTCATCGATGGCTGCATTTGGGGGACCATGGCCCGCCTCACTTCAAGACATATCTAGATGAGGGCTATGACTTTTGTCTGATGTAAGGGAGGCAATACACTCACTATAGATATGATCGAGAGCCACTTCTAACCTAAATCTATGGGAGGGATGTGACCCTTACCCCTAGGGTGGTCATCGCTAACAAGTGGCTATGGATCGTAGTGAACATTATCAACAATCAACAAGGGTCAAACTTCACTTGGTTCAATTGTAACACACATGCTCGTGATTCTCTTATATAACATAGAGGTTGAGGTGTTACCATGTCAACTTGGCCTGAATTTGGTGAGGGACGTCAAAGCCTCATAAGCGCATGGGTGGCAGCACCTCAACCATAGCTTAAAGGTGTCATAATCGAAATTGATTCGAACATAATCGAATTTCCATGCATTTTCAATTCAATTTGGGTTTTGATTCGGACATAACCATTTTTCTATTTCAATTCGAATAGTTTCACCATATTGAAAATTGTCACTCTTTTTAATATTGCAATTTACACATTCTTTCTCCTTTTTCACTAAATCTTTTTTTAATATTTTAAAATAGAAAATCCAAAAACTGGTCCGATCCGATCCTAATTGAACTGGGTTTTTGGGCCATGGTTCGATTCAAAATGAAATCTGAACTGAACCATTGACATGTTAATAGTGTAGCCACCGTTCCTTCGACCTCAAGGTTTGATTTTTCTCTCTCTCTTCTTTTGAGGTTTTTATTATGATAAAAGCTTAAAAAAATAATTGTTTTTAAATTTTTCTTATTGTCTCGTAAGGTGACATACGTAAGCGCATACTTTCCCTCCACCTCCCTGCTGTGTTCTTCCGCGACTCTCTCTCTCTCTCTCTTCCCCCTTCCTCGTCCTTTCCATTTTCTCTCTCGAAGCTGCTCTTCCAGTGGTTGATCACGAATTCGCAAATCTCTGCATCCATGGCTATGATGAGTCTGCCTTGGGATGTAATCACCGCCTCTTCTCCCTCTCTCTCTCTCTCTCTCTCTCTCTCTCTCTGTGCTAACATCAGTCACTAATTTACACGTTGATGGTCGCTCTTGTTTCTACCGCTTCTTTCCACTGTTGCAGGTTCTTTGATGCTGGTCATTTCGCTCTGTGACTCGTAGAATTCGAGTTTCTTCTTGTTCTTCTTTTCTGAAGGATTTGGCATTTTTCTTCTTTTTTGACGTGGGTGGCCTTCTGATTTGAGCTTTATCCAGTTGTTTCATAGGATTTTGATTGGGTCGATCGGGTTTTGTTTGGGAGGAAGCTAACTGCTTTTGACAGTGATGCATTCTGCTTCCTCAATGCATGCTTCCACCCATGATCAGGACCGACTTTGTCTGATTACTATGCTGTAGCTTTGCCTGAAAAGGACAATCGCAAGACTGTTAGCCGTACCCGGAAGCCTTAAATTGAAGTCTTTCCAGTCGTATTCAACGACGAGTTTCAGTTTCAAATGTTCACATTTGATAAATTGGCGATAAAAAAATAGCAAATTTTACTCATTTTCCTTTCCTGAAGCATATCTTAAGAGCATGAATCGATTATGATTTGAATCGTGTTCTTTCAAGCATGTTTTTAACACAATTTCGAATTCTAAAAAAGTTACTAAATGCTTGATTTGGCTTTAAAATGAGATGATGAATGAATACACATGCTATGATCGATATTATTGTAGCTTGCATCATTTCCCATGAACCTATTTCATGCGATATACTTGAAAACATGGAATGTAGGAGACACGTAAATGTAGATTCCTTTTTGTAGTATTATCACAACTTCATATACTTCTCCACAGGCGAATCTTCCTTGCCATGATATAATTTCTACCCAAACAATGTAGTTGTTACCGCAATCTTGGAGTTAATCCCCTTCATATTAGGTTAAGACTACCAAGGAGATTTCATCACCTTTCTCTCTCTCTCTCTCTCTCTCTCTCTCTCTCTCTCACACACACACACACACACACGCACGAACACACACTGTGGCACTTTGCTGTGCTGATTTGTGAACTTGGCTTTGTTATAAGGTTGATGGTTTTACTTACCACAGCTTTACATCTAGTCTGTGTGCTACACTACAACATGTCCCATCTTTGACTTATATCTGTTTTTGTTTTTAATCTTGTTCTCAAGTAATTGTTAAGAGAAGCCTATAATAGTCGAGAATATATTTTGTTCCTGGACTCTGATGGTCACAAGGCTTTGTTGCATGTATAGGCGATTGGTTTGTTTGTTCGCAACTTTTGTTGTAATCAGTGGCACATCTTTTGTGACTCCCACTTTCAGGGTTGTATTTGATGATGAACGGGTGACAAAAGAAGATACAAAAAGGGCTCTGGCAGAACAGTTTGGGTAAGAGGAGGAGGCGGTATCTTACACTGATTATCAAATTGATTCTCTGCCTGACTTGTGATGAACTTATAAGTCTTCTATTTATTTTCTTTCAGTGGCTGCAGACCAATCCTGGTTTTAACAACTCTTCCTTCTAGTCTATAAAATGCTTAAATGCTTACGTGCTTGTATGACGTGACGGTGACAAGGACAAAGTCATTTGTCACTTCAATAGAAAGATATTGCAGAACATTTAAGGGTAAAATACTTTCTTGATGAGTGCTACTCCTATTCTCCTTTATGTATTCGTGGAGCTGGGAACGTATTGGATTGGACTTATGTTCTTATTGTCTTTAGATGAGTATGATGAAGACACAAGAAGAGAAGGAGGAACAGAGAAAGTACAAAGCACAAGACCACCTTCATACTATAATAAAGGTGTATACTCAGAAGCAGCATTGGCCTTTTGTTAATATTATGTCTAAAGCAACAGGTTATTATGCTAGGTTGCACGAGAAGAGGATCTTGCTGACCAGATTGGCAAAGATATATACTTTGATCTTGTGGACCATGACAAAGTCCGAAGTTTTCGCGTTCAGAAGCAAATGCCGTTTACTCTTTTCAAGGTATCTTTACACTTTTCGTGACTTCAGCTAATGAATAGTTCGAGCTTCACCCCAGTATAGTTAGGTCTTTAAGTCTCTTTCTCATTAGTTTGTTCTGGTTCAATACACATTATCGGTTTCTACAAACCCTAGAATGCATTTATTCTGTTCCAGCCACAATTCTTCTCTAATATAGCCTTGTTTTTGGCACTTTTTGTTGTCTTTACTTCTCCTACTACATCAGTGATGATTCAGGAATCCATGTTGACTGTCATCTGCTCTTGAAAGTATTTCTGTGCACGATACTTGCTCATTTTCTTTGTTAATTGTGTGCTTACTTTTCAATGTAATTTGTACTATGTCTCTTCAATTTACCATAATAAATCTTTGAAGAGCTGAAAATCGTTATATCCTGGTAAATTAACCATTTTTCATAGACCTTTAGAAGTACCTGACACCTGACTTGGTGTCTTCTGATTTTGGTACATGGATAGTAGTTATATGATGATATCACTTGATGCTAAGTGATGCATGTAACTGATTTTCTGGTAACTCACAGGAGGAAGTTGCCAGAGAGTTTGGTGTACCCGTGCAATGTCAGCGTTTCTGGTTTTGGGCAAAGAGGCAAAACTTTACTTACCGTCCATGTCGACCTCTGACCCCCCAAGAGGAAGCACAACCAGTAATGAGATTTTACTGCTGAATCCCATTCTCCAATTCCATGAATTGATTTATGTTATTTGGGAGGTTCCTTTTTTAAGTACGTCAGTTTCTTCATAGAATGCAGAAAAGCTAGATACATGTAAAATTCGATTAGGTCACTTTCCTTAATGGAAGTTATGAGTTCTCTCTAAACTCTCTTTTACAGTATCTGCTATCTACCATATGAACTTATTCCTTATGGACAAAAAGCATCAAATATTACTCTATGGCCTTTATCTTGTTTCCATGGAAATCGGGATGCTAGGTAGGCAGGTCATATCATGCACTGAAGTCTTCAGTGGATATTTTACTTTCTTGACAACAATTTGAGTAGGCCTTTAGTGATGGTGGTGCAAGGAAAACTGCTGTCATCTTTGATTTTTGTTTAATCGGCTCAGGCTCATCATAAGAATGAGGACGAATTGGAGTATGTAGAATGTGTAATTGCTTCTCGTGTATATTTGATCATCTAATGATTGTGATAACCTCTGACATAGGTTGGACAGTTAAGGGAGATGCCGAACAAGGCTTCCAATGCGAAATTAAAGCTGTTCTTGGAAGTTGAGCTTGGGCTGGTAGTGATTTATAGTCATTGGCCATGCATATTTGTGTTTGGCATGTGATTCTGTGGTGGCTTTGGAAGGTACCATATGGTCTAAATGACAGTGCATGATATTGCAGGTTCAGGTTCCTGTTTCACCACGCAAAAAATCTGAAGAAGATATCTTGATATTCTTCAAACTTTACAACCCTGAGAAAGGAGAACTGCGGTAGTTTGCATTTCCATATATAAAATTTTCCTGTTTTCTTTGCACCTTTTTTCTTCATCTTACAAGAGAATTACCACCATTATACCAGATATGTAGGTAGGCTTTTTGTGAAGACTTATGGTAGACCAATTGAAATTTTGCCAAGATTAAACGAGATGGCAGGC
This sequence comes from Eucalyptus rudis, assembly GCA_019915205.1. Classification (NCBI taxonomy): domain Eukaryota; kingdom Viridiplantae; phylum Streptophyta; class Magnoliopsida; order Myrtales; family Myrtaceae; genus Eucalyptus; species Eucalyptus rudis. The sequence goes on along the minus strand of JAHMTN010000177.1, from coordinate 412,898 downwards.
TTTAATCAAGATGAAGAATTAGTACTATTTGAGGTTTGTTCCTTCCCTTACCTTGGAGAAAGAGGAAGCCTGCATTTGAACATACTTCCCTGAGGAAAAGATACTTCAATTTCATTCAAGCTGGCTAAATATTTGCACAGGAGTTAAATTTATGACCTGTTTTTGCAAAAATCATAACAAGCCGCTTTTACTCTCCTTTTTTAAAATCTAGTTTTTGTGGTAAAAGATAAAAGCCATCATAGTTTCAACTATATAAGGTCTGCCATAATGCTTGGCAAAGTAAATTTAAGGCCCTCATTTCATGTTGGTGTTATCCCCAGGAGATAAAGTTTGAGCCTTGTCTCATGTGTGAGCATCTTTACAAGGAGACATCATTTCGAGCGAGTCAGGTATAAATTGGCTTATCGCATCTTGTTGAAGCTCACCTTCCACTCATTTTCTTAGAATGAGTACTCTATTTCTCTTCTCAGATTGAAGATGGGGACATCATTTGCTTTCAAAAAGCTCAAATAGGCAATGATGTTGAATTTCGTTATCCTGATGTTCCTTCTTTCTTGGAGTACATGCGTAATCGCCAGGTAACACCAGCCATCATTTGTTCACTACAATCACTCGAGTATTTGTGAGTTTCTTCTTTACTTGTGAATCTGGTGTCTGGAGTTGTTTTGCTTAGTCTTCAGCATGCAGTTGAACTCCTCTTTCTTTCCTCTACTCTTTGCTGGACTTTGTTTTGGCCATATGACGTGCAGAAACTAATTTAGTAAGAGGATTAAGAACCATCTTTTAAAGCATTCTCACTATGCCACAACTTATAGGGACTAGTTCATTGCTATGAGGAGTGTGTTAATGCACCTGTCAACTTATAGGAAAGAGCCATACTGTCATCCATGAATTCGCTTAGCATTCGATGATATTATTTGATATTTGTGAAGGCTATATGTGCTGGAAAGGCATAAGGATGGACAAAGGGATTTATGCATTGTTTTCATTAATTTGGAGGAAACATGACAGGTTACAAGGGAAATTCTTTGGAGAATTCTATAGAGGAAAGGAGTACATGTTGTTCATGTACAACAAAGATAAATCAAGGTGATACCCTTGGCATATGCATTTTGCTGATGTTTGTAGATGAAAGCTGACAATCAACCGGAGAGAATTCAAAACTCACATTGTAGTAGGAAACGTTGGAACATTAGGATTTGCTTAAGTCAGTCCAAAAAATTAGTATATGGACTATGGAGGATAAGTTCAAATAAGGGCAGCGGGTCAAATGTCACAATGTAGATGGAGAAATTATGGAGTTCTTACCCACAAAATACAAGTGGGATGGAGAATGTTGAGGAGTGTTCTTGGTTTTACGCAACCGTTGATTGCCAATTAAGCTTAAGTGATATATCTAATAAAATTGGTAGTCAAATGCTGACACATACTCAGAATGGGGACAGCGGATGTGCGAATGCTTTAGTGATTGTATGGGCATTTTTAAGAAAAGCCATAATAAAGTTGTGGCGAACATGGCTTTTCTCTGTACTTGACGCATTTGCCTTAGAAATTCAGTGTGGACAAGCTGATACTGCCGTGTAAGCCATTTTATGCCCCGTTAAAATTCTTGTTGGTTGCTTGGCTTTCCATGCTGGGCATTGTGATTTATTTCCCATTTTGCAGAATCACCATACCCATGAGAACCCTGTTAAAATATACAACTAAGAAAAGCTGAGGATTTAATGGGACCTTACATTTAAGGGACTACTAGATGATAATGAGGTGGAGGATAAGAACGCTTGTTTGGTTTCAATGTTAAGGAATGCTGATGTCTGTGATTTTTTCATTTCAATTTTTGGTAGCCGGTGTGTGTTCTGCATTGTAAAGACTGATGACGCGTCTTTTTTGTTTCAACTGATTGGATTATGGGGCAGCACGTGATGGAAGAGCAAAGTTTCACTTTATGGAAATACACATGGAAGATTACCAACTTCACTGGCTTGACTCAAAAGAAGTACTACTCCGAAGTGTTCACGCTCAGCAACAATGCCTGGTAACCATTGTATTCAATTTTTGGCAAGCACAATGATCAAATCGTGGCCTGTTCTTGTCTTTCCGTTATCTTTAGCTGTTGATTTTCCTGAGACTTATCCTTTCTCTTGTATGGTATGGTTGATGTGAGCAGGCGAATACTTATCTTCCCCAAGGGGAGTAATACAGACCATTTGTCGATATACTTGGATGTCGCTGATTCTGAGAGGCTACCGTCCAGGTGGAGCAGAAACGCCCATTTCAAATTGATTCTGATTGATCAGAACAATTATGGCAACTCTAGGATTAGGGGTATGTTGATTGTGACTCTGATTATGTCTGGTTTTTCTGTCTGCTGTTGGAATCTAATTTGAGATATGGTATTTGGGGGGATGAGAAACCTTATTTCATATCTGCTACTGAAGTCCTCTTTATTTCATATCTGCTACTGAAGTCCTCTTTCATGTCTTGTTAGAAATTAGGCACATATATGTTCTTGCAATTGATGGTATTTGAATTAATGAAGTCTGCACTCATGAATTTGGTGCAATGGCAAATTTGATTCGTAACCTGAGAAATCTTGCTTATGCCAATAACTTACAAAATTGTGATTCGTATGAAGTACATCCACCATCATTCATCTAACGTAGAGTATTCCATATATTTGCGGTGTAAATTAGCAAATTCAATTCTCTTTCCGAAAGAATACTGAAGGATTATTTGACTTGTAAGTGTGACTTACAGGGAATAAAGTGGGAATTACTCAATAGACCATAGCACATCTGTTTATGGAGATGCCCACTTTATAGATGAGATTACGTTTCTTCTGAGTATACAATTTGTCCTGATTCCAATTGCACATGCGTTTTCATGCACTTCAAAGCATCTAAGGTGACAATATGAATAGTTGGCTCCGAAAGTTCAGATGGAATGTGTGAACATCTGGACAATTTAGAATTATGGAAGGAGTGGAGATTTGCCATGTCAATACTGTTTGTGGGACAAATTGCAGGATTTTAGGTACTATATTAAATGAACATAGAAGGGGTTTGGTATTTGAATTTTTTCCATTTCAGCTAAACCAGACCGAGTTTCTGATTAAGCAAACTGAGAGAGCGCGTTTAGGTCTTGTTGTTGTAATGCTTTCTCGAAGTATGCTTTAACTGCATTCTTGTGGTTATCTTTAACCTGTTGTTACCCCTTTTTACTGAAGTCCCCATCTGAACAAAATGCAGAGATGGAACACAATTTCACTGCAAGAGAGAGTCTCTCGGGCTTCACATCCTTCATTCTATTGAGCGAAGTCCATGACAGCCGTAATGGGTATTTAGTGAACAACACTTTGATGGTTGCAGCTGAGATTTTGGGTCCCCAGCTCCCAGCTGAAAATATTCGGTTGTCTGAACCTCCTGCAAATATTCCTCATGCAACACCATCAGATACATTCAACACATATTTCTCAAATCTTGATGAATTTATTAATGTTGCTGAGAGTTCTCTGGCCAGAGGAAGGTCGTACCTGAGCAATCAAAAAGGTGCTCTTTCGACTTCTGAGGCTCCCACCTTGGAAGAAGTAAAGAAGGCTAGGCTGTCTCTGAAGGAGTGCCTTTCCGATGTCTTCAAGCTCAATATAAAAGACAGATTGGCCGAGGCAGTGTCAACGCTAAGCATAGCCAAAAGCGGGTTATCACGGAACCAGCAAAAGTCAGTCAAAGCCTTTTGGGCCAACTTTGACGAGTTCACATCCGACTTTTTGACCTTTGAGCGGGACAATTTTGAATTCGAGATGCAGAAGTTGCTGAAGGATCAAAAGTTTGCAACAATGAAGAAGATTCAAGAGACTCACGGCCTGTATAAGCAGCAGTTGGGTGACCTGACCGAAGAGGAGGAAGAGCTCAACAAAAAACTAGAGGAAGTGAGTTCCAGACGAGAGAAGCTCATTTCGGACTGGGAGAATTTGATGGTCGAGTCGGAAAAAGCGAAGTCTGGGTACAGGGATCAAGAGAAAAAAGCAGCGGAGGCCGAGGAGACGAAGAGAATAGCTGAAGAAAGAATGTCTAGATCAACCACTGCTTGGTCAAATCTGAAGATGCATTTTGGTTGAAACCTTTTGCCTTGGATCAGAACCGGCCATGAGAGCACCGTTCAAATGGATTGCTCATGTGAATTTAACTCTTGTGTGTAAAATATCTTGCTATTAAGTGCTTTGAGTGGTGAAAGCCTGTGCCATTGAGAAACAGTCACCTTCTGATAATTATTATGTTGGAGTTACCACATCAGCTGTGCCTTTATACACTTTGAATTTCACATTTTCTGTGGTTTTTTTCGGCCATTTCATCGGAGGTCTGTAAGCCTGTCGATGCTTTGTGTCGGTCCGCTTAACCCTATCGTGACCGAAGTTGGATCTGTTTCGCTCTTTAAAGTCGAGACCGAGGATCTTCTTTTGTGCATGTACATGTTCTGCAGAAAGATTTCAAGGATGGTTTTGGACAACAACACTCTCTCCTCCCACGAGCATTTCACACTCCTGTCCTCCTGATGTAATCAACTGATATCACTTTTCATTTAGAGCATAATGTTCCGTTTGGGCAAATGGGGAACAAATTTCGGTGTTGGTAAATCTGTAAGGATATTAGTAAAGTTGAAATCTTTGCTGGTAAAGTTTTTGTAGGTGCCAGTTAGTAGGCCACATGTCCAACATATACCTCAAGGGCTATTTACGGACATGTTAGCAACTTACGAATAACTTACGAAATGATGAGTTACTATTTTTTTAGAAATTTACTTCTCTAAACTTAGCGATGAAACTAAGATCTTATTATTGTAAGTCTACTTATACATAATAAAATACAGGTAGTAACAACTGTACTTCGAGTAGAATATAACTTAATCCTTTCTTCTTCTTCTTCTTTTTAAGAAATTCATTATTAAAAATGATTATAAAAAACTCACCAATGTAATTAGTAACTTACCATATTAGTGTAGGCTCGCTTTTTGGGTGGCAAGTTACCGACCAAATAAAGAAATTACCAAAGTCTAAAAATTCGGAAATTCTAAGTCAATAGCATATTATCAAGTCTTTTAGCATTCACCATTGACAGTATCTTCACTTGGTTCATTGGTGGCAACATTGTTCCCCCAAGAGCGAGTACATACGTATTCATAGGGCACTAATTCCACTAGTAAGTTTCTAGTTATTGACAAGTTATCGAGCTATCTAGAAATCTATCATTAGTAATAAGATCTTTACTAAATCTTGGCGATGCGATAAGTTATCCCAAAGCTAACCTTCCAAATACATGGTCAGGTTGTGATTGGCATTTAAGGCCACAACTTCGCAAAATTCAAGCGCGACATAAGAACACATAATTACAATTTTCTAATTTAACACAAAGGTAGTCACGATAACTATGTTAGCGCGAGTTGAGTCTAGCGAGGGACGCCAGAGTGGCGGCGAAAGCAGGGGCGCTTCTACGTAGCTAAGTGTCCTTGAACCTAAAGCCCAATTCGATTTTTCTTTTTCCTTTCTTTAAGATATTTATATTTTTCTAAGATTTCAAATAACTTTTTTTTTTTAATGTTTACAATTGTCTTGTAAAGGCAACACGTAAGCATTTTCAAAGATGCTGTGGGTGCTTTCATTATTAAAAGGACAAAAAACAAAAAAGAGAAAAGAGAGAGACGTCAGACAGGAATCGGAGCGAGGAGTACTAGGATTCCGTTTTTCACCGCGCCCGGAGAAAGACCGACCAGGCCACCGCGCGCGCACGTGACCCCCCCGCGGATCCGCCACGTCACCGGCTCGCGCTTCGTTGCCCCCAAGCCCGCCGTCCTCCAAGTGCCGGCCCCTCATTGGCTCCCCCGCCCGCTCGACGCGACGACAATGACGCTCCTGCCCTCTGCCCTGCCGCGAAATCTCCCACCCGTGCCATCCCATCGCGAAACCCCCCACGACTCTCGAAGCCAGCCACACTTCTTCCGCGACACTCCTTCTTCCCCCCTTCCTCCTCCCTCTCTCTCTCTCTGCAAATCGCTTCGCCGCCGGTCGATCGCGAGCTCGCCGGAACGTGGCCGTTCATGACTATGATGACTCCTCCGCCGTTGGATGTAATCGCCGCGCCCAATCTCTCCCTCTCTCTCTCTCTCTGCGCCTGCTAATATTAGATACTAATTTCGCGACGGTGATGGCGGTCTGTGATCTCCGTCTCTTCTCTTGCTTTCGCTGTTGCTTGCTGATTTTCCTTTGATGCTCGCCATTTCGTCGAATTCAAGTTCCTGTTTTGATGAGGATTGATGGGGGCCGTCTTTCGTTGCATCTCGTGACGGCGGGAGGCTCTCTGAATTCTGAGCTTCAGTCGTCGCCCAATCCGTCGAGCGTGGCGATTTCTTAGGGTTTCGATTAGATTGATCGCGGGGTGGGAAGCTAACTAACTGCTTTCGACGCTGATTTGTTGCAGCAAGAGGAGGAAGAAATGCTGGTCCCGCACTCCGATTTGGTCGTCGAGGGGCCTCAGCCCATGGAAGGTAGCATTTTCGCTCGCTTCGCTTTTTCTTGGCTATGTCGAATCCGTAGCGTTTTTCTCTGTGGTTTTCTTGAGGCTGCGAGGTTTGGCAATAGGGGGTGGCGATTCGTGCGTGTGATGCTGTCGTTCTAGTTTGGTAATGGGGTAATTGGTTTTTCCGGGTGTTTAGGCGTGGCGCAGGTGGATCCTGCTGGCGCGGTGGAGACTCAGCAACTGGAGGAGCCTCCTTCGATGAAGTTCACTTGGAGAATCGACAACTTCCCTAGGTTGAATGTGAGGAAGCATTATTCCGAGGTTTTTGTTGTGGGGGGTTACAAATGGTAATTGAACTCTCCTCATTGATATTGGTCGCGCGTGCCGTGATTTTATGATTTTGGTACGATACTTAGTGGTGATTGGTATTTTGCACTAACTAGGTTGCTCTCCACAGGAGGATACTTATTTTCCCAAAAGGAAACAATGTGGAACACTTATCTATGTATTTAGATGTAGCAGATTCACCAGCACTTCCGTATGGATGGAGTAGATATGCCCAGTTCAGTTTGGCTGTGGTGAATCAGATCAATAACAAGTATACAATAAGAAAGGGTACGTAACTGTCGGAGAGAATCATATGTTTTGCCAAGCAAATGCCGGTATATCAGCAAGTGGCTGTTTAATTGCTTATGCTTTCTAATTTGATGATATTGAAAAATCATTTCTTCTGTCTTTGGTTTGTGGTCTAGTATTGGTTGGCAGAAGAATAAATAGGTAGCCTGCTATTATGTTTTGTTGCCTTATCAAAACTTTAATTTGTAGGTGGAGCAGCAGAATAAAATTCATGAATCTGGTAGTGCTCATCTTGTTTAGTCTATGAGAGAAAGCTTACCTGATCTCCCTTAGTAGGAGGAATTTGAAAGTCTAACTCTGCTTACAATAAAAAAGAAATCCTGCACGTGGGGATTCTTTTTTTTTCTTTTTTTTTTTGGGCGGGGGGTTGAGGAGAGATAGAGAGGTCCATTGAAAGAGGGAGGGAGGGTTCTGACCCAAAATGGCCCTTGTTCATTGGTATAAAAAATAAAAAAAAATCCACAAGAGATCAGCAAGGTGGAAAAAAAATACTTTAGAGGCAGAAGTTGCAAGTTGTTGGGTCCAGAGGGGAAGTACAAAGTTATGTCACAAAATTGCCCATGCTCATAGAAGGGCAAATCCATTGTCCTAGTCAACAGCTAACATTTTTTTCCTAAGAAAATGGGTAGAATAAAAACAGGCAATAGAAAATTACTATCGACCCTTTGCCACGAAAAATGGGCTTGAAGACTGAAGTCGAAAGCCATGCAGTTCAGCCCGGCAGAACAGTTGGGGAGGCCTTTGTGGAAGAGATATCTAGAGTCAGTTTGTAGACTGCAACTGGATGAACTTATGTTGTGTTGCATGCAGTGGTAGTTTGCTTCAATTATTGTTCGCTGCAGAGAAAATGTTCAATACAATTAAGTGGCTTCTTAGTTACTTTGCTTCAATTAGCCATTTATTGTATTTGCACTTGTTGACTGGTCGCTTTCTGTCTTTGGCTTGTGACCTGTATATCTTGACTGAAGATATAGGTATCCTCTTACCATGGCTTTTATTTCGATGTCATTAATACTGAGAGCGACAAAACTAAAATGTATCTATTTGGGTATCATTTGCCTTGTTTGGTCTAGAAACATTGATATTGAAGTGAGGAGAATATTTCTCATCTCATCTTCAACACCCATCTCTCAAACAACCAGCAGCATGGGCATTACTTTTGATGCTCGAGTAGAATGGGAGGTGAAGCTGAAGCTGTTTGATTATTCACTAGATTGTCCTCAGGATCGTCTGTCTTTACCTGGGTTGGGAATTTCTTGTTTGCCTTGATATGTAGCTTTTCCTTGGTCGCTTTTTGTGAAAAGGACGTCATCGAACTAGGTTGCATGATTGAATTGGAGAGTTCTCCTTAGCCATTTGTCTCTTATTTCTTGGAGATCTTCCTGTTCTAGCTGCTTTCTTTCACCTAAGAAACTTCATCATTTTGTTGAAGGTAGGCTGAATGACGTAGCTACTACTCCATACTTAATTCTTCTGTGGCTTATAGCTTATAAGTGGTCACTAGTCCAACAGCATCCCTGTTGCTCTATGCTGTGCTTAATTTTGATGTAGCATCTCTATTATGGGAATAATGAGAGTGCTCTTAGGCTGCAAAGCTTTACTTAGGGCTAATCTGCTTACTTGGTTCTGCTTAGGCTACATGAGCTTTTCCAAGGTTCAAAATTCACCAATATATGCCATGACTTCAATTAGTATGGTGCACTGCATTTGGTCATCTTGTTTTTGAAATTACTCATCTTCACCCTCATTTTACTTAAGTTATACATGTTACCTTTGAAATAATGTATATAAATTCTTCAGATACACAACATCAGTTCAATGTGAGAGAGAGTGACTGGGGTTTTACATCCTTCATGCCTCTTGGCGAGCTATATGATCCTGGTAGAGGATATATGGTAAATGATACAGTTTTGGTGGAAGCTGAGGTTGTTGTGCGCAAGATTCTGGATTACTGGTCATACGACTCAAAAAAGGAGACTGGTTATGTGGGACTTAAGAACCAAGGAGCCACCTGTTATATGAACTCTTTATTGCAGACTTTGTACCATATTCCGTACTTTAGAAAGGTCAGACTCTTGCATTACCCCTTTTTTGAATGCGAGTGATTATATGGTAATGCATCTTGATTTTGTATATTTCAGGCTGTATACCATATGCCAACAACTGAGAATGACATGCCTTCTGGAAGCATTCCTTTGGCTCTTCAGAGTTTGTTCTATAAGCTGCAATATCATGATAGCAGTGTCACGACAAAAGAACTGACAAGATCATTTGGATGGGATACTTATGATTCATTTATGCAACATGATGTTCAAGAACTGAATAGAGTCTTGTCTGAAAAGCTTGAGGATAAAATGAAGGTATAGGAGGTCGTAGCTTAAACTTTTCATATTCAATCTATAAGTTGTGCTTTATGGATCCAGGGAACTGTGGTAGAGGGCACAATACAGCAATTATTTGAGGGTCATCATATGAATTATATTGAGTGCATCGATGTAGACTATAAATCAACCAGAAAGGAATCGTTTTACGGTAATGTTCATGCCGAAAGTTTGAGATTTTGTCTGGTTGTTTCCCTGTTCGCATTTTCATGATAATGTTATTATAAAGTGAGAGGTTTTTGAACGCTAAGTTTATATGGCAGATCTACAGCTTGATGTTAAAGGGTGTCGGGATGTTTATGCTTCGTTTGACAAATATGTTGAAGTTGAACGTCTTGAAGGTGACAACAAATACCAAGCTGAGGAACATGGTTTGCAGGTTGGTAAACGTGTTTTTAGATATCCATAGATAGTTGTCTCGTATCTATGGAACTGGGCCACAAGATACTTGATAGTAAATAGCTGATATCATTGTCTTTCTCTTCTGTTGCCTATAAGATATTAAGCCAGAAGGTTGCTTCCGTTTCTACTGGCATTTCAGGGTCATAGTGGATCCTGCTAACTAGTTGTGCATGATATACCAATTTCAACTATTGTCTTCTGAGTTTCACTAGTGGAGACTGCTCAACTTTTTTATCACCCTACTAAGCTAAGTTTATCAGTTACTGTTGGATCAATATTTTTCCTCGATACAGAGTTTATTACCCATGGTGACTGCTTAATAGGATTTTGATTGATCATCTGTAGAGTGAAATCTCCGTCCTCTAGAGTGAAGGAAATGGGCTAATGTTATTTATCTCATTTCTTCCATGTTCTTGTTTAGCATCTTTCTTGGAAACTGCAGAAAGGCTATTGACCTGTTCTTGTAAACTAATCAATGGTCAAAGATAAATTGAAGGATGGTTGTCATTGTCCATTTTTGGAATTTTGTTTTTGTTATTTCAGGATGCAAAGAAGGGCGTCCTGTTTATTGACTTCCCCCCAGTTCTGCAACTTCACCTTAAGCGGTTTGAATATGATTTTATCCGAGACACTATGGTTAAGGTAAGTGTACTGTTCTATCCATGATTTTGGTATTTGACTGAAGTGATGGAACTCATTATTTGAATTTTTGAATTTGATGGAGGTTCTGTTGACGAAATGTCATTAGTTGCACCTAATCTCATTGTTCTCTTCCCACATGCTATACTGCATCTACTGATTAGAGAGAAGATTTTATGTAGGGTCTTGTTAACAAGTGGTCATTGACACTTGTCGAGACTGCTAAAATTAGTAATAATGCCTATCAACACATCTTGGGAAGTTGAAAGGAACATAGTCCGACAAAGTGACATGCTTCAAATAGAAATGGCATATTTCCAAAGCAAATTAGTGATTGTTGTAAGTGATTTAGAGGCATTCTTTTACTTTTTCCTTATAAGACAAGTTCCTATAGATTTGCTGATTTAAATTGATTTTGGATAAGCATAAATCAGATTTGTGGAAATAATTCCTTGCGTTCTCCTTCTCTTTTTTATTTCTGACACTTTGTGTAAAGTTCCAATTTTCGGATTGATATTCGGTCAGGATCTTAGGTTCTTTTGTTGTTTCAGCATTGAGATCCATTGGTCTCAGTCTTGTTCTTTTTGTGGTGAATGGTATCAGTTCAGTCTCATGCTCATCATTTACTAACAAATTTTGTTTATTCAGATAAATGATCGCTATGAGTTCCCTCTTCAGCTGGACTTAGACAGAGACAATGGAAAATATTTGTCACCAGATGCAGATAGGAGTGTACGCAACCTTTATTCTCTTCACAGGTTTGGCCTTTGCATCATAATTGCACAATGGCCTGTCTCTTGGCTGCTGTTTCCCCCCTATGAACTTCTCTTCATCCCATCCACCGGCAAACACAACCCCCCCCCCCCCCCCCCCAAAAAAAAAAAAAAACTAGGAAAAATACACAAAGAACAAGGGAGAAAAAAGCCTCCTTCTGGAAACATCAAATCCGAATGATGTTTACAGTTGTTCACGGTTATACTCCATTGAGTCATAGTGGCACATTTTATACTACTGTGCAATTCTGCTTGTATATTATACTGAATATTTGCATTTGGTATTTATCATATTAGTTATTTGATTATAATGCACTCGTTTAAGCCACGTTTCTGTGTTTTCTTTTCTTTTCTCTCTCTCTCTCTCTCTCTCTCTCTCTCTCTCTCTCTCTCTCTCTCTCTTTTTCTTTGGCAAATATGACCACTTCTAAGAAGTATTTTTGTTGGGGGCTTGGAGGTGAAGCTTTTGTGTATGGTTTTGCATGTGGCAGTGTATATGTCTCTTGACATGCGTGAAGTTCGATAGTTTATATTGGTGAATGCACTTATCCTTGACTTGTTATCATGTCTTGGGCAGTGTCTTGGTTCATAGTGGTGGTGTTCATGGTGGCCATTATTATGCCTTTATCAGGCCCACACTCTCTGATCAATGGTATGTGTTCTTCCCTGTGCATACTCTCTCTCTCTCTCTCTGACAGAATCATCTAGCTCTTCTTTGCATTATCTTGTTTAATGGATTATCTAGCAAAGGGCTTTGCTGCATCTTATTTTTGTTTGGAGATTAGCCAATGGGTTTCATTTTTTGTCCTTTTCATATGGCACATGTGCTTATGATAAAGCTTGCCAGATTTTCTGCTCTGCTACAAAATTCTGCAGTGAATGATTCCCTTTGATTTCAATGAACTATACTGAAATATGCATTCTTTAACACCTGGAATTGGAACCATTGTTGGGCAAGTTCAGTGACCTCAAGATCTCAATCACTGTTAAGTCCTGTTTACCACTAGAATCAAGAATGAGAAAAGCTCCAAATATTAAATAACTTTCACCTGCCAAACGGAATCTGAGGCATCTGCATCCTCCATTCCCATACCAAGACTTCAGTTGTCATCATTTTTTCAAATTCAAACAATCTGAACATAATGCAGGCAGGTTAGGTTCAGTGTTGAGGAATAATTCTTAGCTTAGCATGCATTGGTTATCGCTTCTTTAGGGTGAAGTACTGATAACATTCTAATGGAGTAATAAGCTATTATGGCAACAGCCAACAAATCGAGACCATGATTAGTTTGATGTGGCAATCTATTTCTCAATTTTAATGTGCTACAAGCATGCTTCAATCCGTGGTTAGGACCAACTTTGTCTGATTATTATGTTGTAGCTTTGCCTGAAATGGACAATCACAAGACTCAATCAGTACCCGGAGCCCTTAACTTCAAGTCTTTCAAATCATATTCAATGAGTTTCAATTTCAAATGTTCACATTGATAAATTAGCGATCAAAAACTAATAAAAATATACTTAATATCCTTCCTGAATTATACGTTAATAGCACAAATCAATTATGATTGGAATGATGCACTTTCAAGCATATTTTGAACACCATTTTCAATTTCTAAAATGTTACTTAATGCTTGATTTGGTCTTATAATGAGATAATGAATGAATATACATGCTTTGATGAATATCTTATTGTAGCATGTACCATTTCCGATGAATTAATGTTATGTGATGTATTTGTGATTACGGAATAGAAGAGACACTTACATAAAGATTCCTTAATTTGTAGTATGATCACAAATTCAATGTTTCTCCACTGGTGAATCTCTATTGCCATGACTACTTTTTTCCCCAAACAATTTTGACTTTGTTTCAGTTGTCACTGCAACCTTGAAGTTAATCTGCTTCACCTAGGTGAAGTGTATCCAATAGAACATACACACACACACACACAATTGCACTTGCCTCTATTGATGTGTGAACTTGGCTTTGTAATAAGGATGATTATTTTACTTACCACACAACCTTATCTCTAGTCTTTGCACTACATTACACCATGTTCCATCTTTGAGTTCTTGCCTTATTTTAATTTTCATCATAAGTAATTGCTAAGAAAATCTTAAAATAATTGAAGATATATTTTGTTCCTGGACTCTTGATGATCACAAGGCTCTACATGGATGTATAGGCAATTGGTCTGTTAGTTTGGAACTTTTGTTGTAATTGGTAACACGTCTTTTGAGACTTCCACTTTCAGGTTTAAATTTGATGATGAACGGGTGACAAAAGAAGATATAAAGAGGGCTTTGGAAGAACAGTATGGGGGAGAGGAGGAGGTGATTTATTGCACTGATTCTCAAATTGATTCTCTGCCTGACTTGTGAAGAGCTTACTTGATTTTTATATGTTTTCTTTCAGTTGCCGCAGACCAATCCTGGTTTTAACAACACTCCCTTTAAATTTACAAAATACTCAAATGCATACATGCTTGTGTATATACGTGACAGTGACAAGGATAAAATAATTTGTCATGTCGATGAGAAGGACATTGCAGAACATTTGAGGGTAAAGTCCTTTCTTGATAAATGCTACTCTGATTCTCTTTTATTTATTCATGTAGCTGGGGATGTGTATGGGTTTGACTTATGTTCTTATTGTCTTTAGGTGAGGTTGAAGAAGGAACAAGAAGAGAAGGTGGAAAAGAGAAAGCACAAGGCACAAGCCCATCTTTATACTATAATAAAGGTATATAGTTGTCCTGGTGTTTACTCAGAAGCAGCATAGGCCTTTTTTAAGTATTATATCTAAAGCAACAACCTATTATGTTAGGTAGCACGAGAAGAGGATCTTGTTGAGCAGATTGGAAAAGATATATACTTCGATCTTGTGGACCATGACAAAGTCCGAAGTTTTCGCATTCAGAAGCAAATTAAGTTTAAAGATTTTAAGGTATCTTTACACTTTTTATTACTTTATGTGATGATCAATTCAAGCTTCACCCTAGTATAAAGTTCTTTAAGTCTCTTCATCATTATGCTGATTCAATACACTTTGTTGGTTTCTCCAGACCCTAGTATTTATCTGCTCCAGCTTCAATTTCTCTAATCTAGCCTTGTTTTGGCACTTTTGTTGATTTTTACATCTCTGACTATGTTGGTATTGATTTAGGAATCCATCTTGACTGTCATCTGCTCTTGGGAGAATTTCTGTGTGTGATACTTTATTGATTTCTTTTTTGATTGGGGTCAACTTTTCATTGTAATTTTGTACTTTGTCTCTTCAATTTACCATAATGTATCTTTAAATAGCTGAAAATCTTTATGTCCTTGTTAATTAGCCATGCTTTAAAGACCTTTTAGAATACCTGACTTCTAACTTGGTGTCTTGTGATTTTGGTACAGGGATAGTAGCTATATTATGACATAGCTTTATGCTAATCTAAATACAACAGTAAAAACAATTAAGATTGTTGTTTGGTTTGTCAGCCATGTGGACGTTGCTGTGTCATTTGGATCCTATCTAGTAATTGTATCTTCAGATATGTTGATTGATGCATGTAACTGATTTTCTGTTAACTCGCAGGAGGAAGTTGCCAGAGACTTTGGTGTGCCTGTGCAATGTCAGCGTTTCTGGTTATGGGCAAAGAGGCAGAACCATACTTACCGTCCAAATCGGCCTCTGGCACCCCCAGAGGAAGAACAACCAGTAATAACATTTTAGTGCTGAATCCCATTTTCCGATTCCATGGATTAATTTATGTGATTGGAGAGGTTTTTTATTTCTAAGTATGTCAAAGATTCTTTAGAGAATGCAGAAAAGCCACATACATGTAAAATAAGCTCGTTTAGGTCACTTTCCTTTATGGAAGTTATAAATCCTCTCTAAACTCTCCTTTACAAGATCAAATATTACTTCGTGGCATTTCCCCTGTTTGTGTAGAAATTGGGATGCTAGGTAGGCAGGTCATGTCAGGCACTTGAAGTCTTCAACAGATGTTTTACTTTCTTGACAACAGATTGATTAGGCTGTTAGTGATGATGGCTTAAAGAAAACTGTTGTCATCTTTGATTTTTGTTTAATCGGCGTAGCCTCATCATAAGAATGAGGATGAACTGGAGCATGTAGAATATGTAATTGCTTCTCATGTATATCTGATCATCTAAACATTGTCATAACCTTGACATAGGTTGGACAGTTAAGGGAGATGATGAACAAGACCAACAATGCAGAATTAAAGCTGTTCTTGGAAGTTGAGCTTGGGCTGGTAATGATTTATAGTCGTTGGCCATGCATTATTCGTGTCTGCATGCGGTTCTGAGGTGCCTTGGGGTACCACATCTTTGTAGCTTTTGCTACGGTCTAATTGATAGTCTTGATATTGCAGGATAAGGTTCCTGTTTCACCACCCGAAAAATCTAAAGATGATATCTTGCTATTCTTCAAACTTTACAACCCTGAGAAAGGAGAACTGCGGTAGTTTGCATTTTTGTATATAGAATTTTCCTGTTTTCTTTGCACCTTTTTTCTTTATCTTATATGAGAATTACCACCATGATACCAGATATGTAGGTAGGCTCTTTGTGAAGTTTTATGGTAGACCAATTGAAATTTTGCCAAGATTGATTGAGATGGCCGGCTTCAATCAAGATGAGGAATTAGAACTATTTGAGGTTTGTTCCTTCGCCTTCCCTTGGAGAAAGAGGAAGCCTGCATTTGGACATACTTCCTTGAGGACTAGATGGTTCAATTTCATTCAAGTATTTGCAGAAGTAAAATTTATGAAATGTTTTCACAAAAATCACGATAAACAGCTTTTACTCCCCACTTTTAAAATCTAGTTTTTATGGTGAAAGATAAAAGTCATCATAGTTTCAACTGTCTAAGGTCTGTCACAATCCTTCGTAAAGTAAATTCAAGGCCCTCACTTCATGTTGGTGTTATGCCCAGGAGATAAAGTTTGTGCCTGGTGTCATGTGTGAGCATCTTGACAAGAAGATATCATTTCGAGCGAGTCAGGTATAAATTGGCTTATAGCGTCTTGTTGAAGCTCACTTTCCACTCATTTTCTTAGAATGAGTACTCTATTTCTCTTCTCAGCTTGAAGATGGGGACATCATTTGCTTTCAAAAAGCTCGAATGGACAATGAAGATGAATTTCGTTATCCTAATGTTCCTTCTTACTTGGAGTATGTGCATAACCGCCAGGTACCACTGGTGCTCCTTACTACTATTACTGAGATTTGTGAGTTTCTTCTGTACTTGTGAATCTGGTGTCTGGAGGTGTGTTTCTTTGTCTTCAGCATGCAGTTGAGCTCCTCTTTCCTTCCTGCTCTGTTTGCTGGACTTTATTTTTGCCATATAACGTGCAGAAATTAATTTGTGAAGATAAACACAATAACCTCAGGATTAAGAAACATCATTCAAAGCAGTCTCACCATGCCAGAATGCACAGGGACTAGTTCATTGCTATGAGGAGAATTTGTTAATGTTGTTGATGGACCTGTCGCCACAAAAGAAAGAGCCATATCATCATCCATGAATTCCCCCAACATTGGATGATTTTACTTGAAAAATGGTATATGGACTATAGAGAATAAGTTTAATACAGGCAGCAGCCAAAAGTCACAATGTAAGATGGAGAAATTGTGATCTTAACCACAAAATACAAGCGGGATGGAGAAAGCAGACAAGTGTGTTCGTTGTTTTACACAACCATTGAATGCCATTTAAGCTTAAGTGAAATTTCTAATAAAGCTGGTAGTAAAACACCAACACAAGCTCAAAATGAGTGTAGCAGATGTAATAATGCTTTGTTGATTATTGTGGGCATATAAGAAAAGCCATAGTCGATTTGAATCTATTTGGTGTGTAGCCTCAACCAAGGATGAGATGAGAAAGTCATTTGAAGTATTCTGACATGGAACTGTGCCTATGAATGCTACAGTGAGAAGATGTTATTATCAGATGAAGCCCCCACATTAGAATGGGCAACAGACCCAAAATGAGGTGGAAGAAGATGACAAGGAAAGATATAGAGTGCTTAGAGTAGGCTTTAGGCAGAATAGAGCACAATTGCATAAAAAAGATTCATAGACCAGACCCACCATAGAGGAATAAAGCTTAATTGTTGAAATTGTATATCTCTGCTCTTTTGGGCAGAGATAAAATGTGTCTTCATTTCTTTAATTTTTCTTGGCATTTCTTTATTGGTAAACTTATTTCCTTTTCCATTAAACCTAAAGGGCTCTCTTACTGAGATGCTTTGAGAAAAGCTGCAAAGGACAGTGCTCTTGGTGACTTCTCATGCATTCAGTTTGTACTTTTTAGTAGTATATTGGTGATTTTCATGCACACATTCACCAATATTGTAAATCTTGCATTTGGGAGATGGACTGACATGTTTTGTTTATCGATATAAACACTGGATGTGGCTTCAGTCCTGGTGGATTTTTTATGTCTATTTTTTCTTGTGTCTGTCAATCTAAATTCTCTATGGAATATGGTTTTGTAGATTGTTCATTTTCGATCATTGGAAAGACCAAAGGAGGACGATTTCGTCCTAGAGTTGTGAGTACTGCTTACACCTGTTTGTTTTTCTCTCTTTTTGGTTTCTGAGGGTGTATGATATTCATCAATTATGCATATGCCTTTTAGGTCCAAACTACATAATTATGATGAAGTGGTTGAAAGAGTGGCTCAACAAGTTGGGCTGGATGATCCATCAAAAATTAGGCTTACATCTCACAATTGCTACTCGCAACAGCCTAAGCCTCAACCAATTAAGTTTCAAGGGGTAGAGCATCTTTCAGATATGCTAGTCCATTTTAACCAGGTAGAGTTTTCATGATTCATGATTATATGAGCCTTTGATCTTTTAGACCTCTGGTAATTCATCTAGATGAGCTAGCTGATATTTCTCTCTATGATAGACCTCTGATATATTGTACTACGAAGTACTGGACATCCCTCTCCCAGAGTTGCAAGGTCTAAAGAACTTGAAAGTTGCGTTTCATCATGCCTCAAAGGATGAGGTGCATTTGAGTTCTCTCTCTGTCCCTTTCAGGAATCTCATGTACATAAATTTCTGACTTTTGCCTCTTTATGTATTTTTTGAATGCATTTCAGGTTGTAATTCATCATATTAGACTTCCAAAGCAGAGCACAGTTGGTGATGTTATTAATGAACTTAAGACAAAGGCAAGTTATTGATTGTTATTGACATATGCCAGTTATCCTCTCTTTAGGAAAATGATGGAGAATACAAGGGGAGATGCACATATTCTGGTCAATCTATATATATATATATATATATATAGAGAGAGAGAGAGAGAGAGAGAGAGAGAGAGAGAGAGAGATTTTTTTTTTTTGGCTATTCCAATTGGGATCTTGACCTTGAAAAACAAGTACCAAGAATAGCTAGTTTATTGTATTATGTAGGGAGTGGCTCATGTCAGTCTACGTGTTGACGGTTCTGTGTTACTTTTTGCTGTTTTAAACAAACTTCTTGTACCATTTAAGCCATCTTCCGCTGGAGGAGAATTTACAGTTTTTTGGTCCATGAAAGTTCGCAAATGAGAAGTTTTCAAACTTTACTGTGAGAAGAATGGAATTCAATCTTTCGTTTCTATAAAGGCTTAGAAGTTCTTTGCTTCAAGTTTAGTGTGAGGGTTATTCATCTTTTGAAGTAATGTGCTGCAGTGGAAAGTCTTGCTTAGAATTTTTATATGCATGGATTAGTAGTTGTTTGAGCTCTCCTCCCTGTCTTGCTTATATTTGTTTGACACTCCCCCCCCCCCCCTCCCATTTCTCTTCTTTTTCTCTCCCTCTCTGAAAAAACTTCTTTCTGAATATACTCAATGGAAATCCCTTATTGAACAGGTAGATTTGTCTCGTCCAGATGCAGAACTTAGACTTCTTGAAGTCTTCTATCATAAGATCTATAAGGTAATTGCATTTTCAGTGGATGCTTTAGTTATTTTTATGTGTTCAGTTTCCATTCTCCGTTGTCACTCGAACCATTGTATTAGAAATGTTTAAATGTTAAACCATTGTTTGATTGTGATGATGATTTAGATGTCAAATTCTACTTAAATTATTCACTTAGCATGCCAAATATCTGTGCAGATCTTTCCTTCCAGTGAGAAAATTGAGAATATAAATGACCAATACTGGACATTGCGCGCTGAGGAGGTAAGCATGCCATAGGACTCTGTTGCTCCTTCCAATCTTTTCATCATCTTAATTTTGGTTGAATTGCTTGAGGAATGTAAACATGGTGGTTTGTTCCGTGCATCCCTCTTGGGCTGGCAAAGTTTTTATCATTTCAAAAACATTTAAGCCTGATTACTTGATAATGTGAATACCTCATAGTATGGAAGATCCATGATGGAGAACATTTTTCTTCCTTCGCTTCTAGTGGTACTTGACTGAGGAAATGTGTGTCATTCAGAGAGAACTGATCTCTTAATAAGGAAGATTATATTTTCACCAATATTTCTTGTCATTTCAATTGTATGAAACTGTGTACTAGCCCTCATGTAAAGTAATTAGATTGTAGCCTAATATTCTCATATCAAGAGCTGATCTAAGAACAAATGTTTTTTGATAAGTGAATGTTCCATAATCCATTGCTACGTGACTTTGAAGAAGCATATGACAGCTGATGAGGGCTTTGCATAGAGTAAACTCAAAATCCCAACCTGATGGAAATGATTTTTTTCCAGATTCCAAGGGTCCTCAACAATCATAAAATGTTTTTCTTCCAGCAGGTTTCATTGGCAGAAAAAAATAATAAGTGAATTAGGAAAGTAAGTTTTTTTTACCAAAAATAAAAAATAAAAAATAGGAAAGTAGGTTTGAACTTCAAACTAAAATGACATCTTGAGAGAGCATGTTACAGGGTACTGCCAATAACATATTTTGCTGAACTACTTGGTCTGAGCTCTTGTTTTCTTTATCTATGGTGGGTTTTGTGGTTGCACTTCTGACCATCTCTCTTTCTTTTGAAGATAGCATCCTTGTTGTTTTTCTTTGGGTCTTCTTCTTTATCCTTTTTCTTAACTGTTCTTTAATTTTTTTTCATGTATATTTGTTGTTGTAGCTATTGAAACTTAAATTTATTATCTGCTCAGATTCCTGAAGAAGAGAAGGACCTTGGGCCACATGATCGCTTGATTCATGTTTACCACTTCATGAAGGAAACTGCTCAAAGTCAGCTGGTATTGAACATTCAATTGTTCTACAATTGTTTTTGATCAAGTTTAAGTTTTCTTCCCATTATTTTTTCTCTTTTAATTTGGTAAGAATGTTAAGCAGGTGTCTTTATGTTTTCTTTCCCCTTCTTAATGTGTGCTTTGATCAGCAAGTGCAGAACTTTGGGGAACCCTTTTTGCTGCTCATCCATGAAGGTGAAACGTTAGCTGAAGTGAAAATGCGCATACAAAAGAAACTGCAAGTTCCAGATGATGCATTCTCCAAGGTCTCCACTTTGTCATTATGCCTTATTTATTACCATTATTGTGGTAGAGGATCCTATAGGGTATATAGTGTTTATGCATACCAAATGCTGAAACAAAATGTGAAATGCTTAAACAGTGGAAGTTTGCATTTCTTTCGTTGGGTCGCCCAGAGTATCTTGAGGATTCTGAAATTTTATCAAACCGTTTTCAGGTGCATCTCTCTCTCTCTCTCTCTCTCTCTCTCTCACACGCACACGCACGCGCGCGCGCACGCACACACATCCCCCAGCCTTTACACAAAGACAGCACTCATGACAAATGATAGATAAGTCATGTTGTCAGTACCTGACTCAGATGTTTCGACAGAGAAGAGATGTTTATGGGGAACAGTATCTTGGATTGGAGCACTCTGATGCTCCCAAGAGGTCTTATGTGGTGAATCAGGTGAATTTACTTAATGCATTTGCTTTAAAAATTCTGTGTGGATGAGGTGACATTGCTGTGTAAGTCAATGTATGCCTGGTTAAAATTCTCGTGGGTTGCTTGTCTTTCCATGTTGTGCGTCATGATTTTTTTCCAATTTGCAGAACCGTCACACTCATGAGAAGCCTGTTAAAATATACAACTAAGAAGAGCTGAGGATTTAACAGGACCTTCCGTTTAAGGGACTACTTGATGATAATGATGTGGAGGTTGAGAACGCTTGTTGCATCTAAGTGATGATGGCCTGGGTGACCATTGTACATGTAGGCTAAATTATTCTTTAGCGCGGGTGAGGAAGGTGGGTGTCCACTCGTTTATGGAATCTCTTCTTCATATGCCCTGCTTGAGCTCTTCCTCTTTCCAAGGGATTTTCTTGTTTCCCAGTCTGTTGTCCTACGTCTGTAATTTAGTAGTGCATAAGAAGATTTTGGATGAGGGTGTTTATAGCGGGAATCGTTCCATTTTACTATTTTTTTCCCCTTATTTGATCTTTTTTGCAGTTTGGGTTTTTAAGTTTAGCAGGGGACGACCTCAAAATTTCAAGTGGCTGGTTGTACCCGATGTAGGGTGTTGTAGAAAGAGCCGTACTGCATGAGCAGTCCTGATTGCTCTGTTCTTCCACGTCATGATTATAGTGATCGTTTGTTTCGTTTAAGGATGTCTTATACAGGTTTTATAAAAGTGTGCTTTTCGGAGCTATCTGTTTCCTTCTGTTTAGGTCGGATTCTTTTCTTCTTTAGGGCTCCTTGGCTTCTGGATTTTCACCAGTACAATAGGATTTGCCGTTTCAACCCACAGTAAAAAGACGTCAGGAG
The DNA here is from genome assembly GCA_019915205.1 of Eucalyptus rudis. Taxonomy (NCBI): domain Eukaryota; kingdom Viridiplantae; phylum Streptophyta; class Magnoliopsida; order Myrtales; family Myrtaceae; genus Eucalyptus; species Eucalyptus rudis. The sequence continues at coordinate 390,802 of JAHMTN010000177.1, read as the reverse complement.
CGGATGAAAATCGCGTTATGTTGTTGCTGTCATCATGGGCCATGAAAGTATATGTAGCTGTAAAAGATAAAAGGAGGAGTGTCACCTGTAATTCGTACCTCTACCAATGTAAAGTACCTTTGGTTCATTGATGCTTCTGATCTTTCATGTTTATCTTTTTTCTTTTTTTCCAGATGTCTGATCTGATACTTGTCTGAAAACTAGCCCCCCATCAAACCGAATGGCTTAGGTGACATTTTTTGTTCGAGGCTTTTCGTTCGGACAGCATGGTCTTTTTCCATCTGGCTTTCGCCACTGAAAATGTTGGAAAGTCTTCGGGTCAAGAAAAAGTTTTTCGTTCATTGCCTTTTTTAGTCCATCAACATTGGGGTTATCTGGAGTATAGCTTTAGAAAGGGTCGTCGCGTCTCTCGTTGCATCCAGTAACTCTTGTTGGGAAAATTGAAGAAATCCTACGAGCCATGCCTTTGCATATATGTACAGGTAATGAGCAAATGAACCATGCATTTGCGTTAGTAACCAAAGTAAATGGAAGTAGATCATTTATGTATAATTAGTCAATGGAAATCGTTTTTCATTATTGACAACGTTTTGTGTAAATGTTTTCATAAGCGATAAAAATATCTTTTGTTTATTTATTTCTGTTGCAATAATATCTAGGAAGGTATTTTTCAAATTATTTATTTTTCGCTAAACAAACGGAGCTCACGTTATATTGTTTCATTTTGTATAAATGTAGCATGCATCTGCAGAGATTAGCCATATCGAGTCATAGGCTCAATCTCATGGCCTTTCCTGGAGCATTATTAGTTGACGGTCTTCATTCTCTAGGTCTTGTAGTCTGCCCAAAAGCAGAAACAGTTGTTGGATCATGCTCGGAATGTGATGGAATATAGGGTCGAATTAGCGGCGTGGTATTTCTATGATGATCCAGCAGTGTGGTAGAGAGACTCGCATGGGGAGACTGTGGGCCATCTGGGCTACGGATTTCTTGATTCTCGAACCCTCTGGAGGATTAGAAAAAGGGGGCCCTAGGGGCCGAACTTACCTAGTCATTCGTTGACAAAATGTAAGTTGGAAGTGAGGGTGTGCAAAAGATCCGGAAACCATCCAGAATCAAACCAAACCGGCATTTTCCATGGAACCAATCAGGTTCTTGGTTTCAATTTAATAAACAAATGAAGAGGATGGGGGAGATCAATTGAGGATGTCCATAAATGTTGTAGTGTAATACGAAATTAAGGGCCAATGGCTCATTTTATAAGCATAATTGGGTCTCTCATTAGCCATCCTCATTATCAAATTAAGTTGACATTTAAGAAATATAATTCAAGCAATTAATGTTTTGACTTCTATAGAGGCTAGGGCTATTAACGTAAATTTTAATTCTCCGCATGTTCTTGGTGCTAGAAAACTCTAAGAAGGCCATATCATGACTTTCAAAGAAATTAAGTTCCTAGCCAGCAAGTATTGTCGATTCATTTTGCCTTATAATTTTCAGTTCTTAATCAAAATTAATAGATTGAAATTAAACTGAATAAGTTTTAGTGCTCTCTCTACATAGAAATTAAATCTATCGTGATATTAATTGATGAATGCAATTTTGAATGTATTAGGGATGGTTTTATGGATCTACACGTTTACCTGAGAATCGGATCATATCAGCAGTCTAGTCTCTAATTGGATTTATGAAATAAATGGGTGGTTTCTAGTTCTAATTTTTTGAAACCATCTTTTGCTCGAGATTGCATGCTAAAGTAGGAGAAGCATTCATAATTTAGTTATATAGATGCATAAAGGCTAGAATCTCGCAGAAGCGCCTGTAGCTCAGTGGATAGAGCGTCTGTTTCCTAAGCAGAAAGTCGTAGGTTCGACCCCTACCTGGCGCGCTATATCTTTTTCTGCCACTCTTTTCTATTATTTATTCTTGTTTTCTCTTTCTCTCTTTTTTTTTTCCCCTGAGGTCCCTTAATTCCACGTAAGCACAAGGACAGGACCGACTATCGATTAAAGGACAATGAACTGTCTTGAGTCCCAAAGTCGAGGTCTAGAACAGCTCGACCACTCAGACTACGAGCTCTCGAAAGCGATGGAGATCTCGAGCAAGAAGTTTGATTGTGACCTCGTTTGTATTTATCGCTGGAGAGTAAATGCGTTAAAAATTGAAAGATATAAAAATAAAATGTAAAATTAAACTGGTATTACGTGATATCCGCTTCTTGTCCGCTATAAAATTTGGTTAATGATGGACACTAACAGCATTAATTATCTCTCCATGTCTTACCAAATGCAAACAAGAATTGGCAACCAAACCGGAAATATCAAATAAAAGTTGCTTTAGAAAGTGATAAAAGAAGCAACCTTAAAATCAAGATAATCGAATACGCCGATTTTGCTATGTCGTGTAGTGAAAAATACCAAATTGCAATAGTACGACTATTACAGGAAAAAGAAGAAGAAAAATAGCTGAAATCAACCTGCCCCCGATCACGAAGTTTCACCGGTCGGAGAATTGCCGGGCATGCCAGCATTGATTGTTGGTTAACTTCAATTAATTGAAAGCTTTGGTGGAACCGGTCCCCATGAATTAGACAAACGACGAACGATCAAGAACGGAATTGTGAACTTGATCTCGGGTCTTGAAGTCGAGGTCTAGAACAGTTTCAAAACTCTATTTCAAGCCCCTGGAGTCGATGGTAAGAAATCTCGAGCAAGAAGTATGGTTTTAACTACATTGAATCTACATTGTGGGAAAGTATAGGCACATGTAATTGAACAACAAGGAAATTTAAAAAATTAAAGTAAATTCCGATTACAAAAGAATTATTTATTTATTACGAATGAAACATCTAGTCATACACAAAATAAATACAAAACGTGACAATGACATATATAGTTGTACATTTAAAATAAAGATTAATACCATGAAAAACCTTACATTGATACACCTGCGATAAATTTACCTAAAACTAATTTAAATCTAAATGCTACATCTTAAATAAATTTACTTTCTTTAATTTTCGTTAAATTTTACTGTCACATTACTGAGTTAGAGTTGGAGGACAAGTAACAATTGATAAATATACCAACCTAGGGTTTTATTCTCTTTTTGTCACATGCTTACTAGTTTGTGATTTTTTGAAATATTAATACAATTTAATAGAAACCACTATGCCAGTTTGGGGTTTTATCTTTCGTTTGTTACGTGTGTACCGGTTTGCGATATTTTATAGTATTAATCAAATTTAACGAAAACAAACAATGAGTAAATTTGTCACATATGTATCAATTTGAAGTTTTTTGTTATAAAAAAAAGTAGTTTATAATAAATTTGCCATAGATATATTGGTTTGTAATTTTTTTTGGATATTAAACAACTACCGCAAGTCTCTCTAAAAGAAAAAGATGTTATCCACTTTTAACTTGATCCTTATCTAAAGAGCCTCATCCACGCATAACTTTCCCGCAATCTGGCTGATCTTTGCCGAACGCTGAATTGCAATCACATTTTTGCTGCAACGAATAAGGTACTTGGCGAAATAACTAATTCCGACAAATATTTATCTACCATGTAATATCATGTACTTTCCTCTTATAAATAAGGCACAAAAGCATAGTGGCTAGCCATTTGAAAGTCCCTGGAACAGCCTATAAATACCATAAATAGTTGCAAGTCTTTTGCCTGTGCCTGTGCCTGTGCCCTGACCCACTTAGGACAAGAACATGCGAGCTTGGTGTTATGAATTAGAAAACCCATGACTCCCTCGATCAACTGCACCAATCTCGCGGGATGCAATGCGCCATTTTCAGATAAGTACGTCACAATTGTGCAGTGATGCGAATTTGTTTAGAAAAATTATAGCTTGTGATTCTATAGTAATGTTTTAAAGGTGGTTTACCTCAAAGTTAAATGGGACAACTTTGAAGATTCTGCAGCTTCCAGTAGTGCACCGCTGCACAGAACAATTTAAACAGAAATTGGATCTGCCTCTTTTCAGAGTTTTGTGGCAGCTACAAGAACTTAAATGAGATTAATCTCCTCAACGAGATTATGAATCGGAAAATGTACGCATTGGCGTTGCGTATAAAAAACGGATCATCACGAAACAAAGTATAAAGCAGGAAGGCTGAAATATAATTTCCTGAACTTGTGCACATAGGCACTTGGGAATTCCCATTAGATTTCGAACAGAAATATGGTAAGACATCGACTTAATCTGTGAGCTGCATATAATACAAGAAGTCAATTTGTGCAGAACAAGCAAGGATCAAAACTGTAACACCTAAACACTACAAGGACGCAAAATGTACTTTCATTCATGAGTAATGGCAGCTATTGTATATGTCAGACATCAGAAAATTTCTACATAGGAGCACATATTACGTGAGACAGAGACTGCCCTTTTCCTTGAGTTTCTTCTCATCACATCCTAACTGCATGTGTACAGGCATGAGAGTCGATCTTGTGCTCTGCGTGTGATATAAATTTTCTTTACAAGGGTCGACCTCCCAGAACATCGGCAACCCTCTGAATGGCTCTAGCCACTCTCCATATCTCATGTTGAATCGAGGCTTGCCCTTCCCCGCTTCTCATTCCCGCTGATCTCCAAATGGCTTCTGCTATTCCAGGAAAGAAGGATGTCCTGCTTCTGTAGTCGCTCGGTCCATAAACCTGCAAGTAATGCCTCCACCAATCAGGACTTGCCAGGCGTGCTTCAAAAACCAAAACCACAGCGCAGAGCTCAATCTGTACGTAGTACATGCTATGCTTGTCCCCAAAAGAGAAGATTGTTCTTTTTTTTTTTTTTTTTTTTAATCTTTACTCACGAGATGTTTGAACCACCGTCCATAGGGAAGACCATCGGCATCCAAGAAGCCTCTTTCAGCAAGCATCAGCCGATCATTTAATGCTCGCCTCCTCAACACTCCGGGCTCGCCAGTCGTCTGCTCTGCACTCAATTTCTGCAATACAACCGCACAATTTCACCTGAGTTAAAGTGTATCCTTGAATTAAGATTGCCAATTAAGTATTAACTATTAAACACTAACTTTACCTCTGCTTCCAGTTCAACCTCTTTGGCCACCGATGCAAGTGCTTGGATTGACAAGGTCAAAGGGTGCACAGAAATATTTCCATCTAGTAAGTTATTCAAGATATCTACATAGCCCTGACCAAAAGCAGAAAATATGTTCATGAGAGGCAGAGTATGGGATTATTCTAGGAGCCAGAGCAACCATCAGTCTTCTCCAAAGATACATGCATCTTGACACTGGTCATTGCTGTCACGATAAGAAAATACCATGTAGGACTAACAGTTGTCTTTGCAATATGCCACTTTATTGATACAGAGTATCAATAAGCTATCTACCTAATTAAGAATGGATCTTATCTCACTTTCCTATAAGCAATTGTCCCCATTTGAATCTGATACCTCTGTGCTTCTAGTAGAATATTGCACTAATCCAGAAAAACTGCCAGAATAATTATAAGATGATCCCTCATAAGCATGTAAAAAGTACTGCATACCCGCAACTGGTTCGTATAATTGAGGTAATTGAAAGGTAAAATTAGATCATCCGCAAGACGAAGTGCTAAGAGCCCCCATACTCCTGCAGCTGAGAGCATGGAAATGATAAGTTAGATTCTTTCCACATGCCTTCCAAAAAGCTAAAAGAAACTTACCGGCCACATGACGCTGAAAAAAAGGATCTCCGTGATTCACCATCCAATCATACGTGTCATAGGCAGTGTGGTAGACAGGAAAATCTGAAGCATCAAATTACAATGAGCCAGATCTCTTCTAATACCCCCCCAGAGATTCATAAATAATGATAAACAATAATGTGAAAGGTTGTAGGTACCTTTTCCATAGTACATATCAACAGAAGGAATTCCTGCGTATTGCAAAAAGGGAGCATAATCTGAATCTATCCCACTGAGTCTTTGGATCTACAGCCAAATGGCCAATCTTATCAATTTCTAAGCAATAAGAGTCTAATTTAGTCAAAAACCCAGTCTGCAATGCACAACTTAATTCTCAACATCCTCAAGAAAACAACCAACACACTGAGTAAAAATTTCAGCATTTATTTCATGAATTTCAACATCAATCTTTAAGAAAAACAAATTACAGGCTTTGAAATAAATGTCAGAGTTTTCCACACAGACTTCTAGCTATTCCATATGTTACCATTGCCTGATATTCATGTAGTCTCCCTCTGGTTAATGCCTTCACCATTGGGGTTTGGACTTTCCAAAACAAGATCAGTGCCAAATTTCAATTTCCACCATATATAATACTTCATTTCACAGGGGGATTCTTGTTCATCTCATTCTTTGTTCTTCAACTTCATGTTGTTTTCTTCATCACATATCCTTACATAGGTGTTTGTGCTATTAGTGTTCCTTAGGTCAAGCGTTCACATTGGACTTCCTAACACTATACATATTTGAAAGGGGGTTGAGAACACAAGTAATCCTGGATAGATTTAAACAAGAACTAGCATTTCCGTAGTTGTAATGGAATGTAAGAACATATCCATCCTAAGAGTTCAAGTTGGCGCAAGGCAATTTACACTGTAGAAAAGACAAAAAAACATTCAGTTTCAACTTTGTTGTACATGAGAGGAAAGATATCTTGGACATGTGACAAAACACCCTGCTCGATTCAAAACAACAAGAAGAAAAAACAAGATCACAGGCCTTACAAGCGCAAAGTCATGCAAAAATGTGCAGACATTCTGAGCAAAAATACCAGTTAACCTTACATCGATGCCGTCATTAGCTTTTGTCCACATCTCATAAACAGTTGCTTCCTTATTGTCAGGATCCTTAACCTGATGCCAATACATCAATAATCAATAGAGTGCACACATGCTCAGAAAAGTTAGAAGGCATAGTTTCAGAACATAAGATCTAAGCCATTTTAACTTTGTTGCACCTTCTTTGTGATCTCAATGAGGAGCTCATCTAGCTGTGGAGTTGCACGGGCAAAAAATCCTGGCCCTTGAACAGCACAATCTACGTTAAGGTAGGCTATGGCTTTTGAACCCAGGGTCATGAGATTCTGCTCAACCCACTCAGTAGACCCTATCTAAGATCATGCCATCAGAAAAATAAATAACTGAAAGTCTGCAAGAGATGGAAAACCACAAGGAAATGTACCAAGTAATGCACTGTTCAAGTTCAATTACTTTTTGAAAAAGCGTGCAATGCAGCAGTAATACCAGCTAACAATAAAGGGCACAAGGCATCTTATTTATCCAAAATGCACGTCATGTCTGCCAGGGAAGAGTTTCGACTTACCATACCAAACTCTTCAGCATCCCAGCTACAGAGTATAATACTTCTACGAGGATTCCAACCCCTTTGCATCATAAGAGCATACCTACGAGCAATGTCAAGTAGGGCTGCAGTGCCACTGTTTGGGTCGACAGCTCCATATGTCCATGCATCCCGGTGGTTGCCTAACAGAATGTATCGATCAGGCTCTTCTAATCCCCTTATGACAGCAAAAACATTATGGATTGTTGCCACTTTTTTCTCCCCCTGAAGAGAAACGGAATAAGAAGAAGATGAATCTGAATTCTTTTTTCCCCATATCTCTTTCACGCCTATTGATGAAAGTACATGTGGTGATAAATGCAATGCGAGGAAAAAGAGTTTGCATCCAGAAAATTTATAGAAATGCATGCACTCATTACAGCAACAGCAGGTAAACTGCCTAAAAGTGTGTGATACTGCCTTCTGGTTTAGGTAATTTTTAGTAACACAAAAGGTTAATTCACAACAACCAGCTCAATTGTCGCTAGACTGCCACAGTATTAAGTCATCATGATTGAATGAAGACGATGATTGCAAGATGCCATCTTTCAGCAAGGTCAACAGCCCAAAATCCTTCAATCAACAGCCACTTATGGTCAGCTTGAGCATTTTAACAAGGGAAGAAGAGATGAAGTCGATGTTCAGTGGCCAAAACTAATGGAAAGGTATTTTTCCTATTTGAGTTAGAGATTATCTAGAGCCGAGCATAACCAAGTACTCACCTATCCGATTGCTCAGCACCTCGGTAAATAAATCCTCCAAAGATCATGTATAAGCACTCTTTGGCAAACCTTTGCAGTAATAAATGGAAAGCAATGTTATCCTCCAAAATTCGTCAAAACAACATGATCGTCGACATCGAAAGCTTCACAAATAAGTCAATCAGGAAGCCTGATGCTAAAAGCAACATCTAGTTTCAAACCCAAGTCCAAGCACCTAGGCCAAACCATGGATGCAAAGAAGGGATCCACCAGCAAACAAATTAAAACAAGAACTTTCTGTATCAAGCCCTGTAGAACTTTCCTCGAACAGCGTTGACCGCCCAAAACTTGTGAAATAGGATCTCTACATGAGGCGTGTTGAAAGGAAAAAAAATGGAAGACGACAAGAACCGTGCCAACCAAAACCCCAAGCAACAATCACTGTTCGCGCCGCAAAAGTCGAACCCAGCAACATCACATATATTTCCGTAGACCCACATGAAACAAAAACACTAATGAAACCATCACCATCCACGCAACCAACCAACCAACCCACCTGGTAAGTAAAGTTCAACGCCGTCGGGCCGGGCCCCACCCCCCGGACCTTAAATCCCATCGTCTCCGTCCACTCCGGCGGCGCCGGAGGGCCCCCCAGCGACGCCAATATCATCTCCGCGCATTCCGCGGACACCGGCAGGGACGGTACCTTCGGGAACCTCGCCGACACCTCCTCGTCGTCCAAGCCCAAAGCCTCCCCGCCCTCGAGCGCTGCCCAGCCGGGGCTCAGCGGGTCCCCGACGCCCCTCATCACCGTGCCCCTCTCGACCCCGCCGCGGCGGCCCGCCCCCGCCCCCGCCGCGTCCCCCTCCGTGTACATCAGCACCGCCGCCACGCCCTTCGACGCCGCCGCACGAACCACGTCGCCCCTCGACAGGTCCCCCCTCCTCGCCACCGCGACGCACCCCACGACCTCCGCCCCGGCCGCGGCGAGCGCGGCGTAGTCCTCCTCGCGGCCGTAGTTCACGAACACGGCCCGCGCGCCCGCCGCCGACCCGGAAGGCGAGTAGGCGTGGTAGGGGACGACGGCGTCGGGGGCGAGGCCGGGCTCGGTCAACGGGAGGTCGACGGAGGTGCCGTTGGGGAAGCGGGCGGCGAGGGAGGCGCGGGCGGGGTAGGAGAGGAGCGGGGCGAAGCGGGCGACGTGGGTCTCGAGGCCGAGGGACTCGAAGTGTTCCCGGACGAGGCGGGCCGCGTCGAGGGAGGGCGCGGTGCCGGCGACGTGGGGGCGGAGGGTGAGGGCGCGGAGGTAGGCGGCGAGGGTGGCGTTGGCGGCGGAGGAGAGGAAGGCGCGGCGGAAGTGGTCAGCATTCCGGGAGCTCACGTGGTGCTGCTGGTGCTGGCCATGGTGGCGGAGGGCGTAGAAGGCGAGGAGGAGGAGGGGCAGGACGGAGAGGGCGGTGCAGGTCGGGGTGGGTTTTGAGGGGAAGAGGGAACTGGGTTTCATCTTCCTTGCTCCGGTCAGAAGGAAGAGAGAGAGAGAGAGAGAGTAGGGTTTTAGAGAGAGAATGAAGAGGAGGAAGAAGAAGAAGAAGACGACGACGATGGTGCTGACGAAGAAGAAGAAGCAGCAGCAGAAGGTGGTGTGCACTAGCACTGTATTTTCCAAGACAGGCAACTTTATATTATTTTTTTGGACAGGGCACATTCATTCATGGGGGCGAGCATCGCATGCTTTTGCCCGATAAAATGATGGAAAATGATGGGTTAATATAATAAAAAAATTTAAATTAGTATATTCATAATGAATTTATACGAAATTGACTATTACAAATCTTAAATTCGTGATAAATTTGCCGTATATTAATTTTTTGTTAAATCTATCGCCAAATGATACGCGATAATTGATGGATATATCAATTTGAGATTTTACTTTTTATTTATTGTATTAGGGCGATTCTTTTATGATTTCTCGTAAATATATTGATTTAAGTTTCTTTATGATTAAAAAATTAATTTACAATAAATTTATTAAGAATATACCAGTTTTGAGATTTCATGATGTCAACTTAATGATTTTGTATATATCTTCTATCTAATCGATATATTCAAAAACAATTTCGACATATTAAGAGTGTGTTTGGTAATATTTATGTCAAAAATTGTTTCAGAGAATAAAAATAGAAAAAACTATTTTTGTTCCGGTGGACAATTTTTAAATAGAAAAATACATTTGGTAAATTTGTATAAATTTTATTTTTGGAATAGAAAAAGAAGTGGAAACGCTTTTGGTAAACGTGTATAATTTTTTTGTTTCTTTTAATTTTTTAATATTTTTATTTTATTTTTCCTTTTTTTTATTTTTTATTATTTTTTCTTCCTTTTGGTCGGTTTGTCGGCCTCGACCATGGCCAGCGACTAGCTGACGAGGGCCGACGGCCTCGCCCAGCCACGGTGAGGGCCTCACCAATCGACACGAGGTCACCAGCCCTTGACAGCTGGTTGCCGGCATCGCCGGCCTCCAAAGAAAAAAGAAGAAGAAAAGAAAGAGAAAAATTATTTCTCGAAAGTGTTTTAGGAACAAAAAACAAGTTTTCTTATTTCTTATTTCTGTTCCAAATATGTTATTGTAAACAAAAAATAAATAAATGTGGAACAAAAACCCAAATAACCGTGTTTTGTTCTCTTTTTTTTTTTTTTTTTTTTTTCGGAATAAAAGAACAGAAATTGTGTATATGAACAAACACAAAGAACACAAACAAACAGCGCCTAAGAGAGTGACTATATATGATCCTATATTCTTGTCAATACTTTTTTCCCTTAAAATCAGGCAGAAAATTTCTATTTACACCGTCTGGCAAGTAGAATGAGATTGTATTCTCATTCATGACATCACGAGCTTAAACTCGTTCGTCGCAAAGGCACACAACCCTCGTACCACTCAATGGGTTACTTGGATTCTTAATAGTCCGATGACGTTATGATGATAGGGCGGAATACTCATTGGTGAGCCCAGGAATCGCGATGATGGTAACTTAAACTAAAAGTGGGCGATTTCAAGTTTTGTTTAACTTCTATTTAAAACCTAAAATCTATCTATTAGAAAAGGTTCTTTAATTTTCTTTTTTCTTTTTTGAACCTCAAACTTATTCTGCCTACTAAGGTCGGTTTCATTAGTTCTCTTAATTAAATGATTACAGTGAATCATCATTTTTAGTGACCATTATTTATTACAATTTATATATCATAATTCATATTTAAACACATATAAATTATGAAATATTAATAAAATGAAAATCTCCATCATAAAATATCTTCAAAAATATAAGGTCGGATTAATAATTTCTTATTACATACTGAATATCGCATAATCGTGCGCAGACATTAAAACAACTAAAACAAATAAAATGACTTGTTTCAGTTTCTAGATAATTCTCGGTTCAATCAAAAACCTGAAATCGAGGTATCATAAAATCTGAAATTGAATCCATTTTTCACCATCATGATAATATGTCTCATGGGAACTAGAGATTGGAATCAGACGTAGCCATCGGGGGTCTCAAACTATCGTTTTCAAATGAGGTTTGGCTTGCCGGTGGGCCCCGACGTCCATCACCACCACCACCACCACCTTTGTCTGTACTTTTAAAATCGAGCATATCTCACGGAAGGCGAAGGAGGGGATGTGGGTAAGTGTCCACGTTCGCTTGCATCACCCAGGATAGAGAACAAAATCATGGGGAATTGGGAATCATTCTAATCAGCCATCTCCCACTTTTACATTTTCCTAAGCAAAATCTATTCTATAAACTTTAGTCATCTGTCGAATCATGCCCCCTCCGAGACCAGATCTAACGGGTGCGGTGTGATGCAGATGGCGTTTTCCAGGTCAAAACCCGAGTGCATAAATTTTTTATAATCTTTTAGATGATATTCATGTCACGCTTGAGCATTTCTCAGCGATTGTCTTCGTTGATTTTTTTTTTTTGCCGGATTTAATAGCGGACGGCCAGACTTCAATTAAAAAACAAAAAATTTAGTTAGTGAAACATATCTTTGAATAATTTCATAGGATAGAATACATAATATTTATAAGATAACATTACCAAGTCACAGGAAGTAGCCTCTCAAACAGGGTCGCCCCACTTGCCAGGCGATCCAAAGTGGACTAACAAAACTGCATTTCTTGTTTTATGTGCTGATATCCCACACACCTGACCCCCTTCCCCAAACTTCCTCTCAATATTTTTCTTTTCGAGAGAGAGAATACACAAGATGATATTGCGAGGTCCCCGCCCTAAGACGAATTTCCTACTTATTTTCTTCTCCTTTGAGTCTTTTAAGAAATTGTTAAGGTCTAAAAACTTAATATTTAGTTAGTGGAACCTTTCTTTAAATGATTTTATAGCACAGAATAAATAGTGGAATAAATCTCTAGTTACGTGCAGAATATTGCGTGGGGTCCACATAATCTATAAGAGCAATTATTTCCCAATTTCTAAATGTTTCTACAAACAGAATAATGCGAAATGATTGGCGTTGCTTTGCTTGTGGGGGAGGATTGATATAGCCCCAAAAAAAGGGTGAAAATGATATCACACATAATAGCAATTTCCCGAGAAAAAAAAGCGCTCAGCCAACCTTGGATTGAATGCTTTTCATTAATCATAGACTGGCAAGTCAAGAGGATTGATATAGCCCTAAAAAAAGGGTGAAAATGAAATCACACATTATAGCAATTTCCCGAGAAAAAGCGCTCGGCCAACCTTGGATCGAATGCTTTTCATTAATCATAGACTCGCATGTCAAGAGGATCGAGATCTCTTCTTCAATCATCAAAACAAAACACGCATTGGCAAAGCAATTGTTTACGATTTTACTAGCTGTCAAATCCGACCAACGGTTATAGCAGTGTCAACCCTAAATACACTCATAAAAAATACATTTCTTCGATCCAACCCGATTAAGGTAAACACAATCCTTAATCTACCTGAACTGCAAGTCTATGATTAATGAAGAGCATACGGTCTGAAGTTAGCTGAATTGTAGTCGTATAAAGAACATTGTATAGACCTGTACATATCCTTAAAAGTCTTAATTGAGAGCAGAAGCTCACTTTGAAAGTCTCTCGGGCATCGTCACCTCTTCGAGGGAGAAAAGTTTACGGAGGAGAAATAGGGGGGACTAGGATCGGTGAAGGCTTGATGGTAAATGAGGAATCTATGGAGCTCGCCCTAAATGGAGGGACAAGCCGCCGTAAAACATAGATCAAGACTAAGTTATTTAGGGTCAAAACTGCTATAGCTGTTGGTTTAACAGCTAGTAAAACCGTAAACAATTGCTTCACCAAATGCGCATTTTGTTTCATTGACCAAAGATGTGATCAGGAAATCAAGAATACACCTTACGCTCTCACGATCAATTATCCCACTTGATCCGACGATACACTCGGTAAATATTTAGCCTGCAAAGCTTATTTTACGGAGACATGTCTGCCATTTTACCCTTCTCAGATTAGTACACCTAAAGAAGAACGCTTCTTCTTTTTCGCCACTTGAGACTCAAACATGGGAGCCCATTCTTTCTATGGTACTCGCTTGGCTATACGATAAATTTTTTTTTTATTCCTGATTTAAGATTTGTAGTTGTTTTCCATTAGGGCTACGATTTGAAATGTCGTAGTCCGTGTAATCAGTAATGCACCTTCCAAAATCAGGGCACCTAAAAAATGGTTGAGACTAGGGATAGGAGTTCCTGAACCGAAAATTAAATTAAATCGAACTAAATCAAACTTCGATTTCAGTTCAGTTCTTATTAAAACTTAATATTTTTTTACTAGTTCGGTTTTTATCGTTTAATCGAATCAAACCGAATCACGAACCGATAAAATAAAAAAAATTGGTTTTATTCGGAGGCCTTCCCGCACTAACACCCCCCCCCCCCCCCCGGCACCGGCGTCTGGACCAAAGCCAAAACCCTAGCCTTGCGGCGCCTCCGGAGGGCCTCCCAGCGGCCGCCGCCGCGCCGAGCTTGGAAGCCTCTCCCTGTCCGTTCTCTTACCTGCAGCTCTGGAGCCGGAGGCTCCGGAGACCCCGTCTCGCGCCCTCCCCGGAGGCGAGGATCGACGAAGGACCCGCGGGGAGCGGTTCTAGGGGAAGCTGCGACGCTTCGTGCTTGGCGAGGACGGCGTCGTCGAGCGGTGGAGTGGAGGGAGAAGGAGGGTGTGTCGATCGGGGTGACAGGGGAAACGGGGGGAGCGCCGGCGATGCAGCTGTGACGCGTCTTATGGAGAGAACGATTTGGAGATCGAAGACAGAGACAGGTGAATAAATTTCGAATTTTGATGCTTAATTCTCCTTTCAAATTGCAAACTTGCGAAGATGCTCTGACTCACTACAGCACCCGGCAGTAGACTAAAATCCCTGGGGGAAGGCAAAGGGTTGGTGTTGATCATTTTACCGAAGCAACACAGGGCATCACCGACACTCGCAAACCCACCACCAGCTCTGCGATTTCTCCTCACGTAACTCAAGACCTGGTTCGGGTCGTCTAAATTAGGGTTAGGGGTCGAAGAAAACCTCCGACGACGGCAAACCGAGAAAGGATGAGAGAGAAAGAGAATGGAAAGGGATGAGGACTTGCAGGAGATCGCAGCTGGACCCCGAAGAAGAAGGAAGAAGGAATGAGCAGGACAGAGACTCGCGCGCTTCATCAGCTTGATGCTATGAATGTGAAAACTGCAGAGCTTTTTGCTTTAGGGTCTCTCTCTCCCCCTACCAAGGCAGACTGTAATGGCACTCTTGACAGGTCTTCGAGATTTTAGTCAGAGTCGAATTCGGAAGTCATACTCCAAAAGCTGAAAAACTGAAAACCGAACCGAATCGAACCGAAAATTTTGGTCCAGTTGGGTTCAGTTTAATTCAAAAGATTCTTCTAACAATTCGGTTCAATTCAGTTTTTGAAAAAAATCGAACCGAACCGAACAGTTGACACTCCTAATTAAGACCACTCCCTGAAAGCCGTTATAATTTGTAAGAGTGTGATGTGCACCTCCTCATGAACACTAATTGAGCGACCATGGCTGCAAGCTCGAGACTCTAGTGGGTATGGCTGCCAGCTTTGAGGCGAGCTCATACCAACCGACCTTGACATGGTCATCGCAAGCTTAGAGCTAGAGCTCAACTCTCGTCTATAGCAGATGCAATGGACCCCCTCTCTCTCCCACACACAATTCTCCTTTTATTTTACTCAACGCGACACCTATTTTGCACAATAATAATGTTACGACAATTTTAGCACGCATATCAACATCCATGTTAGCAATTCAAATATCTGTGCCAGGGCCACTCTCGCCACAAGTGGGCATTTTCTCAGGATGCATCCTCCACTATGTGACTAAATCCAAAAACCAGTTGGGCATGAACATTGACAATAACCTGCACTTCCCTCTCTCCAGGTGCTCATGCTAGTCATGGAGAGTTCACCCACTCTCCATGGATTCACATGAAATCATGTGTCCGGAAGAACAACGGCTACGACTCCGGAAGCGGAGGCGCAAACACAGAGAAAGCCATGCGTTGATGGAGTTCGGCATGATTCCTGCCTACCGCACAAGCCCATCCTTTAAATTCTAGCGCCGTTGAGAGAGAGCAGAAAGTTGAGTCGAAAGCATTGATTCCCAACTTGCTCAAGTTTTTCCTAGGAAGATGATCACTCTCTTTCCACAGGTAAAAATAGAGCGCAAGAGGATTGCAACGTCCCTATGGTTGTTACCGTCTGATGTGCATCATGAATTGAGTTCCTAATCTATCTAGAAGCATCATAAAAGAAAAAGAAAAAACAAGGAACTGTTAGCTACTGCAGTAACCGCTTTCGAATTAGAGTAGCAACTTCAATGTGAATCCCTTAACCGCACTAATTCTTCATCGAAAAGACGAGATCGATTTACCAAAAAACAATCTTCAACAACAGTGAAACACGGAGGAGGAGGAAGCCACGGCGGAATGCGGAATGTTCAATAATGTTACAACAGCTTATGACCAAAATGCATGTAGTACGCAACGTCGCACCAAGGCATCGGTATCGGCCGAAATTGGTCGGTGAGGCATGTTCTTTCTGCTCCAAAGGCTACATGTCCATGTTCTACTTGTAACGAGCTATTCCATTAGATTCTGATTTCCTATTCTCAACTAGACAACTTCCCATCAACATGTCTTCATACTCCGGCCACAGTGTTGTAGGTACCGTGCACAGCAAAGAGTAGCCCGCGTATCGAAATGCAAAAATCCAGAGCCGTTTGCCAGAGTCTCAGGGAAGGACCCAACAGTGACAATTGAAACGAGGCCGGCAAAACAAACGAGAGAAGCGCGCAAACGGTTCTCCCCACGAGGGAGGCGAAGACTCCGAATGCTGGTACGCAAGACGCTAAAGCACCCACTCCTAACACCACTTCAGACGGAGGGCATAAACCACACACTTTCCCATCTTTCTTTTTGAGCAACTGAGCTCATCGCCGAGCAGTTTCTGAAACCATTCTGTGCTTTTCATCTTATCTTCAAGAGTTAGAAAGAGAGAGAGAGAGAGAGAGAGAGAGAGAGAGTAGGGTTTTAGAGAGGGAATGAAGAAGAAGAAGACGATGGTGCTGACGAAGAAGAAGAAGAAGCAGCAACCCGCGGCAACCCGCAGCAACCCAGCAGAAGAAGTTGGTGTACACTGTACAGTAACACTAGTCTTGTCCGATTTTTTGGACAGGACACTTTTTTTTTTTTTTTTTTCTGGACAGGGCACATTTATTCATATGAGTGAGGGTAGCATTCTTTTGTCTAATAAAATTATGGATTAATACCACAAAAAATTCTAAATTAGTATACTCAACTAATTTTTTAACTATCGAAAATCTCAAATTAATACATTTATGATAAATTCATCACCTTTTAATTTTCATTAAATTTTACAATCAATTATACGTGGCAATTAATAGATGCATCAGTTTATCATATGAGTATGACATGATTTTTAAGTTAACAAATGGTAATTTATCACAAATATATTGATTTGAGGATTTTTATAGTAAAAAAAAATTAGTTTAGAGTAAAATTATCATAAGTGTATCAGTTTCAAATTTTTCGTGATATATCCAAATTTGATTTTGATATAAAGAGAATAGCTGCATACGTTCTTATTTTCTTGTTAATACTTTTCCCCTTAAATTCAGGCAGAATAATTACAATTTCCACTTACACCATCTAGCCAAGTAGGATGAGATTATATTCCCGTTCACGATGTCACGAGCTCAAACTTGTTTGTGGCAAAGGCACACAACCCTGCATCGCTCAATGGGTTATATGGATTTTAATGGTTTAACAACATTACAATGATGGGATAGAATACTCCTTGGTGAACCAAGGAATCGCTATGATCATGCCTCAAACTAAGAATGAATAGTTTCAAATTTCATCAGGAACCTTTGAAGTCTACCCATTAATGGTTCTTTGATTTTTTAGAACCTCGAATCTACCATGCATACTCAAGAACGTAGAACCTACGTTGTCACGGGTCTAGGGTTATTTTCACAATTACAGCAAATTATTATCTTTAATGACTATCATTTATTACAATTTACTAATTATAACTCATATTTAGACATACATAATTATGAAATATTAAAAAACTAAAAGTCTCCATCATAAATATCGTCTTAAATGAAAGTTTGGACTAATAATTTCATCTTACATATCGATAGAATATCTCAGTATCTCACAAAAATATTAAAACGGCTAAAACACATAAAAAAAAAAGCTTATTATAAATTCCAGATGAGTCTTGATTTTATTCAGAACATGAAACCGATATATCTTAAAACCTGAATTCGAATCCGTTCCACGAACCTGATTCTCTCAGGATTTTCGTTTTATGCCGAAATTATGCTTACCCCTGCCTTCAATGGTTGCTGGCCATCACGATAAGTCTCGTGGGACTTTAGATTGGAATCAGACGTAGCTATCGGGAGTCTCAAAACTATCGTCTTCAAATGGGCTTTGGCTAGCAGCTGGGCCCCGACCTCCATCACCACCACCACCACCTTGTCTGCACTTTACAATCGAGCATATCTTACGAAGGAAAAGCGGGGGGAAGTTGGTAGTGTCCACATTCGCTTTCGCCACCAAGGATAGAGAACAAAATCATGGGAATCATTCTAATCTGCTATCTCCACTTTCAAATTTTCCTAATCAAAATCTATTCTATAAACTTTAGTCATCTGTCTAATCATGCCCCCTACGAGACCGGATCAAACGGGTGTGATTTAATGCCGACGGCAATTTTTCAGGTCAAAACCCGAGTACATAAATTTTGTAACTTTTTTAAATGGTATTTATGTCACGCACTCAACGGTTGCCTTCATTGAATTTTTTTGCCAGATTTAATATCAGACGGCTAGACTTCAATTAAAAAGCAAAAATTTAGATAGTAAAACGTTTCTTTCAGTGATTTTATAGGACATAATAGATAATGGTTACAGGATAACCTCATCAAATTGCAAAGAGTACCTCCCGAGTCAAGGCCGCCCCGCTTGCTTATAACCTAAGTGGGCTACTAGGATTGCGTTCCTTGTTTTACATGTTAGTATTCCGCACGTCTAAACCCCTCCCCGCAAACTTTCTCTCAATATTTTCTTTCTCGAGAGAGAATACAAAATATGACATTGCGAGGTCCTCCACCTTAGTGTAGATCTCCTACCTATTTCTTCTCTTTCGAGTCTTTGAAGGACCTATGAAGGTCCAAAGACATAATATTTAGTTAGTGGAATGTTTATGATTTTATAGAAATAAATAATGGAATAAATCTCTAGTTACGTGGAGAATATTGTGTGGGGTCCACATATCTATAAAAGCAATTATTTCTCAATTTCTGAATGTTTCTACAAACGGAATAATGTGAAATGATTGGTGGTGCTTTGTTTGTGGGGGAGCATCGATATAGCCCTTGGAAAAGGGTGAAAACGAAATCTTAGATAAAAGCAATTTCCCAAGGAAAGAGCCCTCCATGTTCTTTTGTATGACTACAATTCCAGCCTCCTTCAGATTGAATGCTCTTCATTAATCATAGACTCGCCAAATGAGTGGATTAAGATCGCATATTTAGTTGATGAAATGCAACTCAAATTGACAAAGTAATTGTTTACAATTTTGCTAGCTGTTAAATCTGATCGATGGCTGCAACAATTCCAACCTTAAATATATTTATAAAAATGACATGTCTTCGATCCAACCCAATTGTAGTCATATAAACACAACTTTTGATCCACCTGATTGGCGAGTCTGATTAATGAAGAGCATTCGATCCCAAGTGTAGTCATATAAAAAACATCATGTGGACCTAGGCACACTCTTAAAATGCTTAATTAAAAAACAAGGGTTGGTGAGGGCCCGATGGAAAATAAGGAATCTAATTGTGGAGCCCAACCTTGATGGAGGGACAGGCCACAATAAAAATCAGATTGGTACTAGGTTCTTTAGGATTGGAATTGCTATAGCTGTTGGTCGGATTTAACAGTTAGCAAAATCATAAACATTTGCTATGCCAGTGCGTGTTTTGTTTTGTCGACCAAAGATGTGATTAGAAAATCGGGAAAACACTTTACGCTTTCGTGATCAATTATCCCACTTGATCCGACCATACACTCGATAAATTGCTAGCCTGCATAGGTTAATTTATGGAGACGCGGATCGGTCATGGTTGCTATGTTAACCTTCTCGGATTAGTACACCTGAAGAAGAACGCTTCTTCTTTTTTGGCCAAATGAGACTCGAACATGGAGCCTATTCTTTCTACAGTACTCGCTTGGTTATATAAGGATTTTTTTTCCCCGATTTAAGATGAATATCTCTTCCCTTCATGGGAACTGTTTGAATAACATGGCCGAGTTGGTGTCGGCCCATTTTGGAAGGATCCCATTCGATTCAAACTTTTTTTTTTTTTTTTGGTCAGTCCTATTCTATTCGATCCAAACTTGAACTGCTGTCTTGTAGTTGTCTACATAGGGGCTATGTTTTGAAACGCCGGAATCTACGTGATTAATAATGCACATTCTAAAATCAGGGCACCTCAAAAATGGCTGAAACGGCTTCGTAAAAACCGTTATAATGTGTAAAAGTATGATTTCTACCCCCTCATGAACACTAATCGAGGGACCATAGCTTTGTGGTGGGCTCATACCGACCAACCATGGCCACAAGCTCAAGTTATCATGGTGTTTGTAGGCTTGAAATTTAGGGTGCGTTTGGTAATATTTCTATTCCATAGAACAATTTTTGAACATAAATAGTTTTTTTTCTTTTTTTCTGTTCCGAGAACAATTTCTGAATATAAGAACGCGCTTGATAACTGCAAAAAATTTATACTCCAAGAATAGAAATGCGTTTGGTAAACTTGTATAATTTTGTTGTTTCTTTTAGTTTTTCAATATTTTTTATTATATTTTTCCTTTTTTTTTCCCTTCAAGTTCATCGGAGCCTCGCCAAGCCACCGTAAGGGCCAGCGAGCTCGACCTCACCCAAGGCTGGTGACCAGCAAAAGGAAGAAGAATAAGAAGAAGAAGAAGAAGAAAAAGAGAAGAAAAAAAAGAGGAGAGATAACCCGGGGGACGTCACGTTTAAGACCTCTAGCGACGTCTCTCGGATTCGAACTCCTCTCATTTCGTGAGAGGGAGGGAGCTTGAGCTAGTGACGCCATCGCAAGGGGTGGTAGAAATAATTTCCTTTTACTTATTGTTTCTGTTCCAAATCTGTTCCTGAAAATAAAAATAATTTTTTTTTTTGTTTTCGCGAACAAAAGTTTTACCAAATGTGTTTTTGTTCTTTTTTTTTTCTCCGGAACAAAAGAACAAAAATTTTTGTTCTGAAGAATAGAAATAAAAATAAACAAATAGGCCTTTAATGGCCATGGTCACTGCAAGCTTAGAGCTTGAGCTTAGCTCACATCTATGGTAGTTGTGATGGACCCTCTCTCTCCCACACACACAATTTTCCCTTTTATTTCGTTCGATGCGATACTTATTTTGTGCCATTATAATGTTGCGAGAATTTTAACACGACCATGTATTCGAACATCCAATGTTAGCATTTCAAATATCTATGTCAGCAAAAATCAATTAGCAATAAAAGCAAAAAAATGGACAGACCAACGGTGACATTTTTTAAAAAGTATAGCGAACCCCTTTGTGAAAAAATAAAATAAAATAGAGGGACAATTTTGATTTTCACATAAAAGTAAAGGAATCAAGGGTGACAATATTCCTTCACAGAAAAAGAACAAGGAGAAAACAACAATGGATCTTTTAGATTTCCGAAGACGGTTGTCATGTATTGAATTGCGCGGAGATTACTATTTATCTCGTAGGAAAGAATCGGCGCCTTCTCCATTTTGTCTTTGTTCTGACAGGGGCATCTGTGCCAGGGCCACTCTCGCCACAAGTGGGCATTTTCTCGGGATGCATCCTCCACTACGTGACTAAATCCAAAAACCAGTTGTGCATGAACATTCACAATGATCTGCACTTCCCTCTCTCCAGGTGCTCATGCTAGTCATGGAGAGTTCACCCACTCTCCATGGATTCACTTGAAATCATATGTCCGAAAGAACAACGGCCACGACTCGGGAAGCGAAGGCGCAAACACAGAGAAAGCCGTGTGCCGATGGAGCTTGGCATGATTCCTGCCTACCGCACAAGGCCATCCCTTAAATTCTAGTGCCGATGAGGAAGAGTATAGAACTGCGTCGAGAGCACTGATTCCCAACTTGCTCAAGTTTTTCCTAGGAAGATGGTCACTCTCTTTCCACAGGTAAAAATAGAGCGCGAGAGGATTACATACTACGTTCCTATTGCTGTTAATGTTACCATCCGATCTGCGGCATGAATTGAGTTCCTAATCTGTCTAGGAGCATCATAAAAGAAAAAGAAAAAACAAGAAACTGTTAGCTACTGCAGTAACCGCTTTCGAATTAGAGTAGCAACTTTAATGTGAATCCCTTAACCGCACTAATTCTTCATTGAAAAGACGAGATCAATTTACCAAAAAACAATCTACAACAGCAGTGAAACACGGAGGAGGAGGAAGCCACTGCGGAATGCGGAATGTTCAATAATGTTACAACAGCTTATGACCAAAATGCATGTAGTACACATTGTTGCACCAAGGCATCGGTATTGGCCGAAATTGGTCACTGAGGCATGTTCTTTCTGCTCCAAAAGTTACACGTCCATCTTCTACTTGTAACGAGCCATTCCATTAGATTCTGATTTCCAATTCTCAACTAGACAACTTCCCATCAACATGTCTTCATACTCCGGCCACGGTGTTGTAAGTACCATACACAGCAAAGAGTAGCCCGCATATCAAAATGCAAACATCCAGAGCCTTTTGCCAGAGTCTCAGGGAAGGACCCAACAGTAACAAATGAAACGAGGCTGGCAAAACAAACGAGAGAAGCGCGCAAACGGTGCTCCCCACAAGGGAGGCAAAGACTCCGAATCCTGGTACACAAGACGCCAAAGCACCCAATCCTAACACCACTGCAGAACGGAGGGCATAAACCACACACTTCCCCATCTTTCTTTCTGAGCCACTGAGCTCATCGCCAAGCAGTTTCTGAAAGCATTCTGTGCTTTTCACCTTATCTTCAAGAATCTCGTTAATCGGATGCAACATGATAGGAAATGTGAATGCCAGCCCCAAGCACAATCCAATCTGTTACCAATTTAGCATAAATTAGTAAAGTTTAATGGTTCAAGTTTGATAGGCAACACAAAAGATAACTAACAAACCAGTCAAATTAATTCTGCAGATAATGGACCTTAGTATGAAAAGCACTACTCAGAATCCTGATAAGCCAAATTAAATCCAAACTAGACTAAAGCGCAACTCGAATCCCCCTCTTTGCCTACTTCTCTTCTCTTAGCCTATCCTAATTTGCAAACCCACTATATTCACAAAGAGAACTCCACAATGGGACTACAGAGAAGATGAAGGTTGACTTTAATCTCTCTCTCTGTGACTTGCCATAAGGTGACATATTAATTGCATGTACCACACTGCTATATAAAATGGACAAATCTAGATTCTGGAATGGGTACGAGCAAGGATATGGCAGTACCTCCACCAATTATGCATTCATATAAAGCTTATTATCAAGATACCTTACCTGGACAGCAACTGTTGTCCAAGCTCGAGGAAGATTAAGCGTGACAATATCTGCCGTCTCATCACCATAAGCCATGTAGCCAAAGAATCCGAACATAACATAAACAAGTATTATGCCTGAAAAAGCCTGAGCCAGCACCTTTCGGAACGTCCTCCTCTCCTTCATTGATGCCTCCAATGCCAATGTCATTCCAAACCCCTCAAAACAGAACACAGCCATTCCTCCTGCAAAAGGCAGACCCCGAATATCTGGGGAGATAGCTTTCCTATCACCAAACGAAAATTGACCACCTAAAGCTTGCTGTATGTCTTCTTTCACCACAAAACCCATTGCTACGACATTGCATACGTCGGCAAAGATGCTAAAGGGGGCCAATGCTGATAGAGTGTTTATCCATGACAGAGCAATCTGGAGCGGCACTAACAGTAATATGAAAGATGTGAATGTGAGTCCATGGCCTTCAAATATGGAAGAAAGATTCTGTCCAATGAATACAAGGTACGCCACAGCTCCTCCACACTGAGAAATCGTAATGAGGAACTCAGTGAGGTAGCGACCAGCTTTTCCCATGCACTTACTACCCAAGTCCCCATAAGTTTTTACATCAGCTGACTCTTCTTGAGATGCCAGTTTGTCTCTGCATTGGACCTGTATAAATTAAGCCTCAGCTAACATTTCAAAAATTATCTTCTTGATCAAAACTAAAAATTACAGAAAACAACAAAGTAAGCCCGGCAATTATATGATCAAACCATACTAGAATACACTTAACAATATTACCAAGACAAAACTGATTACGGTGCTGTAGACTTGCAAGGCAACACCACTGAGGGTTAATATAATCGGTACAGCTCAAGGGGCATGAAGTCTCAAGTTCAACTCATACTCGATGCAACCTACTGGGCCAAATTACAAGGAATTCATTCTGCGCAGATTCCCAGTCCAACGTCGTGGCCTACCTCCACCAGACCAGGAGCTAGAGTAAATTTTGGTGGGTCCAATATGAACCCAACTACAAAGCAAGCTCTACAGACTAGATTTGAATGAGGGATCGAACCCAGTGGGAGGCTGGGAGCCACGCATCTAGCAGTTCAGGCACACTCGATCTCCGAACACCCACCCAAAGTTGCCACCTTTAACTGAATTATTCAGGAATAAAACACTGGATGAAACGAAGAGATTCGAATCATATATAACGTATAAAGAGGACCCTCAAAAGAAGAATAATTATACCTCCGCCTATGAGTTATCAGCACTATTGTCAGGTCATACACTCAAAGACGAAAGCAACTCCCGTCGCCATTTTCGAAATGACAGAGCTTTAACAAGACGTCCCATTTCCCCCAACCAAGAACAGACCATAAATTCAATACCCAGATAACAGAAAAACAAAAAGAATCAACTTTGACAGAGGAAGGACCGGAAATGAGAAAAACAAAACGCGGGCAACCACTCACAAGAATGAGCATGCAGTAGTAGGTAGCAACGCCGGTGACAACAACCCCAACTGCACCCGCAAGCCAACCGGCGACCTTGAAAGCGAAGGGCAAGCCCAGGACCCCGGTCCCGACGATGGAGACGATGATGTTCCCTATAGTCTGAATCGACGAAGCAGATCCAGTGGCCGACGACGAAGAAGAAGACGACGATTCGAGCAGCGGGCTCGACGACCCTTTCCTTCCCCCATCTCCCACCATATTCGATAGGGATTGCTCCAAGCCCTCGCTGCCTTCTTGGAGCAACCCACCCACCGAACCGGAAGAACCAGCGGCTTCTATCGAAATCGATCTGGACGAGTCGGGACGAAGACGGGTGACTAGGCCTTCTCTGCTATATGATATGGTATCTCGGTTTGGCGAAGACAGGTGAGTGACGGGACTCTAGCCGGCCACGTGGACGCTGGAGAAGAGAGGTGTTCGGTTTGGTTCCTTTTTGTGTCCACTTTGGCGGAGAGACAGGTGGGGTCGAGGTTGGCGGAGCTAGGCACCAGGAGACATGGATATGGAATCTGCCATCCGAATCAACCCGTGACGTATGATTGGGGACATTATTTACTATGTGGTTCGCTGGCATTTATGATGGCTAGATCGACAACATTAAAGATCCCGAAGACAAAAAAGAGAAAAACAAAGAAAGAAGAAACCAAATCGCGGTGTCGCTCGCCGTGTCGCTGGGTACGGCGGTGGGGCGGGCCCGGCTGAACAGAGTAACCCTCCGTTTCTACTCAAAAATAGTTTATTCTGACTTTACTTTCGGGACGAATTTCTAAGCATTCAAACGCGCATGATATTTGCACAGAATTTCTATTCTAAGCATTCATACGCGCATGATATTTGCACAGAATTTCTATTCTCGAAGTCAGAAAAGGCTAGAAATGTGTCTGATATAATTTTCAAATTTTCTGCGTTACATAATTTTTTTTTTTCTGTCGCAAGCTTCAATAATGACCAATGATTGGCCAGAGACGAGAGCCAACAACTCAGCAGCCTTGGGGGAGCCTCGCTCGCCCAGCCATCATTGAGGCTGATGGCTAGGTGAGGCTTGACCTCACTCAGCTACGACAAGGCTCTAGCAAGGTCATTGAGCCTGGACAATGGCTGGCTTATCGGACCTCATCTCTAGCCGATCATTGGCTCTCGCCAAGACTTGGCGATCGACTAGAGGTGGAAGGACAAAAAAAAAAAGAAAAAGAAAAGAAAATGACTTGCTTAGAAAAATTGTTCTTAGGAATAAAGAAATAACTTTTTTTTTACCTTTTGTTTCTATTACAAATCTATTATCTACTTGTTGATCTATTCCAGGGAATTGAAAAGTTAGTTAATATAACTAAACAAATTTCTGTTCTTTCTATATTTTGGGGAACAAAAGAATAGAAATAGGGAAGAATTTGGGTGTTATCAAATAGGCCCTAAACATTTCTGTTTACAATGAAAATGTTTTTTTGTTAATTCTTTGTAAGTGATATAAACGGTTATTTTCAACAAAATATAATCCGAATCATTAATTTTTCATGAAAACAAATGCACCTAGAGTTCTCAAATTTTATTAGCTGATTAGGATGGCCTGGATGTCGTAATGAAAATTAGGTACTTAAACTTAATTTACTACATTTTATTAGTGATTAAATAGACATTTTCTTAAAATAAGCGTAAATTTAATTAAGTGAAGTGCAAACAAGAAACTAAGATTCGTAAATACGGATAATTCAAGTTTTGACTCACATCGCTGGACTTTTAAAACCTCTACATGGCCGACCCATCTATCAAATATCTACGACCCCACATTTTTTGCTTGGTTGGACCCTATCTTTGGAAATATTTTGTTATAGCTTCATGATGGTGCAAAACGAAAACGTTGTATACAAAATGTTGCCAAACTTTTCTTAAGGTGTGTTCATTTTGCGGATAATAAATAATTTTAAAATTTTTTCTAAAGACAATCGCTCGTAACAGTTATAAAAATGAATTAACGAAAAATGTTATTCAAAAAATATTTAAATATAAATTTCCATTAATAATGAAAATATTTTTAATTAATTAATTAATTATTTTAAGTGATATAAGCGTTCATTTTAAGGAAAATGTTTTTGAATTTATTTATTTTCTGCAAAATGAAATTAGCCTTAACAAAAAAAAAAAACTCAAAGTGCCACGTGGCACTTCAATGTTGATTCGAGAGTAGGTATAATCTCAATGCTTATTGTAGTCAAATTGACGCAACCTAACAAGCCCCATAGGTTGCATACTGCTAGCTTACCCTAGTCACACCTTAGAGAAATGACATGACCAGAGGTTTTCTATACGAAAGAGAAGAATGAGCTTTTTATGTCCTAGGATTTTCTAAAGTATTCTAGAATAATCCTAGAGGTAGGCATTGTTGTAAATCTATAATATTCTATAGTATTCATATTATGAATTAGGATAGTTAGTAAATGAGGAGATGTGATTTCCACTGAGGAAAAATCTGTAGCGGTGGTAAGGCCTAAACTTGTATATGGGTTCTCATTCCGTCATTTATATATAATAGTTCTAGAATTTCTCTCTTTACCGTCCATGTAAGTGTGAGTGAGTAAGCTTGACTTGGGAACAAATTTTTAAGGCCGCACGGATAAGGTTGGCTTGGGAAGAAATTCTTAAGACCGCATGGATAAAAGAACGTTAAATTGATTGATCCGTGTGACCCATGACACAAGATTGTGACAATCTTCATTTGTTAAGGCCAAATTCAGCAGAGACTAAAATTTAATTATCACAGTAGAAAGAATATCCAGTTAGACAATCATGAACTAAAAATATACATCATTTTGCTCACATGTACTAAACATTAGCATTGGTCATGCACATAGGCTATTTCTGTAATCATCACAACGCATCCTTATAAAGCAGCCATAATCTAGTTTGGTCTCTTACATGGTGACTGAACAATTTTTTATATGATGGGCCAAGTTAGGCTGTCTGCCCATGTTGGGCCAAACCCAGTCCATAAGAGAAAGGTCCATGAGAGGAAGATGGTAGTTATTTTTTAAGTGAAAGTAACTGCAATATATAAATAAAAAATGAGGAATATTGAAAATTTGTATAATATAATACGTTTTTTTTTCTCTTTTTGAGATAATAGTATACTCCATCTTGAAGAATAGAATTTCAGGGCTTCGATCAATTTCTTTGAGATTGCAATAAGTATTTAATCTATGGCAAATAAGGTATGTTCTTCTTCACGATATACCTTTCAATCAGTGTCACAAGTTTTCTGAGCCAGTTTTTGCATCGTTTTTTTTTTTTTTTGGGTATTTGATCGTTCGAGTATTTAAATGGATGAGTCATATTTTGAAACTCAATTATAGTCCTCCTCAGCTTATAGAACATTAACTTTTGTCAAATGATTATAGTGTACGAATATGGTCCACTTCATCTATAATCGATGTAGCATGATAAGACATTCTTAAATATCAAATATCTCCTATTTATTTAAATTTAAATAAACTTTATCTTTTGATAAAAGTACAAAATTTGATCAAATTAGTTAAAAGATTTAAAACCCAATTTAATTCTATACATAATGAGTGATCCAACAATTTTTTGAGAGACATGGGATTAGCTTGAGTTTCTTTTCATCTATTTTCTTTTCTTTTCTTTTGCTGACTACTTGTTAAATTATATCTAGAGTTTAAATATGTGTGATGAATTTCCAAAATCAACTTTCTTATTTGAATTGGAGTTTATCTTGAAGGGAATATTAATGTGATCAGAGTTGTTTTTTAAATCTATGGAAAGTCTTCGTTTGTTGGTCAAGAAAATCCAAATCTTTAATCCGAGATATGACCTCGTGAGAGTGAAACTCTTCAATGACGTGCAGTACGAATAACATAGATGGAGATGGCAAGATATGGTGACTAGATTCTACATTGAAAAAGAAACGATAAAAGAAAAAAAGAGTGAATTTATTATACCGACCATAAAAAAGAAGAAGAATTTATTACTTTATATTTCAATTGAAAGATTAAGGATAGATTTGTCCTTGTGTAAATGAAGTGGATTTATAGTCCTTTAGCAAGTGAAAATGGCACCAGTCAAAATGATTTTTTCAAGAATTCTTTTAAATATGATTGTATTTTATGAATGACATGAAAGTAGTCTTTTGATATCTGTTACAAGAAAATTATCAAAAATGCATTGGAGAAAACATCTATAATACAATCTTATGTCTAAAATTCGAGTGTCGGGCATTGGGGGCTTGGGTGCATGAGATCAAGCCTGACTATTAGTGATGGGAGCTTAGTTGTCGAGATCATGAGACTAGCCTCAGTGGACCCAATCCTGGCCTTGGGTGACCCGATCTCGATTGCTAGGAAGCACTAGGTCCCCACTAGGCCTAACCTAGTTGAACTTGGGGTTCACGAATGAAAGAAAGAAAGAAAGAATTAACTCAGAGTTCACAAATGATTGGGATGTCGAGAAATTTCTAACTCAAGAATCAGAAGCTATCTGTTCAAGTACTACCAATTTCATAAAAAACTATGTTAATTTGGGCCATCTACATACACTCTTCACTTGGTTTGACCGACTTGTTGAAATTGCAAGGTGTTTTTTGAGTCTATAAGTAGCAACATGTCTATACAAACGTTTTCTAATATTGGAGATAATAATCCACAAAGCGTCAAGACTCAAATGGAGAAAGTTATCTGAGGCTTCTTTGCTAGGAAGGGCGGCTCAAACTACAAACCAAAGGGAGGTCGAGGTGTTGTGTAATTCAATGCGCTTGAGTGTTCTCTCCAATTAGATTTTGATATCTGGATCGTAAAAACGGTCAAGCCAAGATGCGGATGTTGTTCATGTGGAGTGTTGCTATGAGAGTGTATAATTTTTTCCAAAATTCTCATACTCTAAAGACAAGCTCTAATTCCATAGCAAAATAGAGCTAAGAGAAGAAAGGAAAACAAAGAAAAGATAGAAATATGAGCAACAGAATAAGGACAGAGAGTGAATGTATTATCAATGGCTCTGCATACCTGAGCATTTGAAAGGAAAATAATCTATTCTTGTTGGAATCTCTTCTTTCTAGTAAAGGAAGCAATCTTGATACAGCAATTCGACTTTTCCTTTGAGCCCGATCATTCATAGACCCACGGTATACATTGAAAGGGTTAGTGGATTACGAAAATATTAGTATGATGAAAGAAAATCGGATTCAAAAAATTGAACATGTCATCGCATTTCACTATGTAAGCAAGAAATTGGGTACGAAGATCGACCATTCCATCAAATTTCCCTAATTTAGCAGCCCAAGTTTCAATTCTCTAGAGGATTGCTGTAGCTAATAGCTGTAACTTTACAATTGACCATTCAACGTGAAGGGAGTCCATTTGGACCTCTCTCATTGGCCGTTGCTAACCCCAAACTCTCTCTCTCCCTCTCTCTCTCTCTCTCTCTCTCTCTCTCTCCACCCCCCTCCCCGCATTGGCATAGGAGGACGAAATGTGCCGAGTTGTCGAAATGTGCTCAACCTGTTTTTTGACCAGATTACTCGAAGAGCTCGGCTCCTGCCCATCCTCCTTCACCGGTTCTGACCTTCGACATAAACACGGAACTCCCTCCTTCCTGCTCGACATCATGGCTTAAGGTCCTGAAGCGACTAGGTCTCACTCAAAATCTGTTCATTGGCCGCGACTCCAATCCTTAATGGCAATTGAAGCTTCTGTTGTTGTTCCAGTTCCAGCTGCTAGTCGCGGCTTCGGTTCAGTCCATCAACAACGGAACACTCTTACCCTGTCGTACTCTTTTTCTTTTTCTTTCTTTTTCTTTTTTGGGTGAAGGGGAAGAGCTGGCATAGCATGTTTTAGATTAGGATCCAGTCAACTTCTTCCGAGTCTATGTTAGCAGTTAAGACATATCCCTGAGATGGTTGATGATCAGTTTTGTTTTGCAGACTAGGCACGAAACTGGTTCGATAAAATGGGTTTGAGGTTTCGCTGTGCAGTGCTCTTTACTGTTTTTCAACCTGAAGACGTGTTTCCATACGATTTACACGACATAAGTTGATGTACTTAGCTGTTAAACCCATACTGAGAATACCAAGAGTTTTGCTGACTTCATGTCCTCTTTGTTTCATGCATGGTGTCTTCAAGGATGGCCGGGTTATTGATGAGGAACTGAACATGAGTCATATTGAGGAATCTTTGGCCAATGAAGGTGCGGTGGCTGTTGATATGGTGGTGGCGGTGAAGGTCCGATGGAGGGGGTCATGCATCCTCTGGAAGGGAATATTTATGGAAGAGAGGAGAATTCGCTCTAGAGTTCTCCCCGCTCATTGTGCTCATCGACTTGTGGCCAGCGGCAGCTCTTCCTCAGCACTGCCAATAGTAAACTAACACCGAATGGGTTAGCGTCCTCTCCTCAATTCATGCTCGCCATATGCTCGAGGAAATGCCTGAATTAAATCCGTTCGAGTTAGTCTGGAATTTATTTTTTTCCCGAGGTTATATGAAGGTGTTTTGTATGGTATAATGTTTCCATTATGTGTTCATTTTTGGTTAGGTTTCATTCTTAACAAGCCCATATCTCCCCAAGTTTTTTGGTTGCCTTTTGTTGCCTTTTGCCTCGTTCTTGTCGGTATGTCTCTGTGAATGTTTTCTGGATATTGCAATGTGACTGCGAGCATAAGTCTTGGGCGGATGGTGGTGGTCCAATGAGGTGGCAGCGGCACCGGTGCAGTGACTGGGGATAGCCAGAGACGAGTTGCTACAGAGCTACTCATCGCCGTTCTTCTTTGGCCGTCCCGATGTGGGCGACGATGGACGGCTGGCTTGGAGGAGACGACACCCTGAGGTATAGTGACCAAAAGAGTTGGCTAAATTGGCCAAGTTAGGTTGGGTGGAGGAGGGTCTGGGGCAGATGGTCGTGACGATAATGAAAAGCAATCGAATCATTACAAATGCTCATTTCGGGACACTACTGCTGCAGCAGTCACGGTTCTCCCTTTTTGATCTCGTGGATTTGGTTTCCCTGTTTTGAGTTTTCTTTCCTTTCGTTATCCTAGGTACTCATTAAAATATTTAGTTGCATTTCTTGATTTCTTCTGTCTAGTCTTTATTAAACTTTTCCCTTTATTTTTGCATCCACTCTAGGAGAAGCTTTGCGAAGCAAATACGCGATTGAGATCAGGGCTTGCAACTGATATTGTATCTCTTTTATTCGAGAAAAGGATTGCAACTAAAATGGATGACTATTGGACTGGGATGCGAATTGCAAACATGCCTTTAGTCATGGCAGCTGTTGCAGCAGCATCTGGAGCAAACTTGAAGTTGATCGAACCCTTCAATTTGGAGTTGCTCAGTACTAGCGTAGTCAGTGCAATGGTGAAGCACAGTCATGCAGAGGGGAAATCATCGACATGAGAATTTTATGTAACAGTACCGGTGGTTTTTTTTTTTTTTTGTCAGTCTTACTCTATTTTTATACTACACTCACTCTCAGACTTTTACCCTGTCTCTTGCAGGGCGTGGGAGTCAAAACCCACTCCTGAAACTTACGCGTCCCCACCCCATCCCCCTGAGAAGGTAGAGATTTGAACCCCTTACCTCCTCCTTCCATGTTGGAAGGGTGGTCACTAGGGCGAATCCAGTGGTAGTACTGGTGGTTTCAAATAGGCAATATTGCTCAAGGTTTTAGATTGGGCATTTATTATCAGAAGTTGGAGTTAGAATATTTACTCAATAGATGCTGGTCAAGAATGATTCATTTGACAAGGTAATGTTGACACCCGAATTTTTATTAATGTTTTAAAACGTCAATTTATTTTGCAAAAGTATAATTTTTTTTAAAAAAAGGTAAAAAACAATATATATATATATATAAAGAATTATATAAAATGATGATTCAGCCCTCTAAGCCCGTTCGCCCCTCCTATCTTCGTTTCTTTCTTTTTTAGGCCCATGTTCATTACTTTTGTTTTGAATCACTTCTTCCCTTTGTTTGTACGAACCAGCATGTGTGAGGAAAAAACCGCCACAAGAGTGACGCGAGAAAAGCTGGGGCAGAGGGAGGGCTGGCTGGCGTTAGTGATAAGGACGCGTAACGGAAAAGATTCGCGAAGGGGGAGTAGACGAGTTTTTTGCGGAGGGGCTGGTTTTGATATAGATATACTCCTTATTTTTATCTTGATTTTTGCGTAACCTACTTCTGCTAATAATATTTAAGAGAAGAGAATCAGTAATTTCAGAGACGAGAAGAAGAAGTAATGAGATAGCTTTAATTGTTTCATTTTTGTCTACAGGATCTTCACTCAAAATCAAGCATAGACGGTTTTTCTCAACTTTTGTGCTTTCTCTGCCGGTGTCCTGCCTATATCTCAACTGCGGATGCCATGGAGACCGGTGTTTTATCTGGATTCAATTGGTCTTTGCTGCGCCTCAACTTGTATCTCTTGTTTTAGCTGGATTTGTTGATGCAAAACGTGGTCTTTTTTGCATCTGAAGCAGGGTACAGTGGAGTTGCTGCCAGACGTAATCCTCACCTGGCCGTGGGGAAACTAGGAGTGCAGCCTGAAAGTGATCTTGTTGAACAGATTGTTGCTCGCGGACTGGCTCCGTTTCTTTCTTGACCGCTTTGAGGTAAGGATGGTTAACTAGGTTTTTGTGGAAAATATTGATGATGATGGCAGCACTTTAAATTGTTAAGAGAGGTCAGAGTTAAATGCATGGTGATACTCATTGTACTTGTATTACATATACTCAAGATGCAAAATTTAAAAAAAAAAAAAATGTACTGGAATACTTGATTAGGTTTGCAACTTACATAAGTCATGCATCGGCAGGCTCGAACTTGGCTAATATAGGACGAGTCATTGATGGGTTATGACTTTGTTGCCTCTGAGTTTTCTGGCTCATCTTTAATGGACATGAGAGGGCTGGCTACATGGGTCCACTTTTGGTATTCGAGTCTAATTAGGACATAATTGTTTGATGATTGTGTTAGGCAGTTCCTCATGTTTTTGACATAAGCACGACTAGCATGAACTTGACACACTTATTCGCATTGTTTTATTGTATCGCTTTAGAAATTGCCATTCCTAACTCTATTCAGAAACCCAACTGTGGACATGGGTTCTGACAGTTGAAACATTGTCCTTATTATGGTCTTTTAGAACCTCCAGAAACTTACAACTTCTCATTAAGGGGTCCTTGTACGTTTACCCTCTTGATCATTGCCAATCAAAACATAGTTTGAAAAACCTACAAATCACGTGTATTATGTTTTCTACAGTGATGTCACTATTACAATGGATTTTGGTTCAGATGGATAAAGTTTCTGTAAAAGAGAAAGAATGATGATAGAGAGAACAAAGACCTATTGAAAAGAGAGGGAGCGGTAAAGTCATTCATAAGCAGTCTGTTTTTTTTTTTTTTTTGGCTTTCAGGAATGGGTAGGAGACTTAATACTCAGTCAATAATGGATTTTATATGTCTCACTTAACTCTATGACAACAGCGTAACATATATCAAGATCTTAAAGCTTGAAAGGGATTGTGCAAGTGTGAAACCGTGATGCTCAAAAGTTCATTCTTCCACCTAAATTCTAGCCCTAGTTAGTAAAGTAAAGTGGGATTTCTATATTTCTTGCTTCTCCCTTTTGTTTGCTCTGGAATTTGAAGAAGAGAAAGGAGGCATTCGTCAGCTTGACAAGGCCAAGGGAATACTGTATGTTAGAGAGGATGGTGAACTTCGGACTTTAGGAGCTCATTCGAATCTACATATGTAAAATTAATTGCACAATGTCCATCTACTCCCGAATTGGCTAAATACTAGTGTAGTGGATGTTGTTCCCTGATGTCAAATTGAAGGAATATATCTTCGGTTGGCCTTTTCCAACTTTGGGGGTTCAACCACAGTTACTCTCTTTCTAGCCATTTCGTAGGTTTTCACCACGTATATTCTGGGTTCTGAGATAATATGATACTCCTCCCACTCCTCTATCCTTCCTCACTTTGCTGATCTTCCCCTCTAAGAGAGGGCCAGAGGTGACAGGTGCAGGATGAAGAAAACTAAGAAAATCATGTCTTGTATTTTCTCAGATCATTTATCTTTTTGAGTGGAAAACAGGGAAGTGCCCTCTTTTTTCCATCCCTGTAGCTTTTCAAAATTTGTATTGGCTACATGGTATAGCCAAAGAAGAAATTAATTCCATGTTGTATTAGTATTCTAGTTGATCTTGAATCAATATTTGATACATTCAATGATAAAAGTGTGTAACGAGGTACTGTAGGAGTCAAACTAGTAGATGGAAATTTGCACTGTCATCTCTCTGGACTTCTCTAGGAATAGATATTATGCTAAAATAAACAAGTTTTAGGAAAAAATAAATACACTAATTAAAAGATAAACAACAAATAGATCAATCCAAATAACAACAAATCACATTATGCATGGCACTGGTGAGTATCGGTATTAACTCCATTCACAGGAAGAACGTCAACTAGATTAAATGAAGACCATACAACATCATTTAAATTCTAATGGTAAGTACCAATCCTAGTTAACTATGTAAAAGCAAATATGAAAGATGACAAAAACTAATTCTCCCAACTCATGACAATTGTTACTTAAGGAAAAAAGAAAAAAAAGGAAAAAAAGCAGCATTAACTACACACGCATTAAGATGAAGCCTTGCTGTCTACCCTCTTCGAGCCTTTGTCATTTCAATACTCGTGCATGTCCCTATTTCAGTTGTGACAGTTGTGCTTGACATCGATGTGAAGATTTTCCCAAGGACCACCAAAGCTCCTTTAAGGTTTTGCTCCTTGTCTCCGGCATAACAAGGTAGACCCTTACACCCCTAAGATTGACATAGTCATGAATACGAAGGTGGCCCCACCGAGGGTGATCACCTCATATAGTGACATGAAAATTAATGTCAAGATCACTTATCGATTGATTCGCGGCAATCGCAGTTGTGTACCCTTGAGCACACAACCTCAATGTGAACACCTTGGAGCTATATATGAGGTCTATGCCGAATGCGTTGAATGCTATGTAAAACACAAATGAGGAAATACAAGTAGCTATTTTCCATGAAGACTTAGTGTTGCGGTCGATGCTAACAAGGCACGTATCAAGGACCTTGAGCGACAAACTCATCCCCCAAAGCTGATTAATAGCAAATTATGTCGCCCATCCACATCTAGGTGGAAGATGGGGATGGGAATTCGCAAGATTCTTGTCACTTGGACTATGATGGGCAAGAGCATAATCCAATTAGTGGAGGTCACGTCCGCCTTTTTGTAAATTCACGAGCTATACAACAGCATAGTCTCAACGCTATAAGCTTGTTGGATTATGTTGATCCTCAATGTGCAAAATGACATATGGAAAAATACCAAAGTTTGATTGCCGAGTTTCTGGCGCACGGACCTTTCATGGTTGTCAACAACCTTTATGATTTTGGCAAGGTGACAGTCAGCCTCCGCATCAGAGTTAAGAGTTTTGGGCTAGGACTTGCTTTGCATCATTCGTGCCACCTTGCATGACAAGCTATCGGGGGAATTCCGGCATGATGCGGACCCTGATGGTGAGTAGGACTGTCGAGAGTGTTCCCAGGCCAAGCATGAAAAGCTACCCACATTTGAGCACGAGCATTGGGATAGCATAATTGCATATGAGGCCAAGGAGGATGCCGAGGTTGATGGAGACCTGAACAACTGAAGGAAGTAACAAGAAGATGCTCATTAAACATGAAAAAGAGAAACT
Organism: Eucalyptus rudis; assembly: GCA_019915205.1. Taxonomy (NCBI): domain Eukaryota; kingdom Viridiplantae; phylum Streptophyta; class Magnoliopsida; order Myrtales; family Myrtaceae; genus Eucalyptus; species Eucalyptus rudis. Next base: position 354,340 of record JAHMTN010000177.1, on the reverse strand, counting down.
AATGACTAATAAATAAATGAATAAACATGATACAAAATTTGAAAAAAACTACCTCAAGAAACGAGATGAGCAAGTCACGAAATATGGTGGGAGAGATTTCTACAATATATATGGGGGCGATGGTGAGTGCCAACCCAACACTGACCTGGATAATAGCACGGCCCTCAAGAGTAAAGCATTTTGGGGGCCTAATTCCATGACGTCTATTCCCACTAAAAAAAGAAAGCTCCTATGAACTTGATCGCATTGCGGCGATCAATCCGGTCAGCGATGCTCCTTGCTGCCCTTAAAACTGATAACAAATTCATGATCCCTTCTGGAAGTCAATGTGCTCCTCAATTATTCTTTTATGTCTTTTTTTAAATATGTCAGGGCCTCACTTATCACCCTTATGACTATCAATTAAAAAATAAAAATATTATATATTATAACAAAGTTCCATGTCAATCGTAGCCATATAAATAAAATTGAAAAATTAGAATTGAAAAAAAATTATCCTATTTTTTAGTTGGATGACTAACCAAGACTAAATAATATGGAGGCGATACATGGCACATGAAATGGCATAACTATTTAGGGTAATTGAGGGATCAAAATTTTCAATGGACTCCTGTGGGTGGTGTTGATGACTGCGTTTGTCTGTCGGTACTTGCAAAGTCAAGTGGTGGCATATATAGTAACTAAAATTTTAACAAGATGATACTTACAAAAGATAACGTTTCTAAAAATTATACCTCCCAAATACTACCAAGAAGATGATGCTCAGACTCTACTAAGCGACGCTGGGTAGAGTCTCTTGAGCATCGTTTCCTAGAAGATGAAGACGGTGCCATCAAACTGGAGCCTCGTCTCTTAAGAGACAATGGCATCGACCTAGAGGTGGAGCCACGCGAAGAGGCCATTGAAGAATGTGGGCTTTAAACTTTCATTTTTGGTGTTTCATCTATTGATGGAAACATGGGACGTATAAAAGATTTTGACTTAAAATCTTTTGATAGACTGCTAATTCATAGAGAGATCTTTAGATATCTCTCCCTTAACAAACGTAGGCCAAGTCTTTGGTTGACTTAACAAACGGAACCGTGCAATTCTTTTGGATAACTATCTTTGAAAATTATAAAAACTATTGCAAAATGATTTTTCGATAAGATTAACTCCATCTTTTGAAAATTTGGTCATCTTGTTGGCCTATACAGTTTACCACATCATAATATATATATATATATATATATATATATATATATATTATCTACATATATCTATTAGCATTTGACCCCCTTTGTAACATATTAGCACAAATACCAAAACATAACACTTGGTAAGAGATATTTCGTTGTTGGATTTTTTTTACATTGGTGATATTACATGCAAAGCTAATGGTGATGGATTCGGTCCAATGGTCACAAGTCTATTTGAGTAATTTCTACAATAACGATAGTTTGTACAAGAATTTTCTGATGTTTAAATAGGCAGCCATTGTTGCAACAGCAGTTATAATGCTGATACTAGATACTAGCATTCTAGTTAGGTCCCGTTTGGCATATGAGATGAAGGGAAAATTTTGGGAATGTGATCATACACAAAGCCAGCCAACTCTTTTGGTGTAGGTTCCACCAATATCCTTGACAGATTTCGATTTTTACAAGTTGAGTGTTGATGATAAGGCCTGCAGTATGCAATCTGATATATGCAAAAACGATCATGTATAGGCCAAGGAGAATACCAAATTTTCAAAAGATGAAGTAAATTTTATTGAAAAATCATTTTGCAATGGTTTTTATAATTTTTTAAGATAATTATCCTAAAGAGTCACACGGCTCCATTTGTTAAGTCAACTAAAGACTTGGGCAACATTTGTTAAGGGAGAGATATCTGAAGATCTCTCTACGAATTAATCGTCTAACAGAAGATTTTTCAATGGCCTCTTCGCGTGACTCCTCCAGCTTGGTGCCATTGAGGCTTTGATTGATGGCGTCGTCTTCATCTTCTAGAAGACGATGATTGGTAGAGTCGGAGCATCATTTTCTTGGTAGTATGCAAGAGATATAATTTTCAGAAACGTTGTCTTTCTTTAGTATCATACTGTTAAAATTTTAGATACTATATCTAACACCAATTGACTTTGCAAGTATCGACAGATGCAATCATCAACACAATCCCATGAGAACCCATTGAAAATTCTGATGCCCCCAATGACCCTAAATAGTTACGCCATTTCATGTGTCATGGGGCCATCCATCGCCTCCATGTTATTTGGTCTTGGTTAGTTACCCAACCATAAAACAATTTTTTTTTTCAATTCTAATTTTTCAATTTTATTTATATGGCTATGATTGACATGGAACTTTGTTATGATACATAATATTTTCATGTTAATTTTTATTGACAAGTAATAAGGGTGATGAGCGAGGCCTCAGCATATTTAAGAAAAAGATAAAATAATTGAGGAGAACGTTGACTTCCAGACGGGGATCAAGAATTCGTTCTCAGTTTTGGGGGTAACGATGGTCGGGAGCATCGCTGACTGGATTGGCTATAGAAATGCGATGAAGTTGGTGGGGGCTTTCTTTTTTGTGGGAACGGTTGTAATAGGGCTAGGCCCCCAAAATGCTTAACTCTTCGGGAGCCGTGCTATTAGCCAAGTCGGTGTTAGGTTAGCACTCACCATTGCCCCGTCTATATTGTAGAAATTTTTCCTGCCATCATATTATGTGGCTTGCTCACATCGTTTCCTGAGGTAAATGTTTTCAAATTATGTATTAAATTTTGTCATTTATTTATTAGTCAATAGTTTCTCTTTTTCATGTTTAATGAGCATCTTCTTGTTGCTTGCTTCGGTTGTTCAAGTTTCCATCAATCTTAGCACCCTCCTTGGCCTCGTATACAACTATGCTGTCCTCATGCTTGTGCTCAAACGTAGGTGGCTTTTTATGCTTGGCTTGAGAATACTGTTGACGGTCTTGCTCACCATCAGGGTCCGCATCATGTTAGAATCCACCTTATGGCTTGTCATGCGGGGCTGCACGAACAACCAAAGTAGGTCCTAACCTAGACCTCTAACTCCAATGCGGAGGCTAATTGCCGGCTTATCGAAATCACGGTGGTTGTTGACAATTGTAAAGGGTCCGAGCATCAGGAACTCAACAACCTAACTCATATTTTTCCATATGTCATTGTGTGCAATGGGGATTAATGTAGCCCAACAAGCATGTGGTGTTGAGGCCATGCTGTTATATAGCTCACAAATTTATGAAGAGGTGGACGTGGCCTCTACTAATTGGATTATGTTGTTGCCCATCATAGTTCAATTGGTAAAGAGCTTGCCAATTCTTATCCCCATCTTCCACCTAAATGTGGATGGACAACAAAATTTGCTGTTTATCAGCCTTGGGGGAATGAGTTCGTTGCTTGCAGTTCTCGGTATGTTCCTCGTCAACATCGATGACAACATGAAGTCCTCATGGGTAGTCGCAACTTGGATTCCCTTGTTTGTGTTTTACATAGCATCCTATGTATTCAACATAGGCCCAATAACATCCATTTATAGTTCTAAAGTATTCACATTAAGGTTGTGTGCCTAGGGGCACACAACCGTGATCGCTGTAAATCGATGGGTGAGTGTAATCTTGACATTAATTTTTATATTGCTATATGAGGCAATCACCCTTGGTGGGGTCACCTTCCTATTCATGACTGCGTCAACCTTTGGGGCATGGGGGGTCTACATTGTTATGCCAAAGCCAAGGGGGAAGACCTTAAAGGAGCTGCAAGTGATCCTTTGGGAAAATTTTCCCATGGATGTTGGGCACAACTTGCATAACTAGCATGTGTATTGAAATGACATAGGCTTGAGGAGGGTAGACAATGAGTCTTCATCTTAATGCGTGTGTAATTAATACTATTTCTTTTTCTTTTTTTGAAGTAGCTAAGTCGTCATGAGTTAGTGAAGTTAGTTTTTGTCATGCTTTCACATTTGTTTTTATATGCTTAACTAGAATTAGTACTTGGCATTAGAAAAGGCTATTTGTATGGTATTCATTTAATCTAGTTAGCATTCTTCCCCATGGATGGAGTTAATCTTGATACTGACCAGTGCCATGCGTATCATGATTTATTGCTATTCAGATGGATCTATTTGCTATTTATCTTCTACTTAGTGTCTTCATATATTCCTAAAGCTTGTTTATGTTAGCATAATATCTATTCCTAGAGAATTCTAAGAGAGATTAACTAATACAGTGCAAGTTTCCATCTATGATACTTAAACATAAGATTACGAGAAAGACTCCAAGTGAACAGGTTAGATTCCTAGGGTTCCTCATTATATACCTTTACCATTGAAAGTATCAAATGTTGGTTCAAGATGGATTAGAATACTTACACAACATGGAATTAATTTCTTCTTGGCTATGTGCAGCAATGTCCATAGCAATGGTTGGACGATAATTTGCATAATGATCTAGCTCTTGCCACAAGCTTCGAAGCTTAGCATAATATTGAGATATAGTCATCTCTTTTATAGTGGTGTCATGAACTTTTTTTCAAAGTTCATACACTTGTGCATCATTCCAAGTTGACCATAAGTTTCCCTTGAAGCTGACCAATTTTGTGCCGCAATGTCAAGAAGCAAATATCCTTTTGCAATATGTGGCTACATCGAATTAAGTAGAAAAGACATTACCAAAAAGTCATTTGAGATCCACTTGTCCTGACCATTACCTGATCTATCCAGCTTTGCAAAAGTGTCATTGATGTGTTCTTTAAGCCAATTGCCTACAATGTTCGAGAATGTAGATTGAGACTATATCAAATAATTTGTGTCGTCAAGCTTCAGAGATCATAACAAATGTAGTATAACCTATAGGTGAAGGATTCTCAATTGAACCAATTGTATCGTCAGACATCGTGTCTTAAATTTTGCCCCGAAAAAGTGTGAAGGGTGCAATCTAGCCGCCAAAACTTGCTAGAAAAGGCAAACACTTGGATCGAAGTCCTCTTATAATAAGCTAAAGTTGTCCTCCAAAAATAAGCTAAATTAGATCAAGGGAAAGCAAAAAGTCGATTTTTTAAGGTTTAGGAAACCTAAAAAAAAAAAAATCAACAATTTTGATTTTCTCCAAAAATCTTTAAAAAAATGAATATGGTGGTCGGCGAATTGTAGCACTTTGGTCTTCACACACGAGATAATTGTAGGTTAGTGATAAGGGAAAAATAATCACGAACAAAAAGATTCAAAAAAAAAAATCATAAAAGGTTGAACCATCCATCGCAAATTGCAACAAATCTTTAATTTATCTCATAGAGGTGAGATTTATGGTAGACAGTAAATTCAAAAAATCACATCATTAGCACTGACCTATACTATCAAAGAAAGCAAAGGAGAAGGTGAGAAGGAATTGTAGTGGGAGAAAGTGAAGATAAAAAGATAGAAAAAAGTAGGACTGCACAGAGAAGAGATTAGGGTTTCAGTTTAACCTTGGCTCTAACACCATGTTGAAAGACAAAAACTGAATTGAATGCTTGGTTAGATCGATCTAACCCTAAACTATCTATTTATAATAAAACTCCAAAAATTACAATATCTCCCTTATTGCCCTTATATATAATTAATAAAATAAATATACAAATATATCCTTATTAGCAAAATACTCTCAACAGAGATAATGTTGTGAACTTTAAGCTCTAAGTAAAAGAAACACGAGAGCACTTCAAAGCCAAAAATTACAAGAGACTCGTGCAACCAACTGGGTAGAAGCACTAAATTACCAAAGGCCTTTGGGTGACTAAGGGTAGCAATTTACCCTAGCTAGCATTTGTCCACATTGCCCGCCCTTAATTTTTTTTTTTTATTTGACTACCACTTGACAATTACTTAATTTTTAGTTTTCTAAACCTTTTCAAGGATTAGGAAAACTGTGTATGAAATCAATTAGCACATGAAATTTTAGATTGTTAGGCAACATTCAAGGGGTTTGGAAAGTACGGTAAAATGTTTTTTATATTCCAAGAATCTTTGCATATGAAATTGAGAAAACGAGAATCCAAACTCCTGAAAACAAGTTGTCTCAATTTAGTTTGCAAAACATTTTTTTTTTAATGGAAATCGTAGCAAGGAATCACAATAGTAAACATCAAACATGGCAATCAAAATCAGAGCAATTGGGATAGGACCATGGATAATTGGGCCTAAAAAAATTATAGGACATCAAGCACACAATAAGGAACAACTTCCATGAAGGTAATTTCCTAAGCTACACATGAATTTATAACACAAGTTAGCACATTAGAAATAGAATAGGGCAATAAGAAATCATGGCAATTTGACAACAATTTGACATAGTAAATGATGTCTAAAAAATTTGAAATTTCACAACAACATAGTCATGAGAAGACAAACAAATTTTGTTGATGACTCAACCTCAGAATCTTCATTGAATAACTCATGAATATGAAGGTGACCCCGCCAAGGGTGATCGCCTTATATAGCAATATGGAAATCATGTCAAGATTACACTCGTCCATCAATTAGAGGCGACCGCGATTGCATCCCCTTGGACACGCAACCTCGATGTGAACATCTCAAAGCTATAGATGGACATCATTAGGCCTATGTCGAATGCGTAAAATACTACGTAAAATACAAATGAGGGAATACAAGTTGCTATTGCCCATGAGGACTTCATGTTACGGTTGATGCTGACAAGGCATGTACCGAGGATCGCAAGTGACAAACTCATCCCCAAAGGCTAATTAACAGCAAATTTCCGTCGCCCATTTACGTCTTGGTGGAAGATGGGAGTGAAAATTGGCAAGGTCCTCGCCACTTGGGCTATGATGGGTGTGACATCCCGATTTTCCAATTCTATTTTCAATAAATTGAGACGGGCATTTCGTTGGCACGCATATAGTTCATTTCCTTGAGTCGGCCACTCATGTGAAAACTAGTCTATCGGGTGAAGCTGTTAAGAGTTTCTAATGCATCAGGCTCGAGAATTTGATCAAGAAGTGACTTTTCGACCGAGCTAGTCTGCAAGGGTCATTACGGCACAATTTAAAATTGATTAGAGATCGGAGATAGGTCGACTCGACAGAGGCATGTGATCAGGTGTGGGTGATTCCACCGGATCACATAATCCTTGTCGATCGACACTGGACCGACTTTTCTAGCGATTGGGTACCCTGTGTTCGTATTTGAAACCTTGAGATTTCCCCGACAACCGAAAGTCGCCAATGTTTCAAAGATGTACATTGTGGCTTGAGATGATCAGCCACAGGTCAAATGCATGAAAATTTCTAAAGGCTACCCGGTAGGTTGGGCCGCGCTAGTATCGTGCCAAAGTGAAATTAACCGTGAAATTGAGATCGAATTCAGAAATTGGAAGTCTGGGTGTGTCACAAATCATTTTAGGAATATTGACTTATTTTTGGAAGATTTTTCATGCAATCAGAGTTCTTTGGCAAATTAAATCCGAAAATGGTTAATTTGGCTCGAGAAATAGTAGGCTCGTCTTTGGTTGTGCTTTTGGGACTTAAGTTGGTTCTATGGACAAGTGAAGATGTGAATTGAAGTGTGGTGACATTGGATTAATTTTATGAACTTCAATTTGATTCAATTGGAAGAGAATCAAGTGGAATTGAAGAAATTGTTGCACAAAAATTGGACCCCGGCGGAAAATGGAAGTGAACCCATTGGAATAATGTTGTGGGAGTTTTGAGTGAGTGGAGTATGACATCATGAATGATGTCATGGTGGTGGGCCATTTTTGTGGATTAAAGAAAGAGAAAAAGAAAAGAAAAAAAAAGCCCACACTCCTTCTCTCTCCTCCCTCTCTTCTTCCTCTCTCTCGTTGGCTTCTCCTCCATCTTCTTTGTGCGAAGAACCAGAAAAATTTGCAGAGAAGAAGAAGGAGCAGCCATGGCCGGCCACCCGCTCGCATGCCGTCGTCGCCGCCGCCGCCGTGCGTCCGTCCCGCGCCGCCCGCGCACGCCGCTGCTCTTCCCTCGTTCGCCGTTGCCCTCGTCCGCACCAGCCCGCATTCCAGCAGCTCGGGCCTTCGCCGGAGCTCCCTCCGCCGCCGTCGACCTCCGCCTTAGCTCGCCGGAGCTTCGCCTTGCTTCCGCCGCCCTTGGCCGCCCGAACCGGCGCCGGATTTGCTCCCTCTCGGCCCCGAACAGCAACCCAGAAAATGGGTATGGCAGCCCCTTCGTGGGCCGTTTTGGCCGCCTTCCCGAGCCCGGATGCTCGGCCCGCTTTGAGGAAAGTCGATCCTCGCGTCGTCCCCGTCGTTTTGGTCCGCTCGGCTCGCTAATCCGGTGAGTTTAGCTCACTAAATCTTGATTAGACGGTTAATTATGCCCTAAGTGTGCTTAGTCTAAGTTAAGCAAGTTTAGGTGGTTAGATTAGTTTATTTGATTGATGATTAGATTAGGGTGTTTAATTAAGTTAAAGTGTGGTTAGTTTAAAGTTAAGTGTGTTTATTTTTAAAATAAAGCATTGATGTGACATAATAGGGTTTTATTTTTGAATTATTTAAAGATTTCGAAATTCTGGAAATTTATAATATTATATTAATTCCGAAATTATTAAAATATTATTATATATTTAAAAAAAAACGGAAAAATTATTTTTCACCCCGGTTGCTCAGAATTTCGTGCCGATCGCTGCTGTGTGTTCGGATTCTGAAATTGATGGTCGGATAATATAAATTGAATGTGGATTGCGAAAAATGTGAATATTATTATTTAATTAATCTTTGGAATTAATTTAATTATTTATTAAAATTCGAAAATTTCGTCGGGACCTTATACTCTCAGAATTTCGTGCCGATCGCTGCTGTGTATTGAGAATTTGAATTTGATGATTGATTGTGGCAAATTGACTGTTGATTGGGATAAATAAGGATTTTATTCATAAAAACCCAAATGTCGGGTTTTGATGCAAAAATTGGATTTTAATGATTATATTAAATAGTGGGGTTTGAAAAAGTGAGATATTGGCTTTTTGATTCGAAATTAGCGTGTCCCCACACACGTGAGTAATTTCTGGAATAATTTTAATATGGAGAAAACTGGCCGGGATCACTATTTTAAGTGGAAGCATTGATTGAATTATAAAGTGTCCTGGGGCCGAGTATGCTTTGGTTGTGTGATAACTATGAGGAAGCGTCCTGGGCTGTTGAGCCGGACTTGCCCCTATATGGGATGCCCACGCGGTGGATGCGGGTCGCAGTAGATTCTGGGCCCATGCTCCTTCGGGAATGCCGTCGACGTACTGACGAAGCCGCGCTCCATGGGGGGAGGCGATGCCTGGCATTAGTGTCAGTAGATAGCCGAACTGCGAGTAGGCTATGCCCTTGTGTGGCAGTGAATGACAATTGGAATGCATGTTGAGTGAATTTGATGTGTCGGATTATGGGACGGAATTGTGTGGCATGGAATGGGACGTGTCATAACGATTTAGTCTTATAATCAGGACCCCGCGGTTGTTAGTTATCTGAAAGTGAATGCGTTCCGGTTGTTTAAGTGCTTATTACTGCATATGATTGAGTGATATGAACTGTGCTAATCTGCAGGAAGGAACTGAGGCGAGGTAAGTCTTCTGTGTGATGTGGCTAGGCCACCCGGGGCGTATTTTCTTTCTAATAGGGGTTTAGGGGGGTTGAACTTGCTGAGACATCGTCTCATCCCGGTTGTGGGATTAAAATTTCAGGTCCCCGGTGGACGGAGTGGCCAGATAGCTTCAGTTGAGGCCTTGAGGAGTTGCAGAGGTGAAGTCATAAGGGTTGGCGAACGTGTCCTGCTAGTTGGTTTTAGGATAGTTCCCCTTTTGTCGAGCTGATCTATTTTGTAGGCAGTCCAGAGTCTTATTTAAACCTATGTGGTTGTAAATGAGTGATTGGTTGTGAAATTGTTTCCTGCTTTTCTATCCCGAATTTTATTGTCAGGGGTTTATAATACGTTCCGCTTGCGCAATAATAAATGAATGGGGTCGGCGACACTACCTGGGAATGTCGCATTTGATCGACCGCAGTGGGATGTGCGCGCGCTCGGGGTTCGGGGCGTGACAATGGGAAAGAGCATAATCCAATTAGCATAGGTCACGTAAGCCTTTTCATAAATTCGTGAATTATACAACAGCGTGATCTCAACACCACAAGCTTGTTGGATTATGTTAATCCCCAACGCACACAATGACATATGGAAAAATACCAAAGTTGGGTTGCTGAGTTCTTAGTGCACGGAACCCTCCCGATTGTCAACAGCCTCCATGATTTCAGCAAGCCAACAGTTAGCCTCCACATCAGAGTTAGAGTTATGGGCTAAGAACTGCTTTGTGTCATTCGTGTGGCATTACATGACAAGCCACCGAGGGGATTCCAGCATAATGCGGACCTCAATGGCAAGCAGGACAATCAAGAGTGTGTTCAAGCCGAGCATGAAAAGTCTTCTGTATTGGAACACGAGCATGTGGATAGTATAATTGCATTTGAGGCCAAGAAGGGTGCCAAGGTTGATGAAGACTTGAACAACTGAAGCAAGTAATAAAAATATGCTCATTAAACATGAAAAAAAGAAACTAATGACTAATAAATAAATGAAAAAATGCGATACACAATTAGAAAACAACTACCTTGGGAAATGAGGTAAACAAGCCACGAAATATGGCGGAGGAGATTTCCGCAATATAGATGGGGGTGATGATGAGTGCCAGCTCGGCATCGACCTGGCTAATAGCGCAGCCCCCCAAGGAGTAAAGCATTTTGGGGGCCAAACCCCATGATGACCATTGCCATAAAAAAGAAAACCCCTGTCAACTTGATCGTGTTGTAGCGGTCAATTTGGTGAGCAATGCTCTCCACTATCGTTGCCCCTAGAATTGAGAACAAATTCATGATCCCCGCTTGCAAGTCAACATGCTTCTCAATTATTCATTTATCTTTTTATTTAAATATATCAGGGCCTTGCTCATTACACCTATGATTGTCAGTAAACAAAATGAAAATATTATATATCATAACAAAGTTTTATGTCAATCTTAGCCATATATATAAAATTGAAAAAAATTTACCTTGTTTTTTTGTTGGATGACTAACCAAGACCAAATAATATTGGAGGCGATTAACGTCCCCATGGCACATGAAATGGAATAACTAATCAAGGTCATTAGGGGATTGAAATTTTCAATGGACTCTCATGGGATGGTGTTGATGACTATGTTTGTTGATACCTGCAAAGTCAATTGGCGGCATATATAGTTTCTAAAATTTAACAAGGTGATATTTAGGAAAGATAACATTTCTAAAAATTATACCTCTTGAATATTTGGTATTTAAAAGATGGAGTTGATTTTATAAAAAAAAAAAAATCATTTTGCAACAATTTTTATAATTTTCAAGAGGTAAAATTTTCAAAAACATTATCTTTTCTAAGTATCATCCTGTTAAAATTTTAGATACTATATACGCTGCCAATTGACTTCGTAGCTATTGACAAACGCAGTCATCAACACCATCCCATTGAAAATTCCAATCCTCAATGACCTTGAATAGTTACATTTCATGTGACATGGGGCGTCCATCGCCTCTATGGCTACGATTCACATGGAACTTTGTTGTGATATATATATATATAATTGACAATCATAGGGGTGATGAGCAAGGCCCCGACATATTTTAAAAAAGATAAAAGGAATAATTGAGGAGTTCGTTAGCTTCTAGGTAGGAATCATGGATTTGTTGTCAATCTTGGGGGCAGCAAATGCAGAGAGCATTGTTGACTGGATTGGCCGCCACAATGTAATCAAGTTGGCTTGGGCTTTCTTTTTTGTGGGTACAATTATCATGGGATTAGGCCCCAAAATGCTTTACTCTTGGGGCCGTGCTATTAGCCAGGTGAGTGTCGGCTTGGCACGCACATCGCCCTATATATATCAAAGAAATCTCCCCTGCCATATTCCACGGCTTGCTCACCTTGTTTCTTGAGGTAGTTGGTTTATAATTTTGTGTTACATTTTTTTCATTTATTTATTAGTCGGTAGTTTCTCTTTTTCTTGTTTAATGAGCATATTCTTATTACTTGTTTCGGTTGTTTAGGTCTCCATCAACCTTGGCACCCTCTTGGGTCTTATGTGTAATTATGCTATCCCTATGCTCATGCTCAAATGTAGGTGGCTTTTCATGCTTGGCCTAGGAACACTCTCGACGGTCCTACTCGCCACAAGGTTTGCATCATGCCAAAATCCCCCAGGTGGCTTGTCATGTAGGGTTGCATGAATAGTGCAAAGCAGGTCATTGCCCAGCTCCTTAACTTTGATGCAAAGGCTAACTACTAACTCGTTGAAATCATGAAGGTTGTTGACAGCTATAAGGGGTCTGTGCTCCGGGAACTTAGCAACCCAACTTTTGTATTTTTCTATATGCCATTGTGCATTGGGGATTAATGTAATCCAACAAGCATATGGTGTTGAGACCATGCTACTATATAGCTCGCGAATTTATGAAAAGGTGGATGTGACCTTTGCTAATTGGATAATGCTCTTACCCATCATAGTCTATATGGCAAAGGCCTTGCCAATTCTCATCCCCATCTTCCACCTAGACATGGATGGGCGGTGGAATTTGCTATTAATCAACCTTAGGGGATGAGTTTGTCACTCGTGGTCCTTGGTGCGTGCCTCATCAGCATCAACCACATCATGAAGTCCTCATGGGTAGTAGCAATTTGTATTCCCTTGTTTGTGTTTTACGTAGCATCCTACCCATTCAGATAGGCCTAATAACATCAATTACAGCTTCGAGGTGTTCACATTGAGGTTGCATGCCTAAGTACACGAATCGATGCATGAATGTAATCTTGACATTAATTTATAGGCTGCTATACAAGGCGATCACCCTTGGTAGGGTTGCCTTCATATTCATGAATATGTCAATCTTAAGGGGCATGGGAGTCTACCTTGATATGCCGGAGACAAGGGGCAGTATCCTAAATGAGCTATAGAAATCATTCAAAAAAATCTGTCCATGGATGTTGGACACAACTGGCACAATTGAAATGGTGATGGGCACGGGTATTGAAATGACATAGGCCCGAGGAGGGTAGATAGTGAGGCTTCATCTTAATGCATATGCATTTCATACTACTACTCTTTTTTTTTTAAAAAAGTAGCTAAGTTGTCATGAGTTGGCAGAAGTTAGTTTTCGTCATGCTTTCAAATTTGTTTTTACATGCTTAGCTAGGATTGGTACTTGGCATTAGAACTTAAATGATACTTATATGGTCTTCATTTAATCTAGTTGACATTCTTTCCTATGGATGGAGTTAATCCTGATATTGACTAGTGCCATGCATATGGTGATTTATTACTATTCGAATGGATCTATGTGTCTTAATCTTTTCCTAAAGCTTGTTTATTTTAGCATAATCACTATTCCTGGAGAAGTCCAAAGAGATTAGCTAACACAGTGCAAGTTTCCATCTATAATACATAAACATAAGATTACGAGAAAAACTCCAAGCGAAAAGGTTAGACTCCTAGGGTACCTCATTACATACCTCTACCATTGAATGTATGAAATGTCGATTCAAGACCAACTAGGATACTAACACAATATGGAATTAATTTCTTCCTAGCTATGTGCAGTGATGTCCATAGCATTGGTTGGACAATTATCCACATAATGATTTAGCTCTTGCCACAAGTTCGGAAGCTCAACATAATATTGATATATAGTCACCTCTTTTTCAGTGGTGTCATGAACCCTTTTTCCAAGTCTATATACTTGTGCATCATTCCCAATTGACCATAAGTTTCTCTTGCAGCCGACCAAATCTATGTCACAATGTCAAGAAGCAAATATCTTTTTGCAATATGTGGCTACATCAATTAAGCAGAAAAGACATTACCAAAGGGTCATTTCAGATCCACTTTTCTTGAGCATTACTTGATTCATCTAGCTTTACAAAAGTACCATTGATATGTCCTTTAAGCCCATGGCCTACATGGTCAAGCATATAGATCGAGACCATATCAAATAATTTATGCCGTCAAGCTTCATAGAGATCGTAGGAAACGTAATATAACTTGTAGGTGAAGTGTTCTCAACTGAACCAACTAAATTGTCAGACATCGTGTCTCAAATTTTGCCTCAAAAAAGTGTGAAGGGAGCAATCTAGCCACCAAAAATTGCCAGAAAAGGCCAACATAGTCCTTATGTATAGATGAATTGGAAAATGTAGCATTTTGTGCTCAGAAACAGAATAGAGAATTGCAACAACTGAAAAAAGCTCATGAATGCAAAAGAGAGGTACTTCTTTTGCTCTAATTTAGAAAGATCCATAACATTTTGAGGTAATTGATAGATGGTGTATCGCAAAATGCATTCAAGCTCAATGTACAAAAAATCACACCACCACTCTTATACGGGCCAAAAAATTTCCAAATATTATGGACACAAATCAAGTTGGAGATAAAAACATAAGTGGACTATGGGTTAATTGAAGCCTGAGGATGTAAGTAAGTTTCACAGGAAACAAAAGGCTATTCAAGTATTATAAGGAACTGACAATTGTGCCTTTTCCTTTAAAAATTTGCAAAAACATTAATGTCGACATCTGTTTTGAAAAAAAAAAATGGATTTAAAAAAAAAATCAATTGCGCGAGGTGCTAAATTTGAAAAAAACTGTAAAAAGTTTTCCCCGACCCCAAAAAAGGAAAAAAAAAAACACGTTATTCCAAACCCAAAAATGTAACTGAGAAAACAAAAAGACTGCATCCATTAACTTGCAACTTAGTCAAACAGGGTCTTAGATTAACATCAAATGGCAAACCACTGAATTAGAACCCTCTGATTTGAAACTAAAATTGATTATTGTTCCTACAACTCAAAATTGTAAAGCAATTTAGGAGGCCAAAGGAATTAGAACCCTATTCCAGGCTTCTGTTCTCAATTAATCAACAAGCTAAGTTGCCTTCCTCTCACGCTGAAGAAAAATCAACTCTTAACATGAATCAAAACACTAATTCAATAATTTGAAACCAAAGAAGAAAATATATAAAAACACATGCAAGAAAGCCAGCTGACGGTTCTTTTGGAGCTCTTTCACAGACACTCCAAAGCATGAAAGATCAAATTAGAATCAATACAAAGAAAGAAAACTCACAGTTTCTTCCACATTTTCAGTAATGCCTGTTGGACACCCTCCCCGAAACATGTCGGCCAGTATTTACATACTCAGCTTGCACGTTAGTCTTGCCTAGATAAGTATGACCTCTAGATACCCTATATCATGAACAAAAAAATGAATTATTTAAAGTAGCTTCTTCGTTATTTTATCAACTTCGTCTATGTGAACAATACCCTACTATGCTGCCTCCACATTGAAATTAGTGGCCTAAAGGCCATAACATAGGTTGGAGGTCGATAAACATGTTGAAACGGCATGCCAAGAGCGGCAATGAATTACTTTGAAATCTTAAACTATGTTTAAATACTGTAAAAACATGAATGGATGCTTATGGTAGAAAGCATCTTTACCCCCATCACTAAAAACCACCTAGATGGTATGTGAGGCAATACTAGCAATACATGACAAATAGTTGCAAATCTGCTTCTGCAAATTAGCAGAAACTTGCAGCCATTACAAATATTTTAAAGCCGGCTAAGCATTCTTCGCTTTGTAACCAAGTAGCATGTGTTTAGCTCTATTTTTTTTTTTTTTTTTACAATTCCACCTTCCAACTTGTGATGTTTTGAAAGGTTTTAGCATTTCTAAGAATGAAAATTTCACACATGGGCATCACATGAAAGAAAATCGGGTTTGAATCAATTAAAACGTGTAATTTCAAATTGTTTCGCAACATTTGAGGGGTTTGGAAAGTACGGTAAAATGTTTTTTATTTTCCAAGAATTTTTGTGTATGAAATTGAGAAAACAAGGATCTAAAATCGTGAAAACAAGCAATCTCAATTCAACATGAAACATTTTAAAAAAACCTACAATGGAATTGAAGCAAGGAATCACTAGAGTAAATAGCAAAAAGGGCAATCAAAATCAGAGCAATTGGGATAGGACCCATGGATAGTTGGGCCTAAAAAAATTAGAGGACATCAAGCACACAACAAAGAACAACTTACATGGGGAAGTTTCCCAATATAAGCTACACTTGAATTTATAAAAATCCAAGAACTCAATGTAGCGCATTAGAAACAGAACAGGGCAACAAGACATCATGGCAAGTCGACAGAAATTTATCTTAGTAAATGATGTATAAAAACTATGAAATTTCACAACAACATAGTCATGAGGAAGACAAACAATTTTTATTAGAGATTCGATCTCGGAATCCTCATTGAAAATCTCATAGAAAAATAACAAGAGGTCTGACTCAATAAGGGCGGAACAAGCATTCCGAATTTCACTCATAGCAGATTTCAGGGAAAATTTTGCTGAAATAGAAAATGGGTCAAATGATATGCAAAGGGTGCAAAATTGGCGTCATTAGAAAGCTTAAGACATGCCCTTTGACTTTCTAAGAGACATAAAATTCAATTAAGGTCAAATTCATGTTCAAATGATGGCAATTGCAAAAGTGCACATATAACTCATAACATGACAGAAAATGATGCATGATGATTGGCTTCACTAAACTACCCAAATGATGCATGAAGATGGGGACATTCAAACATGATGTAGGGTTAAATGCAACGAATAAGTTTGATTAAGACATCTAACCTAGATCGATGCACAAAAATCACACAAATTCATTAACATTACTAGGTAACCTATCATTAAGAAACATTTATGACAGAATGCTTAACAATTTGAGCAGTAACATGTCAACTTGGTAAATGATTTTTACATAGCAAATGATGTTCAAATGATACATGCCGTACATTGGCTCGAAGCTTGTGATGTATTCTAAGCATGTCTAGAAGGCATCATGCACTAATTTTGCTTTTAAGGAGCCCAATCAAAGACATTTTCACAAGAACATAATCAATCACAATTGTAGTAAGGATTGCACAAAACATGGGTGGTTCTTAGTAATCTAATGACATGGTAAAAATCCATGAAATTTCCCACATGTAGAATACAATGTCATGATTGTTTTTCATGAGACATTGAAGTATAATTTGGTTCACAAAAATGTACACGAAAATAGGAAAACAAAACAAGGCACTCTATGTCTCAAATTGTAGCAGTCCAAGCATGATTTTGCGCAAGCAATTGATCTAGCTAATGATGACCATTTAGCGCAATCCATATCTTTTTTAGAAAGCTTATGATGTATTGTATGACTTTTATGAAGGACACAAATCCAATCTAGCATGTTTACTACCTCATTTTAGAGCAAACACACATTGGACTCAAACAGGGCCGATCGGCATAAGGATGATTTTTTGAAGATTCACCTAATCAAATATATTCCAAGAAATCTAGAAATAAAAAAAATAAAAAATAAAAAAGATGTCATGACCAAAGCAATTTCGTCCAACTTTCATGAAAAAACTATCTTCAAACTCAAAATTCAAAAATCATCAAAAAATAAACAAAAGATGCAAGCCACAAATCAACTAAACAATAAGCAAATAACAAATTCTAGACTCAATTTTGGACAGGCAAAAATCATATCAAACGAGATCAAACAGGGTGTTCTATAGCTTGTTAGAAACGTATTCGAACCATCTTCAAATATGGTGAGACATCAAGTGCAAAAAGCACAATAACCAAGTTGTTCAAAGGCAAACATCCAGACAGTCCAATTAGGGATTTGAAATTGTAGAACAACATCATTCAAGCAACCAACCATCACGGAACCATAATCAATCATCCATATCTATTCTACATCATCCTAAACATCCTACGATAGGCATATTCATTAGCGATCAAACCCTAGATGCGAGCTCTAGCCTTGATCTCCTAACAAGATCTCACTTCATCGAGCTTGGGATTAGGTGTACACCTTTATACAATTTTAGACGAAACGACCTTGATCAATCTACGATCAAGGCACCATAGCGACTAAAGGATGTTGGGGATCATTGATGGGACATCGAGGACATTAGAATGGACTAGCGTGGCACTGATTGGCAGTTGGTTCGTTGGTGAGGAGGACTGGCTCCGGTTGGACTTGGTTTGGATCATTGATGGAAGAACGGCCATCGGAGCTCATCTGGTAGCCCTCCAATCAAGCTCTGATGACTAGAGGGTCGGGGACTCTCCTATGGGGTGACTAGCAGTGATTAGACCACCCTAGGAACCAGTCAGAGCTAAGGCCGGTTCAACCGATGGTCTTCAAGTTTCAATGAAGATGAGGTTGAGCGGGAGGATCTAGCAACCACCGAAGCCAGCGGTGGTTCCGATCAGCACCAAGAGAGAGAGAGAGTGAGTGAGGCCAGAGGCAGTGGCGTGGTGCGGAAGACCGCCGGCGGAGGGGATTGTCGCACGTACATGAGAGAGAGAGAGAGAAAGAGCTAAGAGAGAGATTTTTTTTTTTTTTTTATATGTTTCTAGATTTAGATACATGCAAATGAGGCCCCCCCTTAAGTTTTGAAGGGGAAATATCTTATATATACTTCCCTTCAAGATCAAATCTTAGCCCTTGATTCGATCCGACAGCTAAAACTTGATTGGATAGCCTAATTAATTCCATTATGGACTAATCAAAGTGAAAATATGTCACATTAGGATGGTGTCGATGTGAGTTTAAACTAAATTTACGATTAAAGCCTAATTATGAGCAATTTTCTAATTTTACAAAATCCAAGAGCATTTCGTAAAATATGGAAAGTTGAAGGGTATGGAAATGAATTACACACAATAGGACAACCACAAGTAGTGGTCGATCAATTGAGAGCTAGCTGACGGAGGACTGAATAGGTCTCTTTCACGAGTGGCATGTCAGACCAGTCAGACTGATCTAAGCTGATTCGACCGGTTCGGTTATTTTTGGGTGGTTTGGTCCTTTGGGTTCTGAATTGTATGCAACTTAGTTCCTCAAGGATTAAATCGGAAGGGAATCTTGTCCGATTTGAGGAAAACAATCCAATTTTAAATAAATTAGGCCGATTAAACCATATAAATATAATCTGGCAATTTTCTATTGGCTTAATTACTTGATTAACACGAAAAATATTGGACCTACACCATGGGTACATATGATTGGACCTTTTAGGCTAAGTTGGACAATTTCATGCAATTTCATGCTCAAAATTGCAAATCAGAATTGAATTCAATTAATATCGTAGGACATCTATTCGATTAATTGCCCATAACTAGGGTAACTCATTGTATCCAAATTGACTTTGAATTGATGGCATGAATTTTATGCTAAAATTGAATTGAAATTTAATGGTGAAATTGAACTTTAATTCTTGAAATTAAACCTTAGTCCCAAATGAGTCAACTTGAATCTATTCAATTGAGATTTATTAGCTTGGTTTTCTTATGTCTGGGAAGGCTAAATTTCTCAAATTGAAAAGTTTCACAATGAATTTCCCAAAATAGATCCTGGATTTAGACTTATTTTACAAAAATGAGTGGAATGGAAGTGCCCGTTCGCAAATCATGAAGAATTTGATTTGGACCCCCTAATTAGGGTTAAAAGTGACAATTCATATTTTGACGACCGTTCTCGCAACTGAATAAAAGAGCAAATGGGTAATGGTCCCCAAATCAAATATTGTAAAAGGAAATGAGCCTAATTATGACTAGAATGAAAATAATTTTATTTTTGGGCGTTTTGAACCTAAAATCGAAAAATTTAGAAAATAAGGCTCTTAATTGATTTTTTGCAAAATTTTTAAGGCTAAAGTCAAATCAAAGCTAAAATGAAGTAATTTGTAGATTTAAAAAAAAATATATATTTTTGTCAAATGTTTGATGAAAAGTCAATTATTTAGTTAACTAATTTCACTTTATGTTGATTTTTGAGTCACATCTTTGAAATTTTCGAAAATAAACCTGGCTAAAGTGAAATTAGGATCGTTTAGAATCTTTTTGGCTTTTAAATTGAGTTTATATTTTGGTCAAAATGTTGAAAAAAAAGTCAACATTTTGACTTTTTTAGTTTTCGATAGAAATGAATGGGAGATTGTTTAACAATGATTGAACAAAAGAAAGAAACAAAAGACAATACTTTTTATTCAAGAAATGGGTTTTGTCACGTTCAAAAATCCTAATGTCAAGTTTTCTACCTTTATCAATGCGTATGTTAAAAATCAGGTATCAATAATATTTACTGAATAATTAAGAATAAACTTTGCACTTGATTATGCAATAATAAGTGAACATATGAATATTTGTGATTTATATGTGACTGTAATATTTATTTTAATAAAATAATTGAAAATTATATCTTCTTATGAATAGGGATATCACAAACTCGAATTAAGATTTTTTTCCAAGATAATAATTCTTACTCAAAATTATATACATACATACATATATAGGAGTTCGACGTCCAGCGACCCGTGTCCAGCGGTTGGTGTCTAATGTCCAGAGTCCAACAACTTGCGACCAGCAATAGATGGCCAACAACCAGCGGCGAGCTGCAGGCAGCTCGTGGCCAGTGACGGGTAGTTGACAGCGGACGTCTGGTGGGCAGCGGTGGGCCTCCAACGTCTCGTGATGGGCGATGAATGGCCGATAATCGGTGGGCATCTAGCTTCTGACGGCCGGTGGTCGGCAACCGGCAACCGACGGCAAGTGGGCGACAAGCGGTGACGAAAGTGAACAATGAGGAAAGTTTTGATTTCCCGTTTCTGTTCTAGAAATAAAAAAGTTAAAAATTTTAGCTTCTAATTTATACTCTAAATCTATTTTTGGAATAAAAATCTGTTCTAGAAATAAAAAAATGAATTTGCGTTACTAAACGAATTTCTGTTCCAAACCTGTTTCGGGGAACAGAAAAATAGAGAAATAAAGAAACAAAAATGTTGCGCGCCCTTAAGTAAAGTCTCACCTCTATGCTAATTGAGTTCTTGCTGTAGTCGTGTCAGCCCCTTTTGACTTGATGAATAAACACGTGGAGTTCGAGTGGAGCTCATAATCAATGAGATCAACTTCATGTTTTATGCTGGAAATGCGCCTGTAGTTGTCTTCATTGTCAAAACCAGACGATTTCACTTAGTCTCTTGACCTCCATTAATAATCGCTTCAAGTTCGAGTTGAACGCATATGACTCATTTAATAAAATGGATCGTGACGTCTTGACAAATGACATTACTTATATTGACCTATTTAATATAGATTAGCTAGGTTTTTCTCCTTTTTATTCCTAATAAGTAAAATTGATTTTACTCATTGATATAATTGGACCAAGTATTGGAGTAATAATCTTCTCCATAAACAACGCAAACGTTCATAATCTTATTGGTTCTTTCTTGAAATGATTAAATTATTATATTAGACTCTTTTTTTTTGGTGAGCCAGGATCCGCCGAGCCCGACTTTTGCTTACGCTAATCGCCAACCCACGGCCCGTACAGTATGCGGTGCACCTTGGACCAAGCGTCAATACCTGGGGGGAAGCTAGCACAGGACCCCACCATCATGGCCCTCCACTTAAGATGTGTTAGCATCTACAGAGTTTCAACCTTGAGACCTCTACGGTGAAGTGCCCAAAGCCCAACCAACTCAGCTGCTAACCTGTGGGTTATATTAAACTTATTAAGCACATAAATTTTGTGAAAAGAGAGAAAGGACAAAAAAAAAAAAAAAAAAGCTCAGGCATTAAGCCACTATCACACCGTGCTGATGAAGGTTACATTTAGACCTAGTCTTTAAGAGATGCAAGTACACACTTGTTCAGAAAGCCAAATCTGAAGAAAGAAAAGACTTCCCATTCTTACTTTTGCTCAAGAAAATTAACCAATCCAACCGCCTACGAAGGCCATGTGGATTCTTAAGTAGTCCATCAGATTTAAAAAAAAGCTACTGAAAGGTTTATCATAAAAGTGGGAAACATTGAATCTTCATATCTCTCAAATGAATACAAATATTATCGAAAACTACCGGTGACTGTTCATAAAAATACTACACAGTCAAAACTTATTTCATCACCAAATTTTCCGAAAAATATCAAATGTGATAAAAGATTATAAAGATTATACATACTAGGTTTTACAAGGAATAGTTACTGGTAGTTTTTGGTAATATTTGTAGTCATTGAAGGGTACAAAGATTCAACTTTTCCCACATTTGTGATCAACCTTTCAGTAGCTTATTTTAAACCTGATGGAGTACTTAAGAATCCGCATGGCCTTCGTATATTGGTTAATTTGCTCAAGCTAATTGTTGTTTTTTTTTTTTTTGGTCAAACCTTACGCAATATAGTCAACGAATTATTGAACTTTTTCATTTAATGATGCAAATGGGTTTGAATTCCCTCTTTTCAGATAAAATGCCTTATTTAATTTTTACCGTGCTATGTAATCTATATAATCTATATAATGGATACTGTTATAGAAAACAAAAAATACTTCCTATTTTGACGGCACATCAGTCATTTTTCTCTCAAATATCCTCATTTCACTTATTTTATAAATATTATATTTAGGGACAAAAGCGTGAATTTATTGTATTATGCTATCACTCCCATGAATAACTTTTTAACAAATTCTTAGTTATAAAAGCATTCTGAAAAAAAAAAATGATCTTCTGTTTCTATATATGTGTACAATTTCAACTTTTTATTATGTGTTCTTATCAATTTCTTTGATTTAAAAATGATCTTTTGTTTCTATTTATGTAATTTTATGTAATTTTTAAAAAGATATCAGGAAGCTCATGTTAAATAAAAATTATTTCACGGATAGTAATATTAAATAAATCAAAAACAAAAAAGTAGAAGTCATTATTAAGGATATTCTTTCTTTTTTTGTTCTAAATTATTAAGGAATTGAATATATAAATTTTTTTCTTTTCCCATATCTATTATCATAAAGTTTTTTTTTTCTTTTTTGTCAAAAAAAGTTATCATAGAGTTAACAAAGTGCTCTTTGAAGTTTTTCCAAGCGTCAGGATCACAATCAGATGTTGAATTGAATCTAGACTAAGCTTGATTATGTAGGTACTCTCTTTCTCTTTTTGCATCTTCCGTTTCTCAATTGCGTCTGCTAGTAAAGAAGTATCCAATCTTGTTGTGTATCAACCGTGCAATCTTATATCTTTGGTGAACTCTAGAATTGGGTTACTTGAACACACAATTCACATTCGATGTATTTATGTCATAAGTAAAAATAAATAAAATTGTTAGGTCTGCTCTTTTTCAGTTGGAAAATTAATTCTTTTAACTCTTTTTGCATAATATTAGTTAGAATATGTTGGTATCTGAATTGGGTTCTTTCGTTATAACTTATTGAAGGCTTTTGGTTTTTTTTTTTTGGGGGGGGGGGGGGGAGGGAAGGGTTGGATCTCTAATTGTGATCTCTAATTGTGATCAGTCACATAGGAGGTGCTCAATGCTTTAGAGGTTTTTTAATTTGATCCAAAAATTGAACACGCATTTAGAATGCGACTAAGAGCACACAGAAATCATGCTAAGAAAATGGTGGAAGATGATGAGAATGAAAATCCATATAGACTCTTAAGAGATTATGTTGCGTCAAGAGTTCAGGGCACCCCATCAAGCATCAGGAGACCTATAATTCAAGCAAACAACTTTGAGATTAAGCCATCACTTATTTAGATGCTTTAACAATCAGTGCAATTTAGTGGGCTATCAAGTGATAATCCAAATGCTCACGTCAATGCTTTTCTTAAAATTTTTGGCACGATTAAAGATAATGGAGTTATAGATTATGCGATTAAATTGAGATTATTTCAATTCTTTCTTATATACAAAGCTAAGAGTTGGCTCTCTTCTCTTCCTATAAAATCAATCACTACATGGAATGATATGGCTTTGAAAATTTCTAAGTTCTTTCCACTTGCAAAGTCTGCAAAGATGTATAACAATAAGATGTGTAACGATGCAAATGGATAATGAATTATTATATGAAGCATGAGAAAGATTCAAGGAGTTTATGAGGAGATGCTTATATCATGGATTATCCGTATGGATGCAGGAACTTTTTATAATGGGTTTAATACCAATTTCCAATCTATGATTGAGTTAGTTGTAAGGAGAACTATACATAATAAAAAAATCAGAAGATACAATCTATCAGAGGATATCGCATCCAATAGATATCAGTGACCTATTAAGGCTACCGATGAGAAAAGCCAGCAGAGTTCATGAAATGGATGCTTTCACTGCAATTATTGCACAATTTGAAGCACTTGACAAAAATATAAATAACATGAATGTCTTGGCCATTCAGAATTTGACATGTGATTTTTGTGGTAGATGACATGTTAGCATAGAATATTGGGTAGGTAACCATTTTTCACAACTTAGTGCAAATGCTAACTTTGTTGGGAATTTTAACGAGCCATAGAATAATTCATACTCCAACATGTACAATTCAGGATGGTGCAATCATCCAAATTTTTCATGAAATAATTAGAATGTGATGAGACTATCACCGGGATTCAAACAATAAAAAGTGACAAAGTCAAATCTAAAAGATATAGTCACCAAACTTGTTAACACTACTTATGACTTCATTAAAAGCACGAATGTGAAATTTCAAAATCAGGAGGCTTCAATTAGAAATCTGAAGATGCAAGTGGGTCGGTTAGCAAACATGATGTCAAGGAGACAACAAGGTTCTTTGCCTAACAACATAGAGAAAAATCAAATTGAAAACATAAAGGTAATAATTCTTAAAAGTGGTAAACAAGTGGGAGAATAAGATGCCAAACAAGATATTTTTAGAGACAAGGAAGAGGAGATCAATAAATAGTAAAAGGAGACAAGCAAGATCAATTTTTTTTTTCCAAATAATCCAAACTGATATGTGCCACCAATTCCATTCCCTTAGCGACTTCAACTGTACAAAATAGATAAGCAATTCTCTAAATTTCTTGATATATTTAAAAAATTGCACATTAACATTCTTTCTGTAGATGTCTTAACATAAATCCCTAGTCATGCAAAAAAATTTAAGGAGATTTTGGCAAACAAAAGGAAACTGAAGGATTATGAAACTGTGAAGTTGAATGAGGAGTGTTCAGCCATCCTACAAAACAAATTACCTTTAAAGTTAAAAGATCAAGGAAGTTTTACTATTCTTTGCACTATTAGGAATTCTTACTATGAAAAGGCATAGTGTGATTTAGGTGCGAGCATTAATTTGATGTCTTTTTCAGTTTTCAAGAAATTAGAACTGGGCGAGGTAAAAGCAACACGGTGTCGTTTCAACTAACCGATTGATCAATTAAATATCTAAGAGGTATTGTGGAAGATCCATTGGTAAATGTTGACAAGTTTATCTTTCCCCTAGATTTCATAGTTCTTGATATGGAGGAAGATATTGAGGTACAACTTATCTTAGGTTAACCTTTTCTTGCAACAGAAAGAACTTTTATTAATGTACAACAAGAGAAGTTGACCCTTACAGTTCAAGATAATCTTGTTTCCTTTAATGTTTTTAAAGCAATGATATCCGATAATAATTCTTGTTTTAGAGTTGAGACAGTTGACAAGTTGGTGAACAAGATTTTTCAAGAATATATTTTACATCTGATGATAATTCTTATTTTAGAGTTCAAATAATTGACAAGTTGGTGAACAAGGTTTTTCGAAAAAATATTTTTAACGACTCACTTGAAGCATGTCTGGTTCGACCAAGGGACAAAGAAATTGTGGAGTTGAGACAACACACAACAAAAGCCTAAACCATCAATTGAAGAGCCTCCAATTCTTGAACTCAAACTCTTACCTTCTCATTTGAAGTATGCTTATTTAAATGGAGTTTCTTCTTTTCCAGTAGTTATATCTTCTTTAATAGATTTGATGGATGAGAAATTGCTCAAAGTATCGAGAGAGCATAAGGGTGCAATTGAATGAAAAACAACTGATATCAAGAGAATTAGCCCTTCACTTTGCATGTACAAAATTTTGATGAAACAACAATATAAGCCCACTATCCAACCTTAGGGCTGCATTTGGTCATCCGGATTTCTAAATGGGATAGGACTGGATATGATAATATAAGAAATCCATGGATTTCTTCATATCCCATCAACTGTTTGGTGAACTATGGATTTAAAGTCAGATATTCTCATATCCTATCCAATCTACTGTTTGGTGAACTATGGATTTAAAGTCGGATCTCCTCATATCTTATCCAATCTATCGTTTGGTGAATTACGGATTTAATTTCGGATATTTTAAAAACAAATACATTAGGCAAGTACAAATTTGCAGGTTTAATATTCACAAAATTTGCCAAAGAGATAGAGAAACTATTTATGAAAATAAAAGACAGAGGCAAATAATATTATAGATAATGGTTTTCTTGGCAATGAACATAGAGATAAAGTTTCAAGCCATATCCACCTCTTTTCAAGTCGTGGCAACAACCGAAAGGTTCAAAAAGATAACATTAAAGCTTATAGCTAGCCCCAAAAACCCTTTAAAAAAAACATAAAGAAGACAAAAAGAAAAAGTATGGAGAGAAAACATATCTCCTACAAACTCATAAACAACTCAATCATCACTCATTCTCTTCTCTCATCTCTTGCAGAAGTAAGTCCACAAATGCTTTCCTATTGTCTCCTTGAAATCCCAAAAATAGATGAATATTCTCAGGATCCTTCACAATTTTTCTACACAATTTTATTCTATCCATAGTACCTAAAGGCATTTGAAGAAGCTCCTCATTGATTTTTCGTTTGTCATTATCCAAATCCTTGGCATGTCCAATGCGGCTAGCGATCATCTCCATTCTCTTGTTAGCTTTTTCCAAGAATGAGCCAAAAGTTCCTGCTATCTCAACTAAGCCAGCAGCCCATTTGTCACTTGCTTTAGCCATTTTTCTTCGTGAAGAATCAGAAACATTTTGTGCCTGATAAGATGATAGTGGCGGTGAGTTTTGACTTACACCATTGGTTGCCACATTATCATGATTTTCACATTCCTCATGATCAACAACCGCATGAGCTTCTGAAGGGTCTTCACTGAGATTTCCCTTGGCATGGTCTTTTCCAAATATAGTTGCTAGTCGATCATATTAAGGGAAGGACTTCCCTCTCGAAAAAGCAACTCCCGGATAGGTCTACAAAGAAAATTATATTATTTTGTTAAAAATGAAACAATTAATAAAGAAGACAAATGAGAAGAAGTGACACAAACCTTGCAATATTTTTGCCAACTATCCTCAAAATGAATATCGACACAATGTTTTTCATGGTCCCACCCAAAGCCACTTTGATTCCTCAAGTCATATATCTGATTATACAACTTTTTCAAGTTTTTCGTTTTCAACTCTATGTGAGGATTACCCTTGATGCCAGAACAAGGGAACTTTTCTTCAAACCACTTCTCTAAAATAACCATGTAACCACTCTTGAAGCCATTATCGGCTTTCATTCCTCGCGTAACTAATTCTTCAAGACCATCTAGAAGTGAATTTTCTTCATCTATTGTCCATATACGTCGGTCTCTCTTTGTTTCCCTTCCTTGAGTTTGACTGAAATTGCTACCTTCCATTGCTAAACAAAAAACTAACTCAGCATATATGTCGACTGAACCACTCTCATATTTCTTAAAGTAATAAAAAACAGAGAAACAGAAACTAACTCAGCATTCAATCAGCCACGATATTCAACCCACACAACAGGATATATCCTTCCCTCGTAGGTGATGCGATATCAATAGTGAGTTTTCCTCACATAAGCAAAATGGAAATGGTAATAATGATATGTCTAGGTAAGTAATCAATTCCTTCTCCCACTAAAGCAAATATCATCGACACTCAACATAGACACTGACAGAACAGCAAATGCACTACAGATTGACCTCAAAACAGCAAATGCAAATATCATATGATAATATCTTGCAATTTCTACTAAATATCAAAACGTGGAAATCTTTCGTTGTGTTTGTTATGTCCTGTTCTAGCCTATCATAATCTTGTAGAGCTAGCAAACGTTCATCCAATGTCAAAAGACTTTTTATTGATGAGGATCGTGTTAAATGCAGGTTGGATGTTGGACGTGGTAAAGATACAAATCTCACAAAGTGCCCAAGAAATGTTCTACATAAGCAATGCATCAAGTATCTTAGACCTGTAAGTTTCATTCTTTGTTCGACTTATAGTGAATGCCTTAGCAGATTATTTTTATCAATATCCCATTTGAACATACTTCAGACAAACAGGATTATATCGAATCAACTAAAGTAAAATGAGATGCTCCCATTTGCCTATGAAATTGGCTCAAATCCAGATATCTCTTTAGTAATAAACAAATAATAATCCTATTGCCTACATACAATATGGTCCCAACGGATCACGACCCATTAAAAATAGGAACTGACTACATATACATAGGTAACGATTTGTGCTGAAAACCAAACTCACGCCACACAGCATCAATCAAACTAGCATTGGTCTCCACATCACACAACAGAGGATGCCTAGCCTTAACTTACACTACTTCAACACCAATTTGCCAGGATTAGATCTAACGAACAAAGAGAAGCTGAGAAAAGATTCAGATTGCATTGATTTAGCACAATCCCGTGACAGCAAAGATTGAGCCTTTCAACCAAAATTGAACCCGTAAACCAAAACCCCAGCCACTCTCCATATCCCTTAAAGAATCATGTTACTTCCATACCAAAAGACTCAATAATTCTACCACTTATTGGGACTCACTTGGGCATGGAGGGAAAAACAAGAAACAGAATCACTCCCAAAGACAAGTTGAAAAACGATTAGACTTAAGTAACAAAGAAAAGTGGAGAAAAGATTCGGATTGCACTGATTTAGCACAATCCCCTGACAACAAAGATGAAACCTTTCAACTAAAATTGGACCTAGAAACCAAACCCCAGCCACTCCCCCGGACGATTAAAGAATCATGCTTCTTCCATACCAAAAGACTCAATAATTCTTCCACTCGTCGGGACTCACTTGGACATTTAGAAAAAGAGCAACAGAATCACAACAGGTCAAAATCAAGCACCGATATAAGCAGAACAACACAAGCACAACTACTTTAGAAAACAACGTTAGAGAGAGAGAGAGAGAGAGAGAGAGAGAGAGAGAGAGAGAGAATGATTATTTACCTTTGAAAATTCGTCGCTTTCGTAAAATTTTGATGAGAATCGGAGAGCTATTGAGGAAAATGCTTTAACGTCAATACTTTAGAAATAGAGAGTTGTTTGTGGGTGAACGATGGAGAAAGAAAAAAAGCGTAGGGTTTTATGTTTCGGATAAAAGAAATCCTATCTGACCTTATCTCACCTCCCCCCTCGGATTTTTTTATCCGGTTTATATCCGGTCTATATCCGACCTTATCCTATCCTAGACAGCTACCAAACACGGGATATGATAAAACATATCTTATCCTGATTTTTATTCGATCGACCAAACGCAGCCTAGAGGTATTTGAAGCCTTGCTTTAAAGGAGGTCACAATAAGCAGAGGACTACCATTGAACTTCATCCTCCAAAATAGTAGTATC
Source organism: Eucalyptus rudis (assembly GCA_019915205.1). NCBI lineage: Eukaryota > Viridiplantae > Streptophyta > Magnoliopsida > Myrtales > Myrtaceae > Eucalyptus > Eucalyptus rudis. The sequence goes on along the minus strand of JAHMTN010000177.1, from coordinate 324,765 downwards.
TAAGATAGTTTGATTGAAAACTATAAATGAAGTGCTTCTTGAGAGCAACCCAAGGATTTTCATTATGTTTCTTCATTTATTTTTAAGTTTACATTTCGCAAAAGAAAAAAAAAAGTTTAATTTTTCTCTATTTTATCTGGGTTAATTTCTTTATCGAGAGACCACATTCCTAGAGCCTACTCATTAAGGCCATCCATGGACACATTTTACAACAAGGGGGTTTTCTTGTCCCTATTTTTCTTTTTCATATTGAGGACAATGCTTCATTCAAGTTTGGGGGAAGACAAAATTTTTGCTAAATCTATTTTTTTTTTTTATCATGATTGCATTCATTGTTCAGAATTTTTGCAATTATTAAAAAAAAATTAAATTTTGTTTGAACTTACAACTGATATGTGAATTAATTGTGATTCTGATTATGTTGATCCACTTACTGAGCATTGAAAGTCCTTCATTTTTTAATTGTGTGTGAACCTAGAGAACATTTATGTGAAGTATGTGATTTTCTTGGATCTCATCCAAATCTTAAAATTTATTTGATTTTCTCTTGAGGTGAAATCCTAGGTTTCATCTAATTGAGAAAATAATTTAAGTAATTTTTGGATCAATTAAGCCTTTCAAGCCAACCTTGTTTATTTATTCCAAGTCACCCCATTGAGCCTTAATTATTATCCAATTTTCCATTGACACCAATATATGTTTATCCTAGCTTTTATCAAATTATATCATTGTCTTATGCCCCCATGAACATGATGATTTTTCTTGGATAAAAGTTTATTTGAGCCTATAGCAATTTGGGAGGAATGATAGAGCATAAGAAAAAAAAAATGATTGCTATGGTTCTTTAGAGTGTATCATAAAAAAAGAAAAAAAAATTGCTTTTATGGTTCATTATCCAACTTTCAATTGAGTGAGCCTTTTGGATACTCAATGGGTTGGGAATTTTCATGTTATATCAAGAGGGACTTTGGGAGAAACTCCACTATAAAGCAATTAAGGAAAAAAAAAAAAGAGTAACAAATAAAGAAGAAGAAGAAGAAGAAAAAAAGGGAATGATGATATGCAATGATGGAAAGAGAATGAGTGAAATTGGAGACAATGACATTGGCTTTAATTAGATATTAGAAATCAACATATTAATGGGTGATTTGAGCTTAAAATTACCATCATCTTACCTTTAGCTCAGCCTTACATTACTAACCGAGAAAAGTCCTATTGATTTTTGGTTAGATAATTAGCTTACATTAGTGGATAGATGAATGAAAAACAAACTTATGAGATTTGGTCATTATTATAGAGAAATTTTTTAGAGGTTGCATAACAATGTAAATTTATCTAGATTACATATAATATGAAAAGATGAGGACTCACACACACACACACACACACACACACACACACACACACACATGGATTACATAGTTATAATTGGTCTCCACTTATAAATCAATTTCAACGTTTAGAAGAAATTTGTGTTTCTGTTTGAATTGTAAATTTGAGCAATTATGGAAAGATGTCATGGAGGAGGTTGTTAGCTTGAGTATGTGTTATATCTTGCTTTATATCTTGCTTTTGCTTGAGAACTGGCAAAATGTTAAGTTTGGGAGTTTGATAACTCTATAATAATAGAGTTATTTCACTTATTTTAGTCAACAAATATGGTATTTATAATGCAACATTCATTAGAAAATATTTAGATTTCCTTCTATGTATCCAAATCTTCCTTATTTAAGTAGAATAATGAGATATAGAGAAAATAAGGAAAAAATGGCAAAAAAAAAGGAAAGGAAAATTCTGTGATTTAGGAATTCAAATCAAAAGGCGTAGAAATATGGGTACCAAATCAAGTATTCTACGACTTATTCCCTGATTTTATGCTTAAAATAAGCAATTCACTTGTGTTAGGATTCTTAAATGTATCCTATAAATAGGATAACGTTGAGAGTTTGAAAGGACAACGATTTTTTTTTTTTTTTTAATTTCCAAATGGTTTTTCATTGTTCTAGGAGTTGTTCAAGTATTTTTCAAGAGAAGACAAAGTGGTGATAGAATTCTCCTTCTTCAATTCAAGATGTTTGGTCTAATTTATATTTTCGTTTCTTCTTATACTATATTCTAATTTTCTTTTGTTAGGGCTACGATATAATCTGATCATAATGATATGAATTTCATGATTTTTTGCAAACAAATGATTTCATTCATATGAATTATATATTATTGTGCTTAATGCTTTTAAGTAACTGGCCATCACTTGAATAATCCAATATGCATGTTTGAGACTAAGAAGTGATAATATGCAATTACTCATTATAATATCTAATCATAAATTAAATGTGGATAGAGATATACCACATTATTTGTGTAGCTTTTGATGATAAGGTGTTCAAAAGACTCATTATAAGCCTAAAATATTCATAGATTTTAAAGCATTTATGTTTATGTTTTTTTAAATTCATAAAGAGATACAGTGTATTGATAACTTGAGTTAGTTTGCTATACTTACAGATATAATAGTAAATAGATTAGAAAATTCCACTATCACATGTTTTATATCGTTTTTGTACGTGTAATGATATGAAATTCATATATAGTGGTTATAGTGAAATTGGATGCTCTAATGTATTTATTTAATTGATTTACTACATTTAATTTCCAAATTTTGCTTTTCAAAATTTTAATTTTAATGTGTTCTCAATTCTATCTTGATATGTTAGATAAATTTTACAATTAATTCGTTTTTAATATTTAATTGGTTTGTTATTCATCAATATCTATGGGATCATATTCTTTTCTCATCATTATATTACTTATTTGATAATTCACTTATTTCTAGAATTTTACAAACACTACACGTCAATGAACCTTTAAGCAAGGTTTGATAGAAATCGCTAGGTGGTAGACTAAACTTGTCTAAAAAAAAATCATAGATATTCAACTCGATATGTAACCAGACTTGTCAAAATATGTCTCAAATCCTATTTAAAACATAAATTGGTCATAAATGAGTATGTAAATATTAAAGAGACTACTTAAATGAGTTTTAAAAAAAAAAAAACCTAGAATAAATGGGTCTAAATAGGTTGAACTTAGAACCCATTTCCAACCCAAAGCTCATGTACTCTCTTTCCCTCTTTCGCCTTATAAAAATGTTTTTTTTTAATTGACATTATAACTATTTTTTTCCTTCTTTCTTCTTCCATCTTTAGCCAACAGTCGGCATGGCTATGACCGACAATCAGCCAAGCAAGGGACAAGCTTGCTGGCCTCGGGCAAGCTCAAGCTCACCTATGGCCAGTCACTAGCCATCGTCGTGGTTGGCAATCGGCCGAAGAAGAAGGAAAAATAAAAAATAAAAAATAAGAATCAATTTTTTTAAAATAAAAATAAATTAAATCCTATTTTTAAAATAATAATAACTAAAATTCAATTTTAAAAAATAAAAAATAAATAAATTTGATTTTTTAAATAGAAAAGTGAAAAATATTAAAAGGAGTGCATGAAGGAAAAATCAATCATATTTGTCATACCAAATTATGGAAAATATTTTCTAATTTATTTTAGATTTTAGGTAAAAATTAGAAAATACTATAATTTATAAAAATTTAAAAATTATCCACTAGATTTGTATTGCATGAAAGTATTTTAGTAATGCCATTTGTTAAAAAATCATAAAAACTAAGCTTTCTTAAGTTTAGTTTACTTTTTTTTTTTTTGTTAGTCCTACTCTATTCCTACTCTAAACTTACTCTTAGACTTTTGTCCTGCCTCTTGCAGGATACTTTGCCCTGCCTCTTGCAGGGTGTGGGAGTCAAAACCCACTCCTGAAACTTATGCGTCCCCACCCCCATCCCCCCTCAGAAATTGGGGATTTGAACCTCTCACCTCTCCCTTCCATGTTGGAAGGGTGGCCACTAGGGCGAATCCCAGTGGTTTCTTAAGTTTAGTTAAATGAATCGAGTATAAGTCAAGAATTTTGCATTATAATAAATGAGTCATAAATAGGTTAAATGTGTCGGTCTGGGTCATATCATTTATGATCCGATCCAATTCACTTATTTGACAAATCTACAAGTGATCTTCTTTATGGGTGAGTGCTAAGTCCGAATCAATTTGAGAAGTGGCCTAGATGATTCAATTATATGCTAGGTTTTGATTTGTTGCAAGTTATAATTCCCTCAATGCGTTATTCAAATAGACAAAAAGAGTGACCCACCATGATCATTGTTGATATCAGTTGACGAAGCCACTTCTTGAGCTACTCACTCTACAACTTGCAATGGAAAAATGAGCAAGATAGATGAATAATCAACTTATGCTAAATTTAGCTCTTGTCTCTTCTTAATTTTATTTTTCCTAACTCTAGATCTTTCAAATTTATAACTCTTTATTTCATAATTACCAAAAAGCCCTTGACCTTTGATGAATGAATAGCATAAGTAAAACCACATCGTCATTGTCAAATTTCTCTTCTTCTTTTTTTTTTTTAGCATAAAGAATATTTGCTTGGGAAAATTTTAAATAAAAGCCTAAAGTACTTTCATTTTCTTAAATAAGAACATTAAATAGATCAACCACCCACCTGGGTGGCGTTGCTGGCTTTGGGCTCTCTCCCCCTCGTGAAGGGGAGGGGTTCGAATCCCCAATGCGTTGCAGGGTGACTTAATCGCTGGTGTGAGTGTGGTGGCCAGCTTGCATCAGTCCTAGGTTCTTCCTACTGGCTGTCGGCTTTCAGGGTTTCTTGGGTAAAAAAAAAAAAAAACATTAAATAGATCACATTTCAAATAAGGTGCTGTCATTTTCACAAATAAAAGCCTGAGATGGATTATGTTTTAAATAAGGATCTAAGGTGGCCATGTTAATCTCAAAGAATGGTTTGATATCACTGATTAGTTAAAGGCATTTTCATCATTTACTTATCTCTCTTTTTTTTTTCTTTGATTTTCGCCAGTGAAGATAATTGACCTTGCCTGGGCGAGCCTTGTCGGCCACAAGTAAGGTCGACCTTCAATAGATCTAGGTATCCATGAGTAAATATTTCATAGTAGCCTCATTAAACCGTACATCCTTCTTGGGATATCTAGATAATAGGTAGGAGCATAAACTGAAACATTATGGGGCTACAAAGATAGTTATTAAATCGTTAGCACCACATAAAAACATTCCTCCTAGAGTAGCTGTTAATATAAATAAGAAAAACTCTGTGATAGCCATTTGTGTACATTCAATGTACCTTACGGATAGAGGAATACATAGAGTTGAACATAGTAAAATAAGAAATTGAAAGATTTCATTGAAATTGTTCGTTTGGAAATTTCTTGAAAAGATAATCATAGGTTCTTCTCTCCATCAGAACAATAGGGCTGTTATGCTCATTACTAAACTCATTGAAGAGATGAAATAGAACCAAGGTATATCTTTTTTATTATAGGTTGAATTGATCATAAGAATAAGAATTAGGCCAAAAATAAGGATACATTCTGGGAAAATAAAACTTCCATCGAAGAGAAGCAAATGAAAAGCTTTCAGAAAAACTCTCGTAGAATTAAGAATGAGGTTTTCATTCGATACATGCCAGATCATGAATTAGTAACCACATCCAATCTCCAAAAAAATTCCAATTGTTTCAAACTTTCTATTTTTGGAATGGAATAGTTATGGAATCCCCATGAATAGGATCAAACCTTATTCCATGGTATTTTCATGAGATTCCTCTTTCTTATTCTTAAGCAAGCCCCCGAGAGGGCTTAGTTGATCCATGATTTATGTTTGACCTTTCGTTTCTTTTTTGTTTGTTTCGAGAAATATATCGATCAATTCTGATTTTTTCTTTTTCTATTGATTCTTTTCTGATCAAGATATATGGATCCACAGATCTGTGTCTATATAGATCATTTGTTCATGGACTAACGAAAATGCGCAAAAGCTATATTTTCCTCTGCCATTCTATGAGTCTCTTCCTTTTTGCATATGGCATCGCCACTGCCTTTGGTAGCATCCACTAATTCGGGACTTAATTTGAAAGCCATATTTCGACCCGAACATTTTTGGGATGCTCCTAATAACCAATGAATGGCAAGTGCTTTTCCTTGTGTGGATCCTGTTCCAATGGGAACTTGATGAGTCGATCCGCCAACACGTCTTGCTTTTACTACTATATCAGGAGTTACTCCACATAGTGCTTGACATAAAATGGATAGTGGATATGTTTATGTCTTTTGTTGAATCTTTTTCATGGCTCAATAGATACTTTGATAAGCAAATGATTTTTTTCTATGTTTCAAAATACAGTTAACCAACATGTTAACTAATCGATTACAATAAATTAGATCGGATTTTGTAGTTTTTTCTTCTGCAGTACCTCGATGTGACATGAGCGTGAAAGGGATTCAAGAATCAGTTTTCTTTTTATAAGGGCTAAAATCATTTATTTTGGCTTTTTGATCTCATATTGTAGGGTGGATCTCAAAAGATATGAAAGAAAGATCTCCCTCCAAGCCATACCTATGACATTCATCGAATACGACTTTCCACAGAATTCGATATGTATCCATGAGATCGAGTATGGAATTCCGTTTACTCACTTGAAATTGAGTATCTATTTCCCTCCCTTTCCTACTAGGATTGGAAATCCTGTATTTTACATATCCATACGATTGAGTCCTTGGGTTTCCGAAATAGTGTAAAAAAAAAAAAGTGCTTCGAATTATTGCTATTTGACTCGGACCTGTTCTAAAAAAATCGAGGCATTTCAAATTGTTTGTTGACATGGACAAAGTCAGGGAAAACCTCTAAAATTATTTCAATATTGGACCTTGGACATATAATAGTTCTAAATCGAATCTCTTTAGAAAGAAGATCTTTTATCTCATGGTAGCCTACTCCAGTCCCCTTACCAAACTTTCGTTATTAGGTTAGCCATATACTTCACATGTTTCTAGCGATTCGCATGATATCATCAAATGATACAAGTCTTGGATAAGAATCTACACCGCACTAGAATGCCTTTGTTGACAATCCTGACAGCATCGTGGGTTCCTCGAACAATGTGATATCTCACACCGAGTAAATCATTAACCCTTCCCCCTCTTACTAAGGGGATGTTTGTTTGGCTTTTGTTTCTATTCCCCGGAACACAATTTTTGTTCTTTTGTTCCAGGGAACAAAAAAAGAACATAAACACGTTTGTTTATACTTCTATTCCTGGAAAAAAAAAATCTACTTTTTTGTTCCCAAGAACAAATTTGGAATAGAAACAAGAAACAAGAAAAACTTGTTTCTTGTTCCCAAGAACACTTTTTGAAGAAACAAAAGAACAAAAACATAAAACTTGTTTTTTTTTTCTCCTTTTTTTTTTTTTTCTTCTTCTTTTTTCTTTGGCTAGTTGCCGGCCTTGGCCATGGCTGTCGAGGGCCAACTACCTCGCCAGAGCGTCGCCAACCCCCGATGAGGCTTGGCCTCACCATGGTTGAGCTCGCCCAGATCCGGCGTGGTTGAGCTCGCATAGCCACTGGCGAGGCCGAGCCTCACACGGCCATGGCGAGGCTCGACCTCCCCAGCCGGCGCGAGGCCGACCTCACACCACCTAGGTGAGGCCAAGCCTCACCAATGGCCTGGCAAGTCTCGCTGAGGCTTGCCCTGGCCTAGCGAGGCTCCAACAAGCTTGCCAAACGTCGCCCAGTCGGTCGCCGGCCAAAGAGAAAAAGAAAAAAGACAAAGGAAAAAGGAAAAATATAATAAAAATATTTAAAAATTAAAAGAAATAAAAAAAATTATACAAGTTTACTAAACGTGTTTCCATTCTTTTTCTATTCCAAGAACAGAAATCTTGTGCAGTTACCAAACACGTTCTTTTATTCAAAAATTATTCTCCGGAACAAAAATAGTTTTTTTCTATTTTTATTTCGGGAACAATTTTTTGAACAAAAATATTACCAAACGCACCCTAAGATTATAGAATGTTCTTGTGAATTATGGCCAATATTAGGTATATAAGCATTGATTTCAAATTCAAAGGTTAATCGTACTCTAGCAACTTTACGTAAGGCAGAATTTTATTTTTTGGGGGTGATAGTGGAAAAGTTGACAGATAAGTCACCCTTACTGCCACTCTACAAAACCATACATGAGATTTTCACCTCATACAGCTCCTCATTCAATTCTTTCGAAGTCATTGGGTCCTTTTCCTCGTTCGAGAATCTCCTCCCTTCTTTCACTTCATCCCAAAGAGTAACTAGAACAAATTTAGTTGCGTTTTCATGTTCCAATTGAATGCTTTCCATTTTGGATTTTTCTCAAAGGAGAAGATTCTTCTTTTTACCAAACATCTATGGATCCAATCGCAATCTTATAATAAGAACAAGAGATCCTTCTCAATCAATCTCCTTGCCCCTCATTCTTTGAGAATTAGAAAGATCATTTTCAAGTTTGAATTTGTTCATTTGAAATCTGGATTCTTCTACTTCATTTTTATTTACTTAATTTTTTTTTATTACTTTTCCCTCTTTTTTTTAATTTCTTTTTTTGTTCCCTTCCATCATTCCTTAAGTCACATAGGTTTGATCCTATAGAATCTAACCTATTTTCTCATTGAGTGAAGGGTGCGAAAGATTGATTTTTCGATCAAAAGTATTATGTGAGTGAAATCTTCCTTTTTTTCTTTCCTCTTTCTCTATCCCTATCCCAATCCCATAGGTACAGCCTTTGAATCAATAGCGAACCTTTTCTTTTGTATCTTTATGAATCGATATTATTCCATTCCAATTCCTTCCTGATATCTCCTAAGGAAAATCCCGAATTGGATTCCAAGTTGATGGGTTAGTGTGAGATTATCCATGCGGTTATGCACTCTTCGATTAGGAATTTATTTTCTGAAACATCCTAGCTTTCGTGCTTTGGTGGATCTTTAAGATCCTTTCGATGACCTATGTTGTGTTGAATGGATATTTATATGATCCGATCGATTGCGTAAAGCCCGTGGTAGCAAAAGAACCAGGGAAAGTATACAGAAAAGACTGCTTGCAAGCCCTCGCCTAGATTTCGATTTTCTATAAAAATTGAGTCTTTTTGCCAATTCCGTCTAATTTGATTGACAAAAATGCTAATTTAGTTTTTTAATATTTTATCTCTCCCACGTGGTGTTAAGGTTAATTAAAGCCTTAAAATAACGTCGTTTTGATTTGAACAATAATTTTTATAAAGAATCTTAATTAAATTATATTAACAAATCCAAAAAAAATCATAAAAAAGACAATCTCCAGAAGGGAAAAAAAAAGCTAAAACTTAAAAAAAAAAATAAAGTCCAGGCTCTTTGCTTGTGGCCACCGGTCATTGCTAAGGCTCCCATCATCTAGGTGGCGTTAGTAAGGGACCATTGTTGACCAATAGGCCATCGCTCCATTAGTAATGGAGTGACAAGTACTAATCAAACCACCCACCTACCCACACGCACATTAAAATTTTTCAGCTTTTTATTTTTTATCTAATTTAAAAAAATTATCATCGGAGGAAAATGCTTTTAATTGATCGAAATATTTAGTTGGCCAATAAGATCAAGTTCTTATTTGAAATTATCATGGTCATTTTAAGCTTTTTTTTTTTAAATAATATCAATTTCAAATTCTTATTTTAAAAAAATGATAACATTTCATGTTAGTATTTAGATTTTTTCTTTTGTATTACGGTGGATTTTTTTTCCTAATAAAGTAAAATAAACGGGGGAGACATTTCTTGCTCTTACTATTTTATTTTTTCCTATTTCATACATCGAGGGGAAAAAAAAGAAAGGAAAAAGGCGAAAATGGAAAACTTCGTAATCGGCCAAAGAGCAAGGAAGGCCGTCCGTTCCGTTTCCTTTCCATCTCCATCTTCACCCACCACCATCCTTTTTTTCTTTTTCATCTTTCCTTCCAATTTTCCGGGAAAATATATATAAACCTATATTTGCCTCCTCCTCTCTCCCCCTCCCTCCCCGCCTGCAATCCTTTTTTCCTTTTTCCCCGGAAAATACGAGGAATCTATTTTTTGCCACCCTTCCCCGCTCTCTCTCTCTCTCTCTCTCTCTCTCTGTCTACAGCAAATGCATCGCGTCGATCGAGGAAAGGCAAGGACGACGCAGTGAATTCCGCGCGGAAAAAGGACAAAGAAGGAGAAGGAGAGGAGAGAGAGAGATGGGTCCGGAGGGGTAAAGCTTCCCCCCCGCAGTCTAGGGTTTCAATTTTTTTCCCGCTCCCTCCCGAGGGGGAAATGTACCCGGGAAGAGCAGGCGACCAGAGAGGCTCTGTTTCTTGCTCCGCTTCGAATTCGTTTCCCTCCAGGAGGCCTCGGTCGGTGCTTTTCCCGGGTAAATGAGCGCGCCGATTCCCGAGAAAGTTGGGGGGGGTGGGGGAAAGATCCGCGTTCCGGTGAAGATCGCCGTCCATGTCCGTTTCGCAGCTCCCTGCCCCGTCTGCGTTCTTGATCTGATCCGTTCGCCATGTGAGTGAACGAAATGGCCTCTCTTTCTCTCTCTCTCTCTCTCTGTCTATCATAATCCATATTGAAGAGAAAATTTATGGGTTTCTTTTGTTTTCTCTTCTTTTCTTTTTTCAGGAATACGCGAGGCTTTCTTGCGTAAGAACACTTGTCTTTTTTCGGAGTTTCGAAAGAGGGAAGTTGTTGGTTGATCTAAATCCGTATTCTTGTCTTTGATCTACCTCGGATTCAAGAAGTGTCTTTGAGTTGCTTGAATTCTAATGCGGTTTGGCTATGGATTCGGTAGAGACATTGCCTTCGGGATCTTCAGGTTGCTGTCATGGCTGCAGTGATTGTCAATCTTCAGCGGGTAGTGCTTGGTTTCGCAATGTCAAGCGTAAATATGACGAACTGCAGGGGAATAGGAGATTCTTTGTGCCCGGGGTTGAGTATGATTCCGTTGCGCGAATTGAAATCGAGAACGAGACCGCAGCATTGCGGGAGATGGTTTGTAGCCAACAGAAAGCCATACAGGATTTGACCGTGGAGCTCGAAGAAGAGAGGAATGCCGCTTCATCTGCGGCGAGTGAGGCCATGTCGATGATTTTGAGGTTGCAGAGGGACAAGGCGGAAATCCAGATGGATGCGCGGCAATTCAAACTATTTGCGGAGGAGAGAATGGGACACGATCAACAGGAGATATTGGCTCTGGAAGACCTGTTGTATAAGAGAGAGCAAGCCATACAATCACTCACATGCGAGGTACAGGCTTATAGACATAGAATGATGAGTTATGGGCTCACTGTGGCAGAAGCCGATGGGGGCATGACTGAAAATCTTGATTGCCGATTTGAATTTCCATTTTATGATTATCCTCCTTTGAAATGCCACTTCAATGAGACACCTGGTCCATGGGAGGGTGAGAATGAGGTGGTTGATGTTGAAAAGTTCGCACATGGCGAGACTCCCCATGGCCGTAACGAACTGAAGGATTTGGAACACCGAATTCACCAAATGGAGCAAGATCCCAGCAACACTCAGTTGGATGGGGATTTTCCTGGCCTTGAGAACATCCCAGAGAAAGTTATAGTAGGTCAATCTCCTAGGCAACCACAACATTCGAGGAGTTCTTCGAATGATGGTTTGGGTTCAGACTTGCCTCTTGATTCTCCGAGACTCATAAATAGCTTCAAGAGGATGGAGTGTGTTATGGAGACGGAGAGTCCCCATCAGGCAAAAAAGCTGAATAACTCACCAGAAGCTGATGATGATGTAACTGACAGGATCTGTACGATTGATTCAATCTACACAGGCTTGACACCCAAGAAATCTGGACATAGCGGTCCTGAAGAGGACATAGTTACACCAAGATACACTTCAAACTGCATCAATGCGGATCAGGATCCAGATATCACAAAGCTCTACATGAGGCTTCATGCACTTGAGGCTGACAGGGAATCACTGAGGCAGGCAATTGTTTCAATGCAAACTGATAAAGCACAAATGCAATTAATTAAAGAAATAGCCGAGCGTCTATGTAAGGAAAGATCACCAGAAGAATGCATGCCTGTTAGAAAGCCATCTCCTTTTGGATTTTTTTCCTCTGTTTTCAAGGTAAGGCGTCTTTTTTCTTTGTCGGTGGTGGTTTTGCAGGTGTTTAACACCCAATGTATTGTTACCTTTAGTTTGGTTTATGATTCATGCTGAATGAAGTCGTATGCTTATGGCAAACACTATTATCTCCATTTTCTGCTCCACTTTTTGGGTTAGTGTTTTTACTTAGCTAACTGATTGTGGTGCCTTAAGAAAAGGGCTGTACGGAAGAGGAGGAATTAACTGCATGGTACTTCTTGGTTCTGCAAGATATAGAGGGAATTGAAATGCTGAGGCTGTTGAAAAAAAGGAGGAATTACTATATGATTTTTCCTCGTTCCTTCTCACTAAAGGCAGTTTGTTGGGATGTTGCTTCTTCAATTTCTGGCATTAGTTTGATTTTCCTTTGCCTTCCCACATCTGACCAGATTTGTTCTATCATATTGCATAATCAAGTAGCTTTGCCTGTTGATCTACTGGCAATGCTGTTTCAACAATGAAATTGACAATCTTGTCCTTTTTGTTTCTCATTTTATTTCCGTCATTTATAAAATTGATGCCACAAGTTGTTCCCCTGGTTGCGGCTGAATATTTTTTGATCTAGTGCTTACATTTTGCTTATGGGTAGATTGTTCATTAAAGATTTTGCTGGTGGTTTTGTTTTCTTTGTTGAGCTGGTATTGGAAATTCATTATGCAGCAGGGCAACTTCTTTAATTTTCCATGTGTGGTGCTGCTTTCTCCCTTTTCAAAATAGTTCTTGTAACTCTCTCTTTGCTTTATTTGCAGTGGATTGGGTCCTTTGCCTTTCGGAGAAAGAAGCCTCGTAGAAGCAAGTGAGTACTTTTCTTTTTGGTGCTAAAATCGTACTGCTGTACCTGTTTTTCTGTACTTTGAGGGGGCATCTCCTCAATTCAGACTTTTTATTGTAAATTCTGTTCTTTTTGATGCACAATTGTTTTAATTCTTGATTTCATGTTGAGGAAACATGCAGTGGCGAATGACTTTTTGTATGAACTAACTGTACAGACGTCTCTTGTGTAGATATTTAATGTTTTGGTCAACTTGTAAATTACCTTGGTGTTGTGCATCAAGGATCATTCTAGCTATCGCCGGATGGGAAGTTAATTCATGAAAATTTGAAAAGTTTCTTGTACACCTTATAGAATACAAATTTTATCTGATGGAATGCACTTGAGTGCATTACATGTTGCAGAGGAAATAATTGTGCCATTAGGGAGCAGACTTCTCAGTTGGTTGTTCTCTGCATAGAGGCCATTATCGTTGGTGCTTTTGGCAAATACCTCTAGTTGTGACAGGCTTCATGACTAAATGAAATTTTTTTAGCAATTAGGACACCGTGATGTGAAAAATATTCACAATTCCAGTTTTATGTTAGCACGCAGCAAATTTTTGTTTTCTCGAAATAATTAATAACCGTTGAGCTTTCCTGCCTGTGATCTCTTACCTGCTTTGTTATAGATCCTTTATCTTCGACTCATCACTTGCAGGTACTTGTTTGGGCTATCGCCTGATTGTGTGGGCTTGCTAATTCTTTTAGAAGACAGACCCCAGAAGCAGCGAAGATGTCTGACACGTGCAAAAAGGGTGACTTCAACTGTCAAACTTCCATATCCATAGCAAGCCTCTCCTTATATGCAGAGAAACTTAGAACAGTTAAGAACAGAGTCTAAGCATCTGTCTTCTTTGTATGCATTTGTTGCTGCAGCATTGGCTGTTTCAGAGATAGTATGTTCTCTTTCAATTTTTTCATTCGATGTGATTATTCAGCCTCATTCAGCAAGTGAAACATGGTTGAATGGTGCGCCCATGTATTTTTCTTACATTCAAGGTGGAGGTAGGCCACTTTCGGCTTGCCTCTCTCTCTCTCTCTCTCTCTCTCTCTCTTCTTGACTCATCGAGTAAAGCACTATTTTTCAGCATATTGTTACAGTTCTGGGAGTAGACTCTTATGTTCTTGCTTCATCTTAGTCTGCAGATTTTTTATCTTGTCCAGAACACGCATCAGCCGATCTCTATTCTCATGATACTCGCTGGGATTTCTGGGAGGATCAAATATCTGCCTGCTAGACTATCCGTCTCAGTTTGGAAGACCTTCGGATAAATTTGATTACTCCATGGACCGCGTGTCGAATTAATTCCTGTAATTGGGTCATCTTCTTGGTTAGGCTGGATGCTTGATGATTGACATTTCATTTGGTGGGAGCAAGGGCCTGTTACAGAGGGGGCCGAACATTAGATGGTTTTATGCCAATCATTATTCTTTGCTGAAATTAGCAAGCGAAAAAATTAAAAGTTACCTGAGGAATTCTTTTACACTGATTTTCTTTTCGAAATGAAATGTCAGTTCTGGGTTTAGAATTAGGGCTTTTGGCTTTTATTTTTTTTGTACTTTTCAATGTTATCTGTTGCACAGAATATTTACAATACATAAACAATAGCATCTGGAGTTTTCTCCTAAAATACCATTCTTACTCGGAAGTTCAAATGCTGTAGATTGAAAGAGCTTTTCCTCCAAGCAAAGGTTATTAGTTTGATCGAGCAGTGCAAGAGCTTGTGCGCTTTACATGCATTTTAATGCAACGCGTTGAACCAAGAGCATGCATGACTAGTGCGATATCCTATCCACTTGATTACCATCTTTTCACAAATGATTAGCACTTGGAAATACCTTGAGCGAAGGCGATTGGGTTTGGCACATCCTTTAATGCCCTTTGACCTTAAATTCCTTTGCCAAAGCTCAAAATTCAAGGCAAGTTTCCGTTTGCTTTAGAGTTGGAGCTTTGTCAGTGCTGTCTAGTCGTGTCAATGAAGTTTCCAAAGTTCCTACTGCCCTCTTTAAATTATCCAAACTTTAACTATACCCTCGTTAGAGGGAAAGTTGACAAAGCTCGCATCCACTACCAGGTTTAGGTGTCTCTCGGCCAGGGTTGGGCGACCCTATAATCCTCTTGCAGGGGCACGGTGTTCTACACGAGACAGAGAAATAGCCTCATGGGTCAACACAAGTCAAATATTTCCCAACATACATTAGAATCTCCGCTATAAAAATTTATTTTGGTAATGTCTAATGATACTGTCGTAAATCAATGTGGAGAGTACTTTTTACATGTGCAAATGTGAAAAGCAAAGAAAATATTGTAAGTGTCATAAAAGATTTTACTTATCAATACCCTGTACCTAGAAATAGGCTTTAGACATTTCATGCAAAAAAAAAATGATTAGATTTGCAAGTGGCAATTTATAAATGGCCGAGATTAGCTGCAGAGCAGGCCCAGTTGCAGGCTAGCAGCCACCCACGCACTGGATGCATATCGCTGCTTTATCTCCGTCTGGTCCTGCACGGATTTCTATATCCCTTTTCAGGCCGCCTTCGACAAAGTCTGGGACTCGGTTTCCACCGATGCTTTGACCATTACCCATTAGACATTTTCATGAGCAGGTCTTCGAAAAATGACCTAGGATGCCAAGGGCAGAGTGGTTCTTAAAGGGGGATGTTTAATAAAAAAAGAAGAAGATAAAATATCGATGTAGTATTAAATTTTTTAATTAAGACTTAATATCACAAAAATCCAAATTGATATAATTGTAATAAATTTATTTCAAATTAATTTTTTTTTTGGTAAAGATTCAAATTAATTTTTTGTGGTTACTAAAAATTCAAAACTAATATACATATGATAAATTTATCCAAAACTAATTTTTTTTTATTATCAATGGCTCCAATTCAATATGTATGTAATAAATTTATCATCCATTAATTTCTTTTAAAAAAGATTTATGAATCGGTGCACCCGTCAATTGTCATTTAACATTAAATTCAGTAGTTTGGTGGTCAAATTTATAGAAACTAATAGATGATAAGTTTGTCACATATGTACTAGTTTGCGGTTTTTTGTAATAAAAAATTAATTTAGAGTAAATTTATACAGTAATATTAGTTTGAAGTTTTTTGAAATACTAACCCTTCAATCATACCATGAATGGACCTAGACTTAGAATTAGGGAAGGAGAGTAAATTTCTTACAGGTATATGCATCCCACAACAGCCTTTTAGCAGGAAACCACTCAGCCTTTTAGTTCAGAGCCTAGAGACACTCAGAGATGCTAGGATGGAAACGTTTCTAACCTACCCAAGCTGCATTTCTTGAAGGATCCTACCAGGCTGGAGAAGACGAGGAAATTAGAAGGTCATGGAGAGATTTTCACAAAGCACACACTTTACTTCAGGGGACTCTGCCCAAAACAATACACCCTCCTTGCCTTATATAGGCAATAAGAGGTCACAAGGACACACACAGGGACCTAGCTCACGGGTCCAGATACAAACAGGGGCACCGAAGGGGAATTATTCGCACACCATGAACAGTAACTGTACTGTGAACAGTACTTTCCCTAGCCTAGTGCTATAGTAAAATTGAACAGTGATTTGCTACAGTGAAATTGTACGAACTCAACGATCTCGTCCGTCACGAGCATTGTAGCTACAAACTGAGTCATTCGAGCTGTCTTCTAGGAGATGTGCCTCGTACTTCTGTTCAAGGGCTTCAAGATCTTCAGGTGAGAGGATTTGATTCAACTTTCGTGATGAGGATGCTTGTTCATGAGCCCAATGTGATGCTTCTTCTTCAGCCCAGTTTGTATTTTCATCTTCTTAAGGGTCAGGGATTCTTGGCTGAGGCCAGTTAGATGGTTTTGCATAGAAAGGTGTGTCCATGCTTTGAAATTGTTCGTAGGGATCCTGGGACAGAGGTCTTCCAAAGCGTGCATAGGGGTCCTGGTTGGATTGGACAATTTCATCTTCGCTTGTCATTTCAGGCTCTTGGGACTATGAGGCTTGTCTGTATTGTCCGAGTGCTTCCTTAGCTTCTGGTGCTAGGTCATAATGATCCCACGTAGTGGGTGCATTATTCCAAATATCTTCGGGAATCATCTTGTTTTCCTGGCACAGGATTCTTTGGAGTTCTCGATATTCATACTCACAAAGTCGAACAGATCTAGGATAAGATTTGTAAATCCTGGCTTCTCGGCTGTTCAAGTTAGGTTTATAGGATGTGGTTCCTATTTCTAGTGGTGCCTCGAGAATACTACCATTATTTCTTCAAAAATTCCAAAGACGTCGGAAAAACAGGATGGTATGGACCTCAGGATTTAGCGTCATGGATCTTAGTTCTTTTTCCAAGTCTTGTTTCCAACATGTAGGATGATAGAACCAATTTAGAAATTCTAAAAGATTTCTATCACATTCTTTTTCAATGTTTCTTCCGAGCAAGAATATCCTTGTGAGGTTGGCAATGAATCTTCTAGTTGGAATTTCAAAAGCTATTAGGTACTTATTGGTTAAGTACCACAATAACGTTTTGAGTTGTTCAGGGAAATCATCTTCCTTCCAGATAAGAGGATGAATGAATTGATAATTTATATTTAACCCAAAAGGATAAAGAATCGAACCTCCATTGAACCTGAATAGGTCTGTGTGGCTTTGCCACATGAGGTTCTCCATATTCTGAACAAGACTGTCGTTCTGGATTTGCTGAATAATCTCCTGGGGGTATTTCCAGCTTTGTGAATCTCTAACGTTCTCAATTTTGTATTTCACTCCATGATTGAGCATATGGAAGGTGGGTCTCTTGATGTACATATTGATCTCAGCTGGTGCTTTTGGCCTTGATAAGAAGTCAGCAAGTACATTCTTCTTTCCAGGGATATGCTTAGTTTCAAAGGAGTATTTTGAAAACCATTCAGCCCATCGAAGCAGTTGGGAATTTGGAATCTGCTTTTGTTTAAACTTGGTCATCTGAGGGAAAGATGCCGTGTTTAATTCCACCAAGAAGTGGTGGCCAATGAGATAAAACTCAAATTTTTTGATCCCATTTTTTACTGCTAAGATTTCTTTGAAAGTGGAATGGTAATGCATTTCAGCATGGGAAAACTTTCCACTTTTATAAGCACAGAGGAGTCTCTTACCATCAATTTCTTCAAAAAGAACAGCTGCTTAGTATTCGTCACTGGCGTCAGTTTGGAGAATTCTTTTGTCTGTTGATGGTATTTGTAATGGTAGGAGATTTTGCATAATCTCCTTAAGTTCAGCGACTGCTTTGGTCTGAGTTTTTCCCTAAGGTGGGGAATTTTTCTTCAGCATGGATTGCAAAGGGATTAGAAGCTTTGCAATGTTTAGGACAAAAACCCTGAGATAGTTAATTATCCCAAGAAATTGCTGAACTTGCTTTGTTGTGACGTTGTCCTGAGGAAACTTCAATAATTTCTTGAGCGATATGCGGCCCTGGGTAATATGTACCTTTGTTAAGGTGCATACCAAAAAATTCGATTTTTGTCTGGGCAATATTTATCTTTCTTTGGGAAAGCATAATACCATGCTTTTTTTTACGATTTCTGCAAACTGCTCGAGGAGTTGACAGTGTGACTGCTCATTAGGACTGTAAAGCATAATATCGTCAATGTATACTGCTGCACTCGATAGAATGGGTTGGAAGATGCGACACATGGCCTTTTGGAAAATGGATGGTGCTACCTTTAAGCCAAAAGGAAGAACTTTCCATTGGAAGTGCTGGTTCGGGATACAGAATCCTGTCTTGAATCTGTCTTCAGGATGGATGCCCAATTGCCAAAATTCGGCTTTGAGGTCGAATTTGGAATAGATGTGGGCCTTGGTTAGACCACTAAAGAGAGAATCTCTAGATGGTAAAGGGAATTTATCATCTTGGAGGAAAAAATTGAGAGGTTGATAGTTGATTACCAATCTCATTTTTCCTCTGCTTTGCTCGGCACGCTTATTGACATAAAAGGCTTCACAAGCCCATTGTGAGTCAGAAACTTCAATAAGGCCTTGTTGCAAAAGTTCCGAGCATTCCCTTTGAGCTAGAATCAGATGTTCTGGCTTCATTCCCATGTGGCTCGCCCTGGTCGGGTTTATGTCTTCATTTTCCTTGAAAGGAAGGCGAACAAAGAACTCTGGGTTTTTCCATAAAGGATGGGAACACTTTTGAGCGAATTCTGCATGGGATTCTGAACAAGATTCTAACAATTTCTGCATAATTGGATCTAGTAGACTCATTTGGATGGAAAAGAGTCTTTGGATATTGACAAACTCAGAGAATTGATCTTTATATCTAAGACATTTTCCAGGAATGATGCGAAGCTGTGAGATTTGAGTCATGATGTCCCACCCAATTATCATATCTTTATTGGGAATGTCAGATCCAAAAATCTTTGCAGTTATGGAGCATTGCGGGAAGAACTGGACAGTTACAGGAGTGGTTCTGACATTGGTGGAGAAAGTATCTCCTGACGCAGAATTGAAGTATCTGGTATAAGGAGTCCAGAATTCTTTAGGAAGAACTTTGGTGTCTAGGATTGAACAACTTGCTCATGTGTCAATGAAAGCAATAACAGTGATAGGTTTGGCAAATTTTGATGTGAGGATTTTTACGGGGAAGTGTGGACAGTGAGTTTGACTTGAAAATATGTCAAGGTTTGGTTCTGGGGATGATGGTGATATATGGAATATATCTTTAGACTCTGAATCTGACTGAGTCTCACTGGAAGTTTGGTAAGAGGGAATGACACAAAGAGTTTGTTCATATGGTTATTCAGCAGAAGAGAATAAGGATTCAATATCATCATTTTCGAGAAAAATACCTATTTCATTCTAAATGTAATGGATTAGATGATTCTGACCTTTTCTAGCTTGAGGACAATTCTTGGCAAAATGTCATTTTTGATTGCAAATGTAGCAACGGTTTGATTTTTTGTGGTTTGTGTGATCCTTTCTTTTGCGTAGGTATCGCAATTTCTTCTTTTTCCGGAAATGCTTGGAGTTATGTTTGTATTTCTTTATCCAAAACTTCAAATGTTATTAAAAATGTCTACATTAACGTTAATTATGTCACGTAAGACGGTCAGCATCCATGTTAGCCATTTCCAGCTTAAATTGGTTAGATACCAATGTGAAAGATTTATGATTAAATTAATCTAATTGAAATGTTGGGGACTGAATGTATATCAATGTAATAGATTTGAATTTTTTTTTTTTTAGTACTTTTTTTGTTCTTAAATGATGAGGATGAATGCTTTGGGGTGGAAGAGCACAAAATGATTTTGTCTTTGTCCTAAGTAGTTCTTGGTAATGACGGCGAAGAAGAGCGTACCTTCTTGGTGCAAGACATGGCAATTGAAATTAGTTTTAGCTCACTTTACCAAAAAAAAAAAAGAAATTTGTTTTAGCTCACTCTGTTTTGAGATCAGAGAGAAGAAAACATATGAAGGGGATGATGGAGATGGGGTTGGAGCTGACAGGTGAGAGGTGTTCACTTAAGTGAGTGAAAGAGAGGAGTCAGAACAGAGAAAGAATCACAACTTGGTGACAAAATCCCACATTGACTACCACCCCACATCATCTGGTAACGGCTAATTCTTGCCCAATTTACAAAAATTAATGAGCCAAAAGTTAAAGTTACCCTGGACAATGCGCTGTTTTTGCTTTTTGGAAGGCAAAAAAAAAAAAAACTTTTAGCTTTCCTTGTCAAAACTTAGTATGCGAGGAACAATTTATTGCGTATTTCTCTGTCAACATACTGGAGAGCACATGCATATAAAGTTAACGACATGACCTTTGATGGTACAGAAGAGCTATGGCTTTACAGAGAATGAACAAGACATAAGACAAAAATGTCTCCACGAACCGCAAGGACTTTGTAGAAGGAAACAAGTTTAGTTTGATGGAAGTTTGCATGTGATGTAATTATGATGGGTTAATGGATCAATAAAAGTAAGCAAAATGAGATACATCTTTTTAATTCATAGATCTCTTGGATTCCTATATATATTATTTAATTCATGTATCTCTTTAGTTCATATTATCTTCTGTAAATGACTTCTCAAACTCTATAAATATATTTGAAATTCTTCATTTCAAGCATCACTAGAAACACTTATGTCTCCTCATTTCAAGTTTCTTTAAGTGCGCTAGTTTCAAAAAGTGTTTGATGGAGTTCTATTTGTATTGCACTAATTCAAACAAGTTCAAGATATTGTATCCTGGGAGGCATAATTCGTGAAACTACACTAATCGCCTTAAGGAGATTTGGTTAGCTGTACTCATTACCTATTTATTTTTGTTATTACTTTCTTAGATTCATTAATTTTTTGTATATAACAAATAATGTTACATATACTTCCTCCAATATGTTATTTCTTCCATAATCTTGAAACGGCATGGACTTGTAAAATGTGAAAAACCTTGAGAGCATAGGGACTTCAATGGTTTTGGATGTACCAAGTAGCAAAAGGCAAGCAGAAAAGAAATTGAGGCTTTGTTACAATATTGGAAGAACCAAGCAATTGAATGAGAATATGCTACAAAGTAGATGGTTCTATTACAAGCCTCTATCCTCTTTGATGGAAGTCTCGGAGTCTTTACGATTCGATTAACATTTTAAATCGGCGTCCCACAACTGCTTTCCAACACCGAAACCGCAGTCAATCGGGAGAAGATTGTAATATTTTTTTTTTCTATTTTTGGCTGAACAAAATAATTGTTACGGCGCAGCAAGACCATACTGTTCTCCTCGAGTGTCCATGGATACCCAATAGAAAAACATTTTGAAGGAAAGATCTGGTATATGCCACTATACTCTGCTAAATGAGGCTTCATATAATCAAATTGAGACCGAGACTTTTAAAATCACATCAAATCGGTGGTTGAAGTGTAGTTAAGCTCATGAGCGATCTCTTAAGTGGTTGCATTAATTTCTCCATTTTCTAGTGTGGTAAATGTTGGCTGTCAAAGTGGCATCCTAGGATCGACAAAATTTGAAACTCGAACATATTGAAGGAGAAGATGAAGATTTACACACTCAATTTGGAATCCATCGTTTTTTTATGCGAAATGATGACGATCCGATGCTCAGGTTCTTCTCCTCTCACCCTTGGATCTAGGATCGATGAGACCGCCCCTCGCGTCTTTCCTTAAGTGAGGTGATAGTGTTTGCGGAAGTAATAGGGTTACAGGAGGGACCGTACCGCTATTTATAAATTTTTTCGGCATCACACGCTAGGCCCAACTCGGCCCACACAAGCTAGGTCCATATTCGATTATTAAGAAATCTTATGTTTTACTTTATTAGATCAATCCTGTTAAACCGTAAATTACAATTTCAATTAATGTAGTCCACATCATGAAAACTCTTACATTCTCCCACTTGGACTATATTAATTGAGATTGTACTATGTGTGCGCACATTTATGTTGGTTCAAAGACGATTTTTAATAGTTAATCTTATTCCATAAAGTTTCAAACACCAAATCATAGCGATAGCTGCATGTATACACACAGAGCCTTACATGGTCACAAGTGTTTTCAACTTTACTGATATAGATTCAATATAATTATATGGCAAATAGATAACACCTCATAAAAAATAATACATTATATGTTATCCTCTTTGTTAGTCACTATTATGTTACTTTAGATATCATAAGAAACCAGAATTGCCGTTACAGAATATCTTTATAATTCTAATAAATCCACATATAGTTTATCTTTATGGTTAATCTCTCTTTATGTGTAATCAAAACATACGTTCAAAGCTGATAACCGAATGCCTCCAATCTTCACTTATAAGATCTCTATTATATATGATCAATTCAATATGGTGACAATACATTTATGAATACTTTATTGAATGTATAACATAGATTTAAGTTTTATTAGAGCAAAACCAAAATAGCTCTCACTAAATAGCAGTATTCAATAATTCTCCTCAGTCCATGTTTATGACATATTACTCAAGTACACAAGGATGAAGGTGTTTAATAAGTGGGTTTACAACCACATCATTTGTGGAAATATGCTCTACTCTGATGTTACCATTATGTATATATATATTTTTTTTATGGTAAAAAACTTGACATATATATATATATATATATATATATAGACCCCTCAAGACCTCTATTATTGTTGATAAACAACACTGAAGGGTTATTATTTCAATACAACTGTATGAGTCTATTCACAAAATCAAATATGATCGACTCCTTAATGAGGTTCTGAAGTCAAACATCCCGAGTAATGGTTAAAAAGTATGCTACAAACTTCGTTTATACGATAAAGGATGACATCAATCTTTGTTTTTCACTTTGTCATAATACTACAATTTCTACTAATATAAGATATATTCTGTTGTCAATTTCTTTTTTTCTTTCTTTTGGTGCTGGAGGAACCGGCTTGCAGCCGATAGCTGCGCCGTAAACCCCCAGGTGACACTTAAGCAGGAGGACCCACCACCCCTGAGTCACACTTAATACATCTAGCGCCTCCCCTGGGTTTTGAACTCTTCATCTCTGGGCTGAGGATCAGCAGGGCTTTATCCAGTGGAGCCACCGCGGCTGGTGGTTGTTCTCGATTTCTTGTTATATTGACAACTAGTAAAATTTGCATCCGAAAATCATCTTGACAGTGATTGTGTTATAGATTTGACTGATATCTACTAGAAGTCCTATCAGAAAAGCAATATTTGGCCTAATGCAAACTTGACCATGTATGATATTTCCAAGTGCACTAACATAAGGTACACCACTTGGGTTTTCTCAAAATTTGAATGAGGACAATGTGAAAGACTCAACCTATCAGCCTTAATGAGAGGAGCAACTTCTAGCTTGCAATGTTGTATCTCGTGTTTCATCGCATCTAACCACATATTTGATTGAGCAAAAGGAACGACATTTATATAAGTCACTAGATCGACAATGCAACAAATATCATAGTCACACTCTCATAAATAAGTCACTAGACTATATAATCTAGTGGTATAGTCAATTGTCTCTCCCTAATAAATCTCTTGAATGGAGCTATAATCACTTCATCCTACACCTGAGAGGCTTGACAAATTTTATCAGGAATTGTATCAATACAATATTATGAACCTCAATAGGTTTCGTATGTGGTGTAGGAGACTTTACAATTATCTGTATAAGTAAAAACAAATACATAGTTGTCTTCATCATACTATTATCTTTAACAGTCTGAGAGCAGTTATCATTTACAGCTATGTCGAACTCCAAAAAACTTCGCTATCTGTGATTCCACAATTCTTGTACCTCCATCAGGATCATAAAACTAATATCCCTTCGAATGACTTAGGTAAGACATGAAATAACATCGAGTGATTTTGGAATCCAACTTACTTAATATTGGATTATATAACCTCACTTCTGTAAGACACTCCAAACCTTAAGATGATCAAGTTAGGTTTACATGTAGTCCACAACTCAAAATGAGTCAATGGAACAGTTTTAGTAGAAACCAAATATCCTTCAACTGTATGTCTTTGTAGGAATGATCATAGTATTTATAATATGCTAAGTATAGCAAAGATTACCCGTATCTATAGAAACAAAACGATACCGGCAGAAGAAAGTAGTTCCGAATGTTGTAATGTCTCAAAAATTTACATGGTGGGTCCATTTCTTGAAGGGACTAGTTAGTGCAAGGAAGGCGGAGCAGATTGAGTGAATAAATCGAATTGTTACACATTGGATCCTCGTTTATTACGTGGAAATGTAAAAAGGAAGAGCTGCATAGGCACACATCTTCTAGAAAACCAAAGTACAATCAAACACGTTGTCAAACGTTGACTGCCAAAGAGTTTACAGATTTCCCTCAACAATCAATTCATTGACCAACAGAAGATCCTTTTACCCTCCAATAGTTTGGTTCGTCCATCACTAGATCCTCTAAACCCAAGACTTATCTCTCCCCCTCTCTCCTTTGCTCTGTCATGCCCAGCCTCACCACCTCATCGCCCGTGCATCATAACTCCATCGCCGCTCGGTCCCAATTGCCGTCGATCCTCCTCCTCCATCGCACATCGCATTGTTGATCAATTGTCTCCCCGCCTCTCCGTCTCCCTCAAAATGAGCTGGGTCACTTGCTGTGGTGTTTGGCCACCATCACGCAAGTCTCAAGCAGGTTGGGAGTCTCGGATCGATGATCGTGACCTAAGGGTGGCAAATAGGCGGAGCTGGCCCAAGCATAGTACAATCCTTCTGGTCAGGAGTCATGCCCCGCCGTGCCGCCTCCTCTAGTCACTTGGGCCAGCCCAAGCCTGCCAGTCCTAACCGGCCGGCCTAACTGTCTTTCTCTTTAAAATTATGTGCCCGAAAGGGCCTATAAATTTTTGGGCCTCCGGCCATCAAACAAGTCAACGGCTAATGATAGGGCGGCCATAGCCCCTCAAAAGAATTTCAACTTCTATAATGATAGGGTTCCGCGGCCTCTAAACGCAACTTTCACGCCTAACTATACTTTCATTTTGCAAATCTAAGCACCCAATTACTCCAAATAACAAATCTCAATCGCTCAATCTCTATCAAATCCCTATACTCAATTCCTTTTTAAATATCAGTTATCCAGTCCCTCGCCGAATATTCTTCCTACACCATTGGCCGGCTACAAGTAGGTTACTAATAATATAACGTAATCAAGACAGTAACTTTGCACGTGTTATGTGTAATATAACCATGCAATAGGGTGAAAAAAACTCACGACCATGAGTTTCAGAGTACATCAACTCTCGCGAGGAAAAAAATACTGAACCACCTCCTACTACATCATGTTTACACAAATTGACAACGCTACAAAGCGGAAGGCAGGACGCACGCGGGCAATGCGTTCTCTCTACCTGCAAAGGTACTCGACGCTAGATGACGGCGACGGCGAGGACAGCCACGAAAAAGAAGAAGGCGAAGAGACATCCAACGATGGCCCCGCCTTCACCGTCTGGTCGCTCTTCCCGGTGAGCTTTTGCACCAGTCCCATGAACTCCTCCGGCCTCACGTGTATAATTTTCGGTGACTTCAAGTACACTATGACCGGAGCCAAACCACTTGTTGCCCGAACCTTCTTCTTGATCTTGGTCGACTCCTTGCTCACCGCTAACTCTGCCGGCTTCTGACCTTGCAACCGCACCCTCCTGGCGCCGCTTCCTCCTGCGTACTCCATCCACAGCGCTGTCCTAACTTTAACCAAATAATATCAAGAAAAAGACCCGGTTTACACTTCTCTCTCTCGCTTGTCGATGAGATTTCAAGTTGTTCTCCTCTCTGTGTTACTGCATGGGAATTGAAACAGCTGATGCACTTGTTTATATATGCAAAACACCGTGAGTTGTTGGAGAATGACGATGGCGGAGGCGGCACTGCCAAATAACCGGTCACTACTTTGAAATGGTCCAAGCTAATCTTTAGTCATTATTCTTTTGCCGTAATGAGTAAATTCTGCCGGCGACGAATTGTTACGCTTAAAAAATTGTCTAGGAGCGTTTTGACTCGGCTGAACCATCCGCAAGGGGACGAAAGAAAGGCGATATTACAGGGTCAAACCAATTCAGTCAAAAGTTCCGATCTTAAAATGTCAACGCTGAGCTCTTCCTTTGTATTTTATTATTGTTCGGGCTTCGACTTTTGTTGTTGACCCTTTGTACTCAATATAACAGGAGAACTAAAACGTTTGAATCGGCACCGTAACGTCGTGGGCTTTTGTCAAAACGGCGGAAAAGTTGAAGGTAAATCCAAGGTGATAACCGAGGAAATCGAAGCCTTGACGTAAAAAATTCGGAGCGGGAAGATTCAAGTCCGAGGTGTTTCAATTGACACGTGATCGAACTCTTACGAAATGGGAATTTTGACCTTCCATGGTTGTTGAAGAATCAAAGAACATTCATCTGAAGATTTGCGTAAGCTGATTAAACTATAAATAAGGTTGTTACTTTTCCGTAGGTAGGTAGACCTTTTGCTTCTTAGGCCTCGTTTGGTTTCCATGACCAGGAATTTCTCGAATGGAATCCCGTTAGACCTTCGGTTCCCGACATCGGAAATGGCCCGGGTTTGCCTTGAATCTATGGCCGAGCATTGGGTGAGCCAGGTGTGCTTCACAAGGCTATGCGTTTATGGGGTGAAAAAAAAGAACATCGGTACGGTTTGTGGCCTGTGAGAGAGATGATTTGACCAAGATGATTTGTGATCGAGATTGATGTGATGATCCATCCCATTTAAGCTTAGTATTGGCCCCATGTGACCCAATCGTGATTAGGTGCCCGTGCCACTGCACGTGCATGATTCATACATGTGGACTGGCAGAGTCCAAGATCGACCCAATCGAATGACTAGGATGTGAGCGTGAGTGAGCAAAGATGTTTGTGACTATACATAAACGAGCGAGCCATGAATCTCGCTAAGATGTGCGTGCCTTAAGCCAGTACATGCACGAGAGGCTATCAACATTCTTCTGGAAGCGAGCCGAGGCCGAGGCGAGCGAGCTAAGCGTACGATATGTCGTTGCTTCGGAACCAGGCAGTGGCATGGCACGTGAGGATGGATAAGAACGGCTAGTTCCGGCTTATTGGGAGCAGGCTTTGACTGAGGTGAAACTTGTAAGCATCATTGACATGTGGAATGGCCTGATTGGCCGAGTTCTCTCTCTCTCCCTCCCTCCCTCCCTCCCTATGGGTAAGAACGGCTAGTTCCGGCTTATTGGGAGCAGGCTTTGACTGAGGTGAAACTTGTAAGCATCATTGACATGTGGAATGGCCTGATTGGCCGAGTTCTCTCACTCCCTCTCTCTCCCTCCCTCCCTCCCTCCCTCCCTCCCTCTCTCTCCGCCGCCCACCCCCAACACCTCTCTATCTCTCTCGGTGTCTTTTCATGTTTTTTTTGGGGCCAAAACTTGGTGTCTTTTTATGTAGTTTATAGCTAGCTTCGTCCATACATTTATGGTGACTTGTCTGTTGATGAGCAGACTTGCATTATGGAAATTCTCAAGCAAACACGGGCATTTTGCCGAACACTTGGTGCGCATGATGAAACGCGCTTCTTCTTTTGTGTGCCTATTTGAAATTGGTCCCTAATCCTTTGTCGAGTGGTCCTTATCTAAGTTCAAAGTAGATTTAACCTTGTGACAATTTCCATTCCAAGTACCTTGTGTGGATTGCAAAGAAGTTTTGAGATTCTAAGAAAAAATACACTTTTCAATTGGCAAACAGCACTAGTAACCCGCAGAGGCTGGAGCCGGTGGTGGGAGTGGCGATGATGATTGAGTTAGGTTTTTTTTATAGTTTTCAAATGGCGTTAAAAATGTGGAATTGGAATCTCAATACTTGCTAGATTCCAAACTTTTCGAGAAATTTTATTCCATGTGGAACCCCATTCCACATTTTGGTTTCTCTCCAAACATGAAGATTGTGAGGATATGAATCCCATTCCTTGACAAATCCAATTGCACATTCAACCAAACAAGTCAAAATATTCATCTTACCATCACAAACAATGACGGTCGGGGGTCAAGTATATTACAAGCTTCTACTTATTTGGTCAACTTAGTAGTTAGATGTTTAATTTCGATCTTGAACTTTTCATTTCGTAAATGGATGTTGACGTTGCCGCTCGAACTCTCCCCTTTTGGTGAAAGAACATGTCATATTAGCAGTATCTAAGTCATGGCACGTTACAGAAGCATTCGATTTGTTTAATATGGCACTTAAAGTCTCCATAATCCTAGACCATTGCTTCAAATTTGGGCAAAGAGAAACCGTCTCTTGGTCAACGAAGCAGGAGTTGCCCGAGACCGGCTTCAAAGAAAATTATTAGAGCTCGGATCAAGTTTCCCATGAATAATTTGACCGCACGGCCTCGGCCAAAAGTCAACTGTTTCTGTTTCTGCATCTGGGGTGGTCAAGTCAAGCCCAGGCAGGTTCAAGTCCGAGTTTCTCTTTTCAGTTCCACTTCGATTTGTTTGGTACATGATGTCTTTTACCTGATAACCAGAGAGTTGAATTCAATGAAAGTTGCTGATTATATAACAGCCAAGGCTGGAACTGGAAGGTGGATTCGACTGATCCACGAACGAAAAGATCCTATTCAAGGGCCAATCCTCAATGATCTTATGCCAATCCTTAGGTGGTGGAGACCACCCCCACCGTCCTTCGTTCCTTCTCTTAGCTAGCATCTCCCGTATCTTCCAGAGCCCGGTTGATTATGCCGTGGGGTTAGCCGGGTGATTGAAACTCTCCCTGAAGATGCTTAGTCATCAGGCTGCCGTAACCCACTAACCAAAGGAAGGTCTTGATGGGGCCCTTTCCGCTGGCAGATTACTTCCCCATGACTTCAGTGGCGGTCTCAGGCTACGATCCCTTCAGATGGACACGAAACACCTGGACTTCGGATAAGCTCCCAACCCACCATCTGTCTTCTCCCTGCAGACAATGTCCCCATCAGTTAGCTCAAGCTTCTTGTCATCTGGGTCTCCCCATAGGAAACCTCTGCATGTTCTCTCCCATCTCACTGCAAGTTCCTTGGGGTAGCTTCGCAGATTGCATAGCATGCGCAGGCACCGGAAGTTGCACGTGATGCACCTTGGACCATGCATGTAAACAACATCCCCAACTTCTTCCCACTGACTCTGGCAGAACATTGCCTGAAAGCCCTTACACGATCCCAGATAAGATACAGCTCGGCGAATTCTTGTTGGAGAGTTGCTCATTGACATCCAAGGCTAGGGCTTTCACGTAGCAATTTGTATGGGGACTGAGGTTTTTATCCAAACCGCGGAAGCAAAAGAAATGGGTTCACTGTACAGATATTTTCATGCAGAAATCTGCGAAACCCTGTAGAAAAGGATGAATCTCATCTTGCCTCTTCAAGATCAAAGACCCACCCTTTAATCAACTTTTCGTTACAATAATGACCTGGTATACCTTTTTCTTTCTCACATGGCCCGAGTGCATGATCCTCAACCTAACACTCACCATCTTTTTTCCCTTTCTGATTCATACCTCACTTTCCTTGCCTGCCTTTTTGATGGAGGCTTGATAAAGACTGAACTTGGGTGGTTCGAGTAAATCCAGTCTTTTTACTATACAAATTGGAGCTAGCAACAACATCTAGTTATGTAGAATTAGGTGAAAATACACCGATACACTTGTACCAATTATCTCTTAGAAAAATCACAAAATTCATCATAAGTAAAACGTATCTACATGTCAGACCTCCTATACTTTGAAATCTTATGCATCATGATCCTAGGTTTTGGAAAATCTACGCTTTATACATCTTGAAGTATCGAGAAGATTAAGGAAGCTAGATGTGCGAACTGTTGGCCTTATGTCCCGTTTGATTTTCCGAACGTTTTTCCAATTATCTGCATTGATCTTTGTATGAAAAAGGTAGAAAATCCAAATTATTTGTTTGACGGCATTTTGGCAATAGTTTCTGAACAAAAATAATAGAAACTCTTCTCAAAACCAATACTAATGGACTGAAGACGACTTTTTGGTACTTTCAGATCTTTTAATCGAAATGCATCGATGATTAGAGATTCATGTTTGAGGAGGCCTCGCCAGACGCGACGGCGAGCCCCCCTCGCCGTCGCGTCTGGCGAGGCCTCCTCATCGGATCTGGCGAGGGCTCGCCTCGCCCGGCGACCGCGAGGCGAGCTCGCACCCAGCGACGGCGAGGCCCCCTCGCCGGATCTGGTGAGGGCTCGACTCGCGGTCGCTGGGCAAGGCGAGCCCTCGCCAGATCCGGCGAGGGGGGCTCACCTCGCCCGGCGACCGCGAGGCGAGCTCGCGCCCAGCGACGGCGAGGCCCCCTCGCCTGATCTGGCGAGGGCTCGACTCGCGGTCGCTGGGCGAGGCGAGCCCTCGCCAGATCCGGCGAGGGGGGCTCGCCGTCGCGTCTGGCGAGGCCTCCTCGCCGGATCTGGCGAGGGCTCGCCTCGCCCGGCGACTGCGAGGCGAGCTAGCGCCCAGCGACGGCGAGGGGGGCTCGCCGTCGCGTCTGGCGAGGCCTCCTCGCCGGATCCCCCGCCGGATCGCCTCAGTCCGGCGACCGGCCAGGCTGGCCAGTCGCCGGAGCCCAAGGAAGGAGGAGGGAGGTGGAAAAAAAAAAGGAAAAAAGAAAAAAATTAATAAAAAAAATTAATAAAAAATTTTAAAAAATCAAATATTATTAAAAAAAGCTAGCCGGCACCGGCCGGCTGCCACGTCAGCGCCGGTCGGCTAATTTTGGCCGGAATGACTGAACTGGAACAAAAGTAAAAGGTTTAGGACTGAATTGGCTAAAAAAAAAAGTTTAGGACTGAATTGGCACAATTGCAATAGGTTTAGGATTTTTTTGGTAATTCTCCCCTGACCTAACCATACTCAATCCAACTCGAGTGTCAATTCTTAGCAATTTTTTTTTCCTTATATTGTTATGTCTGAAATATGGGTAACTCCTTGGACCAGCTTGCTTAATCGGTGAGAAGGCTTGAGTGCTTGGATCACATTGTGGGCTAGAACTTCACATGACACATGGCAACGTGGAGACGTGGCTGAGTGTCGTGTTGATGAATGAGAACATATGCATGGATGAGCATGGAGGTTGGGTTATGGACAAGGTCGGATTCGGGATAGGATTTTCTATATTATTTCTCTGATGCTTATCGAAAAGACTGCCTAGAAAGATAGATATTCCATTAATTGCTGCTTGCATAAGCACTAAAAGATCTAATAGTTTAAAAAACTTAACTTATTAGACTCATCAAGATTTGTTATAATAAAAAAAGTAATACGGAAACGGACCAAATATCAACAAGAAAAAATAGGGCAAAAAACAGTATAAACAATAAAATATGAAAAACTGGCAAATTTGAAACAAAAAAAAAATGGAGAGAGAAAGGATAAAGCTTCATTGTTGTATGTTAGTTTTATTCTGCGTTGTATATACAATTTGAAATATAAGTCTAAATTTTTTTCTGTCCAATTGAAAAGATTCGCTTAAATTTCTTTGCATATTTCAACTGGACTAAATGAATCAAGAAGTCCGTCAAGTACCCCAGCAAGTCCGCTCCACGTGCCCAATGAAGCCGATATTCGTTCATTTATTTTTACCAATAGTACCAATAACTATATTTAGTAATATATATTTTTTACTCATTAATGTTTTGCCAAATAAATGGAACATTCAATAATAGAATGCAGATTCCTGATGGGTTTATCAGAAAAAATCGACCGTTGCAGACTTGCGTTCGCAGGCAGGAGCGGATGTCCTCAACCGTTGATTTAAATCGACAGTGGAGTAAATATTGTATGCCTCAGCCGTTGATTTGGAGTTGAGTAATGCGTTAATCTCTGAAATCTGAAATTATATAATCTGCGAAAGTCAAGTCCTTGTCAATTATGAGTGGGGAATTTTATGGATTTGAAATTTGCTTCCTTTTAGAAAAAACTTTTTTTTTTTGTTGGGGAGGGATAATCCTACAAAAAAAATACTAAACTTATTTTCGTGAGATATCAATATTTTAAGCTTCTTTGTCATCTCACCCATACTGTAAACTTGCAAGGACCTAAAAGTATGCATTAGACTTATGCATTGATTAGGGTTTGTGGATGCCAATGCAGACAATAATGCGCTTTTCTCTTTCAAGCCTTTAAGCTCTATGCATACCGGGTTTAGAGATGAGAGCTAGGTATGGCCATCAAATGAGTGGGTTGGGCCAAAAATAGTCTAATTCAAATCAACTCATTTCTCGACAGGAAAAATTAACTTATTTGACTCGTTTGGACCCATTTATAAGCAATATAAACACAATGGTATGACACGATACAATGAATACTTGACCGGATCCAACTTATATTATTAAAACACATAGATATATAAAACAAAAACTTTACGCTATGTGCATAGCGTGTAAATATTAATTTTTTTAATAATATTATAATGTTTCAATTAAGAATTTTAACTTGTTTGCGACTTTTTCTCTAATGCAAATATTTCGAGTTTCACAATGAAGTATCTAACATCTCTTAGAATCAATAAGTCCATAAATATTAACACGTAAAATAGTATACTGCTTTTCACGTTGTTCTTATATATGAAAGATAATAAATTTTTTACTATTTTCAATTTTGAAAAAAAAAATAAAGAAGAGGATCATAAGTAGAAAGTAAACTAGAAAAATAAGGTGTCCCACCTGAAAACCCCTAACCCGAACTTGAAGACAATTGAAGCGTGATTGTGGATGGGTTGAGCTTTAAACCCATTCAAAGTCCACATTGTATTGGACTTTATTACTTAAACCCATATAAACTCATTTAGCAAAATTTAGCTAACTCATGAACAACTCAACCTATCATATAATTTAGACCAAAAAAAAAACCTATCATATTGGGTCATAAATAGGTTATGTATAGGTTAATAAATAGGTCTTCGACCCATTTTGACATCTTTAGAGTTAGCCGTCGTCCCTAACCTTGTTCAATGACTTTCAAATCTAATTCATATTTAATTCGAATCTTGTAGAATTTCGACAGGTGGAATTCCAAATCTGCATCACTTAAAACAACAACTTGATGAAATAGGAAAATAATCGAGGTAAATGAGTAATATTTTTTCATTTAGCGATTAGGCAAAATCTAGATATCCCGATTAATCGATTTTCTGAGCTATCATAAAAATGCATGCACCCTCAAGTCAATCTGTCCATTTTGCGGATCTATTCTCCCTGCCAAAAAAAAAATAAAAATCTAAGATATAATTGAGATGGACTCATATAAAAACAACACTGTCCTTTCCGCCATCATAATTGAAGCGCACAACGCGGGCCTTTGCAAACTTTCTTCATACGCGTCAGGTTCTCCCTTAAATAATTTCGCAATCATGCAGCACCCTTATCCTACAATCGACACCTTTATAGCGGTCTCAATTTCCCACTTGGAGCGGCTGCCCATGACCGAGCAGCACGTGTCCAGCCATGTGAGGCCAGGAGCGGTCGCCGTTTCGCCGTCGGGCCCCCACCCCCCCTCGCGCTGACGTGTCGAGGCTCCGGTGGGGCTCCGCCGCACACGTGGCGGAGGGACGGCGGTTCGTCGGGTGGGGGGCGTACATCCCCATCACGTGACCTTTTCCCCTGGATTGGACGGCACCGCCCTGTCCGCCGGTCCAGCAAATGGTCTTTTCCGCGAGCTCCATGGAGGAAGCGTGGGATAAATATTAAAAATATTCCTCGTTTTTACTTTTCGCGCAATTAATATTCTGAGATCGACATGAAAAAATCGATTTTCTCTCTTTTTCCGTGCAGCTAATTATCACGATCGTTTTCAATTTGCTGAGTATTTCAAATACATACAAGCCCTCACTGCCGTTAATCAAGGATATTATTGTGAAAAGTAATTTTAATTTTAAATTATTTTTTATTCTTTCTCTTTTTTGTTGTTCTTCTTTTTCCTTTTCAACAAGGGCTCAGCTCATTGGCTGCTTGTCGAGGGCCTACAACCTCTCACTGCCATTTGTGAGGCCTGTGACCTTCACTTACCGCAAGGAGACATCACCTGGATTTGAAATATTTTTAACTTATAAGGAATGTTTGACATTTATATAAAAAAGATTCATGTATGTTGAAAGTTTCAATTTTTTCATATAAAAGGAAAGTCAAAATGCTTTTACTTTATGTTTTACATATGGCATTTATATTGAACTATTTTCACATTTTGTTACTATTTTGGCGGAGGGAGATTGCATACCCCACCCCGGACCATCCATGTCCGCCCCACGCCTCCCAGTTGTAAGTTTATAGACCCCTACACACACCGGAGGGGCATTTGATTTTGATGCGTTGTTTGCATCGCCCTACATTTTATCTTCAACTTAATTTTAATTTTATGATATCTATATATAAGATCAGTACTTACAGTCGTTCTTCAACTAACAAGAACACAACTAGCAGTAAAATAAAGATAATGACAATAGAGACCTTTTTTAACATATAAAACATATGTTATAAACCTCTAAGTTTAATGGGTGTGAAGAGGGTCACGACCAACAGTGACTAAATATGTTGTTGCCTATTAAGATCGAAAACTCAATAAGTTTGACATTAAGTTTTTCACGTTGCATGGACAACCTAGAATTATTTTGTTCAAAAGATGGACATAAATATTTAGACCTAAATCTCAATTTAAGTGCATCAATTCCATGTCCATATCAGCGTTTAGGGAAATTGGGACTACTTAAGGCTAATTTTGGATGGAGAACTAACGGGAGCAAATTCTTCTTTAAAAAAAGTTGCAGGTGTATTTGGGATCAAACCTGAAATTAGCAATTTTTTTTTTTTTAGACAAAAAGGAGTTTGGGACATATTTGGGCTGGACTTTAAAATTGATTTTTTTTAAGAGAAAAAAAAGTTTGAGTCAAAGTTAGAATGTGACCTAAATTTGAGGTGTTTTTAGGGGATTAGGCCTAATAATTTAAGCGCTGGTTAAACATGTTGGGGGAAGTAAATAATTGATTTCCAAACTAGCGTTTGTGTTTGTACATATCAGTGAGGTCAAAGTACATTGAAAATAATATTGTATTTTATTTAATTAATCAATAAGTACTTTTAAGGATACATTTTAAATTATTTTTTGAATATTTCTGTGGATGGTGTATCTAGCTGAAATAGTGATGGGTCTCATTTGTCCCCCATCATTGGAAGCATCGATGTCTAAAAGAACTGATGCGGCCTCAATCACACGATCCATTTAGAAAAAATATATCTTCTCCGCTAAAGAAAAAAAAAAAAAAAACCCACCAAAATCATCAACTAATTCACTTATCCAAAATGCAAGGAGAAAATAATAAATTAAAGAAAAAAAAGAGAGAGAGAGAGATAAGAAATGAGGACATCGACCGGGAAAAGGAGGGACAAGGAAATAACGAGGGCACGTGGCGGGCGACGGTGGTGCGACGGTGACCAACCATCCACCAAGCGGAGACGGACAGCTCCTAATCAGGAACCACCAACCAAACCAAGACGGAAGCACCAACGAACGAACGATGATGCCTTTTAGGGCCACTGCTTTGTCCCCATCAATTCCCCTCCCCGACAGCCATCATCGCTGGAGCAGCCACCTTGACACTCCCCCACACCCTTTCCCCCCTCATTTTCCCTTTGCTGCCCTCGCGTTTTAGATCTATCTACGGTCTGGACATCGGACCGTAAGAGGGCGGAAGGTGAAGGGTCCTTTTTTTGGGGATAATTGTCCAAAAAACCTTATTATTATCGTACAATCATCGACTTAGTCTTAATTTTTTTTAATTCAATCAATTTATTCCTAAATTTTTTGAAGATATATCCATCTAGTTCTAAACTTTTAATTATGTCAATCGCGTCAGAAAATTTAACCAAAAAACTCTAAACCTATGCATATTTATAAAGCAGTAGACTAGTAGATGTATTTATCATTTAATTAGCTGTGTCAAATATGCTGGTTCTTTTGTAGCGAGGGTCTCCCGAAGGTTTTTATCAATTCAGTTATAAATTTTTTAATTTTGCTAATTGAGCCGTAAACCTTTTCATTTTTTGTTAATTTTGTCCATTTGGCCATTGGAATTCGCTAAAGTAGATGCCAGCTATCTTATGAGGCACGCTATTATTGACGTGGATAATTTTTAATAATATTCATTTATTTTTCTCTTCTTTTTTCTTTTTTTTTAACAAAGGCCAACGAGGGTTGTCAAAACCTTATTAGTTATGGGTGAGGATTGTATGCCATCGTGGCTGTAGGCAAGGCCATCCTCGCCACTACAGGTGAAGGTGCCCTCACCCGCAACCACAATGGCCTTTTGTGTGAGGTTGCCTCACTAGCTGTTGTGGCTGTGATGGCCTTCTAGGTGAGGGTCGCAAGTGAGGTTGCTTCACTTGTAGTCACGATTGTGGTGGCCTTGCCCAAATCTAGACAAGAATTATGATCCTCACTTGTGGCTCAAAAAGGCATTGCAACCCTTATTAGCAGCCAACGAGGGCCCTATGACTCTTGTCGGCCACAGTTGAAAAAAAGAAAAGAAAAGAAGGAACAAAGAGAAAAAGAAGGAAAAAAAAATCAGAAATTCAAGAAAATATAAAAATATCAGTAAAAGTTATTCATGTTAGCATTAACCGTGCCAAATAGAACAGTTGATGTCTATGACAACGAATTTTGGCCAAAATTGACCAGTTTGACTCAATTAGTAAAATGTGAAAATGTTTATAACTCAATTAGAAAAATTTTAAATTTTAAAAATAAACTAATAAAAGTGGAATATGTTTATGACTTTTTTGACAATTTTCCCCAATTAGTCTTGAACCATCTAAAGTTTTGCCAATTTAGTCCTATAGCTATTATTTGGATAATTGGTCAAAATAATTATATTGACAAATTGTCAAAAAGTTTAAGATTAAATTGGCAAATCGTTAAAATGTTTAGAACTAAATTGGTATTATTGAAAAGTTTATAACTAAATTAGCCACCATACAAAAGGTATAGAACTTTTTAGATGATTTTTGCGTATTTTCGTGCATAGTTAGAGAAATTAGCCAATCTGAAGCGAGCTTTTAGAATTCGGATGCAGAGATTTTAGAATTCGCATGGAAACTTAGTTTGAATGCTTTTTTGCGCCGGACGATGTGATTGATCGATTAGGCCACATCGGCCGTATGATCAATGTATAAAATACTTTCTCAAGAAGAAGGAAGTCCTCTTTGCTGGGAAGGTATTTAAGGTATTTTCGTGTTTGCTACGGTTCTGTCCTCCTCATGCTCGAGTGAGTAAGGATGGTAGTCATCGATTTTTTTTTTCTTTTTAGTGGATGCTGTAGTAAAGTCGCCATTTTTTTTATTGGACCACTCGATGTAGTAAACTTTCACTTCCTTGTAATTGATGCACTTTCATCAAGATTTTTCACCAAATTTATGCAATCTTTTTAACATCTTGCTGGACAAGTTAGTTGAATTCCAGCTAAAGTTCATCAACCACAAAGAAATGAAAGTATGGTGCATCTAGTAATTGAAATCAAAGTTCAATGACCTGATTACAACTTCCATAAAAGTCGAATGCTCACCAGTGAAATTTGCCCTTAGGTGTTCCTAACCCATTCGTAAAATGAATTGATGTGTCCTCTTTACTTATATTTTATCCTATTTTCACGATAAATATACATAATCGTCTAAATTAGTACGACATAAATTTTCTATTGATTTTGGAGAATGCCCCTCTTGGGGGTGCGAGGAAGGTCCACCTAGTAAGTGGGGATGGGATTTGCAAATCGAAAGGATCAAGAGGACCCTAGGCTTTCGAAAAAGGGCTTAAATGGATAAAGCCTCGTTTGTGGGTGGGAGATTCCTCATGGAAAAGGACAGATTATAGACGATAGTGTTGCATAAAAAATAACCCATGCAAGGGAATGGTGAACAGCTGGAATAAGGTGAATGAAGTGGGTGGTAGGGAATCCCAAACCAGCGAGATTAAGGGTGCGTTTGATTGAACTTTCCCAAGGGACTTTGAAAACCTCTTAGGGAAATGCGGAGATGTTTGACAAGTTTTTCCAAGGAATTTTTTGCCAAATGTTGGCATTGTGAAAGTTGAAAGCCCAACAATATCAGTTTCTACTAACATTGAGCTTTCAGCATTTGGTCAAATGCTGAAACTAGATTTTTTCCTTCCAAAATAATCCTCACCAATTCATTAGTTTTTTTCCCCTCTATGTAATTGTTCATCTTCTTCATGTGACAATGGCTGGTGAAGGGCCGACAAGGTAGCATGACCTCAAGTGACCACCACCTGGGTCTCGTGACTTAAGCAATGGTCATCTAGGTTGCATGTTGCGTAGGTTGTGCAACCCTCGCCGGAGGTTGTTGAAGGTAGAGAAACTGCAGCTACTGGTGCTAGATCTAACTCGTTAGTAGTTGTTGCCCTTCATTGGCTCCGTCAAAGTGTTTAAGTTATTTTTTAATAAAAATAATATAAAAACTATAGTCAAAGTCCATTGCAAATGATTTTTTTGCCAAACACTCTTTGAATCCAAAGTCCATTTATAAAGAATTTTTACCAAACATAACTTACATTCCCTCAAAGAACTTTGACTTTCAATATTTACATTACACCCAAAGCCGATTTGCAAAGCTAAACCAAACGCACAATAAATCATATGGGTAAATCATTCTTGCAGAATCCTTTTTTTCTTCTTTTTGTTTGGGGAGAGGGGGAGGGGATTTTGACCAAGTGTGTATTTATTTCACAAAAAAATGAAGGATTTAAAATGTATTTTTCTAAAAATAATTGCTTATATTGCTTGGAATTTTTCATCAATAAAAAATATTTCCATTATTAACAACTTATGTCTAAGTATTTTTCGCTGATGATGGAAATATTTTTCGTTTATTCATTTTAATAAACAATGTTGGCGATCATTTCTTAGGAAAATGTCTTCCATATCATTCATTTAATGGGAAATAAACAAACCCTAATCTTATTTTCTTTTCATATAGATCATATTGGCGTGACTAATATGTGAAATAAAAAAAAAATAGTTTGGTGCTCTAACTTTTTATAGCATATATTTGATGATAAATGGCAATAATAATAACAACTATTTAATATATGATGCCATTTTGATTTTGGCTAAATTACAATCATAATACCGCTGCCCCTAATTTAAGAGAATTAGTTCTGAGACCTCCTCTCATAAGACCAAAATGTTGACCAAAATAACTTAGTGGGCATGCATTTCTCAGTGTTGTCACATGGAACAATCATGTGAGAGAATGCAATGCATTGTCCTTTTCAAAATTTATTTTTGAATATTGCAACATATGTTAAGATTTTTTTTTAATGACAAAACTAATTTATAAATGATATGAAAAAATGAAACAAGATATTTAAATACGTAAAAAATAATTAGTTTTTTTTTGGTAAGAAAAAAAATTAATTCATATAAGCCCGATAAAAACATGTCGCACATCTTTGTAAATACGATGTTGGCTTTACTTTATGCCCAAGGTATCTTACAAAGAGTCACGCATAACGAAAAAGTTTATAAGTGCCCGGATAAAACCCAGTTAATAAATATTACGAATTACTGCACCGCACCAGAGGATCTAGAAAAAAAAATTGATAATACATCTAAGAAAAAATATGTGTGCAAATATATATATATATATATATATATATATATATATATATATATATATATATATATATACACACACACACACACACACACAATATTCAATCATCCAGTGTTAATGATACAAATGTTGCTCAAACAAAAATAAAGAATTATCTTATAAAAATGTAGGAGATAAAAGAAAATGAAAAATGTCTGAAAGGAAAAATAACACAATGTTCAACTGTAAGATTTGAGAAATTCTCATCTTGAAATGTGTATCCTAAGCTTATATCGCACGAATGTGAACTAATTACATCGCAAGAAAATGTGAAATTAACCTGATTGAGTAATTATATATATATATATATATATATATATATATATATATATATATATATTAAAATAGAATGTAATCACTAATACATTGACAATACTTCCTCTATTAAAGCGAAAAGCGTTTAAGTCCATGATGCATCATGAATTTTCTACTGATTTATCAGGTTTCTAAGTCGACATGAGACGACATGAAAATTTGTCTACTTACGATATGTCAATATATACATATAATTCGAGCATGAAGACAAGCAAGGGGAAAATGGCAACGAGAAAATATGGCATAATCTTTTTGGAGAGGGTGATGACAATGGAAAAGTCGGCAGGCTAATTAGTTCTCTACTTTATGGTACAGCAAGGTACGTACATGGTCCAAAAAAGAATTTTTACGAAAGACGATGGTGCCAAAAATTGTAATGTTGCTATCAGCAAAATCATAATGCCAAAATTTGTAATGTTACTCTCAGCCACATCTTTTCTTTTGATAGCCAATAACGTCTCAATCAGAGGGAAAAGCTGGAAACACGAAAATATTGTACGTCCGTAGGTCCTCGAATAAGTCCCATTCTTCCGCACTTGGGAGTTGATGATGGTCTCCAACTTTTACCTTAACACCAAAGAAGAACTCGACTCAATACTTTAGCTCTATCCTAGTTGATCATGATTTGACATGAAAACGTATACTGACTTTTCCTCAATAATTGAGTACTTTCATAAATATTACATGTTTCGGTCCATTCATAAAGCGAGTACTAGTCTTCACAAGAATGCTAATTCTTACTATTTGTCCATATGTTACCATGTGAGCATAAACTGCGTCGATTTGAGAGCCTCTGCCCAAAAAGACAAAAGATTGCGTAAAAATGTGGCCGTGCACTATAGTTCTTCTCCCTTTTTTTTTTTTTTTTTTTTGTAATATGTTTGGGTGGTTACAATCCTAATATTTCATTAGCCGAAATTCCTCGACTAAGGTTTTAGTTGGTAAGCCCTAAAGCTCCTAATATATTGAGTTTTGCATGCAGCCCTCCTAATTGTGGGTTGTATTAGTACCGACATAGATGACCTGCTGAATAGCAAAGATGAACTATTTGGTCAGGTTCTTCTCTTCTTTTCTCGCCAGGTTTCGTCATTCAAGATAGGTTGTGTTAGGGTGCATTGTCGGGACATTAAGCGAAAGAAGCCCGGCATCAGAGATGTTGTGTAATGATAAGCAATTTACATACCCCAATTAGCTCATAACCCATAAGCTTAAATTTGTGAATGAATGGGATATCGACTAAATATGTTGATAGGTTTGGATTTATCTCTCTCTTGATGATCGCCTCGAAGTTAAAGCATCGACTTCTATTGCGCCGACCCACCTAGTAACCGAAAAATAGATTATAATGTGCCAGTTGCCTTTAAGCGGTGATGTCAAGAAAATATACGAAGTGTGGAAGTCATTGGCGCCATCACATATGCGTATGAAATATCTTTTGTAAGTAATATAAAATTTGACCCCATAATATGGAAAATGACACCACTGAATTTTTAAAACAACCTATTGAACCTAAATGGAACTTGACAAAGTCTAAGCCAAGACCAAAAAGGTAGAACCAATAAACTCACTGAACTACTTGAATGCTTG
The DNA here is from genome assembly GCA_019915205.1 of Eucalyptus rudis. Lineage (NCBI taxonomy): Eukaryota > Viridiplantae > Streptophyta > Magnoliopsida > Myrtales > Myrtaceae > Eucalyptus > Eucalyptus rudis. The sequence continues at coordinate 282,783 of JAHMTN010000177.1, read as the reverse complement.
GAAGGAACGGGTTCATATACTTTCATTCTTCGTGTAATGTTTACATCCTCCAGCTGTCATTTTACTTTAAATTTAAAAGGGCTAATACCACAAAAAAAAATCCTCAATTAATACACTGGTAATATATTTATCATAAACTAAATCCAAAGTGGTACACCTGTTGATAAATTTATTCTCCATTAATTTTCAATAAATTTTATTATTAAATTATTGAGTTAGATGACACGTGATAGTTGGCAGGTATACCAGTTTGATATTTCGCTCTCCATTTGTCAAGATATACTATATTGTGGTTTTTTTTTTTACGATAATTGGATGGAAATTAATATAGAGCAAATTTATCACAAATGTACTGATTGAGAGTTTTTGGTTGTCAAAAATTAATTTTATGTAAATTTATCATAAATGTATTGATTTGAGATTTCACGTGATACTAACATAATTTAAAAGAAAAAACTATTCTATTGCAAAGATATTTCGGATTACTTCATACAGCCCAACTCTCTCCAAGTTATTTTTAGTACCTCATTTATGTAATCATTTGGACACATTTAATGAGTATAGATCGAAGATGAGTACTCGTGGAAAATTTAGCTGAAGTTAGATGTAGGAAGAAGATGATGATGATTTTTACCAAAAAAAAAAAATATGTTGATGACGACCACGATGACGAGATCGCTACGCAAGATGATGACGAGACGGCAATTATTATGTTATTCTTGACCCGCATCCCTCATTTTAAAAGATAAATGTGTCGAAAATGGTATTTCATATCCAAACAACAACGTCACCCCCGAGATTATTTCAAGTTATTAGAAGGAGAAAAATGTACACATGGTTTTGGAACAAAGTTCCATGAAAGCGAATCGCTCGATTCCCTGTTGGAGAGGTAATCTAGGATCAAACGAAGACCTCACAACCCTCAGCAAAGCAAGAACCAAATTCATGGTCTCTGTCGTTTTTTTGGCTACTTGCGGGCCTGCGGCATGAGCCAGCCAGGTAAGGCTAAGCCACATTTAATGTTTAAAGTTAGGTTAATTGACTAACTCCATCCCCCACTTCCCCGTCTTGATAGCCGACGTGACGATCGCCCGTCCAATTTCGACAGCCCCAAGGAAATTTTGGGGCAAGGAAAAGCGAATTGCGACCCTTCGCGAAATGCGCAGGTGCAAGGCATCTTCAGGATGTCGTTTCGAGCTCAGTTTTAGTGAGGCTCGATCGGCCACACATCGAGAGATGGTGAAATCTTTACTGGGCCTCATCATGACATAATTGATTTGATCTATTGAGTCATCTTTACGACAACATTAGAGATAAAACGGATAGATGATGGGTGGGATGCAAACCTTGGAGATGTGTTGACTAGACTTGCCAAACTGATAAGTCGGGTCATTAAACGATTCGATTCAAATTGATCTTTTAGCCCGTTTATGATCCATTTATTTGTAATGCAAATTTATTGAACCAATCTATATGAGACTCAATCCATAATATTAAAACACATCTATATCCAATTTAAGAAATCTCATATTTAAATTGAAGTGAGAAAGTAAAGTGAGCGGACGTGAGATTAAGTGAGAGCAAGAGAATTGAGTTGGGTCCAAGTAAATTATAAATCAATTTATGACCTACTCATTACTTGTATTATGTAACTGAACTCATTATATAAGGGTTAATAAATAGGTTAATGACCCATTTTATATGTCTAGACCGTTCAATTGATAAGCTCTTGGCTTTTTTTGGCCCTGGGGTCATTATGGTCACGAAGGAGCAAGGTGACACGTGCTTGGAAATCAGTGAAGCAGGGCCAGTGCCGGAACTTCGCCGCCTTGCCCTCTTTAATCGCTCCTCTATAAAGAGGAGAGGGGGAATCCACTCATTTTGGAGAGAGACATAGTTTACAGGAAGCAACGCGCCCTCTCACTTTTCCAGCTCTTCCTTTCCCACTGCTCATCACCACTCAGGTATGGAGATATAAGTATAAATACTTTTTATATTTTTTCATAACTTTCTTGGGAAGTTGATGCAAGCTCATATCCAGAATGCCTTTTTTTTTTTTTTTTTTTTTTTTTCACTGGCTTTTGTCTGCTTGAACTTGAAATGCTGCTTCTTGATTCATTCACCCAAAGTATCGATCTGGTTCCCTACTTCTTCCATTTCCATCTCTCTCTCTCTCTCTCTCTCTCTCTCTTTGTGTGTATAAAAGGAGAAAAATGACATTGACATTAGAAAGTGGATAATAATTAGTACAAAACTATAAAAATTTAGTATCTTTGTGCACTCTTCTCTGGTGAATTTAGAGACATTTTTGGCAAAAATTACGTTCTTTTAAATTGATGGCCTTGTTAGACCAAGCGGAATCAAAGGTGTTTCTTGCTCATTTTGAACATGACCCAAATTTCGAAAGAAGGCATAGCTCGGTTTCCTGTCTCATTAATCACTTTTCCTTGCTTTTTTAGCTTTGGTTCGAACCTGACAATTAAGATTCTCTTCTAATGATCGGTTAAATTTGTGTAACTTCTGACTAAGAACATCATCATTATTATCATCAAAACCGCTCAGCTTTATTTGAGAGACGTTTATGGAAAATCTTGCATGTGGTGATAGCTAGGTGACGGAATTGATTAATACGATGGAGAGGACAAGCTCCCCTGGGCTAGCAAGGACGATATCGGACCAGCTGCTGGAGACGGTGGCGGCGGCCTTCAAGTCACCGACGCCCTTGAGTGAGGCCCCAGGGGGTGGGCCGCCGTCGGGGGGTTCGGCGGGTTCAGCGGAGGCGGGCGGGACGCTGTCGAGGAAGTCAAGCCGGAGGCTGATCCCGGCATCACCGGGCCGGGGGAGCACGAGCCGGAACGCACATATCCGCAAGTCCCGGAGTGCGCAGCTCAACAAGCTCGAGCTCGACGAGGTCAGCAGCGGGGCAGCACTGAGCCGGGCCTCCAGCGCCAGCCTCGGCTTCTCCTTCTCCTTCACCGGCTTCAGCATGCCCCCCGAGGAGATCGCCGACTCCAAGCCCTTCAGCGACGACGACGACATACGTAAGTTCCATTCCCGAACTCGCCGTAATTTTCGTTTCTATCAAGACATAAATACAAGTAGTGGTCCATGAATCGAAGGGGATGGGGGGCAAATGAAATCATCTTAGGTGTGTGGATGGAAGTTTTTCTTACATTTCATTTCATTTCATTTTTTTTTTCGGAGACGATTGCCGTGAGCACGAGGTTGCCTGATTCGGGAAAACCCCGTGAGCGAAAAAGCATTCATTTTTAACCTAGTGCAGATGCATGCGTGGGATCTTGGGTTATAATGTATGTGTGCATGTCTAGTCTTCATCTAATTACAAGGTCCATACCAACTAAATTACAAAGAGATCGTTGATTGATCTAACAAAAGAAGGATTACATAGACAATTTTATGTGGTAAGCCAGGTTAAATTTGGAGCTGGGGGGCCCTTTGCTCCATTGAAGTTAGCTTAAATTATTTGTACAGGTTCAACCCTTCAACGCTTTCCCATGAGTGAGTCACGGTTCAGAAAATGACGGGCTTCCATCATAGAATTTATTGAAAAAGAGTGATTTTACAGAGGGCTTTTCCCTCTAGATCAGGCGCATCACTGAAAAGACGCAATGTCTTTTTTTTTTCTTTCTAATCCCAAAAGAATGAAACTAGGTTAAGATTGGTTCCTATAATATAGTTAAGGATTCCCTGCTTAGTAGTGGATGCACGAATCACTTATCTAAGTGTCACGACAAGATGTTTGTGGGTTATTATTTCTAATAAAAAAACCTATCGCTACTCTTTTCGAAATAAAAAAGGGCAAGAAAGTGGCAAACTGATAGGGGCCACTATCCGCCCGTGGAGCAGTGACTTTAGAAAGAAACATACAAAATAAAGCAGGAACGGACTGGGACAGCGACCCCATTTCGGAGCGCCTATGTCCATTGCAGCTGCGGCAATTATTTGCATCCACTAGGTCAGGAACCTCTGTAGATTTGGCATGGATGTCCATTTGATAAAGCTTCCTTGGCATCAAAATTATTGTTGTTGAACTGTGCTTGTTGTTTCTAAAGTACTGCGGCAACCTCTAGTTGATGAACGAACCGGACTATATCGACATTGGTTTACAAAAATAATATATTGTACGGCATGTTAGATTATAAATAAGTGGGTCCGGAGAAGGGATAATGTCACTGCACGCTAGACTTGTCCTTTGTTACCACACATTAGCTTGGTAGGCGATTTGACTCCCATCAGGAGATGAACACAAAGTGGATCGTATTTAACATTTAACTATAATAAATTTCATTATTTCGCTCATCACTTTGTGGTATACTGCATGTCTAAGTTCATAAGTAGTATAGAAATAAGAAAGCACGATTTAATTAAGTTTCGTGTTCATAAAATATACCGCTAATTTTATGGATTAGGAAGGATGAGTAAAAAGCCATATGGATGATCCCAATTAGCGATTTTTCTGGAATTGTGAGAAACCATCGAGTGACCTGTGCTTAGTTGACATCCATGTTTGACGAAACTAGGGATTCCAATTATCCGATTGACTGAATTATATGTGGTCTCGCATGATTTTAAGGGATGACCTATGTTATATAAGAGGTTATTATATGATCTATGGGCCATATGGACCAATATCATTTGAATAATTTGTCATGTGTTGGGACCCACGTGATTGAAGATTCTGAGACGAAGCCTCCGAGCATAGAGAACACGTTATTCAACTTGTGTCCACACCACATAATAGTAAATTGACAAGCTAGTGATTTAGGTTTGGGACCATGTGGCCACAAATGTGGCGATTTCATATCCCCGACGGGGAATCTTAGCTGAGATGTTTTGAATTTTCGTGATACCTAAGCATGACTTTTCTGCTCTTTTTTGTACCCAATTTCAAGAAGTAGGTTCGTAACACTTTGAAAACCCTCAAACCAGTGGTCAGAAGTTCTTTGTTCAGGCCGGTTCACCATCTCTATCATCTCCACCTCCCTCTATTTGTCCTTGTACACTGAAACTGAAACATCGCCAGCTTTCTTTTGTAGTCGGTGCACTTGACGAATTCAGTCCTTGATTTACCAGGAATGCTAAAAGACATTAAGAAATTTAACTAAAACTAACATAACTAGATGCCATGAACTCGGAATGTGTCAAAATGCTGTCATACAAAAGGAGCTGGTGGGCCTTTTATGGTTCGATCTAGCTTGTGAGAACAGAACTCGTCATTATAAAATTCTGTAAAGAATATTCATGTTCTTAATTGTCATTAGGATCAACCCAGTACCGGTCAAGTCATAATTAGCCAACTTTCGGACTCGAGCTTTAGACTAAAAGACCTGTTTCTTTCAATCAGCTGCACTCTCTAGTGATCAGCGTTGTATGAAACAAGCCGGAAATGTGAGTTCTTAGGTGTAATGATGGTTAACAAAAAAGGCCCCTAAGTGCAGCTCGAGTTCAGTTGAGTTATGATAGAAAATTAATGACTCATATGTCTAAAGGTGCCAAATGAGCTTATTGGATTGAGTAATGTAAAAAGGTGTCGCAACATACTGCGATGTAACTCCTTTTTGATGAATTCCTCACTCCAGTAAGTAATCATCGTCGATGTCTATTGCAGCTGAGGATCTGGAAGCCGGGATGCAGAGACCGAAATTCCAGGCGGAGCCAACGCTGCCAATCTATCTCAAGGTGATGGTACTTGCCATGGAGGCTCCATGGATTCTCTCTACTTCTCTCGTCTCTCTGCTCTGCAACCGCATCTACAGGAGTTCGATGTAGCTTCTGCTTATAGGGCATCGATTGATTCATTACATCTATTTGCAACAGGCGAGCCATGGGAGAATTTTAGCTAGAGAGATGCACGGGGGCTGTTAGAAACAAATTGGCTAAGATGGTCAGGTTCAGTCTTGTACAGAGTTCCATCTTATGTGACATTTTTGTACAAGACTCTCTTCTTTCCTACAAATAAGCAGCATAACACAACTCAAGGCTCAAACTATTGAGAAAATGCAATTGGGTAGTAAATCGATAAGGCTTATCTAGTTTACAAGTCCGAAGGAAGACCAGATAGCCCATCTTCACTTTGGTTTCGAGACCAGACTCTGGCGAGTTGGTCTCGGCAAATGAGTCAAACTCACAGGTCAATGTCTAAGTAAACATTACAACTAAAGCTGCTGAGGAGTAAAGAGCGGAGAAAAATTTTGGGCAATGCGTGTAATAGTGTCGTGACACAACATGATTGTCAATTAGATCCTGGCATCCATTTACTGAAGTGAAAAAATTTTCTTGTTCTCTTTGTTACAGTTCACTGACGTGACATACAAGGTGATCCTCAAAGGAATGAAGTCAAAGCAAGAGAAGGACATATTGAATGGGATCACGGGATCAGTGAATCCGGGAGAAGTTCTCGCGCTGATGGGGCCTTCAGGAAGTGGGAAAACCACGCTGCTGAATCTTCTAGGTGGCCGGATAATGAAACCTACTGTTGGTGGTTCAATCACCTATAATGACCAGCCATACTCCAAGTCCTTGAAAAGCAGGTATCATATTAGCAATTTTCATGCCTTGGACAGAAAAAGAATTTATTTGAGCAGCATATCAAGTAGCCATTGAAAAGCAACGTAATGGGATAACAGAATAGGTCGTGGATACTATAATCTTCTGGTGCAATGAATTGTCTGTCTATTCAACGTAGTGCATGATTTGTTTACACAACATCATTGGATGGAACAAGTGCGTTCAGTACAGTCCTAATATTTCTGCAAAAAATGCTGCAGGATAGGATTCGTGACTCAGGACGATGTCTTATTTCCTCACCTTACCGTAAAAGAGACTCTGACTTATGCGGCTCTCTTACGACTTCCAAAATCATTGAAAAGAGAGGAAAAGGAAAAACGGGCATTGGACGTCATCTATGAGCTAGGCTTGGAGAGGTACATTTCTTCTCCTACTAATTATGTAGATGTCTAGTGTCAATCAATTACTAGAATTGATGTTAATTAGGACTGACTCAAAAAATTGGGAATAGGTGTGAAGACACAATGATAGGCGGTTCCTTTGTCCGTGGAGTATCAGGTGGAGAGAGGAAGAGAGTCTGCATAGGCAATGAAATCTTAATCAATCCCTCCCTTCTGTTTCTTGATGAACCAACATCCGGATTGGATTCCACAACTGCATTGAGGATTGTTCAGCTGTTACATGACATAGCAGAGGTACAAAAATTTATTGATGATTTTCTTTTTCCCAAGCTGCCCTGAATTTCTCTGCCTATTCCAATGAAGAGTATATATTCCTATGCACTTTACTGTCTATATGTGGACCCAATATAGCAGCATTACCAGCTACCGGGAAGGAATTTTCTGATTTTCATGGTCCATGCCTTAGAAAACTACGATATTTATAATGAGGAATCATCTTGGTTCAGGCTGGGAAGACCGTGGTGACTACAATACACCAGCCATCAAGCAGGCTCTTCCACAAATTCGACAAGCTGATCCTGTTAGGGAAAGGGAGTTTACTCTACTTTGGCAAAGCGTCAGAAGTGATGATTTACTTTTCATCAATAGGATGTTCTCCTTTAATTGCCATGAATCCGGCAGAATTCTTGCTAGACCTAGCAAATGGGAACGTTAATGAGGTTTCTGTGCCATCAGAACTAGAGGATAGAGTGCAGATGGAGAAAGCAGAAACTCAGATAAGGAATGCAAAGCCATCTCCAACTGATGTTCATGAGGTAACACTTCGGTCATCTTTAACAAACTGATTGACATGAAACTCAACAGGTGAAAACTTGTGATCGACATATTCATACAATTGCCTGGTGCCCTTTCCTTTCAATGCAGTATCTCGTGGAGGCCTATGAGACGCGGGTAGCAGAGAACGAAAAGAAGAAGCTTTTGACTCCACTCCCACTGGACGAAGTGCTCAAGTCAAAGGTGGCTTCGCCCAAGCGGAATTGGGGAGCAAGCTGGTGCCAACAATACAGTATCTTGTTCTGCAGAGGGATCAAAGAGCGACGACACGAGTACTTCAGCTGGTTAAGGGTAACTCAAGTCCTATCCACTGCAATCATTCTGGGACTGCTCTGGTGGCAATCTGACAGCAGTAGCGCCAGGGGCCTTCAGGATCAGGTATAGCAGGCGTACAAGCATACGAGTTTTTAACACCCACTCAATATAAGTGATTCAATGGTTGAGTCACTGGGAAAATTGTTCAGAAATACCATGTTCATCTAATCAACTGTATCTGAAGCATATTTACTCCTGCATCGCATTGCAGGCGGGGCTGCTTTTCTTCATTGCTGTCTTCTGGGGATTTTTCCCGGTCTTCACGGCCATCTTCACGTTTCCTCAAGAGAGAGCGATGCTGAGCAAGGAGCGAGCGGCTGATATGTACAGGCTCAGCGCATATTTCTTGGCCAGGACGACGAGCGACCTCCCACTGGACCTGATACTGCCCGTACTTTTCCTGTTGGTCGTTTATTTCATGGCGGGCCTCACGCTGGATGCGGGGTCCTTTTTCCTCAGCTTGCTCGCAGTCTTCTTGTGCATAATCGCTGCTCAGGTACTCAAACTTCTTTCAGTGATCACCATCATATACTTCATCAAGCTTCGTCTCATCACTAACTGGAATTTGGTGGGCGATGACAGGGACTTGGACTAGCTATTGGGGCAACTTTAATGGACATGAAGAGGGCGACCACCTTGGCCTCGGTGACAGTCATGACCTTCATGCTCGCTGGGGGGTTCTTTGTTGAGGTGAGCAATCCCGAATCGCTGCCGAGAACCTTGTCACCCATATGTTTGTGAAAACAGATTTGTGACACGTTGTCTCTTCGCAGAACGTTCCAGTGTTCGTGTCCTGGATCCGCTACATGTCTTTCAACTACCACACTTACAAGCTTCTCATCAAGATACAGTACAAACACAAAGCATCGAGCGTGAATGGCATGATCATAGACAATGGTCTGAAGGAAGTAACGGCGTTGGTGATTATGGTCTTCGGGTATCGACTTCTGGCATACATTTCATTGCGAAGGATGAAACCACCATCGGCAGCCTAAATAAGCTACTAGCAGATTTTTCCTGGCCTAAAAAAAATAATGCAGAGAATCTCGAGACCCCCTCCAATGCTCCAAGAGATTTGGGAAGGATTAGGAGTTTCCAGGTTGAACTACGGTCATCACCGGCAAAGACGACCCCTGAAACACGAGTCGCATGATCGAAGGCGCTGTGGGTATATATCCATGTCTCGTATAATGTAGAATAGCATAATCAAGAGCATCCATTAAAGCACTTTTTGGGCCTAATTACGTAAGGACACTGGTAGCCTGGTTTTGTTGGTTCTTAGTTCAGTCAAAAGTTGTGACAACATGACGATCAAGATCGACCATTTTCTCCTATAAAATTCAAGTTTCTTAGGATGAATCAAGGCTCTGTGTTAATGTTTCAAAGTTCACATGTGATTGTTATACAGAGAATTGAGTGGAGGTTTCATAGTTTACTGATTGTGACTGAGAGTGACCAAGACAACAGTCTTAAAAGAAGAGCTGAGAGTGAATAGCTGATTTGCAGGAACTTTGGGTGCTTTAAGGCACCCATGAATAGAACTACAATAACACCTAAAGGGACGATTTTACTCCGTTTAAGGAAAAAATAAATAAAAAATTCTGTACCAGTAGATTTGTGAAAGAGTTGATAAGCGTAAAAAAAATTATAGATAACAAAATTAATGGTTAGTTTATAGCTCGGTTATTTGTTTGTCTCTTACTGATGCATTTATGAAAATATCAACTCTTCTACTTGTTTTTCTTATCAACGCTTAGAATTTACCGATTTTAATAAGAATTTATCAATTTTTTATTCGAAGGACTTTCCAAATTCTTCATGATTAACTTAACAATTCTTTTGAGCTATCAACTCTCATTTACATCACTTATTAATTTTATTTTATTTTTACAGAATTTTGCAATCGTTTACCAACTTTTATTAATCTTTCTTTCAAGTGTCTTAAATTTTCAAACTTGTTTACAGAAATTACCAGCATTTATTTGCGTGACTTAAGAATATTATTTTATTCCAACTTGTATTTGAGTTACTCATTAGTATTTATATTTTTTTTTTTGGAATTTACCACATTTTTTTTATGGGTTAATACTTTGAGAAACCCTAAACTGGTACACTTGTGACAAATTTACCAAAAAACTATTTTTTTTATCACCAAAAACCCCAAACTAGATAAATTTACCCTCCATCAGCTTCCGTTCAATTTTCCTGTTAACTTTGTTGACGCGGTTGCTAACGTGGCAAGACATGTGGAAATTCATAAGTTTAATATTACTAAAAATCCCAAACTGATATATTTACAATAAATTTATCCTAAACTTGTATATTTATGACAAATTTATTATAAATTAATTTTTTAGATCATAAAAAAAAAACCTTAAACTAGTACACGTGTGAGACATTTATGCTCCTTCAATTTTCCCAAATTTGATCGAGTTGTGATGCGCAATCAATTTTATTTTTCGGATTACTCTAACATTGCCTCCATATCATTAATACTTGATTTTTTCTTTCTTTCTATCAGAATCACTATTAGAAGACTATTCAAAGACTATCAAATGTGCACTTCATTCTTGTGTGACAGAGGTGCCCATTAACTAAAGATTAGGACATATTGCATGTGCAAATATACAAAAGAAGTTCTATTCATAATGAACCAGAAGCAATATACTTTTCATCATAATAGGCATAGAGAGAGAGAGAGAGAGAGAGAGAGAGAGAGAGAGAGAGAGAGAGAGAGTGTGTGTGTGTGTGTGTGTGTGTGTGTGTGTGTGTGTTCCATCATACAAGCCATATGCAATCGACCAAATTCATCATCAAAATGCAAATAACATCATCTACACAAAATGGAGAGAACGAAACTAAAACCACAAATCAATACATCTTTGGCATAACTTTACAAAATAGCCTTCACACTAGACTTGAATAAGCTTTACAAAGTGCCTTTATCTCAGACACCAACCATCCAACTAGCCAAAAAAAGCAAATCCACACCAAACAATAGAGGTCCAAAAGCATGTTCTATATCAAATAATAGTAATAGTAATAATAATAATAATAATAATAATAATAATAATAATAATAATAATAATAATAATAATAATAAAGTCAATATATGCTAAACTTGAACAAGCTTTAAAAATCAAGCTTTACAAAACAACTTTTACAGGACAAGCTTTACACCTAAAATCCAACTCTCCCTATAGGTTCATTGCATTGCTTCACTTTGAGATTGTTTAGTTTTAGGCGTCCAGAAACTTGGCTTGAAAGATCTACTGTATGATTTGCACGACCTTGACGAATTTCTTATACTATGTTACCGCCAGGCATCTGAAAATTGAGGGAAAAACATTATCTTATTATACTAATCATAGCGGATTAAAAAATGTTTAACAAAAATAAAATGTTCACCCTTAAATATGAGTTTCTATCAACTTCAGATACGTAAAATCAATATCCTTGTAGAACCTATAAGAAGACAAACCATATTAACATTTTACTTTAGTATTATCAAAAATCATATGAATTCTACTACTAGACTACTCACCATTCTCTTCCCACAATTGACAATATTTGATTGTCCCGTTATAGACCCAGCTAAGGTACTTTCACTTTCTTTGTTCGATGCCCCTCCTTTAATGGTTAGTTGCTTTGGATGCTTCCTTGGCTCACCTCTTTTGCCTTGTATAATAGACATATATAAGGTATTCTAAGGGAAAATGTATCACATTTGTGTTTGAATTTCCTTACAAGTAGTTTAATCTGGATAGGTGCCGGAGGTTGGGGGCTGTCATGTTGTGTCCAATACCATGGCAATTGAAGCATTTCATGGTAATACCAAATTTTGATATTTTAGTATAATTAGTGTTGATGACCCTTGGCTTCCTCATTCTTTTGCTTTTCTCATCATTTTTCTTCTCACCATTGGGTCTCTTCCTATTTTTCTTGGGCCAAACTGGAAACTTTTTGAATGGCGGAGGCAATAAAGGCTCTTCACTAGTCGCTGGCCACATTTTCTTTTCATTCAAGGTAGGTAATGCAAATTGATTGCGCTCATACGCAGCTTTCTTGAAACAATCAGTTACATAATCATTTTAGTTACACTTCATGAAGTTGATGCATGAGATAGCATGGTTGCATAATATCACTGATATATTTCATTGTCTGCAAGTACATGTCTTATCATTCAAATCAACCATAAAAGTATTATCATTTACTTCAACTTCGAATCTGGAAGCCGTAGATGTCATTGCAATGCAAAACTTAGACTTCATCTTTTCCTGCACAATCTTCAATATTGTCCGCTATATAATATTGTCCGCTTTGGATATTGAATCCTCATGGACTTAAAACGTGTTATGTAGGGGCAGAGGGCCATCCTGTGGGCCTTCCCTCTCCCAAGCCATAATATTGTCCACTTTGGAGGTGTGGCCCACTGGCCCACCCTCCCTCACGGCTTTGTTTTCAATGCAGCGAAAGCGGACGTGAAATGCATTACACAGATTAAAGGGACCCAAGCCTTTATAAACTAGCCCAAGACTCCCTCCCCCACTAAGCGATGTGGGACTAGAGAATGACCCATTCCCCTTCCTTGCGCACGTCCGGGGACCGAGGCGTGAATGCACCGCCATCACTCCTTCCCGTGCACCATCGCTTGGGCTGTCACAGTTTATAAGCCCGTCATAGCTAGAAATTTCTAACCTTCTATGTAACTTTTGCGATTAAAAGTATGAGACTATAAATTAAAACTAACGACCTTCTCTAAGCAAAACAATAATAGGATGTAGAATAAGATAATATCTTGTTTGGTGTAATTTGACATTTCTATTGTGAACCTAATAAAATAAGAAATTATAAAAATAAAGGCAGTTTTGATCAAACAAAATAAAAAAGAAACAATAAATTGAAGAGAGAGAAGGATATTTTGGTCAATTAATTGACAAAAAGGAGTGTTTTAGCCATAATGGGGGTGGAAATAGTGCTGCTCTAATAGTAATAATAATGTTTAATTCCCTTTACCTTTTTTAATTTTCTTTCAATCTTCTCGAGGTGACTGTTCATATTCCCTATTTTCAAATCATACAGCTATATGTTTTTTTTTCCTTATTTTCTTTCAATCTACATTTGGTATGCTAATATGAAATTCAAAAAGATATCGAAAATATTTCATATTCAAAAAATAATACCAAAAAAGATTTCATATCTCAATAGGGCTTACGTACCTTAAAGCAATCCAAAAGCGTTGAAGTTGATCAAATCTTGTGGGAACGATTTTGTGTGCGTGTGTGGGGTGAGTGTGTGTATTGAGAGATTAGTTCGAGAGAAATTGTGAGGATCGAGCAATGTGTGAGTTATTATGTGTGATTGAGGATTAGGAAACACAAGAAGTATTTAAATAACTCAAGTATAATTGTAATTTTTTTTTATACCACTTGATTTATAGTGGAATATTCTACTGGATTTCCCATGGAATATATCACATTGACTTAACCACATATATCCAGCCTCCAATCGATATATTTCTTTGTTCATTTATTCTATTGTTTGATCTTTTTGTTTTCGCAACAAAAAGGGTAGAGTTAGTTACCAGGCGATGTCTTCAAACGAATAAGTAGTTACCAGGCGAAGTCTTCAAACGAACAAGACCTAAAAATGTTGATTTAGGCTCGTGAGAAGACGAACAGAGAATCGACAATTGAAGAAATCGTTTGTACATATGTCCGAATTAGCCAGGCTACTTTCGTTCTGTAGAAAAGATCTCCAAAAATAGAAATATATACGTGAACAATCAGTTCGAATAAAGGGCCAAATCCCTTGTAGATTACAAGATAGGTTGCAGACGGTTCAGGCCCGTCGTTTTTCTGTTCACGGAATTGCCCGCACCACCTTTTTTCACTCGCCGACTTCCTTGCATCGTCTTTCAACCGCCATCAAACTAATCTCCTTCTTAACCCTTCTCTGTCCAAACGTACGTGTGCTTCTCGTTAGGCTTTCCTCCCATATAAAACCAGCCCTTTCCTTCACATGAACCCAGAAAAAATACACCAGAAAATCACTAACCAAATTCCCTCGCCGCGCACCGCCTTCTTCAATGGATTCACCGAGCCAGAAACTAATGATATCGCTCGTGTTTTGCCTTGCTGTCTTCTTCTCCGCATCTTCAGCCAGTGCAGAATCCGTGCTGGTACGCGAGCTTTGCAGGGCAACCAAAGTTAACCCAGAATGCGTCGCCGCTCTAAACCCTGACCCACGGGCTGCAAAAGCGACTTCACATCTTTCTCTCGGTGAAATCGCTTTGCAAATAGCGGCGGAGAACACTACCAAGAGGCAGGAGTTATTGGACCAAATGCTTGTGGACCCAAACACGACATCTTCATGGAAGCCGGTGCTCAAGACTTGTAAGGCTCACTTCGAAACTGCGGCCATGCAGTTCTCAACTGCAAGTCGCGAACTTGGATTGGACGCAATGTCTGCAAATTATGAAGTCTGGATGGCCTCCGACGAAATCGTCGCCTGCTTGGCGTTCATGAGAAGTTCCAAGCAGGACATTCCACCATTAGTTACCAGTTGCAATTATGTTAAAACTCTCGTTTCCATTGGTGATGCCATCACCAAAAGGTGGTAACGACGAGCATGGATTGAAATTTCTATGATAATGTGCAGCGAGGGGGAATTATATTTCTGTAACAACGATCTTCTTGTCAAATGCTTGCGCAGTACGTGCAATTGCTTCAATAATATTTTGATTTAGCAATATATATGTGGTGGTGTCCAACCAATTAGAAAATAGAGCAAAAGCAGCCATTTTTACAGCTTCTCTCTAATTTGGTGGATTATATTTCTGTAACAATGATCTTCCCGTTGAATGCTTGCGCAGTACGTGCAATTGCTACAAGAATATTTCTATTTAGCAACATATTTGTGGTGGTGTCCAACCAATTCGTAAATAGAGCAAAAGCAACCAGTTTTGCAGCTTCTCTCTAATTTGGTGGATTATATTTCTGTAACAATGATCTTCCTGTTGAATGCTTGCGCAGTACGTGCAATTGCTACAAGAATAATTCTATTTAGCAACATTTCTGTGGTGGTGTCTAACCAGTTAGAAAATAGAGCAAAAGCAGCCATTTTTGCAGCTTCTCTCTTATTTGGCGGATTATATTTCTGTAACAATGATTTTCTTGTTGAATGCTTAGTAGATGCAATTGCTACAAGAATATTTCTATTTAGCAACATTTCTTTGGAATTGTCCAACCAGTTAGAAAATAGAGAAAAAGCAGCCTTTTTTGCGGCTTCTCTCTAATTTGGTACAAACAAACAAAGATTACTTGTTTGATGTAATGATTCCAACTCTTTTCCAAAGAAATCTTAAATCACAGTATGATCATAATATCCTAGCAAAGAATAGTATCAAATTTGGTTCGTTTATTTTAGTTTTTATTTTTATAAAACAACTATTCAATGCCTAAAGAATGACCAAAAAAAGTATCGAAGTACGCTTCTCCTTTGGTAAAAGCCATTTTGCCCCAAGATTTTGGTGGATTTGTGATGGTATGTATGAATTTAGGATTTTGTGTGATATGAAAAATTAATTTTGAGTAAATATGATGCGGGTATGCCGGTTAGAGATAATAACTGATAAGTTTGATAATATTACTGGCAAACCATCGGAAGATTACTTTTTTCATTAGATTTAGAAGTGAACCACTATTTCCTCATATTGCTGGAGACATATATTCATATTCAATCATGTCTTTTATGTGGTTAGGTTATTTAGGTGGAAAATTCAACCAAGAGGGTGGTGAATAAGTTGATTCTCAAAACTTTAGATTTTTTCAGGAACAACTCAAGTTAATTTTGATAGATGTTGGAACGATTTCATTATGTCAGATTAATGATGCTTCTACGAGATAAATAATGAAATAAGTAGAGAGATAGAAGGAGTTGCAAGCAAATCTTATAGTGATTTAGCTTAGATTAAGTCTACATTCATTCTCCCAAAGTAATAGCAATCAACAAGATTGAAAGGGTGTGGCCCAACTAGACCACAGTAGGACTAGGCCGGTCCTTGGTCCTAGGACCCTGCACTCTACATTGTATGGGTTGTTCCTCAATTTTAGGACTTCCAGAGCAACTCTATATATTACATATATGATTTATACAAGATATATCATGTATTTTATATTTTATATTTCTTTGTTTATTCTAAATCTTGGCACCTCCGCTTTTGTTATTTCTTATATGGTTCTATCATGTAAATTATATACCAAGCCTGGAAAAAGAAAAAGAAATCCTCTTCACTCACCTTGCTCACCGCTCACCTCTCTTCATTGGCTCACTCGCCTCACGAGTGCAATTCAATTGGTGAAATCACTCGCCTCTCTTGGCCCGCCTCACAAATGTAGCTCAATAATCGCAATGATTTTTGTTGTTATATTATCTTAGATTTACATTTGATATGCCCTAATATTCATAATTTGTTTGGCCAATGTCGCATTATTGATGGATATATAATTTGAAAATGCATGTTTTTCCTTTCAAGGAATACAAAAAATGAAAAAAAATAAAAATAAATTGGTAGGTCTTAAATTGACCTTGGAACCAGACCGAATCGATAGGGTTAGTTTGGTCCACTCTTTGGTCATAGGCTCAATAGGGTCGGTCTCTAGTTCCAAAAATTAAGGACTGATACCATGTGAATTGGCCCTTGGGTTAAGTACTGGATAGACCCAACCCGGATCATGCTCACCCATAATTGGAATTAACTAGTAAATTCAATACTTACAACAAAGCTAATGTTCCTTCTACCAAAGTTGATAGATCCCACTACAAGTACACAAGCACCACTATCAATACACAAGCACTACTTACACACTTAAACACCTCTCAGATCACAGTTACAATCAACAGGAACTTTCAGCATTTGTAGCTTTCTTGTTTTTCCATCTATTTTTAAGCTTGTATAAATCTACTATATAATCTTGAATCTCCAACTTAGTCGTTGGAATTAATAAACGCAATCAGGTCGTTAATTTTATTTTATAGTCTCATACTTTTAATTGCAAAAGTTACATAGAAGGTTAGAAATTTCTAGCTATGACGGGCTTATAAACACACAATTAATAATCCATTTTTTTTTCTCAAATAGTTGCGAGAAACTTTATTTCAAATTTGAAAATTAAAATTCAATCTAATTATTTAACCGATTTTGACCTTGTAGGTGTGTTTATGAAAGAAGTCTGTAGGGTTTTAAAGTCAAATACCATTTATTTATGCTTTCTTTTGAGCTTTCTACATTTTAAGAGGAATTACAAGATGGGGTAGAAAATTTATATTCACATTCATTACTTTCAAACTCTCATCAAATTTTTTTCAATTTTTCCCCTTTATGTGATTATAATATTTAAATGGGTCCATAGCTCAGTGGTAGAGCATTTGACTGCAGATCAAGAGGTCATCGGTTCGATCCCGGTTGGGCCCTTTTGATTTATCTTTTTGTTCCCCTCTCCCTTTTAGGCCTAACCCTTGGGTCTCTATGTTTTACATTTTTCGGTTTGTATTAGTATAACATTAAATGCATGTTGTTAGAATTCCGACCAAAATTTTTACATTTATTGGTCTTGACAATAACATTAAACGCATGTTGTTAGAATTGCCCCCAAAAATTTTAAAAATTAAATAAATGCTTTTTATTCAATCGAGATTTTATTAGATACACATTTCTCATTCTCAATTTGTGTTGAAGATGAGATGCATCATCTCAGAATTTCATTATATCTTTCTATACTTTTCAAGTCTTGCCAATTTAGGTTTTTTATGATTCGAAAAATTAATTAGAGTAAATTTGTCGTAAATATATCAGCTTGGGGTAAATTTGTCATAAATATACCAGTTTGGGGTAAATTTGTCATAAATATACCAGTTTGGGGTTTTTAATGGTATTAAACTTATGAATTTTCACATGACTTGCCACGTCAGCAACCACGTCAGCAAAATTAACGGAAAAATCGAACGAAAGCTAACAGAGAGTAGATTTGTCACATATGTACCAGTTTGGGGTTTTTTGTGGTCAAAAAAATAGTTTTGAGTAAATTTGTCACGGGTGTACCAGTTTGGGGTTTTTTAGGGTGTTAACCCTAAAATTAATGACCTTCTCTAAGCAAAACGATAATAGGATGTAGAATAAGATAATATATTGTTGGGTGTAATTTGACATTTATATTGTGAAACTAATAAAATAAGAAATTATAGCAATGAAGATAGTTTTGATAAAATAAAATAAAAAAGAAACAATAAATTGAAGAGAGAGAATGATATTTTGGTCAATTAATTGACAAAAAGGAGTGTTTTAGCCATAATGGAGGTGGAAATAGCGCTACTCTAATAGTAATAATAATGTTTAATTCTCTTTACCTTTTAAAATTTTATTTCCATCTTCTCGAGTTGACTGTTCATATTCCCTATTTTCAAATCATATAGCTATATTTTTTTTTCCTTATTTGCAAGATTTTTGAATCACCACGGGTTCCGATTTGGCAAGCATGTGTACTAAGATTCATTTACTTATCTTAAGAAATCTTTCCAAAGAAGGGAAAACGATAGGATGCAATAGTTATTGTCACCTATGGCAATGCTACTGCGTTGACGTTGGCATATAAAACAAGGACAAGGAGAAGCTCACTTTTGCATAATTTTCGGCATTTACTCAAGGAAACATGATTTTCAAACAATCTTGCCAAAAATTTATAGTAAAAGAATTGTCGGTTATTTTAATATTTTCCACACAAAGCGTAGGCAATTATCTAGTATATTTGATAATCTAAGAGCACACACAAAAATCTTACTATATAAAGTTTTATTCTATTCTATGGTTCTCATGCATCGATTAAGTCTAAACATTTATAACTTATTGATTAAGAACTTGTGAGTGCAAGGCAAGAAATTATTGCACAAGCCAAGAGGAAGAGCGCATATCCTCAGGATCAATGTTGAATAAGTCATGTTAGGTTCATTATTTATTTATCCGTTGTGTAGTCGAACATTTTTCCAAGCATTAACGATGCATTAAAATCGAAATAAAAAGCGAGCATCTTAGTAGCAGAATGGCAAGACTTGAAAAGTATAGAAAGATATAATGAAATTCTGAAATGATGCATCTCATCTTCAACACAAATCGAGAATGAGAAATGTGTATATAATAAAATCTCGTTTGAATAAAAATTATTTATTTAATTTTTAAAATTTTTTGGGGGGAATTCTAACCACATGCATTTAATGTTATTGTCAAGACCATTAAATGTAAAAATTTTCGGGGGAATTTTAACAACATGCATTTAATGTTATTTTAACTGATTCAAACCGAAAAATGTAAAACACGGTTTACCAAAAGAGCTAGGCCTAAAAGAGAGAGGGGAATAAAAAGACAAATCAAAAGGGCCCAACCGGGATCGAACCGGTGACCTCTTGATCTGCAGTCAAATGCTCTACCACTGAGCTATGGACCCATTTAAATATTATAATCACATAAAGAGGAAAAAAATTGAAAAAAAAAATTGATGTGAGTTTGAAAGTGTTGAATGTGAATATAAATTTTCTACCCCATCTTGTAATTCCTCTTAAAATGTAGAAAGCTCAAAAGAAAGCATAAATCAATGGTATTAGACTTTAAAACCCTATAGACTTATTTCAAAAACACACCTACAAGGTCAAAATCAGCTAGATAATTAGATTGAATTTTAATTTTCAAATTTGAAATAAAGCTTCCCACAACTATTTGATAAAAAAAATGGATTATTAATTGTGTGTTTATAAGCCCGTCGTACTAGAAATTTCTAACCTTCTATGTAACTTTTGCGATTAAAAGCATGAGACTATAAATTAAAATTAACGACCTTCTCTAAGCAAAACGATAATAGGATGTAGAATAAGATAATATCTTGTTGGGTGTAATTTGACATTTATATTATAATATCTTGTTGGGTGTAATTTGACATTTATATTGTGAAACTAATAAAATAAGAAATTATAGAAATGAAGATAGTTTTGATAAAATAAAATAAAAAAGAAACAATAAATTGAAGAGAGAGAATGATATTTTGGTCAATTAATTGACAAAAAAGAGTGTTTTAGCCATAATGGAGGTGGAAATAGCGCTGCTCTAATAGTAATAATAATGTTTAATTCCCTTTACCTTTTAAAATTTTCTTTCCATCTTCTCGAGTTGACTGTTCGTATTCCCTATTTTCAAATCATACAGCTATATAAATTTTTTTTTCTTATTTGCAAGATTTTTGAATCACCACGAGTTCCGATTTAGCAAGCATGTGTACTAAGATTCATTTACTTATCTTAAGAAATCTTTCCAAAGAAGGGAAAACGATAGGGATGCAATAGTTATTGTCACCTATGGCAATGCTACTGCGTTGACGTTGGCATATAAAACAAGGACAAGGAGAAGCTCACTTTTGCATAATTTTCGGCATTTACTCAAGGAAACATGATTTTCAAACAATCTTGCCAAAAATTTATAGTAAAAGAATTGTCGGTTATTTTAATATTTTCCACACAAAGCGTAGGCAATTATCTAGTATATTTGATAATCTAAGAGCACACACAAAAATCTTACTATATAAAGTTTTATTCTATTCTATGGTTCTCGTCATCGATTAAGTCTAAACATTTATAACTTATTGATAAAGAACTTGTGAGTGCAAGGCTGGAAATTATTGCACAAGCCAAGAGGAAGAGCACATTTCCTCAGGATCAATGTTGAATAAGTCATGTTCAGTTCATTATTTAATTATCCGTTGTGTAGTTGAACATATTTACCAGCATTATCGATGCATTAAAATCGAAGTAAAAAGCGAGCATCTTAGTAGCAGAATGGCAAGACTTGAAAAGTATAGAAAGATATAATGAACTTATGAAATGATGCATCTCATCTTCAACACATAAACTGAGAATGAGAAATGTGCATCTAATAAAATCTCGATTGAATAAAAACCATTTATTTAATTTTTAAATTTTTGGGGGGGAATTCTAACAACATGCATTTAATGTTATTTTAACTAATTCAAACCGAAAAATGTAAAACACGGTTTACCAAAAGAGCTAGGCCTAAAAGAGAGGGGAATAAAAAGACAAATGAAAAGGGCCCAACCAGGATCGAACCGGTGACCTCTTGATCTGCAGTCAAATGCTCTACCACTGAGCTATGGACCCATTTAAATATTATAATCACATAAAGAGGAAAAAAATTGAAAAAAAAAATTGATGTGAGTTTGAAAGTGTTGAATGTGAATATAAATTTTCTACCCCATCTTGTAATTCCTCTTAAAATGTAGAAAGCTCAAAAGAAAGCATAAATCAATGGTATTAGACTTTAAATTCCTACAGACTTATTTCAAAAACACACCTACAAGGTCAAAATCGGCTAGATAATTAGTTTGAATTTTAATATTCAAATTTGAAATAAAGCTTCCGGCAACTATTTGATAAAAAAAAAATGGATTATTAATTGTGTGTTTATAAGCCCGTCATATTAGAAATTTCTAACCTTCTATGTAACTTTTGCGATTAAAAGCATGAGACTATAAATTAAAATTAACGACCTTCTCTAAGCAAAAAAATAATAGGATGTAGAATAAGATAATATCTTGTTGGGTGTAATTTGACATTTATATTGTGAAACTAATAAAATAAGAAATTATAGAAATGAAGATAGTTTTGATAAAATAAAATAAAAAAAGAAACAATAAATTGAAGAGAGAGAAGGATATTTTGGTCAATTAATTGACAAAAAGGAGTGTTTTAGCCATAATGGAAGTGGAAATAGCGCTGCTCTAATAGTAATAATAATGTTTAATTCCCTTTACCTTTTAAATTTTTCTTTCCATCTTCTCGAGTTGACTGTTCATATTCCCTATTTTCAAATCATACAGCTATATATATATATATATATTTTTTTTTTCTTATTTGCAAGATTTTTGAATCACCACGGGTTCCGATTTAGCAATCATGTGTACTAAGATTCATTTACTTATCTTAAGAAATCTTTCCAAAGAAGGGAAAACGATAGGATGCAATAGTTATTGTCACCTATGGCAATGCTACTGCGTTGACGTTGGCATATAAAACAAGGACAAGGAGAAGCTCACTTTTGCATAATTTTCGACATTTACTCAAGGAAACATGATTTTCAAACAATCTTGCCAAAAATTTATAGTAAAAGAATTGTCGGTTATTTTAATATTTTCCACACAAAGCGTAGGCAATTATCTAGTATATTTGATAATCTAAGAGCACAGGCAAAAACTTGACTATATAAAGTTTTATTCTATTCTATAGTTTTCGTGCATCGATTAAGTCTAAACATTTATAACTTATTGATTAAGAACTCGTGAGTGCAAGGCCAGAAATTATGGCACAAGCTGAGAGGAAGAGCGCATTTCCTCAAGATCAATGTTGAATAAGTCATGTTAGGTTCATTATTTATTTATCCGTTGTGTAGTTGAACATTTTTCCCAGCATTATCAATGCATTTAAATCGAAGTTTAAAGTGAACATCTTAGTAGCAAAATGGCAAGACTTGAAAAGTATAGAAAGATATAATGAAATTCTAAAATGATGCATCTCATCTTCAACACATAAATTGAGAATGAGAAATGTGTATCTAATAAAATTTTGATTGAATAAAAAAGTATTTATTTAATTTTTAAAAGTTTTGGGGGGAATTCTAATAACATGCATTTAATGTTATTGTCAAGACCATTAAATGTAAAATTTTTGGGGGGAATTCTAACAACGTGCATTTAATGTTATTTTAACTAATTCAAACCGAAAAATGTAAAACACAGTTTACCAATACAAGAGAGAGGGGAATAAAAAGACAAATCTTAAGGGCCCAACCGGGTTCGAACCGGTGACCTCTTGATCTGCAGTCAAATGCTCTACCACTGAGCTATGGACCCGTTTGATGTTGGGGAAGTGCACTTTTTCTGTTCATTTAGTAATATATGTACTCGTCAGCTTTACTTTACTGCTGGGGAAAATTTTCCTGATATTTCTTTTGTCGTAAAAAACGCAGTTCTCGGACCACAATTACTTGCCCAAAGAGGAGGACCAGAATTATCTTCTTTTTTATAGCCCAAATGCCAAAATATGCATGATTTTATACCTTGAGCACAAAAACACCCAAACCCATTAGTATTTCCTTCCAATTAAAGCCAATTAGATAGCTCGCATGGCAAATAGTGATGACGAGTACGAGTGACAGGCAAAGGGAGCGAAAATTAGAGCAACGATGCATACAAAATGATGTCATTTTATCAAGAATCTAAGCTGCTATTCAGCTTTGTAGCTCCAAAACAGCGTCGTTCTGCACACGTCAACATCTTAATTTTCACTCGGATGGTATGTCATTGTACATGTCACCACCGCTTAGTCATGTGAGTTGCCATATAAGACTTCTGGGACAGAAAAGTTAGCAACTGGGTATTTTTTGTCCATGAGAGTAAGTTGGTGCCTTTGCTTGGCTAAATTCATGGTTTTTATTTTTATTTTTATTTTTTTGCATCTTGCATTTCCCTTGTGAAAAAAAGTAGTCGTCATCATCGACAACTATGATGTTATTAGACTTTTTTGTATTTCTTATCGTGCTCTGTATCATAGACGTCGTCGCCGTCATCCTGAACAATTTAGACATTATGTTCATTAAATATACATCACCTTATTAGCAAATGCTTGTAAGAGAGGGAACAGACTACGTCATACTGTAATAGTAAGATGTGTTCTTTTGCTGCTCACGTCTGGGGTATAATTGTTGTGTGAGATAATATTATATTTGAGTAGTATAATTTCGGTCCAATTATGTGTCTAGATTCCACATGCAATATTTAAAATTGTTACTTTAACGGAAGGATGAAAACTGAAAATCAAGCATTTTAGAACAGTTAAAACATCTGACTTTTAATGTCGAGAGATAAAATTGTAGTTCACTGGGTATAATGAAACATTGCTACCGCTCTTGAAATGATTTTCCGGTGATTTGAGTGTATATGAGGTTGATGCATCTAAATTCTTGATATAGATGTATCTCGCACGAAATTCATATGATTTAATAAATGTCTTATCTTTCTTAAGCTCGATTCGGAAGAGTGGGAGGGAGAAGGAAAGAGAGATGAGAAAATCAATTTTATACTCTTCCTCCTGCTTTTCGCCCAAATCTCAAACTTTTTAATTATTTTCCATCCTGATTTGTCATCAACCTAATTTCTCTGAATTTCCAAGCAAGGCCTGTGCAAACGGTATCCAGGCTTCGTTGCTGCGACTGGAAAGCGTGCGACATGCGTCAGCCAAAAGCAGCATCCTTCAAGTACACGTTACGCATCGTGCTGCGACGTGCATTTGAACTTTCAAGAGTGGCCAAAGAAAAGCATCTCTCTCTCTCTCTCTCTCTCTCTCTCTCTCTCTCTCTCTCTAGGCGGTGCTCCAGATCTGAGTTGCGCCCTGAAGAAGCACGGCCTCTCTCTCTCCATCTATCAAGGCCAGATCGCGCCGGGCGCTTCGGCTTCAGCTCGCGAATGGGTGCTCGCATCGTATACGGGGTCGTGTTCGTGTCGTGCTCTGCGCCTGCATCAAGCTTCTCCACCTCCTCCTCCGCCCCATCTTGTACTTCACCTCCTGACCCGAAATCTCAGTCGATGAACAATGGTTAGCTGATTCCCAATTCCCATCTCTCTCTCTCTCTCTCTCTCTCTGCAAATTTCATCAGTGAATCTCATGGGGTTCTTCCTCGGTTGCTTTTGTCGGGATGGTTGATCCACCCTTTCAAGTGCTTTTCTTTTTCGGGGTCGATGTAAGAACTGGCTCCTTCGTATGTAGTGGATTCAATCGGTTTCACTGATGTCGTGTATGGGACGAGTTCGTTCGTGGTTATGAATGCTAAGATATGTTGTTGTCAAGATATTATAAAGTTGATTGCCAGAACTGATACTCAGAAGAAAGCACCACCAGAAAACTGTACTACTCATGGCTTGTGCAATCTAGTCAAGTTGGCCCCCGTTTTTGTTAATGTTCGAAAGGGCAGCCCAGTTCACTCGGCCGGGCAGTTGAGATCTGAGCTCGAAGGCTCGACCCCTCAATCCACTCAAATCAGCTTTTGAATTTTGAAATCTGAGCCCAACTCCATTGACAGAGCGGTCCTCAAGCTAAGAATTCAATTGGGTTGCAAACTGCATTGAAGAGAAGTGCGGTTTAGTGGAGACTTTAAGAGATTGATCTTTAATTATGAAAGTAACAATAGATGCAGCATCCTATGTATTAGGGGTGTCAAGAACCGAATCAAAAACTGAACCAAATTGAACCGAAAAATTCGATTTTTTCAGTTCGGTTCGGTTTCGGTTCGGTTCTCGTTAAAAAGCAATCTTTTTTTATTGGTTCGGTTTTTATCGGTTAACCGAACCCAACCGAACCACACCACAAACTAATAAAAATCAAATCATTAAAAATTCGGCTCTCTTTTTGAGCCCAAATCAGTGAAAGTTGCATGGAGATGTTGTCTTTTGCTCCTCCGAACGTGGGGAAGGAGACTAGTTGCAGAGAGCCGGTCCATTTCGGCAGAGACTCGTTTGCTCTGTTTTTCGATCGCGAAACAGAGCAATGCGAGAGAGGGAGAATGTGATTTTGGGGACCAGGGCTGATGAGAGCAAGTAGAGCAAGTAGATCTTTGTGATCTGGCAATTGAATTATCTGAAAAAAGCAGAGAGTTGGAGAGAGAATATTTGCTTTGCAATATTGCTTCTGGGTCCAGCAAAGCAGAAGGGAAAAAGAAGGAAGACTCTGTCAGTGAACCGCTCGCTCAAAGGTCACTCCTCTTCATCCGCCGATTTCCAAAAAGTTTCTTCACCACCAATCAACGCCAGAATCCACTGATCACCATCTCTGACTACCAGCTTTCATCGTCGCATCCCATAATTGAACACCGCGAGATCGGCCATAACAGGATGGGGGAAAACAGAGCATTAGTTTTTAGAGTTACAGAGGGTTCATTGAAAGATCTTTCTCATCGATTGCTCTCATTCTCATGTTTTCTTTGTCGATTCAATCACCGTAGCCGCCATTGTCTTGATAAATTGCAGAGAGACCCACAAAAAAAAAAACGACATGTAAAAGAAGGGCCTGATCACGAATCCAATAGCTGAGCAAAATAAGACAAGTACTTATTGATGAAGATGGACGGACGAACTCTCAAAGAAAAATGGAAGCTTTTTGGCTGCCGCTGCCCTCAAACGAAGACGAAAAAAAAAAAAACTGAAAACCGAAAGCTAAAAACCAAAAAATCGAACCGAACCGAACCCAACTGAAATTTCGGTTTGGTTTGTATTCGGTTCGGTTCGGGAGATTTTTTTAACGGTTCGATTCGGTTCTGTTTTTTTCGATTTGGTTCGGTTCGGGAGATTTTTTTAATGGTTCGATTCGGTTCGATTTTTCAAAAAAATCGAACCGAACCGAACTGTTGACACCCCTAAATTGTATACATATGGTTAAGATTAAAATTAAACAGATTGATAGGTTTGCGAGTGGTTTGAGCCTATGCGATTTTAAGCTCGATCTCCGCTTAATTTGATG
The DNA here is from genome assembly GCA_019915205.1 of Eucalyptus rudis. Taxonomy (NCBI): domain Eukaryota; kingdom Viridiplantae; phylum Streptophyta; class Magnoliopsida; order Myrtales; family Myrtaceae; genus Eucalyptus; species Eucalyptus rudis. The sequence goes on along the minus strand of JAHMTN010000177.1, from coordinate 256,084 downwards.
TTAGAGTTGCAGATACTTGGGCTCAATTGAAATTCAATAGTTAACCAGTCAAGCTCCGGTGGCTCTCGGAAAAGATGTGATTTTTCTTTTCAAAGCAGAAAAAAAGAAAATAAAAGTATAAGTGTCGCAAATCCAAGGATGCGAGGTTGTGAGATTGGAAAAAGAATATTAGCAGAAAAGTGTCAAAAAAAGTCATAAAGCCATTGCATTGGTGCCAACTTAATCCTAAACCTTTTGATTTGGTACAAATTCAATCATAAATCTTGTAATGATGTTAATTTAGTCATGGACCTTTTGAATTAGTGTTAATTCAGTTCTAAACCTTTTTGACTTGATATCAATTCAATTCTTGCGACTAATTTTGGTTGGATTTTACTAATATGGACACCAACCAGCTTATGTGACACTAATGACACTAACATTGATAATTTTTAATAATTTTTAATTTTCTTTCTTTCTTTCTTTCTTTAGCTCTCATTCCTTTCTTCTTCCTTTAGGTGGTGGCCAGCCAATAACCACAAGTAATGGCTAGGCATGCTAGCCTCACTTGACTATGATGAGGCCAAGCCTTGGTGAGGCTAGCCCTCGCTTAGGCCAGGGCTACCTCATCAGGCATCACCTTCACTTGGGTGACGCCTGATGAAGGGAGCCCTCATAGGGGCCTAGCCTTGCCTTGGCTTGGCATGGCTAGCCCGCCTAACCTTCGCCTATGGCTAGTGGTTGGCCATTGCCTAAAGGAAGAAGAAAGGAATAAGGAAAAAATAAAGAAGAAATCATAAAAAATAAAAAAAAATTACAAAATTACTAAAATATTATTAAAAATTGTCTACATTAGTACTTGTGGTACTACGTGAGCTGACCGGTGTTCAAGTTATTGAAATTAGGCCAAAATTAGTAGTAGGACTAAATTAGCATTATTTCAAAAGATTTATGACTAAATTGGCATCATTAAAAAGTTAAAGATTGAATTGGCACCGAATCAAAAGTCTTAGGACTAAATTGATACTATTAAAATTGGCACAAATACAGAAGTTTAGAACTTTTTTGACACTTTTCCCAAATATTTCCATTTATTTTGTATAAAATAAATGATTTGAAAAATATTTTCCTAAAAAATTATTATTTGTATCACTTGAAATAACTTTTTAATGAAAGATGTTTTCATCATCAATAATTATTTATATCTATACATTTTTTGAACAATGAAGATATTTTCTGTTTATTCATTTTTGTAAATAATATAATCAATTATTTTTACAAAAATATTTTTCAAATCATTCATTTTCGCAAAACAAACATATTCTCATTATGCTATTGCCTCATGTGACATGTATAATCACATCAATCGAAATTTTAGCTTAAGGATGGATTTGAATGGATTGAACCGACCAGTGCAATGGCAATGGAGGGAAACATATGTAGTACCAAGAATTCTGGTTCCTTGCTTTTTCAAATAACAATAATTTGTTAAATAAATAAAAAAAATCGTTTATTGAATTGGAAAGATTTGGAGTATAATTAACCTTGTTCAAAGCTTATTTAGATACCACATCATCCCTTATTTTCTTATTTGTAATGATATAGTATTTTTTGGGTTAGGTGAACGGTAACGAAGCATTTGGAATCAATTCATAATTCTTCCTGCCAAAGAGTGCCGTAATCTAAAACCGACGAGGAAGAAAGCGAGTACGATAATTTTCCTCAAATCAAGAAAAAGCTGGTGAAATCATATGCAGCATTACCCAAGAAAAAAACAATTGTACACTGGTTGATAATCTTGAGATACATTAAGTTAGATGGATGGGGATCTTGTGAGCACAAATTCACCATAAAATGTAGTTTTCCAAAAGTAACTAAAATTTCCTCATACTTCATGAAAATTTACTCACAGATCTAGACCCAGCCACTTGACACAGCAATGGCCACATCATGACGAGGTTCCAACGGCAGCATTGACGCCTCATCAAGATCTGGAGACATCTTGAGAGAAACTAGAATGAAATGAGCAGTTATTTAACGAAACAAGAAAGAGAGTGAAATGTCAAGTTATATGTCATGAATTTCTTCGGTACCCTCAACAACAGCAACAAAAGAGAAATTATGTAAACTCTTTTTGTAGGTGTCCAAGTTAGGATTACGTTTCCATCCATCACCGATCGGAGGAAACTTCCACTGGCCACTGTTTCGATTGGTGAATGATTATACTCGTGGACATCGTCCACATCTATATTCTACTAAGTTTGCATGTTGAGATGTCTACAATTCACAACCTAACTATCGGATGTATGGCTGAGGGTTGAGCTAACTAAACGGTCCATTGAACTGATTGCCGATGCATCAAATTGAATGCAGGTAATAATCTGAAGTGTCCCAATTGATTTGACTCCTGAATACATGGAGGAAGGCAGTTATTGACGACAACCAACGACAACCAGCCACTATTCTTAAACATCCACAATCCAACACGGAGGAAGGTAGACGGTTTCCTGGGAAACCTATTGTTTTCTCTATCCTCGTGCGTCAACTATCTAAACATGGGCTTTTCAAGGCGATCAGTTTATCCTCAGATCTCTCTTCTTTGGCTCTTCTTTTTCATCTCCTTTTCCTTTCTCTCCATGGATCTTCTCCAAACAAATTGTTCAATTTGATAATCACAGATCTTGATCCATCCCGTTGACGAAATAGGCCAGAGAGAGAAGAGAGAAGATGGAGAATCCCTCTCTGGGAGCCGGGCTAATTGCTGTATGCGCAGTCTCCGGCAGCGTGGTTCTTCTTTCGCTCCAACTCCACAAGTGTCTCCTCTCCGACTTCATGAAAGAGATTGAATTCCACTTCCTTGGTACGCAATACCTTCCTTTTTGCAGTTGTTAGCATTGCAAATGTCACATTAATGATATTTTCTGGTCATCGACCATTGCATTTACCTTTAGCAACGAGAGCATTTCATTGTTGTTTAAAGGCTTAGAATTTCGCGACGAAATTTCAGTTTTGTTGCTAAGGGGTCTTTTGGCAACTACGCCGGCTGATTTAGCTAATCTTGTACCTCATTTTGAGTCGTTTCACGATGCCTTACGCCATCCATTCGCTAGGAACCAAGAAACACAAAGCGGAAAGGAGATCAGCCCGGCGCCAGAACAACGCAACGAACCCATCCCAGAATGACGATGGATGTCCCACGAGAAGCATCTCAAAGCCAGACAAAGGGCATCGATTTAAGAGCTCTAACCAATGTGTAATGGAGGATCGCAACCTCGAATTGGAATCGATGCCGGTTAACAGACAAATGCTGTACCGGGGGATTTTGCTGAACAAACACCTTAGAGGGCATTTTGTACCTAGGCATTTCTAGTACAAATGATTTGATGCGCGATCGCCATATGGGTGTTCACCAGAAACTGTCGCGAATGCCAAACCCTCAACAGTATAGTGCCGATCTCCCGGGACAGCTTTAATCTGCAATTTTTCGAGTTACTCAACGGTCTTAATATCGATATTTAGACATTTGCACCTGGAAAAAGGAAAAAGAACTCAACCTATGCATTCGATACAAAGTGAGAGTAAAGTTGGTTAAAGAAGTGACAATGAAGTTGCTGTTAAGATTGAATATACCTAAATCTGATGGCCAAGATTTTAGTAAGCAAAGTGGCTACTATTGGAAGGATCCAATATGTTAACGTGGTGCAATTTGTTGGTTTTTGCTTCCACAACTTTAAACAAGCTCTTGTGTACGATTTCATGTCCAACAGGTCCTTAGATAAGCACATTTTCTCTTATGATGCTAATTAGTCTCTTGATTTAAAATTTAAAAAAAAAAAGTACGTGAGATCTCTCTTGGTGTGGTGAGGATAATATAATATTTACGTTGAGGATATGACATGCAAATTCTATACTTTGACATCAATACTTACAATATTCTTCTAGATCAAAATTACACACCAAAAGTTTTTGTCTCAAGCTTGCAAGACTTCATCCCATAGACCTCAACATAGTATCCTTGACTGCTGGAAGAGATGTGGCTCCTAAGCTACTCTACAAGGACATTAGTGGTGTCTCTTGTAAAGTTGATGTTTATAATTTAGGAATGTTACCAATAAAAATTGCTTATAGGAGGAGAAATGTAAATGTAAATGTTGAGTGCTCAAGTGATATTTATTTATCTTTATGAGTTTATGATCAACTCAGTAAAGAAAATGAAGTTGAAATGGAATACATTGAACATGAAGGAGAGATAATTAGGAAAATGGAAATAGTTGCTCTCTAGTGTATGCAATTAATCCCCATTGATCAAAGTTCTACACATGTTTGAAGGTGATGTTGATAAACTGTAATTGCACCAAAACTGCTTTTGTATATATCTAAGAAGATAGTTGATGATGTCGACACTAAAATAGAACACGAACCGTTCCCAACTTCATCAAGTGCTTTGACAATTTCCAATGAATATTGACTTCAGTATAACCATTAAATTACAAAATCGTGCATTGTTTGATTTTCTTTTCTCCTTGTATGATTGAAATGCAAAATTTAGGTAGTTCCAGCATAAGCATAATTGATCATGTAATTCACGAACCTAAATGATTTTAGCGTTCGATAATTCTTGTGTTTTGTAGAAGAATTGCCTCATGGTTACCTATTTACATTTCTAGTATCCTGAGTGCTCTTGATATGACAGACCAAGCTCGTCTTGTGTGGAGCAACGAGCCTCTCTCCTTCTCTGCCCCGTCCAACATCAAGCTCTCTTTCCTGCCAAAACCTCTCACCCTCGCCCCTTGACCGCCTCCTGACCACCCATCACCTTCTCTCTCTTTCTCAAGTCCTGCAATCGCTCCCGATCACGGCGCGTCCATCGTGCGCTCGCCCCATTCCAATTCGAGCTCGACTCAGTGATTCTCCACTAGGACATCGATCTCTACTCGAAATGCTATGAATGGCTGAAGAAAAGCGGATTTTTAAGGATATGTATGAGGGACTTGGTTTCTCAGATTTCCATGATTTCTTGTCATGCCAATAATCACACAGAGTTCGAAGCAGTCGATACTTTTGTTCACATGCTTGAACATGGTTTCCGATATGATTAAGAAATTCCTTATAAATGCAATTAGTATGACGAGTTACTTGGTGAGTATATTCTCATTGATTGCAATTGGATGTTGGACTCTTTAAGAAGTGTGGTCTACTAACATTGCCGATTAGTCTGTTCATAAAATATTTGGTTGCTTTTGTTATGTCCGAGTGAGTAATAGTAAGCTCAACGTGTTAGAGAATTCTTGTGTGGCAATTAAAGTTGTAGGTAGAGTCGGTGCATTATTGAGGTCCACATTTATGATTAAGTTCAAGTGTAGTAGCTTGGACTCAAAAGATCTTTGTGGCGGTTGAACCCCTAAGAGAATGTGGGAGAGTAGTAGTAATTACGTTTCAAGAAATCAATTATGACTTGACTCAAATATTAAGTAGGTGGAGATTGTTAGAAAATATCTTGAATTTGAGCCTATAGATAAAATTTCAAATTCACATAGGAGATTTCGTAATTGGGTATTCCGACAAATTATCAAATGGACATCCAAATTGGATTGGACTAAGTTTCTCAACAAAATAGGGAAATCACTTTTTTCATTAGATTTAGAAGTGAACCACTATTTCCTCATCTTGTTGGAGACATATATTCATATTCAATCATGTCTTTTATGTCTTTAGGTTATTTAGGTGGAAAATTCAACCAAGAGGGTGGTGAATAAGTTGATTCTCAAAACTTTAGATTTTTTCAGGAACAACTCAAGTTAATTTTGATAGATGTTGGAACAATTTGATTATGTCAAATTAATGATGCTTCTACGAGATAAATAATGAAATAAGTAGAGAGATAGAAGGAGTTGCGAGCAAATCTTATAGTGATTTAGCTTAGATTAAGTCTACATTCATTCTCCCAAAGTAATAGCAATCAACAAGATTGAAAGGGTGTGGCCCAACTAGACCATAGTAGGACTAGGCCAGTCCTTGGCCCTAGGACCCTGCACTCTACATTGTATGGGTTGTTCCTCAATTTTAGGACTTCCGAAGCAACTCTATATATTACATATATGATTTATACAAGATATATCATATATTTTATATTTTATATTTCTTTGTTTATTCTAAATCTTGGCGCCTCCACTTTTGTTATTTCTTATATGGTTCTATCATGTAAATTATATACCAAGCCTGGAAAAAGAAAAAGAAATCCTCTTCACTCACCTTGCTCACCGCTCACCTCTCTTCATTGGCTCACTCACCTCACAAGTGCAATTCAATTGGTGAAATCACTTGCCTCTCTTGGCCCGCCTCACAAACATAGCTCAATAATCGCAATGATTTTTGTTGTTATATTATCTTAGATTTACATATGATATGTACTAATATTCATAATTTGGTTGGCCAATGTCGCATTATTGATGGATATATAATTTGAAATGCATGTTTTTCCTTTCAAGGAATACAAAAAATGAAACAAAAATAATAATAATTGGTAGGTCTTAAATTGACCTTCGAACCAGACCGAATCGATAGGGTCAATTTGGTCCGGTCTTTGGTCATAGGCTCAATAGGGTCGGTCTCTAGTTCCAAAAATTAAGGACCAATACCATGTGAATTGGCCCTTGAGTTAAGTACTGGATAGACCCAACCCGGATCATGCTCACCCGTAATTGGAATTAACTAGTAAATTCAATACTTACAACAAAGCTAATGTTCCTTCTACCAAAGTTGATAGATCCCACTACAAGTACACAAGCACTACTTACACACTTAAACACCTCTCAGATCACAATTACAATCAACAGGAACTTTCAGCATTTGTACCTTTCTTGTTTTTCCATCTATTTTTAAGCTTTTATAAATCTACTATATAATCTTGAATCTCCAACTTAGTCGTTGGAATTAATAAACGCAATCACGGGAAGATTTGATAGCTCATAAAATCGGATCTTTTTGGTAATAGCGAGCTTTCCTAAAATAAAGTCGCTACTTGTGTCGATCGTCGGTTCCTTTGATTGACCGAGTAAAATAAGTAATAATTAATTTGATTTAACTCCATTTTTTCTTTCCAAAATTCCAGGCCTAGAATCTAAGCTTTCCAATTCTTTTGACCAACGAATTAAGTCAAAGGAATATCCAGATCTTCCAAATAAGAACAGTGCAAATGCTATAACTTTTATGCGGCACTCACTTGAGTGTCACGGCATTTTTTTTTTCGCTCTCTTAAATGCCATAGATTTGAAAAATCGATCATTTGAATATCATTACCGATTTTCCTTGCCAAAAAATCCAACATGAATGCCGGTCATCCTATACGGCTTCATTAATTCTAACATGGAATTTTTTTTATCTTTTTAATTATTTATTTTGAATTTTGAATTTCTATTTTTATTTTGTCTTTTTTAGGGCTAGTGAGGGTCATCGCGACCTTCACTGGTTGTGAAACCCTCACCCAATTTGAGCAAGGGCCTTCACAGCTAAAGACAAGGCAGCCCTCACCCAATATGGGCAACCTTGCCAGCCTTGATAGAAAAAGGAAAAACAAAAACAAAAACAAAAATTCAAAATAATAAATAAAAAATTCAAAAATTCCATGTCGGATGGGAGATTAATAATAAAAAAAAATTGATATAGGATGATCTACAGGAAATTACACTCATATGATCGATTTTACTCCAATACGGTACTTAAATAAGCGAAAAAATAGTTATGATACTGACAAAAGGGTTGTACAAAAGTTATAGCATTTGCGTTGTTCTTCTTTCTAGATCTTCATATCCAATTAGGGTAAGCAAATGATAAATGTATTCATCACAGTTGATAAAAGGAGCTGCCTTTATCAGCAATTTAGTGAATTTATCCAAGCTTCCCCCTAGAAATCGACTTTTGAACTAAGCGAGTACATTAGCGATCAAGACTTTACTCAGCTGTTTACATTACTCAAAATAAACAAAATCTACATTTATTGAATAATAATGAGAAATAGATGATTTGTTAACTTCAAAATATCATAGAATGTTTTCCCAATGTAAGTAAGGTAGGGTTTGTTAAGATATGAAATCTTTTTTGATATATCTTTTGGATATGAAATCTTTTTGATATCTTTTTGAATTTCCTATTAACATACCAATTGTAGATGAGTTGGCATTCCATGATCCTTGCTTTGTCAAAGATTGTATTTCTCAATGATCAACTCTCCGCTCGCCGAAACTCACGTTCTGTTTCAAAATTTTTGCAGGAACTTAAAGCCCATGCCGATGAATTAGCAATCATTGACACTCCTATCTCTGATGATGATTTAGTCATTCATGTACTTCAAGGACTTGGAACTGAGTATAAAGAAATCGCAGTAGTGATTAGGGCTCGCGAAAAAGCTCACAATTTGTGAAATTTTTTTTTTTATATCACTTAATTTACAGATTGTACACGCTTATAAAGAGAGAGAAAAATACAATCTTTGATAGAGCAAGAATGATAGAATGCCAACTCATCTACAGTTGGTATGCTAATATAAAATTCAAAAAGATATCAAAAAGATTTCATATTCAAAAAATAATATCAAAAAAGATTTCATATCTCAACAGGGCTTACGTACCTTAAAGCAATCCAAAAGCGTTGAAGTTGATCAAATCTTGTGGGAAGGATTTGGTGTGCGTGTGTGGGGGTGAGTGTGTGTATTGAGAGATTAGTTCGAGAGAAATTGTGAGGATCGAGCAATGTGTGAGTTATTATGTGTGATTGAGGATTAGGAAACACAAGAAGTGTTTAAATAACTCAAGTATAATTGTAATTTTTTTTTATACCACTTGATTTATAGTGGAATATTCTACTGGATTTCCCATGGAATATATCACATTGACTTAACCACATATATCCAGCCTCCAATCGATATATTTCTTTGTTCATTTATTCTATTGTTTGATCTTTTTTGTTTTCGCAACAAAAAGGGTAGAGTTAGTTACCAGGCGATGTCTTCAAACGAACAAGACCTAAAAATGTTGATTTAGGCTCGTGAGAAGACGAACAGAGAATCGACAATTGAAGAAATCGTTTGTATATATGTCCGAATTAGCCAGGCTACTTTCGTTCTGTAGAAAAGATCTCCAAAAATAGAAATATATACGTGAACAACTATTTCGAATAAAGGGCCAAATCCCTTCTAGATTACAAGATAGGTTGCAGACGGTTCAGGCCCGTCGATTTTTTGTTCACGGAATTGCCCGCACCACCTTTTTTCACTCGCCGACTTCCTTGCATCGTCTTTCAACCGCCATCAAACTAACCTTCTTCTCATCCCTTCTCTGTCTAAACGTACGTGTGCTTCTCGTTAGGGTTTCCTCCCATATAAACCCAGCCCTTTCCTTCACATGAACCCAGAAAAAATACACCAGAAAATCAATAACCAAATTCCCTCGCCGCACACCGCCTTCTTCAATGGATTCACCGAGCCAGAAACTAATGATATCGCTCGTGTTTTGCCTTGCTGTCTTCTTCTCCGCATCTTCAGCCAGTGCAGAATCCGTGCTGGTACGCGAGCTTTGCAGGGCAACCAAAGTTAACCCAGAATGCGTCGCCGCTCTAAACCCTGACCCACGGGCTGCGAAAGCGACTTCACATCTTTCTCTCGGTGAAATCGCTTTGCAAATAGCGGCGGAGAACACTACTAAGAGGCATGAGTTATTGGACCAAATGCTTGTGGACCCAAACACGACATCTTCATGGAAGCCGGTGCTCAAGACTTGTAAGGCTCACTTCGAAACTGCGGCCAGGCAGTTCTCAACTGCAAGTCGCGAACTTGGATTGGACGCAATGTCTGCAAATTATGATGTCTGGATGGCCTCCGACGAAATCGTCGCCTGCTTGGCGTTCATGAGAAATTCCAAGCAGGATATTCCACCATTACTTACCAGTTGCAATTATGTTAAAACTCTCGTTTCCATTAGTGACGCCATCACCAATAGGTGGTAACGACGAGCATGGATTGAAATTTCTATGATAATGTGCAGCGAGGGGGAATTATATTTCTGTAACAACGATTTCTTGTCGAATGCTTAAGCTGTACGTGCAATTGCTGCAATAATATTTTGATTTAGCAACATATATGTGGTGGTGTCCAACCAATTAGAAAATAGAGCAAAAGCAGCCATTTTTACAGCTTCTCTCTAATATGGTGGATTATATTTCTGTAACAATGATCTTCTTGTTGAATGCTTAGTACGTGCAATTGCTACAAGAGTATTCTATATAGCAACATTTCTGTGGTGGTGTCTAACCAGTTCGAAAATAGAGCAAAAGCAGCCATTTTTGCAGCTTCTCTCTTATTTGGTGGATTATATTTCTGTAACAATGATCTTCTTGTTGAATGCTTAGTAGATGCAATTGCTACAAGAATATTTCTATTTAGCAACATTTCTATGGAATTGTCCAACCAGTTAGGAAATAGAGAAAAAGCAGCCATTTTTGCGGCTTCTCTCTAATTTGGTACAAACAAACAAAGATTACTCGTTTGATGCAATGATTCCAACTCTTTTCCAAAGAAATGTTAAATCACAGTATGATCATAATATCCTAGCAAAGAATAGTATCAAATTTGGTTCGTTTATTTTAGTTTTTATTTTTTATAAAACAACTATTCAATGCCTAAAGAATGACCAAAAAAAGTATCGAAGTACGCTTCTCCTTTGGTAAAAGCCATTTTGCCCCAACATTTTGGTGGATTTGTGATGGTATGTATGAATTTAGGATTTTGTGTGATATGAAAAATTAATTTTGAGTAAATATGATGCGGGTATGCCGGTTAGAGATAATAACTGATAAGTTTGATAATATTACTGGCAAACCATCGGAAGATTACTTTTTTCATTAGATTTAGAAGTGAACCACTATTTCCTCATATTGCTGGAGACATATATTCATATTCAATCATGTCTTTTATGTGGTTAGGTTATTTAGGTGGAAAATTCAACCAAGAGGGTGGTGAATAAGTTGATTCTCAAAACTTTAGATTTTTTCAGGAACAACTCAAGTTAATTTTGATAGATGTTGGAACGATTTCATTATGTTAGATTAATGATGCTTCTAGGAGATAAATATTGAAATAAGTAGAGAGATAGAAGGAGTTGCGAGCAAATCTTATAGTGATTTAACTTAGATTAAGTCTACATTCATTCTCCCAAAGTAATAGCAATCAACAAGATTGAAAGGGTGTGGCCCAACTAGACCATAGTAGGACTAGGCCGGTCCTTGGTCCTAGGACCCTGCACTCTACATTGTATGGGTTGTTCCTCAATTTTAGGACTTCCGGAGCAACTCTATATATTACATATATGATTTATACAAGATATATCATATATTTTATATTTCTTTGTTTATTCTAAATCTTGGCACCTCCACTTTTGTTATTTCTTCTATGGTTCTATCGTGTAAATTATATACCAAGCCTGGAAAAAGAAAAAGAAATCCTCTTCACTCACCTTGCTCATCGCTCACCTCTCTTCATTGGCTCACTCGCCTCACGAGTGCAATTCAATTGGTGAAATCACTCGCCTCTCTTGGCCCGCCTCACAAATTTAGCTCAATAATCACAATGATTTTTGTTGTTATATTATCTTAGATTTACATTTGATATGCCATAATATTCATAATTTGGTTGGCCAATGTCGCATTATTGATGGATATATAATTTGAAAATGCATGTTTTTCCTTTCAAGGAATACAAAAAATGAAACAAAAAAAAATAATAATTGGTAGGTCTTAAATTGACCTTGGAACCAGACCGAATCGATAGGGTCAGTTTGGTCCACTCTTTGGTCATAGGCTCAATAGGGTCGATCTCTAATTCCAAAAATTAAGGACTGATACCATGTGAATTGGCCCTTGGGTTAAGTACTGGATAGACCCAACCCGGATCATGCTCACCCGTAATTGGAATTAACTAGTAAATTCAATACTTACAACAAAGCTAATGTTCCTTCTACCAAAGTTGATAGATCCCACTACAAGTACACAAGCACCACTATCAATACACAAGCACTACTTACACACTTAAACACCTCTCAGATCACAGTTACAATCAACAGGAACTTTCAGCATTTGTAGCTTTCTTGTTTTTCCATCTATTTTTAAGCTTGTATAAATCTACTATATAATCTTGAATCTCCAACTTAGTCGTTGGAATTAATAAACGCAATCACAGGAAGATTTGATCGCTCATAAAATCGGATCTTTTTGGTAATAGCGAGCTTTCCTAAAATAAAGTCGCTACTTGTGTCGATCGTCGGTTCCTTTGATTGACCGAGTAAAATAAGTAATAATTAATTTGATTTAACTCCATTTTTTCTTTCCAAAATTCCAGGCCTAGAATCTAAGCTTTCCAATTCTTTTGACCAACGAATTAAGTAAAAGGAATATCCGGATCTTCCAAGTAAGTATAGTGCAAATGCTATAACTTTTATGCGGCACTCACTTGAGTGTCACAGCTTCTTCTTTTTCACTCTCTGAGATGCCATAAATTTGAAAAATCGATCATTTGAATATCATTACCGATTTGCCTTGCCAAAAAATCCAACATGAATGCCGGTCATCCTATACAGCTTCATTAATTCTAACACGGAAATTTTTTTATAATTTTAATTATTTATTTTGAATTATTTATTTTTTTAATTTTTATTTTGTCTTTTTTTAAGGCTGGTGAGGGTCATCGGCGACCTTCGCTGGTTGTGAAACCCTCGCCCAATTCGAGCAAGGGCCTTCACAGCTAAAGACGAGGCAGCCCTCACCCAATATGGGCAACCTTGCCAACCTTGATAGAAAAAGGGAAAAACAAAAACAAAAACAAAATTCAAAACAATAAATAAAAAATTCAAAAATTCCATGTCGAATGGGAGATTAATAAAAAAAAAATGGATATAGGATGATCTACAGGAAATTACACTCATATGATCGATTTTACTCCAATACTGTACTTAAATAAGCGAAAAAATAGTTATGGTATTCATAATAGGGTCATACAAAAGTTATAGCATTTGCGTTGTTCTTCTTTCTAGATCTTCATATCCAATTAGGGTAAGCAAATGATAAATGTATTCATCACATTTGATAAAAGGAGCTGCCTTTATCAGCAATTTAGTGAATTTATCCAAGCTTCCCCCTAGAAATCGACTTTTGAACTAAGCGAATACATTAGCGATCAAGACTTTACTCAGCTATTTACATCACTCAAAATAAAAATAAAAATAAAATATGCATTTATTGAATAATAATGAGAAATAGATGATTTGTTAACTTCAAAATATGATAGAATGTTTTCCCAATGTAAGTAAGGTAGGGTTTGTTAAGATATGAAATCTTTTTTGATGTATCTTTTGAATATGAAATCTTTTTGATATCTTTTTGAATTTCATATTAGCATACCAATTGTAGATGAGTTGGCATTCCATGATCCTTGCTCCGTCAAAGATTGTATTTCTCAAGGATCAAATCTCTACCGCTCGCCGAAACTCACGTTCTGTTTCAGAATTTTTGCAAGAACTTAAAGCCCTTGCCAATGAATTAGCAATCATCGACACTCCCATATCTGATGATGATTTAGTCATTCATGCACTTCGAGGACTTGGAACTGAATACAAAGAAATCGCAGCAGCGATTGGGGCTCGTGAAAAAGCTCACGATTTATGAATGATTTTTCATATCACTTAATTTACAGATTGTACACGCTTATAAAGAGAGAGAAAAATACAATCTTTGATAGAGCAAGAATCATGGAATGACAACTCATCTACATTTGGTATGCTAATATGAAATTCAAAAAGATATCGAAAAGATTTCATATTCAAAAAATAATACCAAAAAAGATTTCATATCTCAATAGGGCTTACGTACCTTAAAGCAATCCAAAAGCATTGAAGTTGATCAAATCTTGTGGGAACGATTTTGTGTGCGTGTGTGGGGTGAGTGTGTGTATTGAGAGATTAGTTCGAGAGAAATTGTGAGGATCGAGCAATGTGTGAGTTATTATGTGTGATTGAGGATTAGGAAACACAAGAAGTGTTTAAATAACTCAAGTATAATTGTAATTTTTTTTTTATACCACTTGATTTATAGTGGAATATTCTACTGGATTTCCCATGGAATATATCACATTGACTTAACCACATATATCCAGCCTCCAATCGATATATTTCTTTGTTCATTTATTCTATTGTTTGATCTTTTTGTTTTCGCAACAAAAAGGGTAGAGTTAGTTACCAGGCGATGTCTTCAAACGAATAAGTAGTTACCAGGCGAAGTCTTCAAACGAACAAGACCTAAAAATGTTGATTTAGGCTCGTGAGAAGACGAACAGAGAATCGACAATTGAAGAAATCGTTTGTACATATGTCCGAATTAGCCAGGCTACTTTCGTTCTGTAGAAAAGATCTCCAAAAATAGAAATATATACGTGAACAATCAGTTCGAATAAAGGGCCAAATCCCTTGTAGATTACAAGATAGGTTGCAGACGGTTCAGGCCCGTCGTTTTTCTGTTCACGGAATTGCCCGCACCACCTTTTTTCACTCGCCGACTTCCTTGCATCGTCTTTCAACCGCCATCAAACTAATCTCCTTCTTAACCCTTCTCTGTCCAAACGTACGTGTGCTTCTCGTTAGGCTTTCCTCCCATATAAAACCAGCCCTTTCCTTCACATGAACCCAGAAAAAATACACCAGAAAATCACTAACCAAATTCCCTCGCCGCGCACCGCCTTCTTCAATGGATTCACCGAGCCAGAAACTAATGATATCGCTCGTGTTTTGCCTTGCTGTCTTCTTCTCCGCATCTTCAGCCAGTGCAGAATCCGTGCTGGTACGCGAGCTTTGCAGGGCAACCAAAGTTAACCCAGAATGCGTCGCCGCTCTAAACCCTGACCCACGGGCTGCAAAAGCGACTTCACATCTTTCTCTCGGTGAAATCGCTTTGCAAATAGCGGCGGAGAACACTACCAAGAGGCAGGAGTTATTGGACCAAATGCTTGTGGACCCAAACACGACATCTTCATGGAAGCCGGTGCTCAAGACTTGCAAGGCTCACTTCGAAACTGCGGCCATGCAGTTCTCAACTGCAAGTCGCGAACTTGGATTGGACGCAATGTCTGCAAATTATGAAGTCTGGATGGCCTCCGATGAAATCGTCGCCTGCTTGGCGTTCATGAGAAGTTCCAAGCAGGACATTCCACCATTAGTTACCAGTTGCAATTATGTTAAAACTCTCGTTTCCATTGGTGATGCCATCACCAAAAGGTGGTAACGACGAGCATGGATTGAAATTTCTATGATAATGTGCAGCGAGGGGGAATTATATTTCTGTAACAACGATCTTCTTGTCAAATGCTTGCGCAGTACGTGCAATTGCTTCAATAATATTTTGATTTAGCAACATATATGTGGTGGTGTCCAACCAATTAGAAAATAAAGCAAAAGCAGCCATTTTTACAGCTTCTCTCTAATTTGGTGGATTATATTTCTGTAACAATGATCTTCCTGTTGAATGCTTGCGCAGTACGTGCAATTGCTACAAGAATATTTCTATTTAGCAACATATTTGTGGTGGTGTCCAACCAATTCGTAAATAGAGCAAAAGCAACCAGTTTTGCAGCTTCTCTCTAATTTGGTGGGTTATATTTCTGTAACAATGATCTTCTTGTTGAATGCTTAGTACGTGCAATTGCTACAAGAGTATTCTATATAGCAACATTTCTGTGGTGGTGTCTAACCAGTTCGACAATAGAGCAAAAGCAGCCATTTTTGCAGCTTCTCTCTTATTTGGTGGATTATATTTCTGTAACAATGATCTTCTTGTTGAATGCTTAGTAGATGCAATTGCTACAAGAATATTTCTATTTAGCAACATTTCTATGGAATTGTCCAACCAGTTAGGAAATAGAGAAAAAGCAGCCTTTTTTGCGGCTTCTCTCTAATTTGGTACAAACAAACAAAGATTACTCGTTTGATGTAATGATTCCAACTCTTTTCCAAAGAAATGTTAAATCACAGTATGATCATAATATCCTAGCAAAGAATAGTATCAAATTTGGTTCGTTTATTTTAGTTTTTATTTTTTATAAAACAACTATTCAATGCCTAAAGAATGACCAAAAAAAGTATCGAAGTACGCTTCTCCTTTGGTAAAAGCCATTTTGCCCCAACATTTTGGTGGATTTGTGATGGTATGTATGAATTTAGGATTTTGTGTGATATGAAAAATTAATTTTGAGTAAATATGATGCGGGTATGCCGGTTAGAGATAATAACTGATAAGTTTGATAATATTACTGGCAAACCATCGGAAGATTACTTTTTTCATTAGATTTAGAAGTGAACCACTATTTCCTCATATTGCTGGAGACATATATTCATATTCAATCATGTCTTTTATGTGGTTAGGTTATTTAGGTGGAAAATTCAACCAAGAGGGTGGTGAATAAGTTGATTCTCAAAACTTTAGATTTTTTCAGGAACAACTCAAGTTAATTTTGATAGATGTTGGAACGATTTCATTATGTCAGATTAATGATGCTTCTACGAGATAAATAATGAAATAAGTAGAGAGATAGAAGGAGTTGCGAGCAAATCTTATAGTGATTTAGCTTAGATTAAGTCTACATTCATTCTCCCAAAGTAATAGCAATCAACAAGATTGAAAGGGTGTGGCCCAACTAGACCTTAGTAGGACTAGGCCGGTCCTTGGTCCTAGGACCCTGCACTCTACATTGTATGGGTTGTTCCTCAATTTTAGGACTTCCGGAGCAACTCTATATATTACATATATGACTTATACAAGATATATCATATATTTTATATTTTATATTTCTTTGTTTATTCTAAATCTTGGCACCTCCACTTTTGTTATTTCTTCTATGGTTCTATCGTGTAAATTATATACCAAGCCTGGAAAAAGAAAAAGAAATCCTCTTCACTCACCTTGCTCACCGCTCACCTCTCTTCATTGGCTCACTCGCCTCACGAGTGCAATTCAATTGGTGAAATCACTCGCCTCTCTTGGCCCGCCTCACAAATGTAGCTCAATAATCGCAATGATTTTTGTTGTTATATTATCTTAGATTTACATTTGATATGCCATAATATTCATAATTTGGTTGGCCAATGTCGCATTATTGATGGATATATAATTTGAAAATGCATGTTTTTCCTTTCAAGGAATCCAAAAAATGAAACAAAAAAAAAATAATTGGTAGGTCTTAAATTGACCTTGGAACCAGACCGAATCGATAGGGTCAGTTTGGTCCACTCTTTGGTCATAGGCTCAATAGAGTCGGTCTCTAGTTCCAAAAATTAAGGACTGATACCATGTGAATTGGCCCTTGGGTTAAGTACTGGATAGACCCAACCCGGATCATGCTCACCCGTAATTGGAATTAACTAGTAAATTCAATACTTACAACAAAGCTAATGTTCCTTCTACCAAAGTTGATAGATCCCACTACAAGTACACAAGCACCACTATCAATACACAAGCACCACTATCAATACACAAGCACTACTTACAAACTTAAACACCTCTCAGATCACAGTTACAATCAACAGGAACTTTCAGCATTTGTAGCTTTCTTGTTTTTCCATCTATTTTTAAGCTTGTATAAATCTACTATATAATCTTGAATCTCCAACTTAGTCGTTGGAATTAATAAACGCAATCACGGGAAGATTTGATAGCTCATAAAATCGGATCTTTTTGGTAATAGCGAGCTTTCCTAAAATAAAGTCGCTATTTGTGTCGATCGTCGGTTCCTTTGATTGACCGAGTAAAATAAGTAATAATTAATTTGATTTAAATCCCATTTTTCCTTCCAAAAATCTAGGCCTAGAATCTAAGCTTTCCAATTCTTTTGACCAACGAATTAAGTAAAAGGAATATCCGGATCTTCAAAGTAAGAACAGTGCAAATGCTATAACTTTTATGCGGCACTCACTTGAGTGTCACAGCTTCTTCTTTTTCACTCTCTGAGATGCCATAAATTTGAAAAATCGATCATTTGAATATCATTACCGATTTGCCTTGCCAAAAAATCCAACATGAATGCCGGTCATCCTATACAGCTTCATTAATTCTAACACGGAAATTTTTTTATAATTTTAATTATTTATTTTGAATTATTTATTTTTTTAATTTTTATTTTGTCTTTTTTTAAGGCTGGTGAGGGTCATCGGCGACCTTCGCTGGTTGTGAAACCCTCGCCCAATTCGAGCAAGGGCCTTCACAGCTAAAGACGAGGCAGCCCTCACCCAATATGGGCAACCTTGCCAACCTTGATAGAAAAAGGGAAAAACAAAAAAAAAACAAAAACAAAAACAAAATTCAAAACAATAAATAAAAAATTCAAAAATTCCATGTCGAATGGGAGATTAATAAAAAAAAAAATGGATATAGGATGATCTACAGGAAATTACACTCATATGATCGATTTTACTCCAATACCGTACTTAAATAAGCGAAAAAATAGTTATGGTATTCATAATAGGGTCATACAAAAGTTATAGCATTTGCGTTGTTCTTCTTTCTAGATCTTCATATCCAATTAGGGTAAGCAAATGATAAATGTATTCATCACATTTGATAAAAGGAGCTGCCTTTATCAGCAATTTAGTGAATTTATCCAAGCTTCCCCCTAGAAATCGACTTTTGAACTAAGCGAATACATTAGCGATCAAGACTTTACTCAGCTATTTACATCACTCAAAATAAAAATAAAAATAAAATATGCATTTATTGAATAATAATGAGAAATAGATGATTTGTTAACTTCAAAATATGATAGAATGTTTTCCCAATGTAAGTAAGGTAGGGTTTGTTAAGATATGAAATCTTTTTTGATGTATCTTTTGAATATGAAATCTTTTTGATATCTTTTTGAATTTCATATTAGCATACCAATTGTAGATGAGTTGGCATTCCATGATCCTTGCTCCGTCAAAGATTGTATTTCTCAAGGATCAAATCTCTACCGCTCGCCGAAACTCACGTTCTGTTTCAGAATTTTTGCAAGAACTTAAAGCCCTTGCCAATGAATTAGCAATCATCGACACTCCCATATCTGATGATGATTTAGTCATTCATGCACTTCGAGGACTTGGAACTGAATACAAAGAAATCGCAGCAGCGATTGGGGCTCGTGAAAAAGCTCACGATTTATGAATGATTTTTCATATCACTTAATTTACAGATTGTACACGCTTATAAAGAGAGAGAAAAATACAATCTTTGATAGAGCAAGAATCATGGAATGACAACTCATCTACATTTGGTATGCTAATATGAAATTCAAAGAGATATCGAAAAGATTTCATATTCAAAAAATAATACCAAAAAAGATTTCATATCTCAATAGGGCTTACGTACCTTAAAGCAATCCAAAAGCATTGAAGTTGATCAAATCTTGTGGGAACGATTTTGTGTGCGTGTGTGGGGTGAGTGTGTGTATTGAGAGATTAGTTCGAGAGAAATTGTGAGGATCGAGCAATGTGTGAGTTATTATGTGTGATTGAGGATTAGGAAACACAAGAAGTGTTTAAATAACTCAAGTATAATTGTAATTTTTTTTTATACCACTTGATTTATAGTGGAATATTCTACTGGATTTCCCATGGAATATATCACATTGACTTAACCACATATATCCAGCCTCCAATCGATATATTTCTTTGTTCATTTATTCTATTGTTTGATCTTTTTGTTTTCGCAACAAAAAGGGTAGAGTTAGTTACCAGGCGATGTCTTCAAACGAATAAGTAGTTACCAGGCGAAGTCTTCAAACGAACAAGACCTAAAAATGTTGATTTAGGCTCGTGAGAAGACGAACAGAGAATCGACAATTGAAGAAATCGTTTGTACATATGTCCGAATTAGCCAGGCTACTTTCGTTCTGTAGAAAAGATCTCCAAAAATAGAAATATATACGTGAACAATCAGTTCGAATAAAGGGCCAAATCCCTTGTAGATTACAAGATAGGTTGCAGACGGTTCAGGCCCGTCGTTTTTCTGTTCACGGAATTGCCCGCACCACCTTTTTTCACTCGCCGACTTCCTTGCATCGTCTTTCAACAGCCATCAAACTAATCTCCTTCTTAACCCTTCTCTGTCCAAACGTACGTGTGCTTCTCGTTAGGCTTTCCTCCCATATAAAACCAGCCCTTTCCTTCACATGAACCCAGAAAAAATACACCAGAAAATCACTAACCAAATTCCCTCGCCGCGCACCGCCTTCTTCAATGGATTCACCGAGCCAGAAATTAATGATATCGCTCGTGTTTTGCCTTGCTGTCTTCTTCTCCGCATCTTCAGCCAGTGCAGAATCCGTGCTGGTACGCGAGCTTTGCAGGGCAACCAAAGTTAACCCAGAATGCGTCGCCGCTCTAAACCCTGACCCACGGGCTGCAAAAGCGACTTCACATCTTTCTCTCGGTGAAATCGCTTTGCAAATAGCGGCGGAGAACACTACCAAGAGGCAGGAGTTATTGGACCAAATGCTTGTGGACCCAAACACGACATCTTCATGGAAGCCGGTGCTCAAGACTTGCAAGGCTCACTTCGAAACTGCGGCCATGCAGTTCTCAACTGCAAGTCGCGAACTTGGATTGGACGCAATGTCTGCAAATTATGAAGTCTGGATGGCCTCCGACGAAATCGTCGCCTGCTTGGCGTTCATGAGAAGTTCCAAGCAGGACATTCCACCATTAGTTACCAGTTGCAATTATGTTAAAACTCTCGTTTCCATTGGTGATGCCATCACCAAAAGGTGGTAACGACGAGCATGGATTGAAATTTCTATGATAATGTGCAGCGAGGGGGAATTATATTTCTGTAACAACGATCTTCTTGTCAAATGCTTGCGCAGTACGTGCAATTGCTTCAATAATATTTTGATTTAGCAACATATATGTGGTGGTGTCCAACCAATTAGAAAATAAAGCAAAAGCAGCCATTTTTACAGCTTCTCTCTAATTTGGTGGATTATATTTCTGTAACAATGATCTTCCTGTTGAATGCTTGCGCAGTACGTGCAATTGCTACAAGAATATTTCTATTTAGCAACATATTTGTGGTGGTGTCCAACCAATTCGTAAATAGAGCAAAAGCAACCAGTTTTGCAGCTTCTCTCTAATTTGGTGGATTATATTTCTGTAACAATGATCTTCTTGTTGAATGCTTAGTAGATGCAATTGCTACAAGAATATTTCTATTTAGCAACATTTCTGTGGTGGTGTCTAACCAGTTCAAAAATAGAGCAAAAGCAGCCATTTTTGCAGCTTCTCTCTTATTTGGCGGATTATATTTCTGTAACAATGATCTTCTTGTTGAATGCTTAGTAGATGCAATTGCTACAAGAATATTTCTATTTGGCAACATTTCTTTGGAATTGTCCAACCAGTTAGGAAATAGAGAAAAAGCAGCCATTTTTGCGGCTTCTCTCTAATTTGGTACAAACAAACAAAGATTACTCGTTTGATGCAATGATTCCAACTCTTTTCCAAAGAAATCTTAAATCACAGTATGATCATAATATCCTAGCAAAGAATAGTATCAAATTCGGTTCGTTTATTTTAGTTTTTATTTTTTATAAAACAGCTATTCACTGCCTAACGAATGACCAGAAAAAAGTATCGAAGTACACTTCTCCTTTGGCAAAAGCCATTTTGCCCCCAAGATTTTGCTGGATTTGTGATGGCATGTATGAATTTAGGATTTTGTGTAATATGAAAAATTAATTTTGAGTAAATATGATGCGGATATGCTAGTTAGAGATAATAACTGATATGATTGATAATATTACTGGTAAACCATTGGAAAATTGGATTAGATTATGATTTGATTATGCCATCAGAATATTAGATTAGAGTATGATTTGATTCTGCTATGAAAATATTAAGATTAAAGTGTTACATATGATTTGATTTCGGTCAATCTATCAGATTAGATTTTCGGAATATAGAATAGGAAATCTAGTTGTCTTCTTAATATAAATAGCATTATGTATTGTAAAATAATAGCATGTATTATGGCTTTCAATGAAGAACATTCTTCTCCTGGAGAATTTATCTTTGAATCGTTGTTTTCTTGAATCCTCATATTTTCTCCAATAACTTATACTAAAATTAATTTAGGGTAAAGATATCACAGATGTATTGGTTTGTGACTTTTCTATTATTAACTGATAAGACAGCATCATATGCAATTAGGGATGTCAAAATATTTCACAAACCCAAAGGGTTCCCTAAAGCCTTATGAAATTTGTAACATGGG
The DNA here is from genome assembly GCA_019915205.1 of Eucalyptus rudis. Classification (NCBI taxonomy): domain Eukaryota; kingdom Viridiplantae; phylum Streptophyta; class Magnoliopsida; order Myrtales; family Myrtaceae; genus Eucalyptus; species Eucalyptus rudis. The sequence goes on along the minus strand of JAHMTN010000177.1, from coordinate 233,779 downwards.
TCACAATGGGCTTCGAAAAGAAAACCCTAAAAAATGAGTTTCAGTGTGCTATGAATTCACTTAATCAAAATAGCAAAGTTCAAGAAAACATCCCTCAGTCCCTCTCCTCTCTGAAGAATCAAAGTCATCTATGGCCGACGTCACTAGCCATTCTGCTTTTTGATATATGCGGCTTTATACCCGTTTACATTTTGTAGAGTCCGTAAATGGAGGGAATTGTGCAGACCTTGCAAAGCAAGAAGATATTGATGATTTTCTTGTCAGTAGTGCTCCCTCGAATTTATATTCTACTCAATCATTTCTCATAAAACTTGACAATCACATGCTTTTTTACCACCCAAAAAAAAAAAAAAAAAAGGCTAACGATCATCATGATCCTGCTAATTTGTGTATGAGTTGACATGTGATGCAGGGTCCTCAGTCTGTTACATTTGTCAACGTTGTAACATTCCAAAAAATCGCAGCTTGATGAATATTGATGCAGTTTTCACAAGGAGAGCTAATAATGGGCGACCAGAATGCAATCATACCGAAGCATAGCGCATCAAAAGTTATGAGCTGGCTCTAAACAAGCAAAGTCCTTCACCCGTCGTGTTTCCGCCAGCTTCAAACCCCATCCATAACCAAACCTAAGTTCCCTCATTGACTTTGGCTAGCCAATTTATGGAGTTGTCCATTCCTCAAAGGCAACATTTTAAGGAGAAAAAATACTAACAATGTAGCTTAGGTTGGATTGAAAATGAATTGATAAAATTATATTACATAAAAATAAATTAACATGAATTAAATGAATCAATTTGGTACAAGATTGTCACACCAATAACGTGAGATCTTGTGTTTTGATTCACCAAACTTGTGATATGATGTAAAAGTCTCAGATTTTTTTTTTAATACAAATTGTATCAGATTCCAAATCTTGTACTGTCAAACGAAAGTGATTCTATCTTCTTCTTCTTTTTTCCAAAGAAACGAATTAATTAGTGCTTGCTTGGAAATTTCTAAAATTAACTCCTTGTAATATCTTACTTTGATTATACTTTCATTTTACACTTGATTACTTAACATTGTGAATATTTTAACAATTTATCATGAAGTTTTTGTACTAAGTTACAATAATGTATTGTAAAATTGCACGGTATGAAAATTGTACTCTAAAAGCATTCATGCTTGCATTTTAATTATTTCTATGACAGTTGCGTAAAAATGAGTGATCAAGTATAATAATAAACAGACTAAAGAAATCCATCGGACATGATATCTATGTAGTTAAGGGAACTACTTTACAGGACGACGAGTAGCACAAAATACCGTTATAGATCAACCGATATGAAGGAAATTACAATTATACTCAAGTCATTTAAACATTTTCAATATTTTCCAGAAAACAAGTTCATCTAATAACTAACTCGAAGTGTTTAACCACACACAAATCCTTGTAAAATAGTCACCCGATATTACGGAGAAATTCTCAAAAGTTATCACGAGATGGCACTAACTCGACCAATATCGAAACTCAGACTTCCAAATGTTTGCAATTTCATCACTTCACTCGGTGACGAATCTGAAATTTCTTGGACTTTCCTTGAAGAACCCAGGGCCATCCGCACAACATGGGCCAAGCTTCAACACATTTCAATTCAGGTTGGACTCTCTTGTAATGAGCTCAGACTTGTCGTATATTTTAACTTTTACTTTTACTCGACATTTGAGTCAAATCACAATAATTTCACGTGGGCTATTCTCCCATAGGTTTCCCAACCACTGCAATCGTTTTCGAAGTCCCAACATCATTCGAATTTCACCCTAACCATGGATTTATTAAGACGCCAACTCCTCTTGCACCTTGGCTGAAGGCTTCTTTTACCAAGCAAAACCACAATTACATTTTTGCCTATTATCATCCACTTATGTTGTCAAACTTAGCAGCTACAATAACTATTAGTTCTACAGACTTCACCTCACTAATGGTACCGTCTGTATGAATTATTGTGTAAGTTTTAGCTACTTACTTGTTACCTCAAGTAATTACAACTCAATATTCAGTTGGCCACTATCAATTTCCTCGGAGACGTCATGTTCTAGTTCCCCAGAATTCTAACATCTGATCACATTCAATGAGGATCTATTTACCATGTAGTTTGTTGTATTGAGCGCATCACGGCGGATAGTGATCGATGGATGGCGGATGGTGGATGACAATCAGCTAGTAGTGAGGACGGATATTGAGAAGGGTATTTATTTCAATATTAAGAAGAGTTTTTATTTCTTATTTTTATTCTAGAAATAGAGAAGTAAAAAAAATTACTTTTAATTTATGTTCCAAATCTATTTATTAAATAAAAATCTATTTCATAAATAGAAAAATGAAATAATTTTACAAAACATATTTTTGTTTCAAAAATAAGTTTGGAACAGAAAAATAGTTCTTGAACAAAAATAGAATGATAATCATGTGCACCCTAAGTCTTTCTCAAATAGTCATTCATAACCACAAGCATAAATCTAACACTCTTCCTTGAAACGACAACCTGCAAAGATCCAAGCGAATCAACTCTCCAATGATCATAGCTTTTCTAACAATTGTACTAAAATGCATCTTTTGTTGTTTGCACAATGTATATGGTACCTACACATATTTACCTCCTTCGTCACATAACTATATAATAGATTCCTCTCACCCAAAACCTTCAAGCTTCTCATGCCAACATGCCCCCAAAAACATTTGCCACAATCCATCTCTTTAACATATGCATCCAATTCCCAAGGCAAAATCTACCATTGCCTCCCATTGGAGTTCATTCAAGCCTCTATATGCTTGATTCCTCTCCTCATCACTAAGTCATCTTGAGCAACCTTCTAGTTTCGAAAGTATATTGACAACATAATTGAATCTAGGACACTCAAGCACATCAAGCTCTACTTTAACTTTGGAGCATGTCTTACACCAATCAACATCTTCACAATATCATCATATATTTTGATTTTAATGTCACTTATACCTACAATATTGCACTCAACGTTGTTCTCCCACTGCTCGGTACCACCACTATTGCACTGATAAGTAGCAAACCAATAAAAATATGTTCAACGACGCATCTTTGATGACAAAAAACACATTATCAATACTCTTTAAGTTACTATCACTAAATTGTGATCATGAGGAAGCCAGCCCAGTCGAGCGAACCCACGGCTGCGTTTGCAGTACCTTCAAAGCACTCACATGGGCAACTGAATTGTATTGCAATATGGGAGACTAACTTGCCCGGCCATCACCAAGAGGTTGCAGGAGCACTTCCTTATGCAAGATCACATCACTCGACTCTTGTACCGAAACTGCCTCAAAGCAACTCAGCATATTCTTGGCCCACATTCGCCCATATAATTGTCGACATACTATTTCATTGATTGATAGGATAGACAGGCCATCCATTCGTGATGGACAGACCATCCATTTGTCATGTCAGCCTTTCACTTTTGCCTTTGCACTTGATGCAGGAGGCATCCGATGCTAGCGTACGAAACCAGAATCAATCTAGAACGGCTCGTGCTACATATAGAGTTTACATCCCGGGCGAGAACCAATCTACAGTAAATTATCCCGAACCTGTCTTAGATTGGAGTTAAATTTCCAAAGTGAGAATCCCAAATTGGCTAAATTAAATATGTAAATGCGCTGAACACGCATGCCGAATTATTATCTTTTCTCTTATTAAATAAGCACATACCATTTTCAATTCGACATACGTCCATAAATCTAAATCGTTATTCCTCTCAAAACTTGTTCAGCCACTGTTGAAGAAGTCATCAGAGGGAGAGGATGCGGATGGGAAAGAGGGAAATGTGGTTGAAAATGAAGACGTGTGCTCCAGGTTTTGTGATAGAAACTACCTAATAACATGGAATTGAAACCTCTCCTATTGATTATGACCTATTGATTACGTCAAATTTATGTTGGCAGGAAATTGCTTGGCATTTCAGTCATCGCGAATTGGCTTAGACGAATTAAAAGCTTAGATACAATCATGTATCTTGTGCAAAACAGATGATTAGACGATCGAGTTTATGGAAAAAAGAATAAGAACTTGAGCTATTAGGTCTCGAAATTCAGACCTAGAACAATTCAAACCCTCCAATTTTTAAAATCGACTGCAAAAGATCTTAAATAGGAAAGGGCAAGAATTAACCGCGGTCTAAGGTGACGCCAGTTTGTTGATGGCTTAATTATACTTTTGAGCACTTCATCGCACAGTATAATTTTGCACCCAATCTTCACTATTTTATCGCCGACTAGCAGGGCAGATATGAACCTCCAGTCATGTCTACCCTCTTATCAAACCAAAGTCGGGATAGTTTTATCGCACCCCTAGGGCCAACGTCCGATTATTCGCATTTATCGCGTGCGAGGCGCGTCACCAACGTCGGTTATCATAATTGCTATCCTATCCGGGTCACCTCACACCGAGTTGAATTCAATCGCACGCGATGGATGACAAATCATGATTTTTCACGAAGACGTCGTCGTGGATCTTGTAAAATGGCCCGACCATATTTCCTCGCCGGACCCATACGGGAGGGCAAGTTGGGTGGATTTCACATGTTTTAACCTGATTTGTCAATAATTTACATCTGATTGATAACGACATATTGGTTGAGTTGAATCCAACTTTTGATTTTCTTTCCCTTACTCTCCTGATTTATGATTTACAAGGAAATCTAGAAGAGTCGGCCAGCTTTGATGGTTTTTAGCCAGCTGGTTTTGCTTGCTAATCGCCTTTTCATTCGAATCAACAACGTGAGTAAGTGAATTTTGGTGACCATCGTATTTTCGAGAGTGCCTAAATCTGTGGAGTTTCGTCTTGGAATAATTATTGTAATTTAATGCATGATGCGGACGTTTTGTATATCTGAAGCTGGGGTCCCTCAAGGCAAAGGATATCTCTTTATTTGAATTTGGAAGTGGACAATTTCATTTCTCAAACATCTTATGAATAAGATATTTAATTCCCTAAAAATAATTACTTGTGTCACTTACAAAAATGAATGAACGAAAGAAAATTCATTGTTCACAGAACTATCCAGCCATAAATTAGTGTTGACAATGATATATTTTTCATTAATTAATTATTTGAAATAATAAAAAAAATCATTATATATATATATATATATATATATTTACATCATCAATTTTCCTCTAAACAAACGCGGTAAAAAACATATTTATATATTACTTTGAAGAAGGTCTCTTTTATTTGAGGAGAAGAGCCGCTAGAGTCTATGACACCAAGTTTTGTATTCCAAAGGGCATAATTATCTTTAAAGATAATGCTTGCACGCTTCAATTAGTTGATCTTAATTTTCATGTTTTTCAAAAAATTTCTAACAATTCTTATTTTTCATATCATATAACATATTTTTCCAAGAAAAGTTGTCTCATCCTTAGCCCATTTAAAAGCGGCGGAACGACTCAGGTGCATCGGAATTGTGAGGTTTAAGATTTAAATGCGTGGAACGAAAATCCAAAGACTCGAGTGCATACTCGAGAGAATTTTTTATCTTGCCCTGTAATTGTCCCTATGATTTAAGCGTTCATATAAAAGAACGATCTCTCGAAGGGCCTAATCCTTCTCCGATTTCAAGTACCTCATTTCGGTATCCGAAGACAGTTTGCAATCAAACCAGGTAATTGCAGGGCAAACCAGTTCTTTGCTCTTAAAGATTAGTAAATACATATAAAACCCAGTGATTCAAATCTAGATCGTGAATGAACAGAACAGAAAATTTTCATCGATTATTCCCGTTTCCCATATTTAGATATCGGAAAAAAGAGGAAAAAAATTGGTGAATGTTAGAATGAGGAGAGTTACAGGGTAATTGAGCTACCTGGGACGGGGTGGTCGGACATTCCGTCCTACCTCAGGAATTTTATCCCGATTTCCAACCCGTGCCCCGCGTCGACGGAGGAGGATTTGATCGGCTCCTGAGGACGAGTTTCTTTTCTTCTTCTATTCTATTCCCTTTCTCTTTTCTCTTTCGGCAATCCGTGTTGATGGGTCTTCAAGAGATAGGCATCAACTCTTGCGGAATTTCATTCTTTTTTCCACTCATTATTGTCGATGTTTGATAGACTCTAATCAGCCCAGATGCTGAGGAATCATTCTTTTGATGTTGCATCATGACGGGCACAGTGGTTCAAGCACAATTGCAACCCTTGATGTTGATCTCTTTGCAATTCCTTGAGGGATAAATCATTGTCCTTGCGTGTTCACAAACTCTTCCTTGAGTGTACTTAACTTAAATCATCTTTTACAAAACTCTTCCTTGAGTACTTCAACCATCTTTTGCTTTGTCCATGGTCAATCGACTTGACTCATAATTATGAAAAGAAATACAGAAAATGACACAAATGATTTATAAATTTTTTATTTTTGATATTTTAATTTGTCCAATACGGCCTCTCAATTTTATCCGAATGTATAATGTCATTCATAAACTTTTGATTTGTTCAATGTGGCATTAAACTTTTAATACATTTTCAATCTAACCCCTAGATTATCGTATTTAGATGTCAAACAAGTGAATCGGATCATAAATGATCCAATCCAAATAAACCCATTTAATATGTTTTAATCCATTTTTCATGCATTGCAAATCTAGTATACTATACACAATCCAATTCATATTGTTAAAGCACTTTCATATTTAATCTAATTTACTAAAACTCATAATCAAACTAAGGTGAGAGTGTGGAGTTAATGAACGCGAGATCAAGTACAGGCAAGAGAAACTAAAGAGTGAGATATAAAAATATATTAAATCTAAATAAGCTGTAAACCCACTTATAACCAATTTATCATTCATTATGACCCATTTGACAATAATATTTTGTTTAAATCCATTTTCTTAGTATAACTAACCCATTTATAATCCATGATCCATTTAACACTAATATTATGTTTAAACATATTTCTTAACCCATGGGTTTAAGATTTATTTTGACTAATTTAATCATATCCTTAGATTTGATTTAGTCCATAAATTAGCTAGTTCATAGACTAAATTAAACATGTACCAAGAATTCTTAAATCATATCGAACAAATTAAACATCAAGAACTTATATTACATATTAAATAGTTCGTTAATCATGTGTTGTTTTTCCAAAAAAGTACTAGCTCAAATTCGAAATTGTCAAGTCGAAGTTCTTTTTTTTTTTTTTTGTCGGTCTTATTTTATTATTTATATTCTAACTCTCACTTTCAAATTTTTGTCATGTCTTCTTATAAAGTATGAGAATCGATCCACACTTGAAACTAATTCGTCGGTCTTGAAACACGAGGACGGGCTCACGCGGGCAAGTTGGTCGACTCAAAGAGAGAGAGAGAGAGCAAAGCGAACAAGACGTCACGCGTGGCGGAACAGTGAAAGGCTTTTGGCGTTTCGCGGGGCAGCGCGCGTCACATCGTCAGTGCCAGTGGGGGTCGGCGTCGTACATGTTTTTCTTGTGCAAGCTTGCGAGGTGACTTGCTCGTTTTCTCCTTTTCCTTTTCCATGGTTGACACGTCGGATCGGCCCCCCACCTCCCCCAATCCACCCAATCATGCCTGTCTCTCACTTTCGGAAGAAAGTATATCCTTTTCCTATAGAATTATATGCCAATTTGTCATTATATTCTTCTCCTTTTTTCCATTATTTTGATTTTAGTGTTGTGACTGTTGCCGTGTCCTTAAATAATCGAATTAATACCATCAAGTGTGATCATTGAAAATAAAAAGACTTGAATTGGGAAAAAAAAAACAAATTAGTTGGAGTGCCCAATTCGCAATGAAAAAAGTTTGAGAATTTAATTGCAAAAACTACTTATGTTAAAGTTCTATATCTTTTGAGAAAAATTCACAAAAACTCTCAAATTATACTCATTATGATATATTTATTTAAATCTTTTTGTAACATAAAAATCCCCAAGCTAAGTCAACCATGACTTCGACCGGAAAAAAAAAAAAAGTCCACTATCACATTTTTATCTTAAACGTTTTCATGTAACATAACAAAACCTCAATTTTATATCTCTGTGATATATTTATTCCTGTTAAGGTTCTAAGATGATTTCGACCAGAATAATATTGTTTTTATTTGTATTAAACCAAGCATCATGTCAACACCGTTTGCTTTCTAGTGTTCACATAGAAAGATTTTTAACTGTTCTCATTGACAAAAGTTGACGGAGAGTAAATATCTCTTATAGTTAAAACTTTGAGATTTTGGTGTTACAAATTAAAGTTAGAATAAATATGTCACAATGAGTATAGTGTATGATTTTTTGTGACTTTTAGCCTTTTGGGGGGGGGGGGAGTCGAAAGATTAAAGTACTATATTTGGGTGTTGATTTGCCTATGAACAGCAAAGAGAGTACTTCTAAAGTTCTCATAATTGTAATCTAACCAAAGAAAAAAGCTATTTTTTTCCTCAATGATGTGCCTACTTTTCTGAATTAAATTTGGACCTAATGATGTGCCTGTTTTTCCCTTTGGTTTCTTTACTGGACTAAATTCTAGGAGTTTAACATGTTTTTATCCCTTTTTCTTGCTATATCAGCCTAGGCACATCAAACATGCAAATTGACATAATTAAGTGTGATAATTAAAAAATGACTTGATTGGAAGAATCAAGTATGTTAGACGACCTGATTTGCACCAAAAGAAATTTGAGGATTCAATTGCAAAAGTCGCACAAATTAGACGACTAAATTTGGACTTAACCTACATTTTGTGGGTTGCATTTGCCCTGCGACGATCTACATGCTAGTTGAGGTGCAAATTAAGCTTTAGATCCTAGTAGTCGTCGCTCTAAATAATAAGGCATGATATTTTATACTTTCTAAAAATCTTACAAATTAAAATGCAACGAATATCTGGTTAATGAAACAATAATTGAGAAAGAGAAATGCTAGGCACATCAAGGCTGGTTTACAAAATACGTAACACAATAATTTGTCACCTAATTTAGTATTTGGATTTGGTTAATCGGTTTCAATAAACCTATGATTTCTCAATTGAGATATATCCTGGAAGGAAATTCAATGAAACTGTATCCTCTATCCATGAACAAGTGAAGTTGCATGGACTCACCCATATAAATCTAGATGTATCATATTGATTGATTCTTAGAAAATAAGACGATCACATAACATGAAAAGCAAAAATAATTAAAAAAAAAGGAAAAAAAAATACTAGTAAGAGTGGGATGATGCAGTCCATCAGTTCGATAGATTTCTGAAGTCTACAAGTGATAACTTATATTAAAAGATTTATTAGTTCATGTAATTAGAATCTTTAAAAATAATAAATTGAAAATATATTGAATTTAGAGGCATGTACTCCCTTTCAAATAATAAGATATATATAGATAGATAGACGGAGATATGCATTGCTAATAAAATTAGTCGGTTGTGTTGATTAGATTGTTTCAAGGGGGTGGATTTTAAATGATGAGACATTCATTTTGCTCTATATATTTTTTTCACTAGCAAGCTGTTTATTATTTATTTATTTATTTATTGATATAACTTTTAGGAAGCTGCTGGAAGCTGTTAAATGATGAAACATTTGTCATGTTTTATAATCGAATTCTATCCAAAACTTGATCCACTTTCTTTTCATTTTTTAAAAAGAAATTCCGTGCTCCTTTCATATGTCGTGTGACATCTGCTAAGTGGACAAAATCTAATCAAAATAAATATAGCTAAATTTTTACTTTAAACAATTATACCTAAGCTTGTTGGCATCTTCAAACTTTCATTTTATAATATCAAAACGCGGTGATGTCAAAGCAGTCCACATTAAACGACCCCACAACTCCATCGCGGGTACACAAGAAAAGGGGGAAATTTTCAATTAGGCCCCTTTAAGAGCCCACTTCCTCAAAATGCCCCCAGATAAATGATTTTTTTCTCAATAGACTCCCTCCACTTGACGAACGTGAATCAATTAACCACATCGGCGAGAAGAGTGGCCAGCCGGGATGCGCGTGAGTGATTTTCCGGCCAAGTAGAGGCATTTTGGTCCAAAAACGAAAGCTCATAGAAAGTTCAAAATGAAGAATCCCTAGAGGGAGAGAGAGAGGGAGGAGGGGGAAGTGGGCCCGTGGTGAAGATGCCGCCCTAGAACCAATGAGGATATGGATCCAAGTGTCATGGGCTACTAGATTCCTTGGCCACGGAACGACCCGTGCGGCGCCTGGCAAATGGAATTCGCCATGCTAGCCTTTCTTTTATAACTATTCTAGCTAACAATACAGTGAATAACTTCTCTATACGAGATTATATCACATCCAACTTTGCTCAAGTGTCTAGTCGATCGAGTGAAATAACAAATCTCTTTAAGCTCAACAACTGGTTTCGACTTGCCATGGCCTCGACAGGAGAGCGGCATCAGCTCCCAACCAGTTTGTGCACGGAAGGCCAATCCCGCCTTCAAAGCTCTTAAGTGATAAAATTATGCTATCCTAGAACTCCTAGCACAAATCGTCCTGACGCCACTCTCACGGACCAGTTGTGTTCGCCCCCTCTGCCTTTTCACCCTTCACTCGATAACTCCAAACACTGTTCACAAGTGTCACGAGTACAAGAGGATTCACAGACATAACATTCTTCCCACTCAATTTCACAACGCCCTCGTTGCGATCTATCTTGTCCCTTCCTTGCGTCCCTTAACCATTGATGCGTCACTTTTGGGATTTCACATCGAATGGTCATGCTTGCCGAACAAAACACGTTTTGCTCCATTGTAGCCTCTTTTGATCTCAGTTGTTTGAGCCCTTCTCGACCACTTGCACTTTCTTTGGCAAGTGTGGCATTTTTCGCCAACCGCATCTTTTGGCAACACCATTTTTGCCTACTAAGCATCTTGACCCCAGCAAACCAAATGGAGGTTCTTTCCTTGTTGAAAATGTGGCTATAGACCTCTTCCAATCGATCCAGGAACATTATCCTTATTTAGTGAGGATTCAATTCTTCTCGAACCCACTGTCTGCTTAGCGAGGAACCGACTCTTCCTAGTGCCCCCATTGTCATCCTAGGAGCTTTAGAGAGTCACGCTTTGTCTGAGCACCTTTTGCCCTGGTGATTCACTTTCCGCTCTCGTAGGACTGAGTAGACCACTAGTACTTTGCAGCTCAACCCACATTGGAGCGCGATTCTCTAAATCACCCACTTACTAGAGGAATTCATGCTCTTACACCATGTGTCACAAGCCAACAGATTCATTGGCCACGGAATGACCTATGCAACGTCTGGCGAGCGAAATTCACCAGGCTAGCCTTCCTTCTATAGATGTTACAGTGAACAATATGGTGAATAGCTTCTTTGTACAATATCATACCACACCCAGCTTCGCTTGCGTGTCTAGTCTATCGAGTGAGATAGCAAATCTATTTAGACTCAACAACTGGTTTCAGCCTACCATGGCTTCATCAGGAGAGCGGCATCAGCTCCTGACCAGTTTGTGCACAAGAGGCCAATCCTGCTTTCAAAGCTCCTAAGTGATATAATCCTTCTATCCTAGAACTCCTATCACTAACCGTCCTGACGCTACTCTCACAAACCAGTTATGTTCATCCCCTCTGCCTCTTCACTCTTCATTCAATAACCCCAAGCACCGCTTACAAGTGTCACGAGTACGGGAGGATTCATGGACCGTGACACAAGCATGGATGAGTCCATCACCGTCACCTCACACAATCTCGCACACTTGAGAGAGAGTCAAAACTTGCTAGGTCAATCGGCACCTTGTGTTTTGCTTACCCAACACATCCTTCAAAGCCACCCTTTTTTTTTTTTAATTCTATGTTTTTAATGTAGTAGTTATACATATGAGTTTTGTTATTACAAAAAAAATTGAAAATTAGTGTGGTTTTGGAATAGTTAATATATCATAATTGGTTGATAACTTATTTGTTTAATCTATTCAGTGAAGGTAAGTCCAATTGAATATATTTATGAATTCAAAGTTGAATTCCCTCTTGATAATCATCCCAAATTAAGCTATTAGACTTTTGGTGCATGTTCCCAATAATATCTCTTCCTGCCATTCTTCTTTCTTGGTGAATGAGTAATGTCATACGCCTCCACAGCTTTGCCTAAACCAAAAGCAATTAATAAGACACTATATGTTGAAAATTGTGTGGTGTGATAATTCAATACTAAACTCGATTTAACACAACCATTTTCATATCTTGTGGTCATCAATGATTCTCACATCCCTATTTGGTCCACCTATGAGCCCTTCTTCTTAGTTGAAGATCTATAACAACAGTTGTTGCGGACTTTGGTGTTAGTCCCAACACAAGGTCACTTGGCCCGATTCATATAAGGTGTGTTTGGCTTAGCTTTCCCAAGAGATTAGAACTATGGGCCTATAAAGTCCATTGGGAAAAAGTTAGGCATCTAGTAAAATTTCTTTGAACCACTTTAGGGAAATGCTAGCTTTAGCAAAGCTGAAAGCCTAAGACACTCCCCTTGGACTTTAGCATTTTCAAATGCTATTGTGGGGTTTAATGACTTTTTTCTTCCAATTTTGCACTCACTAATGATTGTGTATTCCAATTTGGTCCGCCTATAAGCAGGAAAACGTTGTCAGTCGTCATGGTTGAGGCTCACTTAGGGTCACACGATCTTGATGGCAATCGCTTGTCGCTTGGGGTTGCATGACCTCAAGGTGACCCAAATTTCTTTTAGCAGCAATCTTGATGAATTCTACCTAGAATGATGAAAAATGGAGGACGAACTCAAGCTTTCAAACTCTCAATTCACTCCACTCACAACCATAACGTCTTGCCATTAACTCTTCTTTGATCACTCATAGTTTTGCACTATAAAATCACTCAGTTCTACTATCTAATTTTGGTATGAAGACTCATGACTTTATAGAAAAAAAAAAACATAGGGAAGGAGCCCCCGTTTTTTGGAGATAGAGACTTTGAGGAAAGACTATGAAGCTACTTCAAAGCTACTATACAAAAGACTACACCAAAAGTCACTAACAAAACAATATTTGCTTTGAGGAAATACACATTAAGCTAAAATATTTGGGACACTAACTTTGCATTTTCCAAAGGCTCAATCAAACATAAACGTAATGTCTTTGCCAACCCTCATCACTTACATAAAGCATGGGTCATGGGCCGATAGTTTCTTGGCCAAGGAATAGCCCATGTGGCACCTGATGAGCCGAAAACACTAGGTGAGCCGTTCTTCTATATATCATTCCTAAGGACAATATGACAGAACGTATCCTCATATCAGATCGCACCAAATCCAATTAAGCTTGGGCATCTAATCTCTCGAATGAGATATACAACACTTTAGTACAATAATTGGTTTCGAATTGCCATAGAATCATTAGGAGAGCAATATCAACTCCCGACTAGTTTGTGCATCGAAAACCAACCTCACATTCAGAGATATTATATGATAGCGTTGATCTCTAGTCACTTGTGCTCTCTCTAACAAATATGACATCTCGGGCCAATTGCTCTCCCTCGGCACACTTTATTACACCTACTAGGCTTCTTATGATCTTAGCAAGACCAATAAAGGTTTTTCTCCTTGCATAAAACGTGGTAACAAACCTAATTTTAAGATTCGCCCATTGTTATGAGCAAGTCGATTCATTTTTGTCCCTCCCCCTCATTGCCATTCTAGAAGCTTGCTAAAAGTCACACCTTGTCTGAGCCTTCTTGGCCTCAACAATCACCCCTTGCCCTCGTAGGACCCCAATAGAACATAAGCTTTCCTCAAATAACCCACCTTCTAGAGGGATTTTGCTTTGATAGCACTTGTCGCAGGCTATTGATTTAGCATTCCTTTACTCGTGTGGCCTTAAAAAATTCTTCCCAAATTAACCCTACAGTACCTTAAAAATTTTATTGATTACAACTGTAGACTCCATTTAATATGATGGTAGATCTTTTATCATCCCATCTATGAACTACCCACGTTAATAATTACCAAAAAAAAAAAAAACTACCCACATTAATTCAAGAATATGGGAAAAATGGTATTAGAAAAACCAAAAGTTTCGTACAATACTCACTTTCTTATCAAACAATTTTTTTCAAATCACCAAAGTACCACTTAAAAAAAAAAAAAAAGGATCACTTAAGTGCCAATTCTAAATTACATTGCTGGAAATCTGACGTGGTCATATTTTTAACTAATTTCTCCGAGTAATATGACTCGTCAATGTGCCCAATCAGTGCATGGACTCCTAAACAACGCTGTCTACAATGTTTGACCCAAAATATCAACCCTAAATTTCAAATTGAAAGAAATCCCCAATTCAAAACCTTATAACCAAAATCGAAACCCTAAAACCGAATGTCTTCTTCCATATAGTCTCCTCTCCTCCATAGCCTAAGAGGGAGACAAGAAGAAAAATAAAAGGTGGGGACGAAAATAAATTGAAGAAATCCCCAATTCGAAACCCTAAAACCCAAAAAGTCTTCTTCCATACAGTCCCCTCTCCTTTAGAACCTGAGGGAGAGACCAGAAGAAAAACAAAAATTGGGGACGAAAACAAATTTTGATAACACTCCGGGAGATTTTCGAGCTTCTTCCTCCACAAGCGAACGTCCTCCATCATCAATTGCGACCATTCCCTTACCATGGTCGAGAAACTCTCTATTATCCTCTTTTCTTTTCTTTTTTTAATTCAATCCATATGAGTGAGTTGATCCTTTGCCCGAAGCTTTTTTCATTGACATCGATCACCGTAGCCCGCGTACTCGGGGTCACGATTCCGCATTCAATTATTGCTCGTCATTGTGGATCTCTTGTCCTATTTGATCAATGCTTACCTAAACCTTTTCGGATGAGTTTAACCAGCAGTCTTGGTTGAAAATCCCTCCTAGGCAAGGTTGGTGTTCTTAATATAAATAAGCCACGCCAGATAAAAATTTAAATTACAAAAGCCATCTAATTATTATGGTTGAAATCTCTCACCAAATGTATTTACGTAATCATTTTTTTTCTTTGATTTGGCACAGAAGTAAGCTAACGAAAAATTATGATACTAAAATAAGCAATATATGAAGCTTTTGGCACTTCTACGTCTTTTTGCTTAAGAATATGTATTTTTAGTCCTGAGCAGGACTTTAAAAGGCTCTCGCCATCAGGCAGGCGGGCCCCCCCTTATTATGGTTTTTTTTTTTTGGTCAAAAGCGATATTTGCATTTATGAAATACGATAACTATAAGAGTTCGATGGGTGGTATTCAGCACACATAATTTCCGATAGTGCAAGAGGAGGTGCGAATCGCCAATTGGGAGGAAGGGATTGTGTTCTGTGGAGCTTCGCAATGAGATCTGCCGCGTTGTTGGCTTCCCGCATACAGTAGGTAAGCGACGTCCCTTTGGCTGAGAGGAGAAGACTTCTGCATTTTTCTACTATGGGCTTCACATTCCATGGAGGTTCGGCTCAGCCCATTATACTTTCTTGTGCTGTTAAACTATTAGTTTCACATTCCACTTCAACTGGATGTACTTGCACGAACTCTTCTGCGCCCACGTTCAGTTGCTGTCTTGACTTCAAAAACTCCAACCCACTCAATATAGCTAGGGTTTCGATCTGTACGGGGGAGGATGCTCGTACCTTTTGCGCGAAGCCATCAATGAAGTTCCCCTCTTCATCCCGCAAGACCCCCGCTACCGATCCTGCCGATTCGCCGTTCACCCAGGAGCCGTCGACGTTTAATTTCATCTTCCCATCCTTCGGCGGTCTCCACTTTCTTTGTAAGATCTGGTTTTTGGCTTCTCCATTCTCTATTTTTTGTTGCCATCTACTGAAGTTCTGGAGAAATGCTTGCGCGAGGTCCACTATGGTGTTCGGATTCGGCTTCTGTGCTCTGAAGATGGCGTTGTTTCGGGCTTTCCACACCAACCACAGGACCGTGGCCACCAGCTCTCCCTCAGGTAAGGCTCGGTTACCTGCAAAACTTTCCAATAGCCATTTGTCAAACCGGGTTATGAGATTAGGTGTGCAAGTAAGATTTATCCGTGGATCTATCCATATATTCTTTGTCCATTTGCAGAGGAGGAATAAGTGTTCGGTGGTTTCTGGATGCGTGTTGCAGAGCGAGCAAAGTGGGTCAGGTAACACCTTCCGTTTGTAGAGATTCTCCCTTGTCGGGATTGCATTATGGCAAATACTCCATATAAAGATGCGTATCTTTGGGGGGATAGCTAGTTTCCATATCTTAGTCCATAATGTTCGGGGAGGTTGAAAGGATATTGTTGCTCTGTTCTATTCTGCTGTTGTTGCTTGTACACATGCTTTATTATATCCACTTTTAACTGTGTATCTCCCCGTTCGGTTACCCTTCCACACTAGGGTGTCTTCCTTCGCATTCGGGCTTAATGGGAGAGATAGAATTTCGTTTGTCACTCTGTCATCAAATAGATTCAACACCTCAGTTTCTTTCCATCCCCTGTTTTCATCATCTATAAGTTCAGCCACCATTCTAGGATCATCTTTGTTTGCCGGGCCACCAATCACTCCAAATTCCAGCCATTTATCTTCTCGTATCTTAATTTGCTGGCCATCACCTACCCTCCATTGAACCTCCATTTCAATAGTATCTCTTCCCACCATAATGCTTTGCCATCCCCATGATGGACGTTGCCCTTTGCCTGCTTTCCACATATCTCCATTTGGGAAATAAACTCCTTTAAATATTCTGCTCCATAAGGCTATAGGACATTGAGCAAGCCTCCAAGCTTATTTTCCCAACATGGCCTTATTAAATTTTAGTAGGTCTCTAAATCCTAAACCCCCCCTCATCCTTCCACACTTTCAATTCTTCCCACTTTTTCCAGTGCAACCCCCTGCTTGTATCATTTCTTTTCCACCAAAAAGAAGAGATTCTTCTTTCAATAGCTTTACATATAGATACGGGAACTTTGAAGATCGACATGCCATATTGAGGAAGTGCTTGTACAACACTTTTGATGAGCGTTTCTTTTCCCGCTTTAGACAAGAGTTTCTCTTTCCACCCCTCCATTTTCAGTTGACTCCCGCTAAGATCCAGTCAAACATCTCTTTTTTTGAACAACCCCAGTCCGTTGGAATGCCAAGATACTTCCCTGTTTTATCCATAATCGGGACTCGGAGTTCATATGCCATATTTCTTTTCAGATTCAAAGGACAGCCATTACTAAAACTTACCCCCGATTTGTTGAGGTTGATTGCTTGACCCGTAGCATAACAATACTGATTGAGGATAGCAGCTAGATTTTGGCATTCTGAGATAGTCCCATCCAAAAAGAAGATAGAATCATCTGCAAAAAGGAGGTGTGCTAGGGTAGGACAATGCGAGTTTAATGTTATGCCTTTTAAGCTCCCATCTGCCATTGCCTTTTGTATCAGCCATGATAAAACATTCGAAACTAATATAAACAGATAAGGTGAGAGAGGATCTCCTTGCCTTAATCCCCTGGATGGTTTAAAGTAGTTCATAGGCTCCCCATTTACTTTCACACTAAAAGTGACTGTTGATACGCATTGCATGATCAGCCCTACCCATTTTGCATCAAAGCCTAATGTCAGCAAACATTCACTCAGAAAATCCCACTCCACCCTATCGTATGCTTTTTGCATGTCTAATTTCAGAATGGCTTGAAACTTCTTCTTTCTCTTCTTGATTCTTAGCTGATGAATAACTTCTTGAACTATCAGAATATTGTCTTGTATTTGCCTCCCTTGCACAAAAACACTTTGTTCAGGAGTAATAAGTTCTGGTAGCCATCTCTTCAGCCTGTTTGCCATCACTTTAACTATGATTTTATAGCTGAAATTACATAGACTAATAGGTCTATACTGAGTTATACTTTCAGGATTCTTGACCTTTGGTATGAGGGAAATGTGAGTTTGGTTTAGGATGGGATCGATAGTACCTGTCTCAAAGAATTTCTGCACTAGCTAAAAAACTCCTTGCTGTAGAACCTCCCAATAATGTCGATAAAATTGTCCATTTAACCCATCAGGCCCTGGAGCTTTGAGTGCGCCCAATTGGAAGATTGCCTTTTCTACTTCTTCCATTGTTACGGCTGTCATTAGAGATGTGTTCATTTCCTCATTGACTGGATTGGGGCATTGATTGAGTACTGGCTGGAAATCCCTCCTTCCCACGGTTTCATAAAGTGTTTGATAAAACTCGCTAATGTGTTGCTTAAGCATTTTTGGCTCCCTGCACCACGTATCATCATTTATCTTCAGCATTGTGATTCTGTTTCGCTGTCTTCTTTGCACTGTCGTGGCGTGAAAATACTTTGTGTTTTTGTCTCCCCATTTTAGCCACTCTATGCGCGCCCGAAGCCCCCAATACTTTTCCTCCTGTTTCCATAGAGCTTCAATTTGATCCACAATCTGCTGATATTCCTTCTTGCTGTGATTTTGAGGGTGCCTATTAGTAAGTTCTGTTAGTCTGCTCTTTAGCTCTCGGATGCGAATGGCTGCGTTTTTAAATTTGGTTTTGCTCCATTTTGCTAGTTCTTTGGAGACTTCTTGCACTTTGTCTGAAAAGCTTCTGTCATTGAATGGGTTGCTGTCCCATGTTTGTTCTATTAGCTCCTTACATTCTGCTTCGTCCATCCAGTATGCTTCAAACCTGAACTGTTTTTTCCTTTTCTGACTTTCTGGTTGCAGCACTATTAAAAGTAGGCTGTGATCCGATTCAATAGCTGGGAGAGCTTGCACTTCCGCATTTGGAAATGCCACCCGCCAGTCCATGGTACATATAGCTCGATCTAGTCTTTTTTTCACCAAATCCTCTCCTGCTCTTTTATTTGCCCAAGTATAGGCACATCCTTTGCTTTCCATATCCATTAAGCCACAGTCATTCAGAAGGTCCCGAAATGCTGCCATACGATTATAATCTGCTGCCTTTCTTCCTGCCTTCTCCCATGCATATAAAACTTCATTAAAATCCCCCATGCCTATCCATGGCAAAGTGTTCTGTGTGAATTTGCCTGACTTTGTGCCATAAATGAATCCTCTCCCCATAGTTGGTACGAGCATAGATAAAAGTGATTCGCATAAGACACCCACTAGTCTTGTCAATGCATTCGACATCTATGACCGATTTATTGCTGGATTTCAGTTTAACTTCCACCTCGTCACTCCACATAAGTGCTAGACCTCCTCCAATGCCCTCCGGAATCTCTATGATGCTGTTTTGAAACTTTAGACGCTTTGCCACACCCTCTACCATCGACTCCTTGTTCTTTGTTTCCATTAAAAAGATCAGTATAGGCCTTTCAAGAGCAACTAATGCTCTAAGCTCTTGGAACGTCAGGGGGTTGCCCAGCCCCTGACAGTTCCAGCTTATTATTTTCATGATGTCTGCGGTGGCTTATTGGGGCTAGCCACCAAAGCCCATTCCTTTCCTTCCTTGACTATCTGAACCAGTGTTTCCAGCAGCTCCATATCATCAATGAGTAGAATGGCATTTTCTGCTGTTCTTTTCTGTTTCTTGGGTTTATGGGTCTTCAAAGTTTTTTTACTCATGCCTTCCTCCATCTGAAAATGAACTTTAAGAGGGTCAATACTCATAATTTGCTTCCCTTTATCTTTTTTGCCTTGGTCCACAGCCGTATCTTCAATTAGATAATTAGAAGGGTGACAATCTGCCCTTTTCTTGTTGCGATTAGTAATTACCCGTTTCTCTGGGATGATTCTCACCTCTTGTTCCCTTTCCGTTTCTGTGACAGGCGTCTCAGGAATGACTTCTTCAGATTCAGAATTTTTCTCTATGTTGCCATAAAAAGCTTCCCAATATGGGCTGTGGTCGCGTATTTCTGCCTTTAGCCAAGGTCCGTATTTTCTGACCTTATTCTCTGCCCATTTAGTCTGTTCATAGGGAATTTCCTCACAATTTGTAGCATAATGACCGATTCTCCCACATGAGTAACAGTAATGAGGTAATCGTTCATACTTAAAATCCACCCATAACTTTCTAGTCCCTATATCCAGTATGGCCCCTGATTTCAAAGGTAAGTTCAGGTCCAATTCTACCCTCACCTTTCCTGCTTTACTTGGACCATTTCCTTTTGCCTCCATCTGTATTTCCACCACACGTCCCACTCTCTCAGCCAAGTTAGCCACCACATCCTCTCTAAACCATCCTGGAGGTATTCCTCCCATATGTATCCAGAAATCACAGCAAGAATAATCATAACAATGCTCTGAGATCTCTGGTTTGCATTGTTTTAGTACTAGAAGGTTGCTTGCAAAGGACCATGGACCTGTGTTAAGAATTCTATCTTTCTCTTCCTCAAATTGAAATGTGAAAGAGAATAAACCTGGCTCTTTTTGTTGGCAAATAACTGTGTCTGCCTTCCATGCCTTCTTCATAGTGGTGGTAAAGGCTGGAAAGTTCACATTAGGTCTGGAAAATAGCTTGCCAAACAGAGTAAAATTACATTCCTTTCTTTTGATAAGCGGGATTTCTGTGGAGACCTCCACGACATCACTAGCAGCCCAAAGATCGCCTAATCTGTTGCATAGAGCAGCTAATCGTAAGTCATTCTCAGTCTCACCTTCCATTCTCCTATTTGCAGGTTGTCTGGTTGCCCTTGTTCGTTCTTAGTCTGAGATTGAGTTGCTCCCGGTCTGGATTTGAGGCGCTTTTGTTGGCACGACCTTGACAGGACACCGATTTCATCAATCTCAAGTGCCGATGAAGCTTAGAGGTTGAGAGTGGGGTTTGCTGCTGGGTATTTGTGATTCTGAGTGTCGGTTTGGGAAGGGATTGAAGGGAACTCTACTGAATCTAGGTTTATGAAAATGAAAAGCAAGAGAGGGGACTTAGACAGAAGGAGTGAAGATGTTGATTCTATCGGCTGAACTTGAGAAATCGTGGAGAAATTGGAAATGTAGAAAAGAAAGGGTTTGTGATCGTTTTTGGGTTTTTGGTGTTTGAGAATGGGATTTCGGAAAAGGAAAAATTATAGTTCGGGGATCATATCACCAGATCTGAAGCGTACTCAAGGCCAGCGAGGGTGAGCATCTACTCCAGCATCATGGGGGTAGCCAAGAGCAATTTGCGCCAACTGCCATTGGAAGGAAAGAGGAAGCTCTGCCCTAATGGTAGAGAGGAGCTCTCAACGAGAGAGGAATTTCGCCGTTATTATGGTTGAAATCTCTCACCAAATGTACTTAAGTAATTATTTTTTTTTCTTTGATTTGGCACATAAGTAAGCTAACAAAAAAATTATGATACTAAAATAAGCAATATATGAAGCTTTTGGCACTTCTACGTCTTTTTGCTTAAGAATATGTATTTCAGTTTTCACACGTTGCTCTCAAGGAATAATCTAGAATCCCCTTGTGTACATTTTGCATAGGACCCCAAAAAACATTTAGATCATTTAAGAAAGTGTACTACCTTATAAGCTTCCAGGTTCACTCGATTCTTTCGATCACTTCGTCGATTCATTGTGCCCCGAAATCTCTGGGCCATGACCATGAGTCTTCATCATCTTCCTTCTCTCTCCCTCTCCCATTTGAGCCGATGGCAATGCTCTTCGCTTCAGCCGAGCGATGGACATCAAACCGTCATGGTTCCTGGTCAATGACGGCATCCCAGTGCAATCACGTTCTCTTCATGTTTAGAGGTTTTCGATTTTAAATTCTCCCCACAAAATATTATTTTTATTTTGAAAGAAAAATGCTCCTACTCGGCCAGAAAATCGTCCACGCGAGCTGCACATACATCCCGACTAGCCACTTTTACCACCCGCATTTCACCGACGGGGGGCTAATCGATTCACATTTGTCAAGCGCATGGGGTCTTTCGAGACAAAACCAAGTACTAGGGGGGCATTTAATAAAATTGGGTCGAATTCAATGGGGTCGATTGAAATTTTCCCCTCCAAAATGACGGCAAAGGACAAAAAATAAAATAAAATATTGGTTTCGCCCAAAGGCCCAAGCTATCCAAGTAGACTCCTACTAAGTCCTTACGTATCAAAAACAGTGCGTCTATGTCGGACTACTTTCAACCATACTTGCCGAAAGCAAAAGCTCACGACTCCATGGAAATTTTATAATCATGGTCGAGAGAGATTACTTGGATTATCTACACGTCGATGGGTATAAAGCCGCCCTTGTAATAAGCTATTCGACTCGCTTCCTTCTCTCTCCTTTCCGTCCTGCCCGCTGACTATGATAATTGAATTGGTGTCAGCGACACGACACCGGTCGGACTTCGTCTCCCAATTCTCATCGATCATAAAATAATCGCCGCCTCCCTCATTGTGTTCTCTTTGGGAGTTGAAGAGTGCCCCGTGACGCAAAGCAGCATGATTTTCTTAAGTTTGTGATAACTTAGTTTAGTCCCCCTCTGTATTCTGGAATGGACAAAGGGGTTGAGAGAATAATAAGCATCTCACTAGGGGTTCAGGTGTTTATTTTAATCTCCTCGTCAGGGTCAGATCTATCTTGCCATGTGATTTGGGATGTCAGATTACACGAGTCAATGGAATTTGAAAGAAAAGAAAAAAAAAACACCAATGTTTCAAATCTCAATTGGAAGTGTTGGATAAAAAATGAAATTTTCTTGTTCTGTCTTTTCACAATCCAACGATATTATATGGCGTCCAATAATAAGTATACAATTTGAAATCACTAGTCTAAGCTTTCATTTTCAGCAATATCCATGATCGAGATCTTTACTTCGTTAATATTTCATAATTTTCATATGTCTAAATATGAATTATAATCAATATATTGTAACAAATGATGGTTATTGAAGATGGTGGTGATTCACTATCATTGTTCAATTAAAACTACTGGTGAAACTAGGATAAACCCCGATACCAACTTTGGAACTGTGACTAAATAGATTTTAGTTTTCCCAAATACTTAGAGTATGCTTCAAGTTTAAAAAAAAAATTAATGAACCTATTTCGACGCTCGCCTTTAATCCTTCAAAGGCAAGTGGACGAGGGAATTCACGTCGGTCGGTTTAGATTGGTCCGGTTAAAAAGTTTCGGGCATGCATATATATTAAAGATGAATTGTGGAAAAAGCTTTGGGCGACAATGAAATTTAACCTTAAGAAAGAGAGATTGAACAAAACCAAAAGCAAAAGCCCCACCTTTTTCTTCTTCTTTTTTCAATACAAAACCCCCCCAACCCCCAACTTGAATCGAATGTAATGCGGGAATATCCCCCCAAACGAACGTCGACCATTTTTCTCCCGGGCCTCTCTTCCCAAATCCAAGCCGTTTCGCAGCTCATTCGACTCTCCTCTCTCTCTCGCTCTGTCTCTTTATATATATATATATATCTCTCTGCGATTCTTCGTTGGCTTCCCTAGTAACTCTGCCGAGCCCTGCGCAATCGGGCCAGCGTGGTAACGTCCGGCATCATCATCGCCACCATCGTCCTCTTCACCTCCTCCCCTCTCAACATCTCTCCATCTCTCTCTCTCTCTCTCTCTCTCTCTCTCTCTCTCTCTCTATCCCCCACCACCTCTCAAAACCTCTCCTCCTCCGCCGCCCCCGACGGCGGCGCCGCCACCGCCGCCGCTGCCGCCACCCCCATGAACCTTCTCCTCCTCCTTCTCTCCCCCTGAAGCCTCCCCTGGAGCAGGGGGGATCGGGGGAGCCGAAGAGGGGAAACAGAAGCTGCTCGTGTTCGCGCATTTTTCTTCTTTCATGCCAGATTCGTGACTGCCCATCGATCGTCTTTGCGAAATCTCGATCGCCAACGTCGTGAGATTTTCTCCCTGGGGACGAAGGACGGGCCCCGCGAGGAGAGTCCGGTCGTCCGCGACATGCCGCCCCAGATCGTGCTGCGGCCGCCGTCCGTGAGCCGCCGGGAGCCGCTGCTGAGGGCGAGCAAGTCGACCTCCTCCTCCGCCTCCGCCTCCTCGGGCTCCTCCTCCGGCGGCCGGGGGAGCGTCCGGTTCGCGGAGGTGGCCGGGGGGACGGCGGCGGAGTGCGCGGTGGTGTGCTGCTGCTGCCCCTGCGGGATCGTGAACCTGATACTGCTGGCGGTGTACAAGGTGCCCGCCGGGCTGTGCCGCCGCGCGTGGAGGAAGACCCGGCGGAAGAGGCTGATCAAGAAGGGCCTGCTGTCGCCCAAGGGACGGAGGCTGACGTGCGGGTGCGAGGAGAAGGAGCTCCAGATCCACCCCTTCGCGGCGAACGAGGCGGCGCCGGAGATGAAGACCCCCGCGGCGGCCGCGGCGGACGCGGAGGTGGACAAGCAGGTGGCCAAGCTTGAGAAGGAGATGTGGGAGAGGTTCTACAGCACCGGCTTCTGGAGGAGCCCTTCTCAGCGAGAGCCCGCGTCGGCTCAGTGCTACTGATTTCGACCCCGGTTATATATGGAAATGAACCCACAAAAAATGAGAAAAGTTTCGAGCTTGGCATCGGCGACGGCAATGGCGGAGCAATAGTCAGCTGGCGCCCGGAAGTTCAAGAGATTGCACGAGAGGCAGGGGCCTCCGGACGGTGATTCTTGGGTCGATTAGGAACAGAGGATTTGTCGCGTGTACATGATGAATTGAATTGAGTGTATCTGTGTCAGCAGAATTACTATAATTCGAACGATCAGGAATTGGCCCTGATCCTCCTGCACCTCTCTCAAACTCTCACGATTGCTTTGCGAATTTGGTCCTTGGGGTGTGAACAGAGTTTGCATTTCGGTTCCGGTCCTTGGTCCGACTTTCGCATTTTTCGGGATCGAAAACGGTCGTGAATCTGTATATATTATAAATATGTATTTCTATATGATATGGTTAATAACATGTGGGATTATAATACTTAAAACGTACTTGACCGTTTCTGTCCATAGGACTTGATTTTCTTCTCCATGGTTATCTTTGATCCGCGAGCAGTACTGTCGAAAAGAAAAAGTGGGCAAGAAAGAAGTCGAGAGATTTCTAGAGAAATCAAGTCCGCCGTACGCGGCCTTCAACTTCCTGTGTCTTGCGAAAACAACGTCTCATCGAGGCGTTTTTGGTAGTGAATTGCTGGGATGATAAAGTCAACAGATGTTTGATTTATGTTTTAATCAAACTTTTGATATGGACGGTGTTGTCATCCCTGGCCAAGCGCTCGGACTTGCGCCCTCTATTCGTCCATGTGGACCTATCGCGCATCGGTGATTAGGTGTGCAGTCTTAATCTCGTGGAATTACATGCTGAAGTTCGCTTCGGTGCATCTTCAAATCAATTAATGAAGGGGGACTGTGGCAACCACCGGAGTCACTTTCCTTTTCACAAGACTGGCAAGGCGAACCGAGCCGGCGTTCCATAACATCAGCATGTTTCCCCGTTGTTGCCGAGCTCGTTCGGCGGTCCCGGCAGCCTCGATCACGACCCTTCAGGAATCCAACTCAAGTGCTCGGTGATTTCTGCGCAATGAGGTGAGAAGCTGCGAGGGGGTTTGATTAACCCATTTTTGGAGTCCAAAAAGTTAGAAATTTTTGCTAGGAAACGTCTGCTCTGTTTCCTTTGAAATGCATGTTGATGTTGGTACGTCACGGACCGGCGACCCCGACTCCATTTTTTTTTTTTTTTTTGTCCCTTGTTGGATCTCTTTCTTCCTTTTTTTTTTTAATGCTAATTTTAATAGATTTTATGGTATTCACTCCAGGTACTTCAGATCTGCAGAGGAACAGGGCGTGTAAGCTGTCGATTTCACTCATTGAAACAGAGGATGGGTCCCCTGTTCAGACATGTCCTGGGAGACCCGTGTGGGATGACATCCCTTTTTTGGCCCGTAGCTTTCAATGGAGTGAATGATACAACTTTTCATTCCCTTTACCTCATTTTTTTTAATATCATAAAAAAAATCTTAAATTAATATATTTATAATAAATTTACTTCAAACTAATTTTTTGACCTCATCCCAAACTAATATGCTTTTAATAAATTTACCCTCTTTTAATTTTCATAAAATTTTACTATAAAATTACTGAATTTAATGATACATGACAATTAACGAGTATATTAATTTGAGGTTCTACTCTCCATTTGTGGTATTAATCTAATTTAAAGAAAATCACCAAATGATAATTAACACACACACACACACACACACACACACACACACATATATATATATATATATATATATATATATATATATCAATTCAAAGTAAATTTGTCATAAATATATTAATTTAGAGTTTCGAAATATTAATATTTTTGTTCTTCCAATTACATCAGCCAGTCATCATCTAATGCTCTAAAGCACATTCAAGTTTAAATCTCCATCGATCTTACATTTCCATTGACTTCTTACGCATTGCTAACAACATCGTTCTCCCCAATGACATTGTTCAAAAACCAGAACAGACAATACACAACTCCTCCTCTCATTATCAATCGGGCATTACACACATGGGACATGATCACATCGAAAAGAAGGATAGGATAACAAGCAAGATGATGAGAGTAAACAATTGAATAAAAGAGCATGACCCATGCTCCAATACGATTTTAAACAAATCATTTTCTACCAAAAACTTAGGGCTTAGTGCTATTTCCATTCCTTTATTGGCTCCTAATCCTATATCATATTGAATTAACTACTTGATTTAAAATTATTTCTTGCATTTTTTTTCTTCTTCATTTTTCAATTTCACTAAAAGAAAAACTTATCCACATTCCTTCCAAATAATTTTTTAATCCTGGCCACTTCTTCTGCAACCATTACATTTCAACGTTTGTTTATGTTTGTCTTCTTTTAAATTTATTCTCGGCTATTATAATCTAAGCAAAAACTAATCATATATCGGAGTAAAAAATTGTTATTTTTATATGCAAATTGTTTACTTTATTTTCCTAAAGCATTTTCATTATCATGAATTTTTGGACTTCGATTTTTAGTACAAATTTACAAGAATTTACTCAAAAATTATATATTGTGGTTGATGTATGCATTAAACACAATCTACTTAAAGGTTATCCTCTCACTTGTGCTTAGGTTATTTTTTTAATAATAGTATACCAGTACAAAAAAAAAGGAACTATACAAATAATTAACAAAATAATTAGTTTTTTTTATTAGAAACACAATAATCAGTTAATTATTTATTAAATAAAATATTTTTCGGAGAAGAAGCAAACAAATTTTGTTTCAAATGAGAAAGCAAAGGCAAAAACCACAAAAAACAAAAAAACAAAAACAAAAAGACAAAACAAAACAAAAGACAAGCATTAGTCTTCAATCAAGAGTAGACCTCATATTTAACCTTAGTAATTATTATTCATCAAGAGCATGGTAATTTCATCTCTAGTAAGAAAAAGAAAAAGAAAAAAGTAAGAAATATTCTTAAATCAAGTGTGGGATTCGTAAGGGATAGTGTAATCATTTTGATGTAAATTGGGTGTTAGAAACTAAAAAGAGATGGAAATAGCGAAAGCCAAAGTTAAACCATCAAAAACGTGCCAAATGCGTGCACAAGCACTTTATTCGCCTCTAATTCTATTTGAAATTGCCAATAGTGTTTTCAATTATCACTGTACAAAATGCCTATATCCTTAACCGTTTATGTAAATCGAGCCCAAACAAGATATCAAAGAGCATCTAATCTTTTGATGGGTATCATCTAAATTCGAAATTTAAAGCGTGCATCATTTCACTAGAGGAATAAGGATGCCACGCATTCAGATTACACATAAGCAATTACGTACGATTAGTCGTCCGTGGTCAAGGAATCAAAGAAGATTCGAATCCTTTTCATACTTCTATTGCTAAGAAAGTAGTCTAAACCCCCACATTAAAAGTGTCAAGCTGAAAGATTTGGAGGAAATCTCATTCCGAGGAAAATCCGAAAGTGCAGATGGGAATACATTCCACCACCAAGTGGACTCCATGTCACATTAACGACGAAAGGAAGTCCCATCATTAGTCAAGAAATGGACAAGGGCCACTAATCTAATTTCAAAAGCAACTTTGATTTCCTTTTGATTTAATTAGGCCATCCTCCTTTGAAAAAAAAAATATCCGAACAAGATGTTGCTCACGATTCAGACTCGTGTAACGTGTTCACCCACAATAATTAGGTTTCTTAGTCGTGTCGAGCCGTGTGTGATCGAGCTGCACTATCTTTCTATCGATTATGCTATATAACCTATATATGCTGAATTTATATCTGCTTGTGTCACCATCAAACTTGCCGATGAATCACATTAAAACGTGTCAGTTTATGTCAAAAATCGTCAAGACCATAAAAACAATATTGACCTTAATTTCGTCAACCATATATTTCTTGAGCTTTGTTAGCATAATAGTTTTTTTTACTATAATGAGAATAACAATTTATTGTGAGTCACAAATTCTTGAAAAACAATTATTTTTACAGTAAATTAAGCATTATCGCCCAATTATTTTTCTATTTTCTTTGGCCAGATGTGCATAAGAAAAGGACTATACCTTCTCAAACTCCCCTTTTCTGAGCAAAAAGAAAGTAGCTTTACCTGTTCTTACACCGTCTATGTGTGCTGTGTTAGTGCCTTGTCCATTCCAAAGGTCTTGTTCCCACCAGGGGGGCTCGGCCTAATTTATGTTTTCATAGCTTTTCCCCCATGACTAGATTTAAGAAACACTCCATCACGACTTTCATGTCTTTCAGCCCAATGGGCTTGACAAGCCCGTGTTGTTCACTGTTGGTCATTTTACCTTAAATTTCCTTTGTGTGTTTTCTTCTTTTCTTTCTCTCTCTTTTGTACCGGAGCTGCCGGATAAGATGGGGACCTTACCCATAAGAGGTTCTCTCATGCCTTGTCTTGCCAAAGGTTGTCGGGGAGTCGCGATGAAACTTTTTTAGCTGGAACGAAAGCATCATTTCACCTTTTGATGGTAATAGGAATGACCCGTAGAAGACAAGATCACTCTCTAGGGGCCCGTTTGGTTCAGTTTTTGGAAAATGCCTTTGGGAGAATGCAAATATCTTTGAGGTAAAGGGATTTTCCGAAATACTAGACTGTTTAGTAAACTATAACTGAAAAGTGTTTTAGGGAAATGCAAGACTGCTTGGTAAACATATATTTGATTGAAAAGCCCTTTAGTGTGACCAAATTAAGTTTTTTAGTTTTAGTATTTTTAAAATTGCAAAAAGAAACAATGACTATATAACCTTTTACATTTTGATTATGAGAGTAATGTAAAAAATATATATTGGTAAATTTATTTAAATATTATATTAAAAGAATTTGATTATAGATTAGATGCAAAGCTTAAAAAATTAAGTTCTTTAGTTTTAGTATTTTTAAAATTGCAAAAAAAAGAAACAATGACTATATAACCTTTTACATATTTATGTTGAAAGCAATGTAAAAGATATATATTAGTAAATTTATTTAAAAATTATATTAAAAGAATTTGATTATAGATTAGATGCAAAGCTCAACTTTGACCTAGGGTTCTTTTAGGTTTGTTTTCAACTTTGAATAATTTTTTCTCAATTATTGTAGTATTAATCATCTTCGTTAATTAACAATCATTATAGTATATTGATAAAAAGTTGGGCTATTGATTCTCAAAAGATAAAAATGACCCAAAAAAAAAGGTGAACTCAACATTTGCAAAGGGTTTTTATTATTTAAAAAAAAAAATCCGATGAAACTCCATCGTCGATCAACGGTGGTTGGGGTGTGGGGAAGATGATCGGTTTAAAAAAAAAAAAAAAAGTCAATGGATGAACAGTAGAGGTGGACTTGCATTTCAAATGCTAGCATTTGGCCATGGACACCTCCAAATGCTGAACCAAATACCTAAATTTTTTCCCAATGGGTTTTCAACCCTGAAAGTCCCTTGGGAATACTGAACCAAACAGGGCCTAGGTCCGAGTGTCTAGGAACCACCGGTCGCTAACTTGGTCGACGAAGCATCGTCAATTTTCTAATAACTAGTTTTCCTGAGACTTACCAAAAAAAAAAAACAATAATAATGGTGGAAGCATGAAGGAAAAATGGAGTGTTTATAAAGTAGAGAGATACGTAGATAGGCTTGTAAATTTGTAGAGCATATGAAGTAAGTGAAAGATAAAGAGATAGCCTGCCAAACACCACCAGCTGCACGGAAAAATGTTTTGAGCTTAAACTTATGTCGTTTGCTTCCTTTTTTACGATTTTATCCATAAACAGAAGCATTGCAAGTATAGAGCAGACAGCCACATTATCTTTATGCTCTCTCTTTGACCGTAGAAATGAAAGCACAAGACATTTATGGCAAAGTTACTTCCTAAATTAAAAGGGCCATCGAATTACTATGAAGAGAGAGAATTAAATTGGTTTTCCTTTTCACAACCAAGAGTAGATTCCGCAAACTTTTCATGCGAGTATAGCAATATAAACAATCAATGCAATGTTAATTGGCATTCAATTCCATGCAATTTTATCACAACAAAAGATAATTCGAATTTAGTATGCAAATTCAAGGCAACTTACGATTTCATGGGAACATGTAATTTCAAGGCACCGTGCGATTTTAAAACGGCATGTATTTCCAATATTGGCACACAATTTAAAGAATTGTGCAATTTTGGGATTGTGATCTACATCATTTCCTTCCCGATACCTCTCAAGGAAAATCCTGAATTGGATTCCAAATTGACAAGTTAATGTGAGCTTATCCATGCGGTTATGCACTCTTCCTCAATGTATTTGAGCGGCGGCATAGTAAAGCGATAAAAAGAACTTTTCGAAAGCCTTCGTTACCAATATCTTGATTATTCAGATAACCCGTAAACCTAAAAAATCAAGAACATCAATAATTCGCAGGCACGAAACCATCGATTATGAGAAGGGGGATGTGCATGGCACCCCTAAAATACCTCCAATGCTAAAGCGAAAAGACGAAAAACTTCCATTTCTGGCCCAACGTTGCATAGGGCCCAGCCCATCTTGAGCAAGGCCGGGCCAACTAGCAGAGCGTGGTAATTGAAGGTTGGCCCCTTTGAACTCACAGGTGCTTGAAAAGTCACATTTTCCTTTTTTTAAATATAAATATATATTTTCTCTATATTTTGACCCAACGTTGATGGTGGGTTTCTCTCTGGTCCAATGTCCATTTGACATGATCTCGTGGCTATCGAAAGGTTGTATGTTGAACTTCTCATAAATGCAATTTGCATTTTACGAAAGAGTCGGTGTTATGTAATTCTGCAAATCAAACTGATGGAAAGTCACAAACTCTTCCTCAAAAAAATTTCGTCTAAGTAATTCTGCAGGCGATGTAAAGCTCACAATTAGATTTACATGATCCCATCATCTACTATACGAAAACACCCTATCAAGGTTAGATGGGTATGGTTTAACATCGCAATTTTAATGATCTAGCTATTTGATTTGGTTAAATTCTGATCTCTCATGGAGCATGAACCAATTGTACCATTCAATTGAAAGTTTAACACCATTGATTTCAAGTCAAAGTTTGGTCAAATTTCCCATAAAAAATTAGGTATCTACAATAGCCAATAACTATCTCTCTCTCTCTCTCTCTGCAAGTTGTTCATATTATCGAGACAATTTGAGAACAAAAGAAGAAAGTCGAGAAGTGACATAGTACAATTGGTAAGAGTTAGAGGATCAAAGATACTTAATCCAAAAATAAATTTGATGAACAACCACTCATCTCCCAAGTGATAATGATATCACCGAGAATCAATGTAAAGATAATTTATGAAATTCAGTACAATTCTCATCATGTGAACCAGAAATGTGTGGATACATAGTTGCGTTTGACCAAAATCAATACACGACAATAGTTATTTTCTAACATTAGTCGTTCGCCTCATTGTATTTGTCTTCATTTGCCCCTGTCCACTGCTTGGATCGCCCACTTCATTTTTATCCTAATAAAATCTGAGAGGAATCAGAAATTATGGCAAATGTCAAGGTTGACTCGCAAATGAGACAACGATTTAGAATCATTGACCCATAAAAAAGGGGTGCTGGAGTGCTGTTGTTGAACGACCCGCCATTGGGATTTTCATCATGCTTTCAATTGAATATATGAGCAGGCGAGTGGTTGATTTTCCACCACCTGTCGACCCAACCAATTGAAAAATAGCCCTTCAAAGGGGACAGATGAGTTTCCACTTTGGAACGGCTCGTTATGATTAGCTAGGTTATCCAGTACATGAAATGCTTCCCTAATCTTATTGCATAAATAAAATATAAGTTAATTATCTAGATTGATGACTCAGCTATATGATTATTTCTATTTCGTAGTGGTTAATTAGAGATTCCATTGCTTATGTAATCATCGCACGCGAGTATTCTTTCTTTCATTGCTGAATTTGCCCTCCATGACAACCTCATCAAATCTTCCCCTCATCACTATTTTGAGCTACGGAGTTGAGCGACCTTTAGTTAGTTTAATCCTTAAGCATTTGTTAGTCATGTAGATGGATTTCCCGACCATTAACATGCCATCAACCTTGGATTTTTATGTTGAGTGGAATAAGCAGTTACGACATAAACTTAAATTGCAGTCATGAATGTAAAATCTGGGATAACGTCTAAAAGTGGTGGTTGCTCTTATTGCCTTTCCCAACCCTTTTGCCGTATAAACAAAACATTGGGACTCAAAGCATCTACATCTACTGTCAAGTCGTGAGAAATTTTGTGAATTTGCTCTAAGATCCCGGATTTTCATCCATAACTAAAACTAGGGCAGATAATTTGATGCATCACTAATATTAAATGAGGTAGGTGTATTTAGTTGCGCTATTATTTTTCTATTTCAAGATTTTTCTTCTCTTAGTCCATTTAGCATATATCAAGTTGGGCGTTCTCTCCAGATCATGAATGCATCGTTTCGACTTGTGATTGAGCATTATATGCCCGGAAAGATTCGATATCTCCTATTCAACTTGGGATCAGCTCTCCATGCATTCTTAGCTCTAATTTATGCGTTCTTGTATGTTAATCTTATCCAATTTAAAAATTCCATAGCGAAAACATTTGGCCATCCTTAGTAAGAAAAATATATATGGCTCTTTTCCCCTCGCAACAAGCTTCAATTGCTTGTCATGAAACCCTGATTTACGAACTTCAGTTTGGACTCGCGACTTGGAGCATAAGAGTCGAGTGAATTCTATCTGGAAACAAGCCAAATGTTCTCGCTTCATAGGGTTGTTGTTGAGCTCCAAAATGATATACTCTGATCATAAGGGAAAATTACCAAAAGTGTTTCAAATTTATTGCATTTATGTCATTTTATTTATAAATTTTTCGATTGTGTCAATTGAGTCATAATTTCTTTTTTATAGTCTACAAATTTAGTTATTCCAACTAATTTTGATCAGAAATTATTGATGTGAATGCCGGCTAGTCTAACACAATACAATCGATGTTGTCCATGGACAAATTTAAAAAATGATTGAATTTTTCTTCTTTTTTTCTTTTCGTTTTCCTTCTTCTTCCACCGTCGAGCCTTAGCAACAATTAGCGACCAACCACAGGAAAGGGTTGACCTCGCCAAGATCTAGCCTTAGTAGAGGTCATTGAGGCTCCACCTTGCCCAATCCCAACAAGGGCAATCCTTGCTAGGGATTGGTTGCCGAGGTCCAACAACCGGCAAAATAAGAAAGGAAAAAGAAAAATATTATTATTTAAAAAAATTAAAAATTATACACACCAATACTAATCACGTCATGTATGATAATCATCATCTATCAATATTTTCTATTAAAATCAATCCAAATAACTTAATTGACATAATTGAAAACTTCACGTCTAAATTTGTATAAATATAATAAGTTTATAAATTTTTTTGGTAATTTCTCCCTGGTCATTCGCGCCACAATCATGAATATTCTATTGATGCGGTAAGCCCTTGTCCACTTCTCATCATAGGTCAAAGATGAGCAGCTTCTAGACAGCGTCTAGACCAGTTCGCATTAATGGTCGGGGCGTGGGAAGGGGGACCAGGAGCAGTAAGGTCACCGGCAAGAGCACCCAGAAAACGTCAAAGAAAATATCTTTCATTTTTATGACGAGGAAGTCTGTTTAAGGTAGGTTAATTCCGACCCACAAATGTACGTTCAATCTCATTAAACCACTATCCGACGCAAGCCAGAGAAATCGAAATTGCTGTGGGACATGTCTATAGGTTGAGGATAAGCAGAAGTTGAAGCAGCCATGTGAATGATTTAATGAAGAACTTGAAAGTCCATGTAAGAAGAGGACGTATATATAGGGAAAAATTGCTCGAAAAATATTAAATTTATTATACTTTTACCAATTTTATCCTAAATTTTTTAATTTTACCAATTGAGTCTTAAATTTTTTCACGTTTTGCCATTTGAATCTATCTAGTCAATTTTAACAGAAGATCGTTAATGTAAACGCTAGCCAAGTGTGTAGCACAGTTCGCCTTGACGTTAATAATTTTAATAATATTATAATATTTTTTCGATAATTTTTTTTTTTTAATCCTAGGCCAATGAGATGGTCGATCACAAGCAAGGGCCACTACCCTCACCCTTTGGCCAAAGAGAGCCGCAATGCCCTTACCAGTCATAGGCAAGGACATCGGGTCCTTGCCCTAGTTAGCTGGTGAGGGTCGCAAAGTTTAGACGCCGTTGCCCAAACCTTTTTAACCCTTGCCTATGGGTGGTGATCTTCCTAGCATATGGCAAGGAAAAAAAAAGAAAAAAAGAAAAAATAACATAATGATAAGAAAGATATTAAAATATATTAAAAATTATCTACATCAGCGATTTCTAATTAAGATTGATTAGATGGACTCAATTGGCAACATGTGAAAAGTTTTAAAACTAAATTGACAAAAGCACAATAAATTTTAAACTTTTTTAGACAATTTTCCCTGTTCATAACCGCTACAAAATCATACTGTAAGCTAGAGATAGATGGAGAAAAGAGTATGGATCAGCTCATCCTTTATGTAAACGCCAATAACACTGCGTTATCCCCGTCATACATATATATAGTCTAAACAATAGTAAAAATTAGCACTATACCGATGGTTTAAAACGTGAAGAGAAAGGAGAAAGCTTGTCCCACTTAATCGCTACACGCAAAAGTGATAAGTGCCCAATCAGTCCTAAATCAATTATACAAAAACCAATCTAGTCCTAAACTATTCAATTTTACTAATGCAGTCATAAACCTCTGCACAAAATTCCAATATAGTTATTCTAACATGACATTCAATCATCGTCGATAGTTTTATGTGATATGTTGACGTGAGACAACTTGTGAATCGCCGTGTCAATGATTTCAGTAGCACTTGGTTGAATGACTACATTAAAATTTCACATAAAATTTTAAAACTATGTTGGCCAAGTTAGAAAATTTTAAAATTAAATCGACATCCATAGAATAAATTTTGGACTACATTGATAATTTCCCCCTCCCAAAAATAGAAGGTAATTTCATTGCGTAATTCCCTCTAGCCTATTTAGGTCTTAGGCCTAATAAAGAAATATCATGAATATACAAAAAATCCTACCATCCTGTGTAAGATATACATAACAACGCAAGTCTATAAACAATCTTTGGAATATATGACGCATTGGTATCTCTTTAATGGTGTGTTTATTTGAACAAGAGAATTATTCACAGATTAGTATTATGGATTTTCATGCGTTTGGTTTGCTAAGAATGATCAAATGATGGAAAACCATTTATGGTCCAAGAAAATATTCATGCTTAAAGTTAGGAAAAAAATTTCCCCACGTTTTTTAAAAAGATTTTCCAAAAATTATTATTTTTCCTTATAATGAAATTTTCCCCAAGATAAACACACTCATGTTTCAATGACATGTTTGTCATTAACAGGTGAACATTCTAAGTAATTGCCTAGACCAAAAAAAAAAAAAGTAATTGCCAACTACATATATTTGAAAAGGCATAAAACATACTAATGTGGAGAGACCATGCATTCATGCCTAAGGTGCTATAGTACGTATTGCCCCTCCGATTAGTTATGGTAGAGGCAAGGCACGCGCTATGCACATGATTGAAGTAAGATTATTATGTAAGAGTTTTCCTAACGTTGACTAAATTAATTACTATTGTAATTTACTGTTTTTACGATTATTGTAAAACAAGGTTGGTCTAATGTGAGATAGAATATTTCTTAATTAGTCTAATATGGGGCTAGCTAGTGTCGACCGAGTTGAGCCTGGCCCGTAATGAAGAGATTTGGCTGGAAACTCTATAAATAGTGTCAAAATCTCTCTTCTAACCATAATTCTCACATGTATCATCAGCTAAGGAGCGTTTACCTAACGCTAAACGTGAGAGACCGCCTCATTGAGCTAGTGATACGCAGAGCAATAAAAGAGAAGGACTTGCGCGTGGAACATTGTGTTTCCGCTTCAATAACAAATCTTTCTACTCAATTATGCATGTTCTTGTTTTTGTTCTAGTTATGGAGATTTTGGGATTGCGCAAATTACATCCAACATATTGTGCATGAAAAAATGGTGGATGGTTAATACATGAAGTTGATGAGTAACTTACTGTTCATACTGAAGAAGTTGTCACTTTGGTTCATTAAGAGATGATCACCGGTGAAAATGGGGACGATCTGTCTTGGTTGTGGACGAGAGAGGAGCTGAAAAAAGATAGAGTGAGAAAGCATTCAGGGAATCATCTATCTATAATGTTTTAAACTTGTATCATGTATTGACTACACCTCATCATTTAGTAATTGATATTTACTGATTAATTTAATTAAATGAGAATATAATTTCTTGGAAACTGTACAATGACCAAGGCGTGATTGTTGGAGGGTCATCACTCCGAAATTTATTATACATAAATTTAGTTGTAATATAATTTCTTAGAAAATGACCAGGGCGTGATTGTTGGAGGGTCATCACTACGAAATTTATTATACATAAATTTAGATGTCAGAGATTATATATTTTTCTTTATAAGTGACAAATTAGGAGTAAGTCCTGGAGAATCGGTGAAATTGACTCACAGGCTTGATTGACGGAAGTAAAATTGAATATAAAGGCCCAAGACACACCAAACTAGGAGGTCAAAAAATTTAGATAATTACCTAAGTTTCTATCCAATTTTTTTTTTGGTCGGTTATCCAAAAGATATCTGTGAAAATTTATGCATCACATGGGCATCATACTAATTTATTCTCAATATCTTAGATTACCAAAATTTAACAAAAAAAAAGAAAAAAAATTGATATCAAGCTGTAGATGAGTTTGCTTCATTTTAATTTTACTCATTCTAGCATCTTAAATGCCCATGCTGATGAGGATTTATGTATTAAGGGAAATAAATTACCCTCATGAACTTCTTTTGAAAAAAACAAAAAAAAACAAAAATACCAATGAGGGGAAGACACGATATTTTTCTTGAATTTCTACATTTCTGTATCTTCCTTTTTTTCATTTGAAATGTCTCGAAATCAAATTTGGACACGGTTGAGAAGGTCGCCATTGAAATAAGAAGCGGTCTAGGGAAAACAAGTAAGAGGGGCATCTTCCTCCCATGGCAGATATATTCTCTCGATCCGTTTGAACGTTCTTCACAGGGAAAAATCACGAAATGTTCTATGAAAACGAGGTTGTCTTGGTCATCCGAAGGGCAGGTGTCTAATTGGAGAGCCGACATCATAGTACTTGGATAGATAAAACAGATGGGAACACAGGTGAATGTGTGGCTTACAGTGGAGACGATACCCCTCCGTGAATGAACGTGCGAAATACAAACAAAGGTTGGACCTTTTCTATGGTGAAGCTGGTGGGACGGAGCTGTCCGGCATTGACCCGCTCTCTCTGGAGTTGCCCAAGGACCCTCCTGCTTCAGCACCCCTCATTGAATAGACGTCTCAATCAAAGATGACAACTTCGACCCAAAAAAAAAAAAAAATCAAGATGACAACCATTCCACAGCATAATTATTGGTCCTTTCAAAACGAGATTTTTATGGGAATTCTTGGAAAAGTAATCTCCCCCGATTTCGTCACGGACGCCACGAGGAAGAAGCAGAAACGCCCCATTATTGAGGAGCGATTCCCCTCTGGAATAGATATATGATGATGAACTGCGAGTCCATCCTCCGCGCCAGGGGGAGAAAATAGTGCGTTGGGGTCATATCAAGAAAGAGATTTTTGTGGGTAGACCGTAGAAAGATCATTGGGGGCTACTACCCAATGCGATAAGATGCCCAATTATTTAAAGCTGCGTGGAAAAAGATGGAGCTTTTGAGGCCCCATTTTCTGATGCTCTGGTTGGAGAGAGAGAGAGAGAGAGAGGAGAGAGAGAGGGTCTGTTGTGTTTTCCAACGCACAAAAATACATAGAAAAGCAGACAAAAAGAAGAACCAACCAACCCATTATTAAAGGTGGTAATAAGACTTACATGTCTTCTCCTCTTTCCTTTTTTTTGTCCTCTCTCTCTCTCTCTTTTCCTCTGTTTGATTAGATGGTCTGAAAAATCTGGGGTTTCGTTTTCTTGTCATGGATCTCTAGCATTGTCCCAGTTCGAGGAATCAATCTCTCTTGCCCATCTTCCGGGGCGTTCATCTTCCTGAATGGAGGTATGTGGATTTATTCTTTTTTAATTACTCAACCATCGAGTTTTTCGATTTTCTCTTGTTCTTTTTTCGGTTGTGCTCTTGATTGACCATCTTCACGTATTGTTTTCATCTACCTGTGACCAATTTACATCTGGGTTTTCTGTCTCTCGTTTGCCCTTTTTGTATTCTTGGCTGAATTCTGCCATTCATTTGTGGGGGTTTCTGTCCAAAGGGTATTTGGATTCTGATTGAATTATGCATTCACGATTTTTTTGGGGGGGTAGGTGAAATTAAAATGAGCTATATTTCTGAAGAGGTGTTGTTGAGCATATATGAAGTGTTATAAGCTGGATTCACACTGTATGTTGTGATGACATCTGGAAGGGATTTGCGGATAATAAGCCGGAAACTGTGAAGGTAGAGGGAGATTATTCATCAGGAAAACTTGTAGTTCGAAGAATATCACAAGAAGAAAATACGGTATTTATACCGTATAGAGAGTCTAGGCAAGTGTCTTAGACTAGTGAATGGTGGAAGACTTATAACTTTGAATTTTGTGAAAAGGTAGCTACAGTTTTATGAAAAGAAGTTATATGGGATACAGAACTTCCGAGATCATCTGCCACCGAAAGAATTGCATATGAATTCTTAATTTTAATTCTGGCATGAGATGTGCACAGGTTCTGGACGAGGAGGCAAAGAGAGCTGGAGATCATATGACATCAGCAGCAGCTTTTGTGGAAGGAGGAATACAAGAGGCCAATGACGATGCTTGCAGCATATGCCTGGAGGAGTTTTGCGACAGTGATCCTTCAACGGTAATACACACGCACGCACGC
Source organism: Eucalyptus rudis (assembly GCA_019915205.1). Lineage (NCBI taxonomy): Eukaryota > Viridiplantae > Streptophyta > Magnoliopsida > Myrtales > Myrtaceae > Eucalyptus > Eucalyptus rudis. The sequence continues at coordinate 194,411 of JAHMTN010000177.1, read as the reverse complement.
GCACACACACAAGTTCTATCTCCTAATGATGATGTTGTTGCATTAGGCATTAGGCATTAGGCATTAGGCATAGGCATGGGGACCTGAAGATGACATTGAATATGTTTTTCGCTACTTGTGGTGCTTCTTGTTATGCCAATGATATATCTCTTTCTTCTTTGATATTTGAGCTTTAGCACATATTAATAATGAAAAGGAAAATGCGCAACATGTGCAGAACTTTAAGCATCCAATTGACTAAGTAAGGTGTGAACATGATGAATTTCCCTCCTAATATTTTGCTTGTTTAAGTTGGTATGGGTGCCTTCTGTTCAATTGCTCTGTTTATATCTCATTATAATATGTTCTCTAAGTTTTCCCCTATCCTCAGGTCACTTGTTGCAAGCATGAGTTTCACCTTCAGTGCATTCTTGAATGGTATGTTTGTCTTTTGTTACTTTCTTTAGAACCCCTTCCCAGCACACTTCTCTCTCTCTCCTCTCTCTCTCTCTCTCTCTCTCTCAGAGAAAACGGGCATTGCATACAAGCACATAGATTCATTCTCCTGATTGCAAATCTTTTGATATGCCTGTTTCCATAGATATATCTTCACTTTGCTCCATTTTCTTCTACTCCGTGAATCATGTTAATGAATGGTGGGGCTGAGCTTGATGTGATGGCGAGGGAGTCACAAGGTCAAACCATAGCGGCTGGCCCCGAAAGTTTAGAAACCTTTGAAAGAAGAATTTGAGAGAGGGTTTTAAAGGAGGTTTAATGAATGGGAAACAAAGTCCTAACTAAGTCTATGCACAAAGAGTAAGGCTACATAGATATGACAGTACCTAAATATACAATGAGGAGACTGTGTTTGCAGTTTCCCGTTTCCCTAATGAATGATATGGTTTTGTGGGATGGATTTCATGGGGACAAAGCTATGCAATGAACAATAACATTGACGTTTTTCAGTGGGTCTCCACACCTCCCCTTGCCTGACCAACAATAGCATTGATGTTATTCGGTGTAGTTTCGCACGTTTGACATCTTAAGGATACTGACCTTATTATAGCTATCATCTTCATTTGTCAAAGTCATGAATGGAATCTTGTTTCGCATTTGTTTCGCATTGGTTTGCAAGCCATGCCTATAGAAGTTTGAGAAAATATTATTCACCTCACTTTTTATCTAGCACCCATTTTTTACCCCTCTGGTTTAGCTTTCTATTGCACAATGTGTTCACTTTAAAAATGGGTAATAAGAATCTATTTCAAATCATTGTTAGAAATGAAAGCACTTATTTACTCTTAATCTTGGCTTTTAGGTGTCAGAGAAGCTCTCAGTGTCCCATGTGCTGGCAGCCAATCAGCCTGAAGGATCCTTCCAGGTTTCCACCTCTGGTTTGTTTTAACACGTTTTTCTGACATTCTTATTGGTGGATCTTTATGTAACTTGAGGTGCATGTGTCGGCAGTCAGGAACTGCTGGATGCAGTGGAGCGAGAAAGGAACATTAGGCTCGCTCCAAGAAATCCAACAATATTTCATCATCCGGCCCTCGGTGATTTTGAGCTGCAGCATGTCCGTTGTTCTCCTTCCAATACCTTTTGCCATTTTTCTGTTGATAAGATGGAACTTATGTAATCTTTTCAAATTCTAATGCAGTTACCTGTTGGTGCAAATGATGCCGAACTTGAAGAGCGCATAATCCAACACTTGGCAGCAGCTGCTGCAATGGGAAGGGCCCACCACCTCAGCAGACGGGAAGGCCATAGGGGACGACCGTCTGGTCATGGCCGTCCTCATTTCTTGGTCTTCTCAGCTCATCCTAACGGTGCTCATTCTGGTCATGTCTCTGGTTCAGTGGTACAGGTAGAAGGGGAAAGTCAACCAGCGGCAGTATCTGTTGCTCGTACATCAGTACCCATCGAATCCACTGGTGATGATTCACCTCGTCAGATTTTGATTCAAACTGATCAAGTTTCTTCTTCTGCCTCCGGGTCTCCTGTTACTCCCACAAATAGACAAGGGATATCCCTTTACAGTCGGTATACAAAATTATTTATCAACCTTAGCTATCACTGTATTGAATCATTGGATACAATCAAACCATGATTGTGATCAATACATCATCATTAGACTATGGATCATTCATTTGCAGGAGCTCTGCTGGTCACCCTCCTTCTCCAACTCAGGATAGGGCAGGCCCATCAGAATTTCAAACTATTTCAGAATCTCTAAAATCTAAATGGAATGCCGTCTCAATGAGGTACCTTATTGAGTATCTCATAAAGGAAAATTTTGACATTGTTTTGTAACAATTTGATGTAACTTTTTTTTCGATGTGCTATAAGCCAGGTATAAAGAGTCCCTTAACAAAAGCACCAAAGGTTGGAGGGAGCGGCTTTTTTCCCGTCACACTTCTGTGGCTGATCATAATACTGAAGTTAGAAGGGAAGTGGTTGCAGGAATTAACAATGTGCCTCACATGATGGGAAACCTTGAAATTAGGGACAATAGTGTTGGTAATATTGCTACTGAATCATCAAATCAGTCTGCTAATTGTTCAGCTGATGAGGCTGCCATCCAGAGCAGTGCAGAGAACCGGGAAGAAAATCCATCAAATGAAGTCAGTTCATCTGCTGCCAGTGCCGCCAGTTCTGTGTCCATATGATTTGTCAAACCATCAGGAGTTGCATCATCTTCGGCATGTCATATCTGTAGGTGAGTCTTCATCTTGAAGCAAAAATCTTTTAAGACCTGTAATGTTAATGAGATGTCATGATGCATGTTTGTCATTACAGTTGTTAGCCAGTTAGTAGTCGTCAATTGTCTTGAGTCACTTGCAAATCTCAATTGTCCAACTTACTAAAAGCAATTTAACAATTTCATTGGTAAGATTGTAGCTCAACCCAACAGTCAAAAATCCGATAAAAGGTGTGACTTGTCCATGTCAACGCATTTCCCTAATATTTTGTAATGAAGCGGTCCTTTAAATGACCCATATAGTCAAACTCACTATACAGTTGCAGAACTAGTTGGGTCTAGAAATTCCATATTGTAAGATTATTTAGACCGTTCATGTTACTGCTGTCAAATTTATCTTCCTTTTGTTGGGAAAATAGTATAAGAATCAGAAAAAAATAAAAAAATAAAAGTAGCTTCCGTCTCAGATGTCCACTAATGTAAAAATGTGTAAAAGTAACTGCTATATAGAGAAGAGTGAGTTGAGCTTATCATCTCAGCCATCAGTGTATGTTAATTTTTTCAGAATGCACTTGGTCCATCAATTTTGTCAAAATACTCAACTGATGATACTTCCACTACTAATGAACTTGTTTAGAGAACATGTGGACTTTATTATTGCTCGCATAACAGATTAAGAAAAAGATGTTACTTATCAGAATCATAATTTACAAAAGAGCAAAATGGTTGGAATTGTAAAAAGGAAACATAATTGATGTTCAAATAGACGATGCTTAAAGTTGGAAGAAGGTTGATCAATAAAAAAGTAATAGGTAATGCAATAGATGAAGATGGAAACCCTTTAGTGTACTTGAAAGAATAAATGAGAAAGGGATGCTGTCGCTGAATGAAGAGTTGTGCAGTGATGATGTATTATAGAGAATTATGAAGTCAAATCATAAGAAACTACATAATTGAGCCAAAATTTGTTGGAGGAAAGTGGCTAAATATCAGAGAAGATTCTGTTTGTTGGACTGAGTAGTTCCAAAATTGGTAGTTTGCTGTTTTCATAATAAAAATGGTTGTTCGACACAGTATTAGAGCTTCAAATCAAGAATCACCTCTTGACACTCCCTGTCATTTTTGTCTGGTGCTCCTCTCTGTCCTCCCACGTTGTTTGATGCGGTCTTATGTTTTCTCATGTAAAATTTGATTAACGCATGAGGGGAAGTATCCATGTAAATGCTTTATATACATGTGATACAACTATGCTATATCAAGATTATACCTAATTGACCATAAAAAAAAAAAATTTATCCCACACATGCACTGTGCAGAAACATTATAATAGATTGATCTTTTGAGAAAAAATTTGCTAACCGCACGACATTCTAATCTTGGGAAGTCCTTGGAATTGCTTAATATTGTCCTGTGTACTGCTTCGTCTTGCAAAGAAAAGGGAGGTGCTTTCACATGAAGCATCTAAAGAAAGAGATTATGGAATTAAGAGACTCATGCCTGTCATTTCTCACGAACTTTTGCTCTAAATAGTAAAGACTTTCTGATGTTGAAGATGATTAGTCAAAACTCTCTTTTCTCCTCTGGAGTTCAACAAGCCATGTCCCCTTTTGCGCCGAATAGGAGGATTAAATCTTCATCGAGTTGATATAGGTATGCTCAAATGGCTAAGGAAAGGCATAACCAATGATTGGAATGGAAGTCTTCCTCTGGAATTCAAATTCTCAATCTGATTTGAAGATATTCTAAGGGAATACGTACATAGTTTGAGGATTCGGCCTGGTTAGAAGGTTGCTTACCATTGATACGTTTTATTGCTTACCAAACTACTTTCCGCAGGCTAGAGTATCCTCCTCCCCCCCCCCCCAAAAAAAAAAAACTGTCTGGTGGTTCGAGAAGCTGACCAGGATGCTTGCCACCAATACAACAACACAAACGAACAGATTCTCTCCCCCCCCCCCCCCCCCCCCCCCCCAACAATAATATTCGTTGGTTGCATGAACATCTGAAACCTCTATGATGGTTGCCTTTGGATTGATTTTGCTCGGTTAACATTAGCTTCTTGGTCATATTAGACCGTGGAAGCGTGGCTTTTGAAGTCTGTACCAAAGTCTCAAACAAACTAAAGTTATTTTCTCTTAGAATTGGAATGAGTCGGTTTACGTATCATTCTTCAGAAAGATGTTTCCCACCGAATTGCTTTCAAATTGCAGGACGAGTATACTCCCAGATATGACTTGCGGATGACCAGATGCTTTGGGTAAGAAGTCGCACAAGGTCCTTGCCATCTTTATGGGATAAAAGAGGGAAAGAGTTTAATGTGGACTGGCATTCATAATGGGTACATCTATGTAAATCTTGTTTATGTGCATGAGACTCAAAGATTATATGCCTATTATGCTGCCATTTTGGAGGGTAATTTCTCATTTATATATGGAATACGCATATAGTTGAAAATGCATATCTATCCCCCCTCCCAGTCCCGGATTTGTTCTTAATCTTTCAATCGGGATCTAGCAAATCCTGCCTTCTCTTTCCGCCCCTCTTTAGATTACCTTTCTTCAGTTCAGCATGTTTTGTGAGGGGTTTTGGTTGAAATTTGTTTGGATGCTGGCGTCGTGAAGAGGTGATTCATGGTGAATGGATGGAAGGGGTTCTTTCTCAGACCTCGTCTAATGTAAAGAGGCATCTGGCAGGGCAGCAGGTCAGATGCACATACTTTAGATTCACTCCTATATAGTATCTGTTGTGTCACCGGGTGTGCAAAAAAACCAGGATCCACCCGGACCACCCAAAACCGGACCGGAACCGCCCGGAACCGGACCGGAACCGCCTAGAACCAGTGCTTCTTGAGGGAACCGGTCCAGTTCCCGGTTCCAATTTATGGGAATCGGTGGATACCGGTCCGGTTCCCAGTTCCATGGGCGGATCCGACCACTTGCCCACCTGGACCGGACCGATAATTTTCAATATTAAAAAAAATTGAAATTACTAATTAACAAACCCAGCATCAAAAGGCAAGCAGTGCACGAACCAAAATTAGTCCTAATCCTTGCGCGCAGAAGAAAGTCCCGATCCTCCTAAGGCGCCGCTTAGCCCCTAACCTTCTGAGACTGCCAGAGGGATGATAAGCCTAAACCCGACTCCCGTTTTGGGGTAGCGTAGCCTTTGTCTTCTGGGTATCTTTCCAGAGTGGGATCTCATCTCTCTCGATTTGTTGCTGCACAAGTACTTGGTGCGGCGGTGGCTTGCATTAGCTTGTATGTTTTGTCTCGTTAGTGATCGGATGCGAGTGTTTGAGCTTATTTGAGTTGATCTTGATCTGGGTTTTACGTCAAGTTCGTCCTTTGGCATGCAGTTTTCTTGACAAAACGTCGAGCAAATGGAGGCATCCAGAAGTTAAAAAGTCTAAAGCGGACCTTGACAAAACACCGAGTAGTTAGTGGGCAAAACTCAAAAGGCCAACACGCTAAGAAGCAGGATGGGATTAAGAAAGTGATATTATTATTATTGTGAGACCAGTTCCATGGATCCATCTGGGAACCAGACCGGACCGGCAGTCCAGTTCCCGGGTGGATCCATGTAACAAACGGATGGATCCCGGTTCCAAATTTTCGAAACTAGTCCTTAGCGGGCAGTTCCCAGTTCTAGGTTGGGAACTGCCCGCCCAGCCATGCACACACAGTTAGGGGTGATCAGTAAGGTCTAAATTGGACCTTGTACCCGATCCCGTTATAACCAATTCCCCTTTTTTGGACAATGTGTCCGACCCTGTTTGTATTGGACTCTTGTACCCAACCCACTCTATTTTTCCAGTTCAATTCCAATGTCAATCTTGTTTCCATTGGAACCTGTTTTGCAATCTCCCGATATCCTATATAACTTCGAATTTTATATTATTACGCGAGAAAATAACATAATCCGCATAATTTATATTGAAAGATTAAGCATTTGTAATAGATGAATACATGAACTTTTTTACTAAATAAAAAATTAAGGATCCACGAGGCTGATTATAGTTTATAAAATCATAAGGCAAAGAATTAGCAACAAACATAGGTCTATATTAATCTTATTCCCATAACTACTATATGAAGCTACTCATTTATACAAGCATAACTCCTCCTACAAAAGAGAAATTATGTGAGCCAATCCACGTGGTACACAAAAATTTGGCAGCAACGAACACCATCCCAACGAACACCATCCGTCCGCTGGACGGTGCGATAAGGAGCCGATGAGGGAGGGAAGCAAGTGAGGAAGAGGAACAACGAAGGAGGAGTGCCGTGCGTGTTTGAGAGAGCCAAGAGGAAAAACGCCGTGTGATTATAGGAGTAGGAATAGAAATAAGAGGGAGTTTTGGATCTATACTTACAAAACCGGTCCAGGAACCGGTTCCTAAGTGAGTAATCAATCGAACGCGGTTCCCGGACCGGTTTAAACCGATTCCAAATTTTGGGAACCTGTTCCCAAATTGGTTTTAATGGGAACCGATTCCCGACCCTATTTTCCGAGTGGGTCGGTCCGGTTTCCGGGTGTACCTGGTCCGGTTGCACACCCTTAGTCACAGTGACGCGAGTTGCTCAAAAGATGCGTTTAGCGACGAGGTGATTTACAACAATTACTTGTCCATCCTTGAAGAGCCTCTTTGCAGCATGCGAACACCTTTGCTAATCATGCCGTTGTGTCTTTCATGTTGCGAATGCATGCATGCGTGCAGATCCCAAATAGTAACACAACCCTATGAGAACAATCACCAAGAGTGAAAAAGAAGGTGATCAGTGAGAGGAAACTAATCTAGTTATGTCAGTTCAGTTTGGGAGGGAGACTAGCGCAAGGCAATTACAAAACTGAGCTCGAAACAGTGCCTAAGATATTCCCTAATTTGAAATCCTAGAAATGAGCATTGGATCAGCTGTAGAGCGGATTTGCTGACATTCTTATATAAATAGGTCAACTCTTGCGTGCACTGTAAATACGAGAACGCGCGACATTATCCATCGACACCATTGGAAAAGACCAATGAGAAATTATTACACTTATTACATACAAACTTTCAGGATACAGAGGCAAGCCCCATTGTCCATCGACACCGTTGGAGAAGGGCTGATGAGAAATTATTACATACGAACTTTCAGGATATAGAGGCCCGTCTTGGCCGAGGGACACTTGATGAAGCTGGTCATTGCCGTGTGCGGTAACATCTTTACGTCAAACACATAGGATGTGTTCTAGGATCAACATAAGGTGTAGCAAGATTTGATACATCCGAAATTCAACGAGAAAAAATATCCAAACATTGAGTAATCATCAACCATGATAACAAAAGTGTCGAGTCTGATTGGCATGTCGGGAAAAGAAAAAAGGTTCTCTTCGAAGCACTGGCGTTGAATAACCAGAAGAAAACTTCCATACTCAAGGCCTTTCCTGCCGAATTCAGAGAAATTGGGGAAAGTAACGCAGTGTCTGCCAGTTAAGGAATTGCTCGGTATGCCGGTCAGTAAAGAGATTAAATAGAAAACCCCAGCTGACCGAGTTGAAAGCCTTAATATTAGCCTACATAACACACCTGTCATTCTTTGCCAGAATGAAATCTCATCTACATAGACGAAATCAGGGGAAGAACTCTTCAACCTGTGTGTTGACATCCTGAACATGGATACATTACGTCCTAGATTTCTCATATTGAGAGGGTGACCATCAGACTCACAAGGAGAAAAAGAGCCTTTGCGGCATCCAATTCTTGCACAATCTCAACATCAAGAAACTACCTTTACTGCTCCTTTACATCTTTCCTACTATGATCTCACAACATTCTTTTACTTTTATCTTTCATCTGCTGCTAGATGATATAAATCACTCGCCGCATAATTGAATAAAACTTCATCCTCGATCATTTCCCAGGAGATAAACAGCTTTATTGGCCCAAAATGTTCACAAACAGCTTCCCCAACATCAGATGTATTTTTTCGACCACCAGGAGAAAAAAAAAAAAAAAAAAAAAAAGAAGAAGATGTATTTCTAGATGCTATCATCATTCTTGCCTACTTAAAAGTAAATGGAAAATCTTGCAAAAACGCAATATAGCATCTTGATGACCAACAGGCTTGGTCTAAACGTCCTTAGCTATTCCAGAAAAGTCAAGTCCAGAGTCTGGCTCATTTGCTCCAGGCGATTTTCCTCTGGGAGAAGGCTCTTCAATCGGTACCCCCCGCCTCATAGATGACCAAGACGAATCTCCATCGTGCAAGGAAGGGCCATCAAACATCCCAAACAACCCTTTCTTCATCTCTTCAGCCGCCTCAAAGAAACGGTCTAAGTTACCAAAGAAATTCCGACCGATTGCATCGATGTCGCTATGCAGTCCTGGTAAGTCGAACACTCCATGGTCTGAAGATCCAGCGGGGAAAGACCCTCTAAGGACCTGTTCCGTCACATCATCTTCTGTATATTCTTTGTTAGATTGCACCACTTCGACAGGCCTGACAAACAGAAAGGATCCATACCCAGATCTTAGATTCCAAACAAAGAGTGACAAAGCACATTACTGGGTAACATAAAATTGCTCATACAAGAGAAATGCCTCACTGTCCAGCAGATATACTAATCAACACTAAATGCTTGCTGTTGACCATCATAATGCATCTAGGAATCCTAATTCACAACCTTATCAACATTTGAGAAAGATGCTAAGAGTTGATTTTCCAAGAGCCACCCAAAAGTTTCCTAGTAACTTTGCTGCATTAATAAATTGAGCAACTGGGTGAGTATGATATGGGTGCTCCAAAAACATAATCCATCACTCTTAAATTTTATGTAAATCGTACCTTTACGTGATGTTCAATAAGAGTATAAGAACAGAAAGAATACATCTCCAACTCCTACCGATTTCTCATTATTTGGGACTTATGCACAAGTCAGCTAAGACATCAGGCACACAACATACCCGAGACAGAACCAAGAACATCTCCTCGACAGGATACCTAGAAAACCGGAGACGAAAGAAAAATTAAGACCAGGCTTTGCTTAAACTTTTACCGAAACAGATTACAGGCCCATCCTTGTCTCAATTCGTCTTTTGTCTTCTCTTTCTTCTTTTCGGTCCATTAAAATGTCGATAAAATATTGGCACGCTAGTAAAGAAACCATAAATCCCTAGGATGTTATCTCCCTGGACGACATGATCGGTAGACGAACACGAGACGAACCGCCCGCAGACAACATAAGCCCGTTGCGACCCAAATACAGAACGAAACGAAAGAAGAACAACCTAATCACAACGGTCAAATACGGCAGCAAGCACATTCCTTTGCGTTCATCAAGGTTGAAAGAACCTTCCACGTTTGCGAAGACTAATGCCACGATTCATTCGGCGCTCAGGAACAGGAAACGAAACGGACAACACGAAGGCACCGAACGTGCTGCCGATGATGAACTCAACCGAAACCGATCGAGCATCCGAACAATCAATCCTCGACCGGAACAATCACAACCATCGATAAAAATTACGAACAGCGTGAAAGGATGAGAAGAAGGAACCTTCCGACGCAATCGCGGAGGATTTCCTCGGTCCGCTCGCACTTGCGGATGAATTTGCCGGGCTCGACCTCCTCCGTCCGGCAGCGGGACTTCACGACCTTCCGGGTCGAGCACCGGTCGCCGGTCCCCGCGCTCCCGCCGGAGCCTCCGTACTCGGCGATTCCGCCGGAGGCTGGCGGATCGCCGCCGCCGCCGCCGTCGCCGCCGTCGCCGTCGTCCCTCCACACCCAACCCATGCTTCCACCTCTCTCTCTCTCTCTCTCTCTCTCTCTTTCTGAATTGCTTCCGGCGCAATCCAGAACTTCTACGGAAGCGAGACGATGGGCCCGACGAAGGGACGGCCCGGCCCATCCCGGCCCGGCCCAAATCAGCACCGCCGATGGAAACTCTCGACCCACCGTTTTCCATAATTTCCCTTTTTTCTCGGATTCCATTGCGAGTCCCGAAATTACGAAATGGATGGACTTTCCCGGCTGAAATTACGCGAAGCTCCATCAGGCGTTGGCGGTATTACGGATCTACCCCTGAACTTTTTTGGGAAAGTTGGTGTCATGTGAGAACTCTTTCGCATGAAAGGAATGAAGAAAGGTGGCTAATAACCATAAAGAGTGCAGTAACATGACTTGAGATTTTGTCGGTCGGTCGGTTGATCGAGGACTTTCGATTTTTGGGAAAATTGGTGTCATGTGTGAACTCTTTTGACCGCGCTCGAGTATGCTATAGATAGCGAAGATAGAGATAGTAGCTTGAATGGTAATATGAGACTAATCGAGAGAAAAGAAATGGGAAATCGTCGAGATTGACTTATTTGATGGTGAAATGGAGGTCGCTCTAGTGCCAGTGATTTTTCCAAGCTGTTTTGGATTTTCCAATGTCTCAATAATGCTGGTCAGAATAGATGACAATGGCATCTCCTTGATTGAATGAAGTATTATCGAAGGAGCTTTCATTTTCTCCGAACGTTAGTACCAAAAGTCAAAGTATTCCCCCATCCTTCACCGACGAATTAATTAAAGGGCCTACGTTAATCCCTGATTGGGTAATTGATAGATAAGACTATCACCTCTGTTCATGGAGAGTATCTTATACGTCACCCTTGTTTATGTCAAAGGAGAGAGATGCTGGGAATTGGGAATCTTTCTCTTTGCATTTCTATTTTGGTCAACTAAAGATTTAAGCTTTAAATCAGATCCCAAAAAAAAAAAAAAAAAAATCTGGACCACCATTGGTAGAATTCACGCTAGAAAAACCGACGGGGCTTCCACTTGAAATATCTGATCATTTTTCGATGTTTAAAATATTTGGAAATATTTATTCCCACCCATTGTTTTTATTATCCGTTGTATAAGTAACATTTAGAATAATAGTACATAGAAAAACAAAATGTAAAGGCTAAGAGTGCACGTGTACTTAAGATGCATTAATCAAAGTCAATGATCTACATCATGGCCAACAGGTCAATAGAATTTATGAAGATCAATATGAAGATATCGAGGAGTACTTTTTAAAAGAAAAGAGATATCATTTTTATCTCATTATTTTATAGCTAAAATATTTTAGAAAGTTTATAAGAAACCTTCAAATTATAATATCATCAGCAACTCCGCGTCATATAGATTTTAAATATTTGCATACGATGACATTTGTCTTAATAAGAGTTTCAATCAAATTGAGTAAACTTGTAAATAAAGGTACTGCAATTAATACTTGGTTTTAATTTGACTTTCCCAAGATTTGATGAAAGAAATTAAAGTTTTGCTGATTAATGATATGAGAACTAATTTTGTAACTAAAGCAAAGTATATTGAACAAAATTGAACATATTTGAAACCAAGAGGATCAAAAGTGTAACGTTCTTAGGAACTAGGCACCACATGCCGATTCACTGGTGTTGACTTGGTATATTCAGTCTACACTTTGACCAAAAATTGAATTTTGTCATGAAATTGTTGTTGGAGATAAATGAAAGGACTAAATTATAACAAGATATAGTACTTGGATCAAAAATACATTCAAGTAATAACACAAGGAAAATCTTTATAATTTTCCCAAATGAGGCTGTGTTTGATCATCTGAATTTCTAATTAAGATAAGACCGGATATGATAAGATATGAAATTTATGGATTTTGCTATATCCTATTTATTATCTAGTGAATCATATTAATAAAACTAGATATTTTCACATCATATCGTGTTTATTATTTGGTATGAACCCATATTAATGTAAATGAACCTAAAAATCGCACAAATGGGATGGTAAGAACCTATCACAATATTCTTGCCTTCTTCATTTTGATTTGCTTAGTTATTATTATTTTCCCTCTCTTTTTTCTTTTCTTTTCTTTTTTCTATTTCTTTTTCCCCATCCATCATTCTCAAATAAAAATTTATTAGATAGTAAACTATATTAATATCCCTAAAATATGTGAATTATATTATAAAATAGATAGAAATTTGAATATATATAGGAATAAACAAATATGAAATTGTTGTTATTTTTTATTTTTTTTAGAATTAAAATATCATTTTAATTTTTTGATTTAAGGAGTTTGTTATTCGAGAAAAATCATTTTTCATTTTATCTATTTTTATTCCACCTCCCTTATGGAATAATTTTATCTGGGTTATAATTCTCTTCTATACGACTTTAGCATGTCTTGGATAGAACCAAGTATAAGGCATGATAATTTTTATTATATTCAGAATTTTATTATGATTACCAAACATAACCAAAGAGAATTTAGCAAAATATTATGCATTCTAATGTTGCTAGAAAAATATTCATCCCAAATTACCGATAGCTAAGAGATAATGGTTTTATTTTATTTTTTAAAAAATTTTGGGTCAAAAGAAATTTCTATTCATTACCAAAATGATATATGATAAGCAATCACAAAAAGTCACAATAACAAGGCAAACCCATTTAGCTCCAAAATATATCAAAAACTAGAAATCAAGGCATATCATCATAGCATGGTTGGTAGAGATGATTACAGGCTTGTTCTTCAATGACAAATTTATGAATGCATCGAAGCAAAAGGACCAGTAGCAATCACCGAGTCACACATCATCATTAATGATAAGCATATGCCAAGATCTTCATTTGTAGTTATGGCTTTGTCTTTCAGCATGCGCCCAAGTTCAATGTCTTCAACACCATCATCATACAAAAACAATATACCATGTTGAAAAGGCTCAGATTTGACACTTGTGAGAACTAACCTTGTAGCCAATGCAAAGAGCCAAAGTTTTTAATTAAAACGCATTGAACGAGTACAAATTTGACTATGAACACCAATAAAACTGGAGATGTGATACTTGTTCATTAAAACTCCAAAATTTAGAATTAGTTCGGAGAAAAATCTCCCAGATATAAGATCGGGAGAGTAAAGCTCACAAATCTAAAACTAAACGGGGAGAATAATGAAAGAACTAAAACGAAGGGCCCCTAGGAGGGGAGGGAGAGATCTACATCAAGTCCCTCCGCTCCATAAGTGGAAGGGACGAAGAAAAGTTCAAAGAGGGAGAAAGAGGGTTGGGAAAGGAAAGGTCTCCGAGGGCCATGGTTTAAAAGTGGAGTTATTTATGTTCCTGACATTAAAATTCAGGCCTTTTCATCCATATCTTGATTTTTTTTTATTTTTTTTTAAATTGAACTTATAAGAAGATAAAGGAGTTAGTAAATGGATAGATTTAACGCAAACAAGCTAGCCACTGTTGTAGAAGGCAAATTGCTGTCATGCCATATTAAAAAAAGGACCGTATTATCTCTTGCTTTTAGATTAGGCTTTGTCATCGGTTGGGCCATGTGCCATCAGTCGACCACATGGTACGAGGCAATTGAGCAATGGTTTTCTCAAATTCCCATCAAATGAATGCTTAAGATTCACATGATTACTGACATCCTGTGACCAATTTCATACCGGTTTCGCCAATTCTTTTTTCTGTTTTTTTTGTCTATATTGAAGTTTGTATCTGTGTCTATGTTTCATCAATCCGACCAGCCCCTTAATTATACCCACTAATTCAAGTCCCCGTCCGATCCCCACACGTCCGTGTCATGAGGGCCCGTACATTTGCTACCATAAATGTGACTATGATCTTCTACCATCTTAAACATTTTTCGAATGCAATTTATCATTCTATCGATTGCAAAAGGATATGGACAAGAGGATAAATCCATCTGCTTCATTTCCCAAAGGCATGTGGGTCACGAAGTAGGTTCTTGGCTTGTCATTTTTTGTCTGTAGCTTTCAATTAAATAGAAACATCAAAACTGTTTAATCTCAAACCAGTTTCCATAAGTGCAAGTATGCGAACTTGCTTGGGACAACAATTGACATCTCCAAAATCAGATAATGTGTACTCCAATTAAAAGGTTGGGGGCAATTTTTACTCTCATTAGGAGGAAATTAGGTTTTTTTTTTTTGGTAAGGAATATGCACATTTGACAAGGTGATTAACAAACGAGTTGATTACCATAAGATTTTAGGATCCAAAAATTATTAACGTGTCGGGAGTACACTTGATTATGGACTTGACAACTCACATTGCATGGTGCCAAATGGGGCTAAAGGCTAAATAGGGTGTGAATATGACAAACACATTGTAGTTATGAAACTCAACTCAACTAAAGCTCCTCCATCTCACGGTAGGCATCTAGCCTCATTCGGGTTTTTCACAACTCATAGACTCTATCATCATGAATAGATTAAAAGAGCCACTTTGATAATTAATATAGATTTGGATCAAAGTTTAGAGATTACAAAGAATATTTTTAAAAAATTTAGAGATGGGCTTTGTCTTTCATTTGAATTTCTTTAATCCACATATTCGTAAAGTAATTTGTCTTTTTCTTGGGAGCGGTTGGTGTCAACTATTGACAAGAAGGGAGGACAATCTGTCAGGTTCGAAAAAAACAAAAATGTATTTTTCTCTTCAATAATGTAAATGCCCTTGTTTGGTTTTCCACCTAGAATCACGAGCAGATCCGCACCGAAGTACAGCTAAAACTGTCGCCTACACGATATAAAATCTAAAGGGATAATTCCAATTTTGTCCAATTAATTAAATTAATTGCGCCACCAACACCAGTAATTTTCGTCTATCAATCAACATAATTCTTCGGTGAACGGAGATCGGAAAGTCCGGTCAAATTGATGATATGAACTACATTAGGACTAAAGTCATGGGACTTAATTGTACAAATTAGAAGTTACAGAACTTGATTGCACAATTCACATGAGAATAAGATCAAAAATAAAATTATCCCTAAGGAAAACTTAAATAACATGTAACTACTTACCAAGAAAATTCAACAATTCACTCTTGTACACAGCAATTATGCTTTTCCCCGTCGTATATACTAGACAAATTTTCTTATGACTATTGAAAGGGCGTGTGTGAAAAGAAAAATTAGATGTGCGGTGGAGAGAAAAAATACTTAAAAATTTGAGTCAATTTGGAATAAATAAATCTGATTGATTGTAAATTTGCAAAGATAAGGAGCGGGTTCAAATCCAATTTTGAAATTCGGAATGTTCATAAAATAATTTTTTGGACAACTTGGTGCATTATGAGATTTACTTTGTCAGCGTATATTTAAGATATTAGTTTGAAATTATCTTGACCTTTTAAGTTGTGAATTTGTTAATTTATCATGACATATTAATCATGGTTACTAAACTTAGTGGTGGAGCCTTCACATAGGTTGACCAGTAGTGATTGAAATGTTGCATCAATGATTATTCGTGAAAATTGACCATAAAGCTATATTGGAATTTTATATAAAAGTTTAGAACTAAGTTGATAAAATAAAAAAATTTACAACTGAATTTACATACGTACAATAGGAATAAGACTGAAGGTAATTTTTCTTGAGTCGTTTGGTCATTTGTCCTAATACCAACAAGAATATATGGAAAGATTCTTTCCCACGAGCTATATCAAAATTTAAAAACAAAAAGACAAGGCTCAGAATTCACGTGCAGATCGAAAGAGACATCAACCAAAGGCAACATTCTAGCATCATGGGGCAACAAATCAACAGAAAAAAGCCAACCTTTTGTATCTTCTCCCTTCCAATTTTTTATTTTTTATTTTTATTTTTAACTTCACATCCATTGTGAATAATCCTCATTATCCAACAAAAGGAAAGCATAATTGCGTTTGACCGTGTATG
The DNA here is from genome assembly GCA_019915205.1 of Eucalyptus rudis. NCBI lineage: Eukaryota > Viridiplantae > Streptophyta > Magnoliopsida > Myrtales > Myrtaceae > Eucalyptus > Eucalyptus rudis. The sequence continues at coordinate 178,016 of JAHMTN010000177.1, read as the reverse complement.
TTCGTTCTAATGGTCGCAACGGGTTAAATGGAGGGGACATACATCGCATGTATATAAAGACCCTAGAATCAATTTTGAAATTGCAAGTTTGATTCCAGATCTATTTCAGAGTAAATAGGGTATGTTCCGAATTCCAAAAATTGAAGATCGATCTTGTTTATTTTTATTTTTATTTTATTTTGTATGATTATCTTGGCAACCTTTGTTAGTCGAAATGTTGTATTTGTTCATTCGGTATTTTTGGAAATTATGAAATTCATAATATTATTAAAAAAAATTATTATTCCGAATTTTATGTCTTTTCAAAGATAACCTTTGAAGATATACCTATTCAACTTGCAACTTAACTTGAAGGAATATCTTTTTCAATTTGCAACCTTTCTCGAAGGGTTACCTATGTTCATTGAGACCAAGATAAATATGTCCATTTTGGCACAAATGCTAATACAGTCTTTTTGAGTCTTCTTTTGAAAATTACAGCTATCAATTCAATTGTTTCCTAAAGATACTCTAAAGAAATATTAGAATTACTTTTTAGTATTCTCAATCGAGACTTCATTATACCTTAAAGGAAATTTATCGATGACTATTAACAACTTTGTATGATAAATAATTCCTTAAAGAAAGTTATCGTTCCTCAAAATCCGATTCCATTCCATTTAATTCGAAATTATATTTTACGACACCCACGTCCCCTCACGTGGGTGTCGTGAGACCTCGTGCAATTGCTAGTAGAAATGTGACTATGATCTTCTACCATCTTAGACAAATTTTTAAATGTGATTTCCATTCTATCGATTGCCAAAGGACATGGACAAGCGGTTAAACCCATCTGCTTCAGTTCCTAAAGTTTCGTGGGTCGTGTTCCCATTGCAATGAAGTAGACCCTTTTCTTGTCATTTTGTTTGTATCTTTCAATTGAATAAAAAAATCGAAGCTGTTCATCTCAGACCAGTTTCGATAAGTTGTGACACCTAATTATTATATTATTTTATAGTACAAGTCCTTGATGACCTCCCGTCCAGCAGTGACATCTCCTTTTCGGAAAAATTAAAAAGAAAGAGAAACATATGATTACATGAACTTGCTTGGGACAACATTGGTATCTCCGAAACCGGATAATGTATACTCCAATTAAAAGGTTAGGGGCAATTTGTACTCCCATAAGGAGGAAATTAGGTTTGGGAGATGCACATTTTATAGGATAATTAAGATAAAAGTTTATTACTATGAGATTTTAGGATCCACAAGTTATTACTATATCATTAATACACCTGATTACAATTCCTATGAGCACATGGTCCACTGATACCAAATGGGGCTATGGACCAATTTGGTGGGGCTAGAGCGACCACATATAGCTATAGAACTTGACTCAGCCGAAGCTCGATGTAAGGGTCTAGCCTAATCTAAATTCGCTTAATCATTGGTCGAACAGTTTCAATTTGCGGGCTCTATTATCATGAATAGATTAAAAGAGCCAAGTCGATATTTTATATAAATCTAACTCAAAGTTTAGAGACTACAATAATATCATAAAAAGTTCAGAGATCAGCGTTTTTCTATCCATGTATTCGGGAAAGTAATATTTCTTTTATCTTAGTGGCCATTGACAAAAGGGGAGGACTGTTTGTCAAGTTCCAAAGAAACAAAATGTATTTTCTCTTCAATAATGCAAATGTACATGTAATGACACATTTGGTTTGGTTTTCCATCTAGAAGCACGAGAAGATCCGCTCCAAAGTACGGCTACAACTGTCGCCCACACGCTATAAAAGTAAGGGGATAATTCCATTTTTGTCCTATAACTTAGATGAATTATGCAATCGAGACCTATAATTTTGGTCTGTAATTCAATATAGTCGTTCGGCTACTAGACCAAAAAGTCCGGTCAAATTGATGATATAGGGTACATTGAACCTTCGATTAAAGTTATGTGACTTGATGTACATAACTTGATTTCACAATTCACTTAAGTTATGATATCAAAAATTGAAATTATCCCTAAGAAAGATTTACAAAACAAGCAACTAATTTCCAAGAAAATTCAACAATTTCACTTATGCACACAGCAACGGTGCTTTCTCCTCGTCATATATATCAAACATATTTTTCTTATGAGAATTATAAGGGCAAACGTGAAAAAAAAAAAAAGCTGTGGATTAAGCTTCAAATTCAACCAGCCACGAAAAGATTTAGTTGTATTTTTCCCTCAATTGCCGCTTTTCTTGTCGAAATGTCTTAGCCCCTCTAAAAATCTTATCCATTGAAAACTCGATGATTTAAGATTTTGGCTATCAATTAATTGAACTCACTGAATTTGGGCTCGGAAATCTAACGTGGCTCTCATGTAAAATATTGCATGAATTATTCAATTAGTTTGAAACCTATTATGCATATATCGATTCAATTTTTAACTTTTTAGTTTTGTCAATATGATGCCAAACCTTTGCACGAATTCTTATGTAGTCCTTTCGACCAATTTGTTGGAAAATTGTTGATGTAATGGCTACGTGCGAGTTTGGTAAAAATGATTATATCAGAATTTTGCATAGAAATTTATACCTAAATTGGCTAAACCGAAAAATCCATGAGTAATTAAGTAATTTTCCTTGAGATATATGGGCATTTGTCATGGTATGATTTTCTATACCAAGAATATATGAAAAGATTCTTTCCGAGGAACTACATTCATTATTATCCATTGCACTAGTGACATCTCCAATAAGAGTGAAAATTCCAAACAGAAAGACAAGGCTCCGAATGCACGTTCGGTCGAAAGAGACGTTTACCAAAGTCAACAATCTAAAGGCATGGGACAACAAATCCACAGAAAAAGCCCAACCTTCAGTATCTCCTCGCTTCCAAATTTGTAAACTTCATATCCATTGTAAGTAAATAATCCTCATTATCCAACAAAAGGAAAGCATAATCTTGTTGCCCGTGTGTATCCATTCAATTTAATGCTTGAATGGATTAGATGGAGGGGAGGAATACCATATATATATATATGACTTTACCATATATGCAAAATAAATCATAGGTAGATTTTTATTTTTTTTGGGTAATACATTGGGATGATGAATTTCTTGGAAAATAAATGATCCGGAAAATATTTTTCTTAAAAAGTTCATTCAGAGTAATTAGTCAATGAAAAATGTGTTCATAGTCAACATACTTGGATAATCAAAAGAGGACGGTAACGCGTTTTTGGTCAAATCCCATTAGATCCGTTTTGGTTTTTCTTTGGGGGAGGAAAAGTCATTAAAGAGCATCTCTATTGAATTATCCGAATCTCACCGTAAATGCCCCGATTCCCAGAATCGCAAGCACAAGATATTCTCCTGCCTTTTCGGGTCAAACCCGAAACCCGCATCCGGGTTTACCCACCGTATTTTCCGGCGATCTTCCCTTTCGTTTCCAATATTTTTTTTTTAATTTTTTTCTGCTGCGGAACAAAATACGGTTCCGAGCCGAGCGACGCCCGTTGACCTCAAATTACGGTGCCGTTACGGAACGGAAACGACGACCACCGAAACAAGTCAACAGTCAACGGCCCTCGCCGCTACGCCGTTACTTCCTCCCCTCCCCGTGCCACGTTCCGTTGCGGAAGCGGCGCGTTTATTAACGGAGCGGCGGGGTTTAAGCCGGGTTAACTTAACCGCGCCCTCCGGTCAAACCATCGCCTTCGCCTTCAACCTCACTGTCTCTCTCTCTCTCTCTCTCTCTCTCTCTCTCTAGAGCGCACAGTAGAGCGAGAGTGGTCGCAGCTGGTCCTGTCCGTCTGTTCTCCATTCAACTTTCTCTCTCTCTCTCTCTCTGTCTCTCTCTCTACGGAAAACCAACGGCATATTCTCTTTCTCTCTCTACCCGCGACATTTTACATCGGGGGACGTGGATTCCTCGTAACCCACCTTGGATTCCGGCAGAGATCGTCTCGAAGATCGCGAGCGCCGCACGCCCGGTCCTGCCCCGCTCCGAGGTCGTCGTCGTCGTGGTGTGAGATTTTGTCCTGCGTTCGGCGGAGCCAATGGGGGTGAAGATGATGAGGTGGCGGCCGTGGCCGCCCCCGGCGTCGAGGAAGTACGAGGCGAGGCTGGTGGTGAGGAGGCTGGAGGGGTGCGATCCGCCGCCGCCGGAGGAGGAGGAGGGGGGAGGGGCGAGGCTGGCGGTGGAGATCCGGTGGAAGGGGCCGAGGGCGGCCGCGCTGACGATGAGGCGGGTGGCCGTGAGGAGGAACTTCACGAGGGAGGCGCGCGTGGGGGAGGGCGGCGTCGTCGAGTGGGGCGGCGGCGGCGGCGGCGGCGGAGGCGCGGGGGAGGAGGCGGAGGAGGAGGAGTTCGCGGCGGTGTGCAGCCTCTCGGCGCACAGGGACCGCGCGTTCCATCCCTGGGAAGTCGCTTTCACCGTCTTCAACGTGAGCCGCCTTCCTTTTCCGATCACTTTTCACTGAATTTTTTTCTGGGTTACTCCCTTTTCGGCTCCTTCAGCAAATGCTGGTGCTTTTCTTGATCGAGCCTTCGATGCTTTCGGAGATACATGTCTTTGCATCTCTTCACCGGATGCCGAAATCGGTCGTCCGACGATTCCGGTGGCCGATTGAATCGATTTCGTAGTTACTAAGGTCGCCGGAAAGTCAAAAAGTTATCTCCTTTCTCGAAAGTCAAAAGATTTCTGACAGCCGGAAAGTCTGAAAGTGGTCGCTGATGATCTTTCTTGCTTGAGATTGGAAAGTGAAGGTAGTCAAGATGATGATGGATCATAAAATTGGTGAACTTTTTTATCGGTGTAAATAATTAAATTACAGCTTAAATTGGCTGATATGGTCCTTTTCCATGGAAATGGCAGTTTTTTCCTTTCGAGTGTTTGCTACCGTGTGGCGTTATTCAGCTTGTTTCTCTCTCTTTGACTAAAATTTCTTTTTATTAGAATTTCATAAATGAGGTTGACCGGGCAAAGTTAATGTGGGGGGAAGATTTTGAATAAACTGTTTTGTCCAATTTGAATATTGGGTGTGACTTCTGAATTGGCTTGTGGCAATGCCTCGACTCTTTTTGCATTTTTGTCTTGCGATATTCATAGTAAATTTGAGAAATTCAGTTGTGTCGGAACTTAACTGTTGTGCAGGTAATTGATCAGCCCACGAAGAACAAAGATCGGGTTATTGGAGCAGCATCGTTGAACCTCGCCGAATTTGCTTGTGCGTCTGGGCAGAAAGAATTCGAGCTGAGTGTCCCTCTGGTTACTCCTGATGGCGCTACGAATTCGTCCTTATTGCTTTGTGTGAGTGCTGCTGCATATTCTCTCCCTGCCTCCAGTTTTATGCTATGGATAGACTTCTTCTTTCTGTAGAATTATCAGTCCTTTGAGTTATTTGTGTGATGTCTAGAGCTTATGCTCCATGCAGATTGTTCTCAGGTTAGTAGAACTGCAGACTACCCAGGAAACAACTGGCATGGTGCAGACACGAATTGCACCTGTTGCATCTCCACCACAGTCGGCTGAAGCTGTGTCAGCGGGAAAAGATGAGCTTTCTGCTCTTAAAGCTGGTTTGAAAAAAGTGAAGATCTTCACTGAGTATGTTTCCACCAGAAGAACAAAGAAGGCTTGTCACAGGGAAGATGGCAGCGACGGAAGATTTTCTGGCCAGAGCGAGGATGGCGATTATAACTATACAGCCGACTCCAATTCCTTTAATGATACAGAGGAAGGAGAGTCGGATTCGAGTAAGGTAGAGTCCAGTTTTAGAAATTCATTCAGCTATGGCACACTGGCATATGCAAACTGTGCGGGAGGCTCATTTTACTCAAGTATGAGGATAAGTGCTGATGCTGAGGATTGGATTTACTATAGCAACCGCAAATCAGATGTCGGTTCCTCGCACATGGACGATTTCACTGCATTGGCTTTTGAGCAATCACAGTCACATAGTTCAAGGCGTGGTATTCTGTCTTGGAGGAAACGGAAACTGAGTTTCAGGTCTCCTAAAGCAAAGGGTGAGCCATTGCTAAAGAAGGCTTATGCTGAAGAAGGTGGAGATGACATTGATTTTGCCCGTCGTCAGCTTAGCTCAGATGAATCTCTCTCCTTTGGGGTATGAACTTGCTTTCTATTTGCGTTTCTTTGCTTGTGGATCGCATTCTTTTTTCATGCCAGTAGTCCTCGTCAACTAGTATCTGTTCAGTGAGTTTCCTTGCTACAAATCTATTCACTGATGTAGTAACTAACTTGAACTCTTTTCTCAGTGGAGTAAAACAGATGAAGACTCATCTGGACATCGTTCTTCAGTTTCTGAATTTGGAGATGACAATTTTGCTGTTGGCACTTGGGAGCAAAAAGAAATCATAAGCCGTGATGGACATATGAAGCTCAAGACCCAGGTTTTCTTTGCTTCTATTGACCAGCGAAGTGAGCGTGCAGCAGGGGAAAGTGCATGTACTGCTCTTGTTGCCGTGATAGCTGATTGGTTTCAAAACAATCGTGACTTGATGCCCATCAAATCCCAGCTTGATAGCCTGATCAGAGATGGATCGCTAGAATGGAGAAACTTGTGCAAGAATGAAATGTATCGGGAACGATTTCCGGACAAGCACTTTGATCTTGAAACGGTTCTTCAAGCCAAGATACGCCCTCTTTCTATGGATCCTGGGAAGTCATTCATTGGGTTTTTCCGTCCAGAATGTATGAAAGAGGGAAAGTTCCATGTTTTTGATGATGCGATGTCCTTTGACGATATCTGGGAACAGATCAGCAGCACAGGATCGCAAGCATGCAATGATGAAACTCAGTTGTACATTGTCAGTTGGAATGACCATTTTTTTGTCCTCAAGGTAGAGCCAGAAGCCTACTACATAATTGATACACTGGGAGAGAGACTCTATGAGGGTTGCACTCAGGCCTTTATCTTAAAATTCGACCACAGCACTACAATTCTCAAATTGCCGCCACCTGTCCAAACATCTGGTGATAACACAGCTGATCAGCAAAACTCGGTTCCTGTGCAACAAAAAAACGCTGAGCCTGAAAAAATCAAGCCCCAGGAGAATTTGGAAGTGACTGAAGTAGTAAAACTCGATCATGGAGAACCAACTGAAAGTCATGAGATGGAAGAGGTCCTATGCCAGGGGAAGGAGTCGTGTAAGGAGTATATTAAGAACTTCTTGGCTGCAATTCCTATAAGAGAACTGCAAGACGATTTGAGGAAAGGTCTGTTCGCGTCAACACCTCTTCATCACCGGTTACAGATTGAATTGCACTACACAAAGCTCTTACCATCGCTGGCCATAACTCCAGCAGATCAAATTGTTGAAACAGCACAAACTCTCGCTGCCACCAGCAGCAGCACAGATAGCCTAATGGAGACATGACTCTGTAGTGTGTGGTAAACCTTAATCCTAGCTATTATTGACTTGATTCTGTTGATATGCTTTGTGTCATAATGTGAAGCGGGTTTGACAATGTGAAAATTTTAGTTTTGAGAGCAAAAAGAGCTTGCTCATGTTTTGGACTTGTACAGAGAGATCCTTTGATCTGCGTCTGTGTTGAACTCAAATTTTAGATTGTCTGAAAGAGGTCTCATGTGAGGATCCGAACTTCTACATAATTCTGACTCAGTCCTATTTCCTGGCAACTTTCATGAAATTTTTCTTAATTGTTTTGTCACTTTTCCTTCCCTGGGTCGCAGTGATTCTATTTTCATAAACTTTTAAAAGCTTTTTTGTGGGATTCTGAACTACATCATGCATCTCTCTCACCAATTGCAGCATTGAGGTTTATGTGAAGAGAACTTCGACCCGGATACACACCCAATAAAAATAAGATCAGAGTGTTTCCGGGGCGCTTTAGCGAATATGTTAAGAGCAATTCAAGGCACTGATTGCACGTATGTTTAAAAAAGTTAGTTTCTCTGGAAGTTGAAAGTTCCTTTATTCATTAGTTCAGCACGGGCCTGGGAACGTATGATAGCAGGAAAAAGAGGAATCTTTCTTGAAATCTTTTCATTTGAATGAGATCTAGTCAGCGTGTTGAAAGGAGTGACTGACTAAGAGTCATGGTGTCCCCAGGCTTACTCTATTAGATGGTCCCCAGGAGCACAAAGTCATGAGTTTGTGCCCATGGTGGTTTCACATGGCTGTAATGCATGACCAGCGAACGACATTTCATGTGGACTGTGGACCCGAACTTGAAAAGCTTTGTAGCATAAAGAGAGGGCGTGATATAGGCAGGAGGATGGACATTGCTGGCTTCTGATTTCGAATTTCTCAACTAGAAGTCCTTTTGCACTGGTTTCTTGCAGTTAACCCGGCCCTTTCGACTCTCGAAAGCTCGGTATCAGTCTGACCCGGGTTCACTCCTTCCATCTGGTATAGCCTTATTAGATCCCTTCACAGAAACTGCTCTTTAATCAAGCAGAAACCCTTCGATGGAAGCTGCAAAGGGTTTTTGATCAATGGCCAGGATATGGGACCCTGCGATTCGTCTTATGATAAACCACAGCAAGTGACGAGTTCGCACAGCTCTAGCTTATGATAGGGGTGGCTCCTCATTCCCTTGTCTCATTAGGGAAAATTGTCCAAAAAGTCCTAAACCTATGACATTTTTGCTAATTAAGTGCTAATTCAGTCATAAACCTTTTAACTTTGCTAATTGAGTCCTAAACCTTTTTACTTCTTGGCGATTCAGTCCATCCGGTCAATTTTTGGCCGGAAAATGCTGACGTAGATGCCGACGGTGCCACGTAGGACTACCGGTGCTGACATGGACAATTTTTAATAATATTTTAATATTTTTTAATTTATGATTATTTTTATTATTATTTTTCTGTTTTTTCCTTTTCTTTTTTGCTTTTTTCTTGGCCTTTTCCGATGGCTAGCCACCGGCCACAGCTAGCTAGCTGGCCTCGCCCACCACAAGTGAGGCCTAGCCAGGCGAGGGGAGCCCTTGCCCAGGCGTGGCCCGACAAGGGTCGCCTGGGTGAGGTCGACCCTCCCCTAGGCCAAGGTGGCCTCATCGGGCGTCGGCCGAGCGATGGTGAGGGGAGCCCTCGCCGAGGCTCGCCCTTGCCCATACTAGATCTGGCGAGGTCGGCCCTCGCCCTTAGCTGTGCAGGCGTCGGCCATCGGCCACAGGCTAACGCTCGGCCATGGGCGATAGGGAGCCGCCCCCGCCGTTGATGTGGATCTCGCTCAGCTTCACCCAGACGTTGAGGAACTCCTTGGCCTTCACCCCGCGGAGCTTGCGGATCCGGTGGGGTTCGACGTAGGCCGACACGACAGTGTCGTAAGAGACAACCACGTTGTCGGCCACCTTCTGCTCCGCCTTCTTGCGGTGCTTGAGCCACACCAGCCCCACACCCTTGTCATAGCCGTACTCGTCGATCTCTTGGGATGCCGTGACGAGGCCGTTGGGGAGGCCGATCTCCGCCAGCAGGAGGTTTAGCTTCTCGCGGCAGATCTTGTTGCCGTGGTAGACCTTGGCCTTGGTCTTCATCTCATCCGTGACGAGAGCCATCCTCGAGGAAGAAGAAGATGGAGATGACGGAGATGGCGGAGGTGGAAAAGGAGGTCGAGATGAGGTGGGGGGAAAGGGCTCCCCTCGTCAGGGCTCCTCCTCACCTGGCCAGGCCTCACCTGTGGTAGGCGAGGCCAGCCGACTAGCTATGGTCGATGGCCGGCCACCGGAAAAGACCAAGAAAAAAGCCAAAACGAAAATAAAAAATGGAAAAAAAATTCAAAAAAATATTAAAATATTATTAAAAATTGTCCACGTTAGCGTCGGTATTCCTACATGGCACCGCCGATGTCCACGTTAGCATTTCCGGCCAAAATTGGCTCGATGGACTGAATCGGCAAAAAGTTAAAAGGTTTAGGACTCAATTGGCAAAGTTAAAAGGTTTAGGACTAAATTGGTAAAAGTGTAATAGGTTTAGGACTTTTTGGATAATTTTCTCCCTCGTTAGGGCAATGCGAGCCGTCATTCAGGCTGTGGACAATTAGAATTAAAATGATGATTTCGCGTAGTGACATTAATTTCAGACATTCTGATGTAAAAAAAAAAAAAAAAAGTGAGACCTGAGTGTGGATGCCACCATATATGTGCCTAAAACAGCAGAGTGTGGACGCATCTGTGTTTTGCGACATGTCTGATCCGCTGATTGCGGTGTTGAATTACTTATTTAGTTGACGATACGATTACTCAGTAGCGAGGCAGACCCACTTACGCTTTAACAAATTTAAGTATTTTGAGTTTTACACTTCAAGATATCAGAGTACCTAATGAAAGCTTTTTATTTGTTTGCCTAATTTTTTAAATTATGGTGGATGTAATTTTGTTATGTGTATGTTTTATGGAGTTAGGTTTTGCGCTTGTTGAACAAGAATCATCTTTGTAAATTTGGATAAGTATATTGTTATTCTAAAACTTGTCATGAAAGTATAATTAAGTTCTAAAACATTCAAAAAGTACAATTAAGTTATAAGACTTATCACAAAAGTTCAATTGAGTTATTAAACTTTAAAAAAATACAATCAAGCCATAAAATTTGTTAAGTTGGTGTAATCAAATCATCTATTAACTCCATCTAACCTGACAAAAGGAAAATACTAATAAGTTTTAGGACTTTATTGCACCAATTTAATAAGTTTTAGAACTTGATTGCAACTTAACAAGTTTTAGAATTTGATTGCACTTTTTTAAAGTTTTACGACTTGACTGCACTTTTGCAATAAGTTTTACGACTTGATTGCATTTTTTAAAAGTGTGGGGCTTAACTGTATTTCCATAACAAGTTTTAGGACTTTCGGTATACTTGTCCCTTATAATTTTGAGGATCTAAGAATATACTTTGGTTTATTTGTGATAATTTATGGTTAGTTGATATGCTTGATATCGATTTTTGGACTCAGCACGTTACACAAAAAGTCAATTTTTAAACATGTGGTATTGGCTACCTTGATTATAACAAACCGAAATTGTGAGTGATAAAATCGTAATAAGGGAAAAAAAACATAAACAAACATCGTAAATCAATTTGACATCAAAAGTGGTCATGGCAAGTTCAGTATATGCTTGAAAATACAACAAGAACATTGATTATGTGTTTAATTTCAATCAAACTGCGAATTACTCTTGAGCTCAAAAAAATTCGTATGGCGCGGTTAGAACCCTTGAAAATTGAACATCCAATTTGGATTTGGATTCCGAGTGTCTGCTTGTTAAATATCCTACTAAGGAAAGTTTGACATCTTCAAAGCATTGCCTTTCCCGTGTAATGTGTAACTTGTGCATTGAAAATAGAAAAGATTTCCTCATAAAACATGATTAATAAGTGTTTGGGGGCATATGCTAAATAGAGCTTTTTGCATTTTAATTTATCTAATCAAATCGCAACACCATATCACACATTCAAGTCGATTGAACCAACAAGTAATTAGATATGTTAAGATACATACGAATTGATTGCAAAATGATTGTTTCTTTCATTTGATGATTATTTAATCAATAAGACCTTTTTTTGATGTGTTTGATTTTAATGTTAAAATGTTTCTTTTGTGATTTCTAATAAGATGAATCATGAAAGTATATTTCGTAGATCACTTCAAATAGTTCTAGCGCAAAAACAATAATTCAAAAGTTTCAGAATTAAATTTTACTTCGTCCGATAGTTTTGAAACTTTTACCATCCTTTTACCAGATTTTAGAAGATTGTCAATAGAAAAACATTAAAATCTACTTCAAATAGTCAATTAAAAGGAAGTTAATAGAAGAGGCATGTTATAGGGGGAACAGTTATAAGAATCAATCGTTAAACAAGATTAACTATTGTCAATCTTAAACGGCTTAGGTTGATTTGAGTAGAATCACAATTAGGAGGTAGTTGATGTTCCAGACACTGGCAAGAGAGTCTGAACCACAATAGTTGCAATCACCTCTAGCTGTGGCCATTAATAACTGATCAATGGATTAGTCCAGTTAGGAAATGGACCTAAGAGAACTTGCCCAGGTCTGACCATAATTGAAAAGTTACAAATTTCTTTGTAGAATAACAGGGCAGGCATACGTATACAGGGTGGACGTGCTTATGATTAGCTTTTTTTTAAACAGTTTATTCATTATCAATCTCAAACGGCTTGGAAGAAAATCTTATATCTCAAGAGGATGTTCCGAAATGCCTTCTATTGGAGGATTGGGGATGGCCGCTCAACTTCACTTTGGTTTGATAACTAGCACCCTTGGAGTCTTCTAAACTTAATCTTTTCGGATTCACTTATCTATAGCTTCGGGCTTTCTAGGTAGGCAACAGTGGCAGATCTTTTTTCTGATGCTAAGTAGCCTCTCAAGACGGTACTGGAGTCGTGGGAGCACCCCCTCCCAATCCTTTCTTAGGTCTCGGACTGCTTTTATTGGAGTGAGAATTCGCCGGGCCAGTTCACGGTTGCAACGGCTTGGGAGACCATTAGGCGGAAGAGGACTCCAGTCCTTTGTCATATGTTAGTCTAGAACAATGCAATCACACCACGATATCAAGTAAACCTTTGGCTTATAACCAAGCGCAGACTTCCCACCCAAGCCTTTCTCTTGTCTTATGGTAGAATTGAGAGTGGATTCTGCGCTTTTTGCAATGATATGCTTGATTCTATTGACCATCTATTTTTTAGTTGTCGTGTCACGGCCGGTGTTGCTTTCTTTTGGGCGGCCAGATGCAATCTGCCGTAGCATAACAAGTCTTGGGAGGAGAATCTTCGTTGGGCCACCACCTTGCTATTGGGCAAAGATTTCTATAAATGCTTTGTCGGCTTTTCCTTTGGTGCTCTATGTCATATTATTTGGAACAACAGGAACAACATTCTTTTTAGAGAACAGCTACTTGCCGTTCCGGCTATGAAAAACCATATTTTTAAAGTGGTTAGAAGCATTTCCTTAAAGCACTTTTCAGTTATAATTTACCAAATAGTCTTACATTTCTTAAAAGCTCTTTGGGCTAAAAGTCTTTGTATTTGGCTAAAGGCTTTCCCAATGTTGAAACAAACGGGGCTAGAGATAAGGCTATCACATTCAGGAACGTTGACGATAATTTCAATAATAGAAAGTTGTAGTGGAGCTGGGGCATTAACCCGATTATCTTCTCTAGGGACCCTTAATCGCATTCTTCAGTTTAGCCGACGCTTGTAATTTGCTTCTCAATCCAAGGTTGCTGTTGTTTGCTGTGGAAGTTGTGGAGCCTCTCTCCTCCTTGGCTGAGGTTTCTTTTGTATTTGGTTGCCGGTTGTTCATGCCGTGCTAGTTTCTCGTTGTTTTTGCTCTTGTTGTAGTTTGGTTGTTGTGTGTTATGGATTTTACATCTCGGCATCCTTCCACTCATAATGATCTTATTATTTTGAGTGTAAATTTTGGTGCCTTGATCTTTTGTATAGTTGGTCATTGCTCATTATATTTATTATCTTTACCAAAAAAAAAAAAAAATCTCAAACGGCTTAGGTTGATTTGAGTAGACAGACAACTAGGAGGAAGTTGATGTCCTAGACACCGGCAAGGGAGTCTGAACCACAATGGTTGCAATTTCCTCAGGCTCTGGCCACTAATAACCAGTCAATGCATTAGTCCATGGAGTAGTCCCGCTAGGAATTGGGCCTAGAAGAACTTGCCCAAGTCTTGCAAAATAAGAAGTTGCAAATTCTTTGTAAGAATAATAGGGCACACATACAGGGTCGATGGGCTTACGATTAGGACCACATTGACAAAATTGTGAAACCGTTTCATGTGCTAGTTGAGAAACATCGACTGAATTTATATATCCTTAATAATTCCAGTCTATGCCCTCTCTGCCTTGGAGCACTGAACCGTGTTTATAGTCCCTTGTACTCAGCTTGCAAATGCTCCTGGTGGAATGCAGCCCGTGTACTTTCAAAGCCGGCATGACATGTGTGCTCTTTAATCAAGAGGCCTTGCGGATTAATCATAGATCTCGAACCAAGAGCACTCCTAGATTCATCCACTATAAGCTAGAGCAATCTCTATGTTTAATACACATTCTGTTTAAGACATCAGGAAAGTCCTCGTTCCAAAGTAGACAGAGAGATGAATTAAGATGGTTGGACGGAGGCTCTACAAATTCTCTTTTAAAACAGCTCATAGATTTCCACAGCAGTATTTTCTAACCTTAGAGATCCAGCTCCGAAGCACCCCTTATCCCCTTTCTGGAGTCAGGCATCAGTTCAATGGCATAAGACAATGCCTTCGTGGTCTATGCCATCAGTCCAAGCACATGGGGAGCAACATTTCAGTGATTTATAGGAGGTTGTGGAGTGGAAAGAAAAACCCATATATTATCCAACCCATACGTCCCAGAATTAGTTACCGTAATTGAACAGGTATTTGTGTCATAGAACTAATAATGCTTTAAATATAACTTTTACACAACAATGACAGGAATAATAAGAGAGACAGACAGTCAGCATAGCCTGACTGCAATCTAGACAGGATTTTAAACCTTCAACAATCACAATGCCAACTTATTGAACTCTATGCACAAAATATAAGCGTATTGTATTTCCAGGGACCAAGTAAATACTTACACAATTTCATCACTAGAAGATAGAAGTATCCACTCACACAATTCAAGGGACTCATCTTTGACCAACTAGCACAGATGAGATGCACACTTCATAGTCCACAACTATCCTTAAATCTCTGCCACAGATGAGCCACAACTATCCTTAAATCTCTGCCACAGATGAGCCAATCCCAATGTCGAAATTAAAGCCAATGCATGTAAGCTCTCGCTTGTCTCCATCGTACATCTTCATCTTCAGGGAATATGAACCCTGCATGCCAAACATGATTATCATAATATGTGAAATCCATGACACAATATTCCAGAAATATCCAGAACCAGAAAAAAGTCATGCTAGAAGGATAAACTAAGAATTTGCACAAACAGAACACACCTCCAGGACAGTGCCAGCAAGGACAACAAGCAGGAGACAAGGTTGGACAAAAAGAACAAAGAGAAGAAGAAGAAGAAGGAGAAGAAGAAGAAGATAGCCTTAAATAAAGGAATAGTACAACATCAACTTAGAAGTCATATGCCGTTCAAGTCATGTCATGGTTTGGAGCAGTTGATATGACATTCTACTATATTGCAGAGGAAAAACCCAACATCGTAGCACCAAAACTGCAATAATCTATGATTTCATGAGGTTTTACCTATTTTTAAGATAATCAAGTTGTAAGTCAGGGGCATAGACTAAGTTACACCAGCTATATTGACACTTTCAACAACATCGCCATACTTCAAGAATTAAATTACAAGAGAAACCATCAAACAATTTCAGTGAATATCTTTGCCAAGATTCACTTGCACAAGGACCCAGAAGTATTATCAAACTGAAAATACAAAAGTTGGAAGAATATACTATCCAGATATGAGAAGAACGGAAAATATCAATGCATCAATGATACTGTCTGATCAAATGGCAACACTGCACCGTATATGTTAGTCTAACATTGACTAAGGTTCTTTGAACAGAAGAAAACCGCTTTAAAAATCCTGGCAAGAACAAACCACCACAGGTTGTCAATAAGAAAGTTCTGGAGATGAGCAGCTGGAGTAGCTACAGGATATTGTTTCCTTACCACAGAGAATTCTTGCAATCAAAGATTTCTACCAGAATTCTAATCATGGAGTACCACTCGAAAGTAGTAAGATAAAAAAAAAAAAAAAACTAAAAATGGAGCTTCATTGGACGAAAAAGAAAAGGTGTGTTAAAACTAAGCAAGGAGAACTTGTAAATGGTGATAGCAATGTTGCAAAAACTGAGAAGTTCATTTCCACCTCTTTACGTCAAATAACCAAGCAACACTTCAACAAAAATGAGACAATGTAATATGAAAAAAACATATCAAGCGAGCTGGATTGAGATCATTAGCTATTGCACATCAGAGCAAGATTTGCAATTACGCCCCTCTTCTACATTATAATGCAAAACAGTCGTAAAGCACGCAAATAAAGTTTCTGGGATTTAAATCTCATGAAAATCATCAAAGTGTAAGCTTACTGGTGGAGTGTATCCTGGCAGGACTTGAGAATGAGCAACCACAAAATCCCCCGTCGTTACGGGGCAAGAAGTCTCAGAGCAAAGGTCATGGGTCTCGGTGTGAATGTGCCACCCAAAGTATGAAACATCAATAACCAGTTTCCCTCCAGGGATTGCTAAACCTGCAAAGACAACCCCCAAGCAACGGTAACACGGAGCACAACATGCATGTTGCCCAACATATATCTCGACAAAGTATCAAATTTCCCAACTTTTTCTTTTGGGTCAGAATCAAATCTCCTAACTTGACCGTGCCTTATTTGAAACAAGGGGTATTGACACCATGGACAAAGGAAAGTGAACAGGAAACAAGAAACTACCCGTTGATGCAGAGATGCTGAACGTGGCCGTCTTGCCTCTCACAACCGGATAAGGCGAAATCTCAACCCCTGTCACCTTCACATCATATTCAGTGTTCTTATCTGCATCACACACAACAAACCCATTACCCAAAAGGGGGAAAAAATCAACCCTATTGAGCATATATGCACACTTCACCGCTTGCAACACCAAACATCTAAGCCACCGCAAACTACCATATCTCTTAAATTAATTTACGCAACAAATCAAGCACCGAAATTTATGAAACCACGACCGAGTCCTCATCGCAGGAAATCATCAAAATTCTTTCGAACCCATCAGGGAAACTGACCGCAGTAGCTGACTTCGGTGGTGGTGGCCCGAGCCAGGGACGCGATCGCGCAGAGCGCCAGCACGATCAGCTCCGACTTCGCCATCCTCGCGCACCCACTTCGCTTCTCCGGTCTGCCGAAGCGAAATTATCAACAGAATCGCAGAAATTTCAGATATTGCAGAGAACCCAGACCCAATTCGAACGAATACGATTTGATAATCGGATCGCGAGAGATTCTTTCACCAACCTGCGGATTGGGATTCTGCTCGAGCAAATTGCCCGTCGGAATCGAACGAGGCTGTTGTCTGAATCGAGGAACAGGATCGGAAGTCGTCGGTTCTTGCCGTGATCCTTTTTCGGTTTTATTCTCCGTCGCAGTATTATCTGACTTCAGGAATTTTTCTTTTTTGTTTTTGGCTTGACATGAGAGCTTTCGAAATTATATTGCAAATGAGTCCTCCGACTTCCCTGTATTTGCAATTTTTCATCCGACCACTTCTATTCTATGCTTTCTTGCGGTTGAATTATATGGTCCATTGGACCGAGCAGGTCTTTAAAAGGTTCACCGAGAATACAGACGGAAAAACTACCCGGGTGAGAGACCCGCATTATCCTTCTATTTATTCTCTGTCATGAAGACAAAGATAGTAAATTAAGAGACCTCACGATAGTGAAGGTAGATACCATGCCACGATTTTGATTCGGGCTACTATCGGATAGGTATATATCGTAACTTCCCGTGCTTGGAGTAAATGATGGTTAAATGCCCACAGCTACATTAACAACACTGTTCTCAATCACAGGTTAACCGAGTTCCTCTGGTTGGAGACAATGCCGTATTTATTTCGCCTAATGTAGAATGTTACGAGATTATCGCATGTGGATATTTCTTGAATTTTTGCAGCTAATATTATGTTAGGCTGTCAGTGAGATTGCGCAAGAATCTCGCCGGAGTTGAGTTCTCCCCGGTGAGAAGGAATTGATGGTGGGTGGGAGCCTCTCAAACATCTTGTTGATTTAATAATCTCGTTTACATAGGATGTTTTGATTTTATCCAGAATTTAGATATCTATCTTTGCCTAAATTCACTTGTTTTAGGCCTATTTTCCCAGGTGAACTCTCACTTTAGGTCCCGTAAATGTCGAACTCACAACAATTGTTTTATGAGCTTCGATGAAGTATAAATACTAATCATCGAGTTTGGCGTTTCATTCTCTTTTTTCTCTATCTCTTTAGTTCCTCCTTCCTCTTCCTTCTATTTGATTTTCCTGCCCAGATTACCGTTCTAAACCTATCTTTCCACGTGCCTCCATTCATCATTATTAGAGATGTCAGAACTAAATCAAAAATTGAACCAGAACCCAACCAATTTTTCATCATTTTCGATTTGAATAATGAATTTTTTTATTATTTTATTTCGTTCGGGTAGTTTTGGTTTGGTTCAGAACTGAACTATAGTCCATTCTCTTAATATTACAATATTTACACGATTCCTCTTTTTTGTCACTAAACCTCTTGTTAATATTACAAATAAGAAAATAACTAAATAAAAACTGAGGAGTCACCGTTTGATTTTAAGATAATTCATACTCAAATAGTTTAGTTCGGATTTCATGAAAACTTGAACCAAACTGTTAATATCATTCATTGTACCAAATGACAAACATTACAAGTATAAATATGAGAGATACATAAATAAAAGGTTCAACGTGGAACGAGTTAAAAGGAGGAATGGAGAATAGATCTCGAGACCTTTAGCTAGTTCCAGTTTGTTTTAACGCAAACTCAACACGAAACTTAGGATAAAGTGATAACCACTTTCAAGAACACAAGTTTGTACGAGGCAATATTGAGGTATATAAGACGATGTTTGAACTGCTCATGTTCTAGATACGATGAAGCCCTAAGCGGAAGCCTCAACATATTAAATAGGTTAGGTGTCAAATTTTAAATATGTGACTTTGAATACAAGGATAGACTTAAGTGCAATGTCATTTACTAGGAACATTTTGAACTATGAAGAGACAAAGCGGATTACATTTCATATCTCAACAACTCTCCCAAGGGCATCGTCAGGAAAGTTGACAGAAAAAGAATGAATTACTAGGATTGATTAGGTGCTTATTATTATTTAATTTCAATATTGCTTGAACTGAAATGCTTGAGACTTGATAAACATTTCTAGGAAGTTTCAGACTGACAGGTGAGCTACCTCATAACTAACAAAATTTGGGTTGACCAACATAAAAAAGGACACTAACCGATAAGTCATTGACTTATTCTTTACCGCTCGGTAGATGGTTGGGAATATCTAACATTGAAAAAAATCTTAATCTTTTTAGGTTAAAAATATTTTCCTAAAATTGATTATTTGTATTGATTGAAATAATAAGTCAATAAAAAATATTTTCACCATTGATAATAATTTATGTCTAAACACATTTCTAGATGACGGAATTATTTTTTTAATTCATTTTCTCACACGATATGGCACTCTTTTTGAGAATTTTTTTAATTATTTATTTTTCATAATTGACTCGGCTCACTATTTCGTTGGAAATAAAGATGTATATGTGGACGCTAGGTAATTAACTGAAGATTCATGAGCTGTGTGTACCTCGAAATCTGGATCAAATCACTAGCCAATGTTAGCGTTTCTGGTAGTCTCGAATTGAAGGATGAATTGAAGGATGCTGACATGTGATCCCAGCATGTTTCTATGAAGTACGAGCGAAGGGTGATGAGACGGTATTCTAGTCTCCCCAGTGACACCAATTCGACATATCCCAAGTCTCAAACTCAGTCAAATTGGGTTGGTCACGTCCATGGATTGTTATAGTGACAGATGAGAGGTCCTGCTACCTTGAACTATGCTAGCATAGGTGAGACGCGATTGTGCCAGCGGCGTTCGCTGATGTGGTTGTCTTAAACGGTATTTTTGAGTAGATTGAATATTTTGAATCTCACGGCACTCATGTTTATGAATTGTTGTGTATTAATAAAAGAAAAATCTCATGTGACTTTTAATTAACATGATAGGCTCCGATGAGTTTGCCTACAAATGAAATGTAAATCTAGTAGTTTGATTTCATGTTAAACTTGTATACGAGTCAAATTGTCATTACAAATAGTAAGTTCTAACGCAAAAACGGAAATTCTTATAAGTGTGAGCTAAAATTAATCGCATAATATTAGAGTTTGTGAGAAGTACGTCCTTATAGAGTCTATAAAATATATAGCCAATGCTAGATTGCCAAATTCATTTACACGATCTTATTATTATATTGGGTGTAGCACATATTGATTACGGTAATAATGTGGTTGGGTAGTTAAAGTAGGCTAGAATTAATAGTGACCCGTGATAGATGAAATGGTTAGAACAAACACTATAGTTAAGCTATGGTCCTCTTTCCTATCCTAAGATTGAAACACTTCAGTTTATCCATCGAAATCATCTAAAGGAGGAGGAAAGGAGGACCTGGCCTAGAAATTTGTATGCTCGTGTTGGGGTTGATCAGTTCAATTGAAAATATCACCAACCATGGCTCGATCAAGTATAAATTTGCAACACAATTTCTAGGTACTCCAAATCTACATTTGGATCTATGGTTGTTAAATTTTAACATGTGGCATTAGAGCCACTTGTACATTGGTTTAGAATTCAATTGATACTTAATCTTGATGAGAATTCATGCATAGTACTTATGTTGCAATGTCTATTAGCTGAAAATTTAGATATGAAATTCAATATTTTTGTGTGCTTAACTTTGAAATTGATGTAGGGCTATTTCTAATCACAACATGTTGAATAAATTTGGTACATTCCATGCCCTAAATCGGCCTTAATATGCACTGAATTGCATATTAAATCTAGTTATTGCACTCTTAAGCGAAGATCTTCTTCCTACAATTCCGCAGCAGAATCTTGTGAACCATCATCGATTGGAGTAGGAAGATCAGCTGTTTCGTCTGTTCACTGGCTTTTGTAATAGGAACTGTAGCAATTATTTCAGAAGGAACAATCCAAGGAATAGACACAACTTGATTTGACTTAGAAGTCTCAATAAAGGGAGATGTTCAAACTTCAGCAACATCGAACTCCAAATGCTTAAAATCAACGATCTTACTACCACAAGTAGGACAGTAGAACCTGCCAACTTTTGACCTTTTAGGATACCCAATAAAGAAGCAAGGAGTAGTAGTTCTAGGATCAGCCCTTTTTCTCATATGGGTTACAGATGTTACCACAGTAGACAACCCCAAACAAGGAAATGGTTGAGAGAAGGTTTTCTTTCGGTCCAGATTTCACAAGTCGTTTTAGGTATGGATTTGCTAGGGACTTCGTTCAGGGTATACAGAGCAGTCATAAGAGCATCATCCCACTGATGATCTGGTAGGTTACACCTACTCATCATGCTCCTCACCATATCGATAAGAGTGCAATCCCGCCTTTGGCCGCACGATTTTGTGGATGATTATATGTCATGTTCTTATGGGGCAACAATCTAACAATTTTGCAAGTACTTGGCAAACGGCTTGATTTTCTGCCTGGTTGCATCATGTTTGCCATGGTACTCACCACCATGGCCAGCAAAGGCGTGGTAATGATCACAATTGTGGTATGGAAGGTCCCAAAGCTGCCATAAAGAAAGTTATCAAGTGCTTCTTTTGCAGCAAGAAAGGACACTGAAGAAGACTGCTTTGAATCACAAGTCTCGGTTAGCTAAAAAGGTAATTCAAAAGGAAAAAGATTAACTTTAGTTTGTTTTGCGTCCAATTTAGCGGACGCGTCTTCTGATTCTTACTGAATTAATACCCGCGATTCTGTCCATGATGCAATCTCACCATGGTTCAAAAGCATAAGGAGACCAGATCAGTTTGACCAAACTTAAAGTTGCGAATAAATGAGAAGCTACTGACGAGTCAATATGTGTTGTTAGGTTGACTTGAGAGTATGGTTTTGAACTTGCTCTAGAAAACACCTTTTATGTTCCTTCTTTTACAAGAAACTTGTTTTCTATTCCAGTGTTCGACATGTCTGGTTTTTCATTTACTTTTGGTGATTTAGCAGACCGTCTTCTGATTCTTAGTGAATTGAATCATAAAATTTCAAAAATTGCAATCAAGTTTTAAAACTCGTCAAATTAATACAATTAAGTCATTCCATTAATTGCGTTTTTCGAAAATTTTAGGACTTGATTGCATTTTCTTGACCAGTTTCAAAACTCGATTGTATTTTCGTGATAATTTTTAAGACTTTTGATGCACTTATGGCAATCTCATTGTAGAAAGCATGAAGAAACCAAATCAGTCTGACCAAGCTTAAAGTTGTGAATAATTGAGAAGCTGCTCACGAATTGATAGGTGTTGTTTGGTTGACTTAAGAGTCTGGACTTGAACTCGTTTCAGAAAACACTTTTTTTTTCCTTCTTTTACAAGAAATTTGCTTTCTTCTCCAGCGTTGGACAAAATCTGGTTATCATTTGCTTTTGGTGATTGTAGAGTTCAGTCATCTTTGAATTGTGCAGTTGTTGGATCTGGTGCTTTATGCAACGGTTTATATCAGCCGTGTTTGGCTTCGAATCATGTTCAAGAACCTTTCTCAGTTGAATCTTCTGTCCCGAAAAGATCTTTGTGAAATGGGAAGTCTACTTTGTATAATCCATGATAGAGTTTCTGAACAAAATACCCTTTAGGCTACAGCAACTTGGTGCTGCATCTACATCCATATACCCTAAGAAAATTTGAAGAAAATTACTATCTTTATAGAAGAAGCTCTAGAGATCCAAAAGAATATGAGGCTAATCATACAGGTAAAACTGCGGTATAAGCAGGAAAAAAACAAGAATAAATATCCCTACATAGAAGAAGAGGAGCATGAGTTCATTTACAGTAGAACCAATTCATCCAAAAACATGATCAATTCAGAATCCTATACCCTTCTTTCATAAGGATCTATAAGTGATTCAATCTCTCCTAATTGCGAGCGGAACCACCTCCGCGAGTGGAGTCGAGAGCGGAGTCGGCAGAGGCGACGTCCTACACACCGGGCACGTCGGGTTCAGGCGCAGCCATGGGTCGATGCACTTCTGGTGAAACAAGTGGCCGCAGTCGGGCAACAGCCGGAGCATGTCGGTGTCCTTGTAATCTGCCAAGCAGACTGAGCAGCAGCTCGCGGTGGAGCCCTTCTTCTCGAGCTTCGCCTCCGAGTAGAGCAGCTTCGGGTAGCCCGTGATGGTGGCCTCGTCGAGGCCCTGCTCCGCGAGGCCCTGCTCCACCACGACCACGACTCGCTCCTGATCGGCGGCGGGGGGTGGCCGGTGCAGGCGCCGAACCCTCCGGCTGGCGAAGGCGGAGGAGGCGGACGCACCCTGGAGGTTCCGTGCGCAGAAGTAGGAGGCCAGCGTTATGGTGGTGATGAGGAGGAGGACCCCGACGGAGACCCCAATGCCGTACCCGAGGCCCCCGATGTTGTGGCCGCCGAGGACTCCGCCCGAGTCGGGGGCGGTCGCGTTCATCTCCTCAAGCAGCCTGTACTCCAATGGCGAATCCCGTGGCGAGATCGGTTTGAGGTGCGTGGGTGTCAGCCATGGCCACGGCACGAAGCAAGGGCTTTACTGCGGGGATCAAGGAAGGGCTTTACTTCGGGGATCAAGGATTCCAAAGTCAATGGTTACAACATGTAGCGATGGAGATTGGCTTGAGAGAGAGAGAGAGAGAGAGAGAGCTTTAATTAAGGAAAGATGTATTTGGGCGATGCGTATGAATATAAAAATGTTAAAAAACCTAATCGCTTCGAAAGGAGAACTTGGCTGAATACAAAATGGAAGATCTAGTAAGGGTTTTCTCTCATTACTTTTTTGGTGTGGTGCGTCAACGCATTGAACGTGTCGTTTGCAAAGCCTATTCTATTGCGCGAAGTGGGATTAGATGCATCAGAAAAGTTGTGGTGACGTGAATGGTTCTTTGGTGATTTTTTTTTTTCAAAATCTGTCATCAGCTCTCCATCCCTGATGTGTCAACTTGGATTGCTTAATTTTAGAATTATGGGGTTTGGATCTCCAAATGGAATCCGTAGGCTGAGAAAAGGCAATCTCCCCCGTCGCTTGCGATTCGAGCCAGCCCCGACAGACAACGTGCCAAGGCCGACCCTAAGTGAACTTTGCTCTCTAC
The DNA here is from genome assembly GCA_019915205.1 of Eucalyptus rudis. Taxonomy (NCBI): domain Eukaryota; kingdom Viridiplantae; phylum Streptophyta; class Magnoliopsida; order Myrtales; family Myrtaceae; genus Eucalyptus; species Eucalyptus rudis. The sequence continues at coordinate 154,115 of JAHMTN010000177.1, read as the reverse complement.
ATCCCTCTCTCTATCTCTTCTTTGCCACAGCCGGGCTCGACGAACAAAGGGTCGAGCTGGACGGCGTGACGGAGTTCATCCAGATCTTGGTTGCGGTTTGGTCGAGCTCGATCAGACTTAGGTTGAACACTCGATGCGCACCGGAGCTCGACTAATCCGCATTGAGCTCGATGCCGACAAGGTCATGATGTTAACTACTCATGTTTGCTCTACCGGATCTGGGTTTCTGAGCAATGGGTTGGGGGGTTGTTTCAGGTTTAGGATAAGTGAGTTTTCATTAGGATTGATTTTGAAATGGTGGGAGGGATGAAGATGCAAGCGAAGGGGTGAATATCCAAACGTCATTGTAGATTTTCAAAATTGAAGATGAAAGAAAACAAAATAGATGGCTTTTGTTTTTCTATATATTCCAATATTCATTGTAATTATCTTTACCAAAAAAAAAAAAAAAACATTCATTGTAATTATGACAAAATCCCGTGACAAAATCCGAAAAGAAAGTGGGAACGGCTAACCTTCCATCGTCACTCGATGGAAGGGTGGTTACCTACTACTTTAATCAACTCGTTGCAAGTGTGATTGTTTTTTTTAAGGTTACGTGCACGACATCACAAGCTCATGCATGGCTGCTTGTAGCAAACGGCGACACAAATGTGCCCGTCGTGATGTGGTTGGCGTGGAGTTTGGAAAATAATTTTTTTTTTTTGCCACTTTTTACTCTCTTTTTTTCCCCTTTAATATGCAGTTACCTTCGTCGGGGGTTTGTTAAGTTTCTTTATCGGGTAATAATATGAATGATTTCTGAACTTCAGTTCAATATACAATGCGATCTTTAAATTTTAAATTTGTTTAATATGACCACATAGTACCTAAATTATTTTAAAATGTTCAAAGTAATCATTTTATTAATTTAAGATAATGGATAATATTGAACATTTTTATATAATCCACATGCTAAATTGAATATGTACTAAAAGTTCAGAGTTTATATTGATCAAATTAAGAGTTCATAGGCCACATTGCATATTGAGTTAAAATTCAGTAATCATTTGTGTCATTCTCTCTCTCTCTCTCTCTCTCTCTCTAAATATTTCATCATAGAATCTAATGACCATGTCAAGATTGCCAATCAGGTGATTTAAGAAGATTTGTTATGCTCGATAGATCTTAGTAGAACTGAGAAACTATTGACGTGTTGGACTATTGTAAAAATCCTCTTATTTAAAAGATAATTTGGAGATCTACTAATCAAATTTGATGATGAAAAAACATGTTTAATTCACTTATATGTATCTTGAAGGGTTTAAATGTTCTGTGTGATATTTAAGCAAGCTTGGACTATAAAATCAAAATGAATGATGTTTTGTTGGCACTAATAAAAGTTATACAAAAAACAGGGTAGTTGTGTAAGATCTGTTTGATAAGGCTCTTGTTTTGAGAATAGTTTCTTTTCAGAAAGAGTTTTTTTTTCTATTTTTATTCTCTGAAACAATTTTTGAGTAAAAGAATACATTTGGTAACTACATAAAATTCTATTCTTGGAATATATAAAGAATATGAATGCGTTTGGTACAAATCATATATATAACGTTGTATTTTTTTAATTTTTAAATAATATTTTAAGAATTGTTTTCTTCTTTCCTTTTCGTCGCTAGCTGCCATCGGTGCCGATTGGTGGCCGAGGCGGACGAGGGCAAGTGGCCACAAGTGGCAAGGAAGAAGAAGAAAAGAGAAAAAAGAAAAGGAAAAATAGACTTATTTCTAGAAATTATTTTTGGGAACAAAAAGTTACTTTTTTTACTTCTTGTTTATGTTCTAAGTTTATTCCTCAATCGCTTTTTTATTCCGAGAAATAGAAAAATTAATTGACATTACAAAATGGATTTTTTTATTTTATTTTATTATGGAGAACAAAAGAATAGAAAAACAAAGAAAGAGAAACATTAACAATCAAGCCCATAATGTGTTGAAAAGCCTAGGCTAGCAAACGGCATCTTGTCTTCCATTCAAGACTTGCTTGGCATGGCCGACGCAGCGGCGGTCAACACGGAATAAAAGCTCCGACATAGGTGGTGGCGACGGGCCAGAAAGATAAAACAAAGAAGAAAATCAGTCTCGATCTCGATCATTAAAGATTGTAAGTGTCGGTATCTCAAAATCTCACATTGACGAGTTGCGCAGGTCAAATTTCCTAAGAAACTTTACAACCTTATATTTCCAACATAAAACATACCTCCCTCAATTTAATAATCACGTATAATCAGAAATGGTTTAATTAATTCCTCATGGTCTTTGAAGAGAATGATACATTTTTTTTTTTGTCGGGAAAAGTATTAAAAAGCTTTATATTTATTATATTTGTATCAATTCAATCTTAAATATTTCAATTATACTAATTTAGTCATAACATTTTTGCATTGGGACTAATTTAGTTCATTTGACTAATTTATGCTAGAAATCATTGATGTGGAAGTCAACTATCATACACGGCACGGTCGGTACTAACTTTGATATTTTTAAATCATATTTTAATAATATTTTGGATTTTTTTATTTTATTTTTCCTTTTTATCCCATTAATTTTGGTTGGCAATGTAAGCCATTTTCAACTACTAGGGAGGGTTGCAGTCCATGCTCAAGCCCTCGCTTGATTTAGGCAAGGGCCCTTGCAATTGGTGAGGTAGTGATGGCCTTGCTTAGAGCCTTTACGACTCAACCGGCTTTAGGCAAGGCACCCTTGTCATCGATCCTCCTAGCCAAAGTGAAGTAAAAAAAGAAAAAAAAAGAAAACAATAATTAAAAAAAGAAATGAAAAGAAAAACAAAATAATTATAAAAATTTCAAAAAATGATTAAATATTATTAAAAAAAGTCTATGTCATGAGCCAGTCGTGCCATGTGGGACATCTTGTATCGATATCAACGATTCCTAGCCTAAATTGGCTTGATAAATTGAATTGGTACTAACGCGAGATTACTTCAAAACTCAATTGTCCCAATTAAAAATGTGGTTTATAATTCAATTAGTAAAAATGCAATAAGTTTAATATTTTTTTTTTGAAAAAATTATACAAAAATTTCTAAATCTATTGTACTTTTATCAATTCAGTCATAAATTTTTTAATTTTTCCAATTAATTAGTAAATCTTTTAACAATTTGTTAATTAAGTCTATCTAGCTAATTTTTGTCAAGAAATCGCTAACGTGGACATTAACCATTCTACTTGGCATAGGCATTGGTGATGTGAACATTGTGAAATAATGTTTTAATATTTTTGAATTTTTTCATTAATTTTTCTTTTCTTTTTCTTACTTTTTTTTTTTAACTTAAGGTTTAAAGGTCGGTGAGGGCTTGGACGCCACATATGATGATCAATGTAGTAATTTTGTTGCATAAATTGGCCGGATGGACTGAATTGAGGCTAATACGAAAATATCTAGGATTGAATTGACTTGGTTGAAAATTTTAGAATATAGTTGATATCAATGCAACTGATTTATCACATTTTTTTTTTTATTTGCGCTTGTCTAGTCCTCAATGAACATACCGGGCCAGAATCTGTGAAATATGGGCCCGTACTGTGCGGCCCAAATGCAGGCCCACCTAGGTTCGACCGTCGTCGTCGTCCTCTCCATCCCAGGCTCTTTCACTTCAAGACAAAGACCAGACCAGAGCAGGACAGCGAAAATCTAGAAACTTGCAAGAGCAGCGTTGACCTCGGCCGGAGATCGAAAGCGAGACCCGACCCTCCACCCCATGGCGCCGCTCCCCAGCCTCCTGGCGAGCGCCCTGCTGGCCCTCGCCGCCGCCGCGTCGCCGTCGTGGCTGGCGGCCGTCCGGTCGAGCGACACGAACGGCGCGTACACGCCGTGCGCGGACACCACCGTGCAGCGATCGGACGGGTTCAGCTTCGCCATAGCGTTCGCCGCGAGGACCTCCTTCTTCTTCAACAGCACCCAGCAGCTCTCCCCCTGCGACAGCAGGCTCTCCCTCTCCTCCTCCGGCTCCCAGATCGCCGTCTTCCGCCCCAAGGTCGACGAGATCTCCCTCCTCACCATCAACACCTCCTCCTTCTCCCCGGTCAGTCGCATCCTCCCTCTCTTATCTACTTATGTTGTTAGAAATCTACGTCAGCGGAAGCGGTTTCGTTGCGGGTTTTGCCGTTTGCTTTAGTTAGTCGGTGTCATCGGTTAAGTGGGCGTGATTGCTGAAAGAGCTGTGGAAATTTGAAGTCTTTGGCCGTCTGATTTGCGCTAGCATTGCATTTCATGATAGAAAGTTTTGTGCTTGCTTCTGCATATGCTTCTCTCTAGTTTTTTTCCTCCCTAGGCGTTTGACGATTCGAGGGATTCGGTAGCTGGATCTTGCTTTAAAGGGCTCTTAATTGGAAGTTTATCCAGATCATTTGAAATTCATGCACCTGCGCTCGCTGACATACGCCCGTGCGCACACAGATAGGACCGAGTTTGGAATGATTTCACCATAACTTTGTGGTTTTCATGGTTTGTTGTCTGAAAATATGTTTGGTTTGAGTTTGTGTAACTATTTTGTGCTCGAACTTAGTGTTGATAACCACATGCTTCTCTCGGTGTCTACCCAATCGAAAATATTATCTTAATTAGGCTTCTCTGTTGATTATGCATCTTGAGTCCTGATCCAATTTAGAAAGATTGGACGACATGAGGGTGGATTTTGTGGCCCATGTCTTGTTTCTCTCTCTATTGAAATCTATCAGGTCTGCATCTTCTCAGGGTGATAGCATTTCTTATAATTTAGGAACCCGCAGGGAATATGATTTTCGTATTAAGCTTCTTCTCTAATTTTTATGGTATATTATGTCCTTAAATGCTTTGTGATCCTTCAGAGTCTTTCTTGGTCTTTTGTTTAAGATGAGGATAACAAGCCCTTTCTAGGTTAGGACCAAAGTTCATCCTTTCATCATTCCTCGTTGTAGACTCAATTTGTGGTGATTTCTTGCTTTTTACTTGGAAAAAAAAATCTGGTATAAGATTAATGACTATGAATGACTAACTCCTTAGATTGGAGCTTAAGAATCCTTTTTAACTTTGTGGATAGGTAGTTTGCTTGGCTTTTATATACTGAATTTGTCATTACCTTGACAAACCACTATAAAGGAAGAAACTGGGGACTCTTGTTCTGGATATGTGATGTTCTTTCAAACCGTGTCAAAGATGCAGGGTGAAAGTAACGTCTTTGAAAATTTTTTGACAGGAGGTTACAAGTACTCTGAAACTGTACAAAACTACTTGACTACATAAAGCATATATTTATGCACATTACCACCAACTACAAGTGCCATACTTCAGTGATTGATTGGTTATCTGTTTACAGTTTTCTCCTAGTGAGCAATTGCTACCATTTCTTCTCCATTGATTTTTAATATTATAAATTTGGTCAATAAGTTTGTCCATTTCAGACAAACAGTTACTTGAAGTGCCAGAATTTGAACTTCTCTTTCGCTATCCTTTGGTATCATCAACCTTTTGCGTGTCTTGAGGCAAAATCTAAAATTGCACATGCTATATGATGCATACGATTTCTGATAAATTGTTTTCTTCACAGGACACTAGTGGTGGCTACATGGTTGCATTTGCTGGTCGGAAATATGCTGCAAGGTCTCTCCCTGCTTTTGTTGCCAACAGCACATACACAGTGACCAGCTTCACTCTTGTAAGCGAAAGATTTTAATCCTATTTTGGCATCTTGTCATAATCACTCTGCTTAAAGATCCAGTAAAGGAGCTGTTCTGCGGTTGATGCAGGTGCTTGAGTTTCAGAAGGGAAGGCTGCAAAACCTGTACTGGAAAAGAGATGGGTGTTCTTCATGTTCAGGAAACTCAAACTTTGTCTGCCTAAATAATCAAGACTGTGCACTCAAAACATCTGACTGTAAAAATCGTGGAGGCTCAGTAGATTGCAGCCTTGGGATTCAACTGGCGTTTTCAGGGACAGATAAGCACTTCTCAGTACTCAATTCTTGGTATGAAGTCGAAAAACTTCGCCAATACTCGCTCTATGGACTTTATTCAAATCTAAAAGACTCTCTAACTAGTCAGTATAACAAAATATTCTAAATGTTCTCATGCTCAACTTTCTATAGATTTCTCGTGGTCGATGCAATCTTGTTGTATATTTGTGTTTATAACTACCTCTGTATTTTTGTTGGAATTCTTGTACTGAAATAGTATGATGCTGGGCTAGTTCTTTCTTGCCTCCTATTTTTTTTGTCCTCCTGCTACCGTGAGGACTTGTTGACAATTTATGTATGCTGCCTTAATGAGTTGAAGTTGTTTGGACCATGTTCATAGTGGTATTGGCTATTTTGGGGTATCTTGCTCATCAACTCTATAACATATATGCATAATGGAAATGCATGAAATACTAAACTTTTGGTAAACATGGAGAAGTATATTAGTAAGTTAAGTTGAAGTCTTGATTATAAGACACTAGGGACATCTATGTTCAAAACACGGAACCACCAAAGTTTCATGTTTGGAACTTGTTCTCTGTTTATTGCTTGGATCATTTGCAGTCTGGCAACCTGCTGAAAATAATGACTATGAGTAAGCTTCTATGTTTAGGTAAATGTGAAGATTTTGGGTAAATGTGAAGGGCCAGGGGAAAAAAAAAGAAGAAAAATGTCCTAACTATGGTAAAGGGAAAAGGAGAAAGCCACATGAGAGTTTTTTTAAAATAAAATAAAATAAAATAATGTTACTCTCTATTTTTCTATTTGATCAAAGAATCATCCGATATTTGATTAACATGATCTTGTTAATTAGTGCTTTAAGAAACTTTTTAGTCACTTTAATTTTATATTTATTGATGGTGAGTTCCTTGGTTTCACAAGTAGCAAGGATCACAAGCTTGAAGCATGCCTTTGAGATCCCTTGATGTCTTATGTTTTCTTGAAGCTGATGTCATCTGAACGAAATTATATTCAATTTTTTCTTGCCACATGTTCAGTAAAAACTTCCTTAGGTTTAGATAATCAAGTAAAGAAATAATGAAGATAATTATATTACTTACTATAATGAATATATCTGTGTAACTGATTGATGACTTCACTAAAATAGGTAAGGTTTTTATGCAACTTGATCCTTCCCCTCACTAATTACTTTGTTTGAAATTATTGGATGAACATCACAGCAAAAACAAGATCTTTGTTTATGTTGTCAAGATCCATACACTCGAGATCTTTTCTGGTCTCTTTCCAAATCTTCTCTGTTTTTTGTCTCCCCTTTTAACTTGCATCCAGGTTTTAGGTTTGCACATTCTAACTAGCATATGAAGGTTTCACTTCACATGTCTAAACCACCTCAAGGAGCTTTTCTCATCTACTCTTAATAGGCCAAATACCAAAAAATAAATAAATCACATACTCATTCTGGGGACACAGCTTCACTTTTCAAATGTCCAAAAAATATCATGTGCTTACCCAAGGGACAAATTGTCACTGTTATCTTTTCAATCCAAACTATCCTATGTAGCGGATATGTAGCTATGTTTGCCATGTGCACCATGGCCATCATAGATCGTGTCTGCACCATGGTCATTGAAGATCGTCGCTTGAAGAGTCGATTTTGTGTGAAAGATTGTTGTGACCGTTGCTGACCTCAGATGTGAGGCCAGCACTAATCTCACTGCCTCTAGATTGAGGGCATCAAGAGCACCACAGCAGTAGTTGTGGCCAACATCGACCTTGACAGTTGGCAATGACACGGACGCCAGCCACACCCCCTTCCCATTTCTCCCTTTCTATCTGTGTCCTCTTTCTTTCATCTTTAATAAACATTACTTTGTTTTGACTAGAATTGTTAGCTTTGCTTTTTCAATTTGCTTGAAAAAGCTGCTCGCCAAGTCATTCTCCATATCAGCTCTTTAACGTGTGGTTACGTAATCCGCTACATAGGATATTTTGGATGGAAATGATGTTGGTGGTATTTTTATCCTCAAAGAAGAATACATAACTTTTGTTTTTGGATAATTGAAATGTAAGGCCATTTTTGTCCCTGGATATAAGTACATGTTTGATTTTTGGATTTGGCAATTCTCAGTCGCATGTACACCAAACTTTCATTGTATAAACTCATCTATAACCATCTCTTTTTTTGACTGGCAATAAATCCAGCCAATCATCTATTCATTTTTTTTTCAACTTTTGGTGGTTGACTGCGTTAGTTTGTGCCATAGTGCATCGGCCTCTTGCCCTGGTGGTATTATAGTTTGAGAATTTAGAAGAAGGAAAAGAAAGTGACTTAGTGATTTGTTACGATTCTCTTTTTTGATTTGTTAAGTTGCACATCCAAGATAGGGGTTGGTGATATACCAATTAACACCTTGGATGGACAGTATTGCACTTACGTGCGTGACATACATGCTTTTGCCAAACCATTTTGAAAAAGGCACTTTCTTTCTTGAAGAACTTTTATCTAATCCATGCGATCCTTTCAGTGACGCTCATGCTTGTGGAAGCTAACTTTATTAGAGGTTAATGTGACTCCCTTGTTGAAGCCCTTTTCGAATAGGGTTTGCCAAACGAAGCCCTTCTTTGTTCATTTGTAAAGAAACTTAGCTAAGTGCTGCATTGTCCCGATTGTGCTTCCAGAATTGGTATTCCAACTTTTTTATGAGCATTAATACAACATATCTTATACAATACTTTACATTAGAATGGTTAGGTCGATGTCTATGACAAGATCACATCATGAAGATTTTTCGCCTTAGCAATTGGAATATTAAGGAAAACAGTTGAGAAGTAAGTGGAATTATATGTTATGGAGGGATTATTTAGTGAAGCGAGTATAATTTGGTACCCTCAAAGGAAAAATCATGACTAAAGGAAGAGTGCTTTGCCATGTTAGGGAATTTTTATCATTTTCAGTGTACATGTTAAGAGTTAATATCATGAAAAATCTCAAACTGGTAGATTTGTGACAAATTTATCATAAATGAGTGTTTTGATTATAAAAAAAATCTCAAATTGGTACGCTTGTGACAACTTTGCACTAAATTAAGTTTTTGATTATAAAAAATCTCAAACTGGTATATTCGTAACAAATTTACCCATCGTTAGTTTTCGTTATATTAGATTAATATCATAAAAAATCACAAATTGGTACACCTAGATGAATGAAGTGTAAAATTTTAAATTGGTATACTCGTTATCTGTCATGTGTTATTCAATTCAACAATTTGATGTTAAGATTTAACAAAAACTGATGATAAATTTATCAAAGGTATATCGGTTTGAGGTTTTTAGTGATTAAAAAATTAATTATGAGTAAATTTGTCATAGACGTACCGATTTGAGATTTTTGTGGTATTAACTCATATGCTAATAATATTTTGATAGATTTGTTTGCTGGTCCAATTTTGTTTATTACTTAAAAGGAGAATGCAAACTCTGTTCGAGATGGTCTTTTGTCAGTCTCAAGATGGATATTTATTTGATTGAGAACATTGCGTTGTCAGCATCGCACGTGTCAATAACGGATATAAACCTAACCATGCAAGAGTACATATAGGTCGTTCTAATTCCCTCTCCAAAGTTATTGGGAGTCGACATTGTACAACGAGGATACATGTATTTTGGCATCGTTGTTTAGTTCTTCGTGTATGGCTTTCCTTTCCCGGAGGTAAAGCTTCTGGGGTTGTCATTTCTTCGTGTCTCTCCGCTTCCGGGAAACCTTCGTACCTCTTCAGCAATCGTTCGATCTCCGGGCGAGATGGCCAGATGACCGGTTCGGTATCACCACGACCATACATGATAACGAACGCACTGACACCACACGCTTTATTAATCTCACTTACTTCCTCAGCCAATTCTAAATGCTAGCATTTGTTTTTCTCAATCCACATTAGCTTAACCTTCTTTCTCATCATGGGTAATTCTTAATGCGGACTCTCTTGCCTCCATATGTGTAAACGTCGGTGTATTTATAGCGTGCTTGAAGATGGTGATTCCAAATCCTGGCATTGTTGATTCAAGGCAATCGAGAATCAAATTAGGAAGTTTTTTTTTTTTTTTTTTGATAAAGGTAAGATATATATTGACTTTTAACCGAGGAAGCTATACAGCAAAAGAGCCTCGGTACCAACAAAACTTGCACTCATGAATCAAATTAGGAAGTTGGGTGCACATAAATGGTGAAAAATCTGGATCATGGAAATAGATGTGCAATTCATGATGCCTAGGTTATGGGAGTTAATGAGCAGATTCTTTTCTCTTTTAGGGTCTCTTATTCAGCATAGAAAATCATGGTCATTCAATGAAAGGCTTTGGATACACGTCGGCCTTGTGCAGATTGCAGATTTTGTTTCGAAATCATGCCTCAAATGCATCATTGACCGAGTGTGGCAATGTTCAAAAGTGGAAGGGAACGGAAGAGGAATATTCTCGTATGTGGCAGTTGGAAGGAACATGGAGAGGGTGAAATTAATAGCTCATAATCAGATTGAAATCCAAGAACTTAATTTATAATAGTGAACAACCAAGCATAAAATAGAGCCTCCGAATATCACATAGTCGGTCCAGCAAAATGAAAAGAAAATGAAGAAGGAAAGAACCGCACGTAGCCGGTATTTTTTGTTATGATTTCGGGAAGAATCCACCATCGGTCGTGAGATTTCACTCGATTATTGTGCATAGAAACTTATTAGCTTTGGTATGCTAGATCATGAAGAGCTAAAATGAAAAAATTGACTAGGTTGCTTTTTGTGGAAATAAATTTTTTAGAGTTGTGAAGTAGCGCGTGTAAGTCATTTCCAATATGAAATGTTAATGAACTTTTTATGGAAGAGCTTTGCGGTGTTGATTTTTGACGCGGGATTGGAGAATCAGCCCAAATTGGGGATTTCATTTTCTATTTGTGGATTTTTACATTTATTGGAATGTTTTAGATTATGCCATTTCCTTTTAAAATGTTGTTTGATTAGATTTTAGGTATTATTTTAATTAATTAGGAGATATAATTTACTATTTAGGAGTTATCTCATTGGAATTCTTTTTACAAAAATTGATATATTTTTTTAAAATTTATTAGAACGTTTTCTCTTTTTGAAACAATATAGAGAGTTTATCGACATATGCGTTTGCGATTTGCATCTCTTGCGTTTTTTGTTTTCACCGTGTTAATTCTAGTACCGTAGTAGGTGACGTGTCCTTAAGATAGATTGAGTATCATCCTTTTATGTAAGGTTGGAATGACTAGCAGAAATGTTAGAACGTCCATATATCAAAGAGAAATTCATAGAATAGTTATATATATATATATATTTTGGTAACTGAGGACTCCACCACGGACCCACCGTGCTCGGACGGCACTGAAGGGCCGGGCCCCTATACCTTGGGGGAGACTAGCCCAGCATCCCACTGTCGGGGCCTCTCACTTAAATCGCTAGCAATTGTAGATTTTGAACCCTTAACTTCGGCGATGAAGGAGAGATTCTCAACCAACGCAGCTGCCCACGGGTGGGTTAGAATATTTAAATACTAATCTCTATCAAATCGAGAGAGTTAGATCATGCAGCTTAAATTGCTTTTCAACTTGCAGAGTACTCAATTTGCAGTTCATGAGGAGCGTCAATTAACTCATAACTACATTAGGCCTGTTTGATAACTCAATCAAGCGTTTAAAAATGAAAATTTAACATTTAGGATGCATTTGTTTGTAGGGAAACTTCATGAAGAGGGAAAATACTTTTCAGGAAATCATTTTTCAGGAAAATTCTCTATTTAGTGTGTTGACACCTAATTTAGAAAATAAAAGATTAGAGGGAAATTTTGAAAAGAAATTTTGAATTCAAAATAATTCAACAGCCGGATTTTGGAGCCATTTCTTTGTTGGAGAAGTTGAGCGAAAATCTCCACCGGCGAGAGGTTGAGCAAAAATCTCCACCGGCGAAACAAACTCGAATTTTCGCTTTATAAATAGAGGGGTTCTGCTTCACCTTTCGGGGGGGGGGGGCTTCTCTTCATTGTTCGTCCAAGAAAAAATAGCAAACTGAAGAGAAAGAGAGAAAAAGTACAGTCGCAGAAAGTGAACGGGGGGAGGTTTTCGAAAGAGAGTGAGAGAGACAAGTGAGAGAGAGTGTCAGGTGAGAGAGAAAAGTAAGAAAAAGAAGAAAAAGGAAGAAAGAGAAGAAGCCGTCCGTAGGTCTTCGAGAGGAGAACAAGAAAAGCAGAAGAGTGAAAAAGAAAAGTCAAACAGCAAAAAAGAAGCTTTTGCTTCTGCAAAAGGAACAGAGAAGACAAAGACGTGCGGGCAGAAAAAAGGAGAAATCCTGTTCATCTTCTTCCCTTTCGGCTCCGCAGTCACTCCACTTCGCAGCCGTTCGAGTTTTTTGCTGCACCGGTCGCTGCGCGGCGTCGTCCGTGATTTCGCCTTGCTGCCTCACCTCACCGTGTGACGCCCACGATCGGACCCGAGCCAAATCTGCCCAACGTCTGCACTGCGCCGGCTCCGAGCTTCCCTGACGACCTCTCTGTTCGTGATCTACCCAGCCCCTCGCCGACGCTTGCTGAAGCTGTGCCGCTCCTGACCGCAGCAGCTCGAACTAGATCTGCACCACCTGCGCCCGCCTCTGCAGCGCCCAGACCTCCCGCGCTGCTCTGCCCCGACGCCGCGTCACCTTTGCTCGACCCGGTGCCCCACGATTCCCCCTTGCCGTCGCTGAGCACCACCAGAACCCGCGCCGGCCATCGCGACCTGTTGCTGCCCAACGCGACGCCGGAGCTCCGAAGCCCGCCACTCCTGCTCCGAGTTCCACTGCTGACCCGCGACGTCTGAACCGAGCTGCCACACACCCGTGAGACGCCACCTCTGCCGGACCATCACCGTACCTCCGGGAGCTCTCCACCGGTGCTCTGCCTCAACCCGAATCAGTCCCAGTAGCCCGACGTCCCTGCACCCGACGTTGCTGCTCCTCTGCTTGCTGCTGCACGCCCGAACAGAGTCATCTGCTGCCTCCTCTGTTTTGCTGCAGGTCTGGTTACTGCCGAACCTCGCCGGAGCTCCAACGGACAGCCCTTGTTCCGAACGGCAACCCATCACCGAACCACCAGCTGCTCCTCGCCATTCCTCAAGCCAACCGTGAGTTGGACTAGGTGATTTTCTAGAATATTTGATTTCATTTATATATATTCTAACTTGATTTGTTTTGATTTATTTTTATCGTTAGGAAATTTGTCATATTAAGTTATGCTAATCAAAAATATTGACCCGCGAGACGTCGGGTTAGATTTTTGATTATTTCAACTTTTTATGGCGAAATTCATGAATTTCTTTGCATCATTGATTCATATTAAAATGCCATTGATTTACATGGATGGATTTTTATTTTAGCGTGTTATTATTTGCTCATCACATATCATGCATCATATTAGATATTTAGGTTTATACTCATTTCACATTTGAAGCAACGTATTTTAGTTTCTTTTTAAGATTCATGTAGAATTAGGATGATTTTCCTTTAATAAAACCAAAACACAAAAAAAATATTAAAAAAACAAAAACAAAAAATGTTATTTAGGTTATATAAATTTCATAATGTACGCACCACATGTTGCACTTTAGTTAGTGGGTCATAGGTTAATACTTTAATATTCTCGTAGTGTAATTTTTAATATTAAAAAAGGCCGAAGATTAGTATTGCATCATTATCTTTTAAAGTCATTTGAAAAAGAAAACACAAGAAGATCATTTCCTTGGTTAGTTAATAGGTTAATTCATAATTAACCTCATACCATCATTATTTAGCATATGTTGCATATATGCATTAAAAATGAATCATCATTAAAATAAAATCATAAAGGAGCATGCATGTAGAAATACCATGTCATTCATCTCATATCATGTAGCACATGCATATTTAGGATTATAAAAATTAGATTGCATACATATAGTGATAAGTTTAAATCATACCATATGAATTGCATCTCGCATGTCATTAAAATAAATTCATGCATATTAAGTTTAAATTAAGATTGCATATAATTAACATTTTTAAAAGAAAAAAGAAAAATTAGGTGTCATGTCATTTAGAAATCATGTTTAGGGCATGCATTTTTATTAGCATTTTTTTTATTGAATGTTATTTTATTGATTGTGCACCCGTATGACCACCATTCGCATGTTAGTAGCTTAAGTTAAAATTAATCAACATTGCCTGCAAAATATTTTTGAAATTAAAATAAAAGGTATCGAAAGGGCGTTAGACTAATCTAGCGTAATCATGTCCCCGGACCTACTGAATCTCTGGTTCGCAAAAGTAAAGTATTCTCCCGTACTTTACTTGGGTTTCTAACCAACCCTAATTGGTTAGTGGCGGCTCCAAATTGAATATAATTGCATGTTTAAATAGATTTCTATCAAGTCGCGATTGGTAGGACTTGGGAGGGTCCGCGCCAAGTCTTCGGACTTAGTAATCCATTAACCTAAACTTTAGGATTGGCCTTGAAAATTTAGGTCGCGACAGCTTGGCGACTCCGCTGGGGACAGAGTTAAAACTCATAGTGGACATAGGCCTGTTTACTTTTTAAATATTTTGTTTGGTAGCATGGAAACCAGGTACGCTCCTAACATAAAGTGTTGAATGTTTTTGCAGATGGGAGGTATAAGGGGAGTAGTCTTTGCTAACCCTTGTTTTGCAGGTTGGAGTTAAAGATGAATGGTTCAATTTAAACTATAGAAGTATTGTTTGCAATCAAACTGTTGTGCATGTTTTATTGTTTTTAGCACTACACTATTGCACACACAACCTGCTGCCGGACCTGGGCTGCGATAGGATTCTTAGGATGGTGTTGAGAAGGATACTTCCTCTAAAGCGAGACTGCTATATAGAGGTTGACCTTCTCTTCCCCGAAAGTTCTTCATGGTGTCGAATGTGTTTGTCCATATCCGCGAGACTGCGTGATATTAGACATTCCATTCGACTGAGCCGGAGTTAGGAGGACCTGACACGTTAATGCGAGACTGCAACGGTCAGATCATCCTCTTAGCTCCATTTTGTTAAGCCATCTAGATAGAAATCGAGCCCCACATTTCATGCGTGTGTCTATGTGATTGTCATCCATTACCAGTGAAAGTAAGTTGTTTAAATTCTCACTACTGCAATTTACTTACTTGCAATTTCGATGGTCCATGACATTAGGTTTCGTTGTCGGTCTTATTTTATATGCAATGGGGAGATCCGATGTTCAATTCATTCCAACTCCCAAGATTGAGCTCAGAGGGTGGTGGAACAATTTAAGTAAAGAAGGTCAAGATTATGTGGAGTCGATACTGGGACGGCTCATCCCCCTTTTGGATATCGGAGTCCATAGTGGTGTTTTGCAAGCTATATCGCACTTTTGGTGTCCCGAGACGGCTACATTTATTTTTGGTAAGAATGAGCTAACTCCAACACTGGAAGAGTATAGCGTCATCATAAGAATGCCCCTTGAGACTGAACTTGTTAGGCCACCTCTTGGTATGGAACCCACATCAATTTTATCTCAATTTCTAAGAATTAAAACTGATGAGGTTAAGAAAGTTTTGAAAGCTAATTGTAATGCATGCCCTTTCTCCTTTTTGGCTAATCATTTTTTAAATCAGTCTTCAATGCGCCAAAAGGGTAGGATATTCATCTTAGCATTCTTTGGACTTATAATATTTCCTCACCGAAAAAATGCTATTGATCCATCGATTGCATGGGTGGTCAGACAAGCATGCGCTGGCATGAACTTTATAAACATGATTTTGGCTGAGACGTTTTTGTCCCTCAACCGTTTTAAACAAAATGGAGAAAAAAATCATGAATGCCTCTCCTGAGCTTTTACAGATTTGGTTTCTTTCTCACATGAAGGAGTTTGGTCATTTCATGCATCGAAGTGAAATTGATCACCCAATAAAAAGATTTTCAATCTTAGAAAAAAAATATACCGGAAAATCATTTTCCGATTGGGTGACTTTTCTTAAAAATCCAGATCTCAAGGGCTTCCTATGGTATGCTAAATGGTTCCATGTTAGCGTGGCTCGTTTCTCTCACAAGACTGATAATCCAATTCCGCTGATGGGAATTACTGGCGCAACATCTTACTATCCTTATAGAGTGGCCCGCCAGTATCGAGTGCTCCAAGATATCCCACCTCCTCTTCGAGTGGATCTGTTTCAAGCCCGCTTCGTGCACAAGGATCACAAATACCTCGATGAAATCGAGCGTCTTGAAAATGCATGGAAGGAATGCCATCCGGAAAAGATAGTGGTGCCTAGAAGATTGAAAGGAAATGAGAGGATTTTCCATGCCTCGGATTATTATATCCATCATCATGAGATCCCTCAAGCTCTACTCCCTGTGATACCTGAAGTGACCATGAAGCCCACTCGTAAAGCACAAATTGAAAATCTTGAAGAAACGGTGGAAAGGAAAGAAGCTCGTATTTCTGAGTTGGTTCGACAAAACAAGAAGCTTCGAAAGACTGTGATCTCCCAATTGTATATAGAAAAGAGTCGCTAGATTTAGGAGTTTAATTCTGGCTTTATGATGTTATTTCAATTTCTTAGATTGGTGTTTTAAGAATTTAATTTCCTAGGGAGTTATTTTAACATTTTAAGTTAATGTCTTTAGAATTTGATTTCACTTAATAAAATAAACGATTGACCGTTGTCATGGACCAATCTCATTTGTTATGATACTTACTGTATTATTTTACATTAACAGGTGACAACACGGCTCACCCAAGATCGCCAATCCGTACTCGTTCTAGAGCAACAATGGCTGATAACACCGAACAAACCCATGTTGCTGAACAAGCTCGCGTTGCTGCCCTTGAATCGGAGATGAAACAAGTCATGAATGTTCTTGAGCGGCTCTCTAAGAAAATCGATTCTCTCCAAGCAAACACTGCTCCACCAGCTCCGCAAGTTGAAGTGGTGTTACCACAACAGGCTCCCATGGTTGATCCAAGAGATAAAGGCAAGAATACAGCTGATCCGAGAGATAAAGGCAAGAATACATCCGCAGTTGGGCCATCTACCTCTGATGATTCCTCCAAGGAGAAAATTACTGACGTGCCTCAAATTGTTGTTGATGAGGAGGTACAAGTGATACACTCGGCTGTACCGAAGATGGAACAGGAAAAACGCTTGATAAAAATTAAGGAGAAACTCAAGCAGCTGCAGGGTTCATTTAGCCAAGTCCCAACTGATCTCTCCCATTATGCAAATATCAAGATACCAAAGAAGTTCAAAATGCCAGACTTTGAAAAGTATAATGGCACCTCTTGCCCAAAGATCCATCTGCAGACTTATGTGGTCAGGATGACCCAATATGTTGATAACATCCCCTTGATGATTCAACAATTTCAAGTAAGCCTAACAGGACCGGCGTTGCAATGGTACATCATGAAGAAGATTAATCTGCTGGAGACTTGGGAGGATTTGACGGATGCTTTCTTCAAGCAATATAAGTATAATATTGATGTCACTTCATCTCGAGAAGACTTACTTCGCACCGAGAAGAAGAGGACAGAATCTTTCAAGGCATATGTCACGAGATGGAGGATTGTAGCCGCTCAGATAACTCCAGAGCCAACAGAAAAGGAGCTGATGGATTTGTTCGTGAAGACACTCCCGCCTGAGTATCGAAATCGAATGCTGGGATCGACTGCCGAGTCATTCAATCAGCTAATCCCTGTTGGTGAGCGAATTGAAGTAGCATTGCGTGATGGATGGGCGTCTGATCAAACCAGCTCATATGGAAGAGTCTCAATCAAGAAGGATAAGGAACTTGTAGCGGAGGTTAATGCAGCTTATGTGCAACCACCTCGCCCTACTCCGAACACCCATCAGGGAGGAGCACGACCATTCTTTGGCCAGCAGAAGAACTCTTCCAAGCGTCAATTTACGCCTCTTCCTAAGCCATTGTCCAAGATCTTGCCAACCCTTCAGAAGAAAGGATTACTCGCTAAAGAGCCTAAGCGACCTAATCCCGAGCGATTCCCCAACTATGATCCGTCCAAGACATGTGCTTATCATATGGGAGAGGTAGGGCATTCTGTTGACGATTGATATACGCTGCAACATAAAATCCAAAATCTTTTGGATGCCAACGTGGTCTCATTCCGCGATGCACAGCCGAATATCCAGAATAACCCACTCCCTGACCACCCAGAAGCTGTGAATGCCATTTTCGGTTTTGATGCTGAGCCCACAATGTTTCAGATGATGCATGAGGAAGTAGAAGTGATGGACACTCTGGGGCTAGGGGTGTGCAACCGGTCCGGGTCAACCCGGTTCCCGGATCGGCCCACCCGGAAAACAGGGTCGGGAACCGGTTCCGGTTGAAACCGGTCCGGGAACCGGTTCCCAAATATCAGACCCTGTTTGAACCGGTCCGGGAACCGGTTCCGAGGGATTACCCACCCGGGAACCGGATCGCCCGGACCGGTTTTGGAACCGGTTGGAGAACCGGTTTGGGAACCGGTTTGAAGCCCCCAAAACACACGAGCAAAAGAAAACCTAATCTGCTGTTTGTGTCTTTCTCTTCTCCTTTCCTTTATCTCTGCAGAAACGAAATCCCTAAATCGCGAAGCACCCAAGCACCGACGCCGCTCTGCCGCTCTCGTCAGTCGTCACCGCCCTCGCGCTCGCACCACCGCCGCCATTCCGCCGGTCATCTGAAGCTTTGCTGAGCCGCTGACCCCCGCCGAGCTCCACTGGTTTTGCCCGCGAAGTCGCTGAGCCCCGCCGAGCTCGCACCTGAGCAGTGACGCCGCCTCCGTTCGATCGCCTCATCCCACCTGCTGCTGTTGCCTCGCCGACGCCCTTGATCGACAAATCTCCGTTCGATCGCCCCTCGCCGCGAAGTCGCTGACCCCCGCAAATCTCGCGTTCGCAAATCTCCCCTGCTGCTGATCTACCGACGCCCGAACGACGCCCCCCCTGCTCTGCTCGCTGACACCAGCTGAAGCCGCGTCCCACCGAGCCCCTTGCTGCAGTACCTATTTGTCTCTCATCTTGTCACATTTGGTCAATACAGAAGCTATATTTAGAATATCGATTTTATGGTTAACAACAGCTTGTTGTTTTAAATCAGATTTGGGAGTGCTTCTGTTCTGTTTTCTGGGATCCAAGCCATTCTGAATCTCTGATTGTGCTGTCCATTAGGTAACATTAGTCATTTTGTATTATTTTTTCACACTAGCATTATTTCTGTCCTTAAATCTGCATCCAACTGTTGCTGTCTTCCTTGATCTTGTCTGCATTCACAACACACTTTTAAGCATTTCATCAGCATCAATAGAGTTTACGGCAGGAAGAGCGTCCTGCTTATCAAGCTTCTTCATGACAGAATTGGCAGAGTTAATATCACTAGAGTTAAGCTCAGTGAAACGAGGGAGAGAAAACACTAGTGGGATTAGTTAGGGATAGGACGAGTCTCTTTGCTAATGATGATGATGATGATGAATTTCATCTGCCGTTCGATTGAGGTAATGGACTGTTGCTGCATCAACAGTTTTCTCAACCATTGCCCACCAAACTCCCAACCATTTTCGGTGAATGCACAGGATGTCCCTGACCATTACTAGCAACCTCAATCATGTAGAACTGTCGTAATCAGAGCTCCACAAGGACCCCCACTTTTATGCTCTCCTTGAGGAACACTGATGATAAACGACAGACTTGCTTTACAAACGTATCTATTCCAAGTCCCACATCATTTGAGAATCAATTCAATGGATAGGCTTCACAACACTAGCATCTTTTGCTTGTATTTCATGATCGAGATTCCCCCACGCTTGATGTTAAATTAGTTGTCGTCCATGAGTTTGAGGCATCGACCGACCTCCATGATCAGAGGCCAAAATGCAGATTTCTAATCGATGGGTGATAACTAGGCCCAAGGTCCCCTGCGATTTGTGAACTCCGCCGTGCTATTTACGTCTGGGGAGTACCGATAGTTGCAGGCACGAGGGCCTGGTTAGGTCTTGGGTACGATCCTTCTGAGGTACATTGTGAAACCCTCGACGTAGATAATTTATGTTTGGTGTGCAGATTGTAACAGTTCGAGTCCTCGAAGCGAGTTGCAGTTTTTCTAGTTGAATGATGAAAGATTGAGAAAGAAATGAAGAGAGAGGGAGGTCGCACGAATTTAAATGTAGATTAATGCTCTGCCTGTAATTGATACTTCTATCTACTTTTTATTTTTCTATGCTAATACCGGTATAATCTTCTTGCTTAGTGCTTACATGTATCTTTTGATTCATATTAATGGATTGATGTTGCAATTTCATGATCAGGGCAAATCATTTTTGTCAAGTAAAGGCATTTAAATACTTTTTGACTGATTTCAGGATGCAAATTCAGAAACTTCTTATTCATTTTAAACTGCTTAAGAAGAAAATAAATTCTTAAGCGTTTTTTTCTGTTTCTTCAAAACCTCCTAACTGCTAAACCAAAGTTGCAGCGATTGCTTGATTCCTTAGCATTTGCTTGATGATTCAATTCCTTGTCAAGTGAAGTTAGTGGTCTATGTAACTTTCTGTAGTTGGTCTAGGTAACTTTTGGTACCTTTAAAGATTGCATCCAATTTCACTTGCCCAAAAAAGCAAAGAAAAAGATTGAATCCTGTTACACTGTGTTACCTGATTGGTTTGGGGAGTCTGAAACTTGAACACACTGTTCTTGACATTGATCTCCTAAAAAAGATGGGGTTGTATTGTCTTTTGCCTCTAGTTGTGGAGTTTTTTTTAATGTGTACTGGATATATCAAAGAAGTAGCTACATTACTTATACTGTCCTCGTTGTATGAAGACATGAGAGGAGAGAAAATCTGCCAGACAATGCAAGTTTCTCCCAACTTTATGGTTTGTATATGCATATATGAAGCTATTTTTTTTGTGATAATTGCTCTTTCATGCATCCCTTCAGTACAGTACTTTGTCAAATTGGTTATGAATGTTTTTTTTCAAGAGGAGTCTAAATTTTATACATGTTCCCAATGAGTTTGGTCGAAGGATGTACTTGGTTCGGCCTTTTTGTTTAAGCGGATAACTTATCTAGAATTGTTTTTCTAAGGTTAATTTTTATGCAAAACAGGGTCCAATGAAAACAGGGTCAACCCTGTTCCCGGACCGGAAAAACAGGGTGGGCCGGGAACAGGGTCCAATGAAAACAGGGTAGGGAACAGGGTCCAAAAAATGAGAACCGGTTATAACAGGGTAGGGAACAGGGTCCAGGTCTAGACCCTACCCACCCTGGACCCGCTCACCCCTATCTGGGGCAACCAAGTGGCAAATTCGATTACTATGTAAAGTATTCGGCTCCTCCCAGCTCCTATCATCCCAGATGGATGGGGTGGCATAGATGATCCCACACCTCCAAAAATTGAGAGCTCTGATGACGCATTCGAAGGAATGACTGAATTGTTTGCCATCGACAAAGCTCGAGAGTAGGAAAATTTTAATTATTTGCACACTCCTCTACGCAGGAGTCTTTATTGCTTTCCATATTTGCATATTTGCATTTTCAATTCTAGGATTTCCCTTATTTCAATAATGTAATTTGCTTTTCATCCAATAAAATACATGGAGATTTTCGTGTTTTAAGGGCATGTTGAAGTACACCAAACTAGCCCTGTGATGAAATCCTACCAAAAAGAAAACAGCAAGGAGCTAATTCTGAAGGCTGGGCTTCTTCATGTTCCCTTGAAAAAAAAAATTTCATCTTCCAGCATACATCTAATTTACCATGTTTGTTTCATTTAATTATTTGCTTTATGTTTCAGGTGCAGCTCTGCGCACATTTAAGGAATCTCTGTGAGCTCCCTTGCAAAGAGGGGCAAGACACAGACACTTAACATCTTTGACTTTATCTTTTGATGTGCAAGAATAGAGCATGGCCTTTTTATCATTATAGAATGTTTTCACATGATGTCCAATTCGTCAATTCGACTTGAAATTTATCAAAATGGATAATTCAGTGAAGGATGTTGAGTTACTTGAACATGTTAAATGATGCTAAATGAGATGTGAAAGGCAAGCCTAATCCCATACACAGTCCCCTATCTGTACATTGTGAGTGTGAGGTGAGTATGGAAACATTTTGTGTCTCAAGATGAAGAGTTTTCTTGCATGAAGTACGATAACTAAAATGATGAGGGGCATTTCATTTCTCTACAGTGAACCCTTGTTTAACCCTTCTTTGAGCCTAAATACTTGAAGAACTTCTTTCATACTACCCCTGTCAAGAACCACCCCACATCGGGGCAAATGGAGGTAAGTTGACATTAAAAGAGAGTGAAATGGATAGAAATTTTCTTGCTCTCACTTGCATCAATCTTCAAGTCATGCTATTACATTAAATTCATGTGGTAATTTAAGTGCCTTAGGATGACGAAGAGCGTTTCTTTCACTATCTACACACTTATATCCTTTGCATAGCCCACTTGAGCCTATGAATTCATTTCATGTCAAACCTAGTTGGTGATCATCCCCCACACTGGGGCAAAATGAAAGACAATCATTTGAATAGCATGGTCTAAAATGCTGATAAAAGAAGACTGTGTGAGTCCAAAGAAAATAAGTGCAAAAAATAAGGGGCAAGAAAAAGCAGTGTGCCTGGTAAAAGCAAGGCCAATGCCCATGAAAAGAAAAGAGAAATGACTGATGAATTGAGGGGCATATAAAAAGCAGTGTGCCTGATCGATGCCTATCATCAAAGAAAATGATTTTGAGAAAAGATCTCCAGTTGAACAATCATTCGCATCAATGATAAACTCTTGAGCCAATAAAGAAATTTGTCAAGAAGACAATCCGTGGCAAAGAAAGCTAGTGGTAATGTCAAGATGATCACCAACTCTTACCCATTACACACATCTTTGAGCCTAACAATCCTTTCGTTTCTCAAACCCAAGAACCAAGCCTATGTTACGTCCCTTACAAAGTCTCTTCAGATTAAGGCACTTGAATTAACATAGGAATCCATATGTTTTAAGCATTGCTCGAAGAAATGCGAGCAAGATTATTTCTTTCTCATTTTGCAGGGTTCTTGACTTGTAAACCCGGAGATGATTACAGAATTGTTCTTTCAATAGCCTTGACTCAAAGAGTCTCTTTTGCTAAGCCATTGACCAAACCTACATTACAGTCCTTGTCAAAGACCTCTCAGATTGGTAAGGTCGTACTGATTGCAAGAAAATTCGAACTCTTGTCGACAAGATGATGATAAGATTGAGTGATATATTCCCGCATCAATGGTCGGGACAAATAACCCCTCCTAAATGAGAGCGAGTGAAAAAGCCTTTTCACACCAAAAGCGTCTCATTTAGCATGTTCAAGAGATTCACACTATAACTGAAAATTTTCATTGTGATAATTTTTCCAGTAGAAGCTTGATAAAGCCATCATTGATTTTTTCCTCAAAGACCAAAAAAATTGTCTTTGAAACCCTGAGTTTATTCAGTCATCTTGGTGCTTGATGAGAATTCCAAGTACCAATTTATAAAATGTTTTCAAATGTCTAGTGTGAATTCCAGATATTTGAACCCTTAAACGCTTGATGTGATACCAAGTGTTTGTCCTTCCAAACGTCTGATGTGACTTCCAGATGTTTAGTAAATATTTTCAAATGTCTAGTGTGAACCCCAGATATTTGAACCCTTAAACGCTTGATGTGATACCAAGTGTTTGTCCTTCCAAGCGTCTGATGTGACTTCCAGATGTTTAGTAAATATTTTCAAATGTCTAGTGTGAACCCCAGATATTTGAACCCTTAAACGCTTGATGTAATACCAAGTGTTTGTCCTTCCGAACGTCTGATGTGATTTCCAGATGTTTAGTAAATGTTTTCAAATGTCCAGCATGAATTCCAGATATTTGAATCTTTAAATGCTTGATGTGACTTCCAAGTATTTGTTTTTTCAAACATCTGATATGATTTCCAGGTACTTGGGATTTGATGAGAGTTCCAGATCCCCTGAAGACTTTGAGCCTTTCAATTATCTGAAGAGATTTCCAGATGTTTGTCAGGTCTCGTAGGAATCATTTCACACCTGATAATACTTTTTTGAATCTCCAGATAAGTATGACAGGTACGTGTTCTTCTTTGCATTTGCATTTCATTGAGCATAGACACATTGAGATCTACGTTCTTGACCAAATCATTGCATTTACATTATTGCATGACCTTGCATTTCAAAAAGAATTAAATTTATTTGAAAAAGAGGTCACTAACACTTGCATATGCATTTCATATTCATTTTGCATTCATTTTGCATTTGCATTTCATTGAGCATAGACACATTGAGATCTACGTTCTTGACCAAATCATTGCATTTACATTGCATTATTGCATAATCTTGCATTTCAAAAAGAATTAAATTTATTTGAAAAAGAGGTCATTAACATTTGCATATGCATTTCATATTCATTTTGCATTCATTTTGCATGGTTTAAATTTAGGTGTCATTTATCTTTGAAGGAAACCTCTACGAGCTTCCCTTCAAAGAGGGGCAGCTGTTGACACCTAATTTAGAAAATAAAAGATTAGAGGGAAATTTTGAAAAGAAATTTTGAATTCAAAATAATTCAACAGCCGGATTTTGGAGCCATTTCTTTGTTGGAGAAGTTGAGCGAAAATCTCCACCGGCGAGAGGTTGAGCAAAAATCTCCACCGGCGAAACAAACTCGAATTTTCGCTTTATAAATAGAGGGGTTCTGCTTCACCTTTCGGGGGGGGGGGCTTCTCTTCATTGTTCGTCCAAGAAAAAATAGCAAACTGAAGAGAAAGAGAGAAAAAGTACAGTCGCAGAAAGTGAACGGGGGGAGGTTTTCGAAAGAGAGTGAGAGAGACAAGTGAGAGAGAGTGTCAGGTGAGAGAGAAAAGTAAGAAAAAGAAGAAAAAGGAAGAAAGAGAAGAAGCCGTCCGTAGGTCTTCGAGAGGAGAACAAGAAAAGCAGAAGAGTGAAAAAGAAAAGTCAAACAGCAAAAAAGAAGCTTTTGCTTCTGCAAAAGGAACAGAGAAGACAAAGACGTGCGGGCAGAAAAAAGGAGAAATCCTGTTCATCTTCTTCCCTTTCGGCTCCGCAGTCACTCCACTTCGCAGCCGTTCGAGTTTTTTGCTGCACCGGTCGCTGCGCGGCGTCGTCCGTGATTTCGCCTTGCTGCCTCACCTCACCGTGTGACGCCCACGATCGGACCCGAGCCAAATCTGCCCAACGTCTGCACTGCGCCGGCTCCGAGCTTCCCTGACGACCTCTCTGTTCGTGATCTACCCAGCCCCTCGCCGACGCTTGCTGAAGCTGTGCCGCTCCTGACCGCAGCAGCTCGAACTAGATCTGCACCACCTGCGCCCGCCTCTGCAGCGCCCAGACCTCCCGCGCTGCTCTGCCCCGACGCCGCGTCACCTTTGCTCGACCCGGTGCCCCACGATTCCCCCTTGCCGTCGCTGAGCACCACCAGAACCCGCGCCGGCCATCGCGACCTGTTGCTGCCCAACGCGACGCCGGAGCTCCGAAGCCCGCCACTCCTGCTCCGAGTTCCACTGCTGACCCGCGACGTCTGAACCGAGCTGCCACACACCCGTGAGACGCCACCTCTGCCGGACCATCACCGTACCTCCGGGAGCTCTCCACCGGTGCTCTGCCTCAACCCGAATCAGTCCCAGTAGCCCGACGTCCCTGCACCCGACGTTGCTGCTCCTCTGCTTGCTGCTGCACGCCCGAACAGAGTCATCTGCTGCCTCCTCTGTTTTGCTGCAGGTCTGGTTACTGCCGAACCTCGCCGGAGCTCCAACGGACAGCCCTTGTTCCGAACGGCAACCCATCACCGAACCACCAGCTGCTCCTCGCCATTCCTCAAGCCAACCGTGAGTTGGACTAGGTGATTTTCTAGAATATTTGATTTCATTTATATATATTCTAACTTGATTTGTTTTGATTTATTTTTATCGTTAGGAAATTTGTCATATTAAGTTATGCTAATCAAAAATATTGACCCGCGAGACGTCGGGTTAGATTTTTGATTATTTCAACTTTTTATGGCGAAATTCATGAATTTCTTTGCATCATTGATTCATATTAAAATGCCATTGATTTACATGGATGGATTTTTATTTTAGCGTGTTATTATTTGCTCATCACATATCATGCATCATATTAGATATTTAGGTTTATACTCATTTCACATTTGAAGCAACGTATTTTAGTTTCTTTTTAAGATTCATGTAGAATTAGGATGATTTTCCTTTAATAAAACCAAAACACAAAAAAAATATTAAAAAAACAAAAACAAAAAATGTTATTTAGGTTATATAGATTTCATAATGTACGCACCACATGTTGCACTTTAGTTAGTGGGTCATAGGTTAATACTTTAATATTCTCGTAGTGTAATTTTTAATATTAAAAAAGGCCGAAGATTAGTATTGCATCATTATCTTTTAAAGTCATTTGAAAAAGAAAACACAAGAAGATCATTTCCTTGGTTAGTTAATAGGTTAATTCATAATTAACCTCATACCATCATTATTTAGCATATGTTGCATATATGCATTAAAAATGAATCATCATTAAAATAAAATCATAAAGGAGCATGCATGTAGAAATACCATGTCATTCATCTCATATCATGTAGCACATGCATATTTAGGATTATAAAAATTAGATTGCATACATATAGTGATAAGTTTAAATCATACCTTATGAATTGCATCTCGCATGTCATTAAAATAAATTCATGCATATTAAGTTTAAATTAAGATTGCATATAATTAACATTTTTAAAAGAAAAAAGAAAAATTAGGTGTCATGTCATTTAGAAATCATGTTTAGGGCATGCATTTTTATTAGCATTTTTTTATTGAATGTTATTTTATTGATTGTGCACCCGTATGACCACCATTCGCATGTTAGTAGCTTAAGTTAAAATTAATCAACATTGCCTGCAAAATATTTTTGAAATTAAAATAAAAGGTACCGAAAGGGCGTTAGACTAATCTAGCGTAATCATGTCCCCGGACCTACTGAATCTCTGGTTCGCAAAAGTAAAGTATTCTCCCGTACTTTACTTGGGTTTCTAACCGACCCTAATTGGTTAGTGGCGGCTCCAAATTGAATATAATTGCATGTTTAAATAGATTTCTATCAAGTCGCGATTGGTAGGACTTGGGAGGGTCCGCGCCAAGTCTTCGGACTTAGTAATCCATTAACCTAAACTTTAGGATTGGCCCTGAAAATTTAGGTCGCGACATAGTGAAATATGACTAAAAATATTTTTAGTGTTTGAATCTCATTTGGAAAATGATTTTGATCTCATGATTTTATCTTAAGCAAATAAATTGTCTTTTAAATATTTTCCATATTTTTAATTTTTTTTTATTTCCTTTTTCCTTCTTCCTCATTTGCCAATTGTTGAGCCTTGGCGACAATTGCCATAGGCCATTGGTGCTATTGTTGAGGCTTGGATAAGGCTGACATAGCTAGCCTCAAGTGAGGTCGAGCCTTACTAGAATTGGGCAGGGTCAAGCTTGCTAGATCCGGTGAACCATATTGGTTGAAGTTCAAAAAACTAATTCCGTAAAAACACATTCTCTCAAACAAACACACCTTAAATAAGTTTGTTTGATAGCCTTTATAAGAATTGATTTAATAGACTCAATCAAGTAAAAGGTCCATTGAATGTAGTAAATAAGGCATACTTAATTTGTTCAATAGCGACAATAATTGATAGAAAATAGATTCATGTTAGATATATTGGCAAAACCTTATTGTTCAACCATTTGGTAAGAAATCAATAAGATTCAGCTATTAATTTTAAATTAACCATAAAGATTTTAAATTTTATTTCAGCACTTAAGATAATGGGCACTTAAAATTCACTAACAAAGTCACTCCCTGTTTGGTAAACTGAAAATTAAGTGTCCAAAATTATATATTTAATTTGAAGTGTTGATTCGCCCACAAAAAATAAAAAATAAAATCGAAGTATTGATAATTTCAAATGTTGACATAGAATTACAATCTTTTCTTATGACAATTAAAAATTGAAAGTTAAATACTATTATTCTCTTGCTTAACATGGAAAGAATACTATTGGTATGTTTTATCAATATATTTGGCAAGATTCTAATTGCCATCGATTACTTTTCAGTTGAACAAATTGAATTACCCCTTCCTTGAGTACCAGATTTACTGGTTGCTTTTATAATATAATGATTTAAATAAATTTTATTTAAGGTTATCAAAAAAATTTAATCTTTAAGTTTTGAATTTTTAATTTTCCGCACTTAATTAAGTTATCAAGCAAGTGATTTTATTGGTCAATTTGTCATTAAGTGCGTTTCATGGATTTCTAATTACACACGCCTTGATTGATTATTTGTCAAAATCACTCAATTTTGTAAGTGAGGGCTTACTTAATCGGCCAATTGATTAAATATTCTATGGGATATTAGGGAGCGCACAATAGAAGCTCAATTACTACATCTAGGATATTGCTAAAAGGGAGCTCAAGTCTATGCCCGTTAATATATTCAAGTAGACTTATCTTCTCTAAAAAACTTAAGCTAATAAGTTAGAGGCTAACTATAATACATTAACTATTTTATACCACACCAATTCTCTAAAATGAGAATTGTATAACATTACTCACATATGTATCTCAATAATTTGCCCCTCATATGTTAACTTAGTGTTAGGCTTGATCCTCCTTAATTTATGTATTCTTTTGCATCAACTTATCTTTCACCTTTGGTCTCTTTCCAAAACGAACCATTAAGGATGCCATTCGGACCGTGTTGTTACATCACAATGCCTCAAATTCCTTCTTTAAGATATTCACTAAATACTAGAATAGATTGGGGGTCTATCAATCTACCATCGGCTCTAATACTATTTGTTTGGAAGTGCGTAACAGAATCCCAATACATTCATTCGGGGTGATCGCAAAGAGAGTTTAAGTCCGAGCCAATCGACATATTTAGTTAGATCCGCATTCACTAAAAAAGTTAGGTCAGTGAGTTATAAGTCAATTATGATATATTAACTATTCTACACCACATCATTTAATGTAAGACTTTTTTTAACATAATTCATACTTGTATCTCATCATGGAATCATTATGATAATATCAATGTTAAAAGCTGGCGATAATGCTCATGTGTTTGGTAAGAAATTATTCAATTTTCATCTATTATGAAATTACCATTCATTTTCATTTTTAGTACTTAAATACTTCAATACCTAAATTTAAATTTTCAGCACTTATCTTTCAATTATATTGAACGAAATAATTATCAAATTTCCCACACGTGGCTTGTGCTTATCCATTGCAATTCTTTGTATTTTGAAGATAACAATTATGTGTAAACTAATACTGGAGTGTTTTGAGTGTTTGCTTTTGTTGGTGTTGGGCCTCCTCTCTGTACATCCTTTTGGTAAAATCTATACAATTCTTACCTTTACCCCCAAAAAAAAAAAATGTGTAAACTAATACTTGAGTGTGCAGACAGATAAAATATCCCTTACATATACAAGTTTATATACAGATAATGAATCCATTATAATGTGTGTGCTAGTGGAGAGCTTCCATATTCTACAAATGGAGAATGACGTACTGAGTGGAAAGCCTTAGAGTTGGAAGGACATTTGGATTTTGGTGAACATGATTGTTGAGATGCTTGGATGGACCAAATAGAAGAAGAACGACTAGGGTAACATTTAGGTTATCAATATCCTTGGAAGGACTTAAGTGTAGAAGGTGAACAAATAGTGATTGGATGAGATTGGCCAAGTTTGAATGGATCGCGTTGTAGAAGAAATTCTCTCTACAGGCAAAGTGGACCACGTATTTGAAAATGAAGACCTAGCTCTAAATCAATTTGATTTAAATTAAATTAGTGCTTTGGACCCAATTCAGGCGTTGGAATCCAAATAGAGACGTTGTGGAGAAGTCAAATTGGGATTTGCCATTCTTGACTAAGCAGATAAAGTGTTAGGAAGGAAGTAAAGGCAGTTTTATCGATTTCGAGTAAAGTCCATTTATTATATGCAAAAAGATGTTTTGAGTTATGGACAGACGCTGCAACGGCTTCTTTGACCTATATGTGCGTGTGTCCAAAGGGATCAACACACTTTGAAACCAGTTCTTTTTTCTTGTGCTTATCAATTGAGAAAAATCTTGTGAAAGTAGAGTGATTTTTTGAGAGAGTGCTGGTGTAATTGTTGTAAAAGAGTGCTTCGAGCGTAAAGTGAAGTGTGTGTACTTGTGGAATGAGCTACAACTTCATCTGTGAACATTGTCAAAGGCCTTAGGGTTGCAAATGGTGGATTCCGGCTTTGTTAGTGGATTGTTTTCGAGTTGAAACTTGAAAGCGGAGTAAGTCAAGTGAAAAGACCGAACCACTATATATTTGCTTTGCAAGCCCTTCTATTCCTTACCCTCCACATTTCAAATTATAGAAGATACCTGGTCTGTACTGTATATAACATTAACAAGCACTATTTCATCCTCTACATAGGTTTGCATGAACTTGTTATTGATTCATACCTTCTTGATTATCAATTTCAATCCATTTCTCCTTATGAACGAATCCAAACTTTGTTTCATGCGCAATTAGTGGAAAAGATAGGCCCACGGCTAAGGGTAAATATAGTGAACTTTTTTTTTTTTTTTTTTGTTAGAGTAAATATAGTGAACTTTTTCATCTTTGGTAACTACCATGATTCTTTTGATAGATGAATGTTTTCTCTGTGAGATTACCCCCGTAAGAATTTAGTCGAGTTTATAATTTTGCTATGAATTCAGATTTATATTGCAATTTGACAAAACAATAAATAATATACAAATAAGAAAAGATAATTATATTATCATAAGTTTTGTTCAACGCTCATTTTAATGCTAACTTCTCAAGTGATCACATAAGTAGCACAATTTATTTAAAAAAAACGGCTTCTCGACTTACAAGACAGGAAAAATTCTACTATATCTCAAATATCAAATGAATGTTCGAGTTTTAAAAATATGTATACTAGTGCGACAATTGACGAGGAATAGCACAATGGTGGACATGGTGGTCGAAGTCGAAGCAAGCACTGGGAAATAAATTGAAGCGTAGGCATTGAATCACGCCCACGTTTGATGTCCAGATACCGAAATTTTAATTTCTCCCAGTCACTTTCAAGAAGCAAAGAAAGGAGAAATTAATTTGCTTTTCTCATCCTAAGTTCGCTGGTTTCCAGCTAGTTGGAGAACTCACTTTTGTTTCATCCTTCGGTTTGGGGGGTTTAATCTAAGATATTGCTACGTAAAACAGGACAAATCGGATAAAGTTAAGAGCAAAAGAAATTTTAATGAAACTTAATGATGTGGACCTAAAAAGGATAATTATGTTGCAGTTAATGTGGACCCTGGTCTTAACCTTTTTAGTCTCTCTCTCTCTCTCTCTCTCTCTCTCTCTCTCTCTCTCTCTCTCTCTCTCTCTCTCTCTCTCCACATGTAAATTTTGATTATAAATGCATAGTCTCTACATCATATAAAATGTTTCCACTCTCTCTCTCTCTCCACATGTAAATTTTGATTATAAATGCATAGTCTCTACATAATATAAAATGTTTCCACTCTCTCTCTCTCCACATGTGAATATTGATTATAAATGCATAGTCTCTACATAATATAAAATGTTTCCAAGGTTCCTGCTTTTTTTTTTTTGTGACATAAACACACTTATATATTAATTAAAGAGGAAGAGTACATCCTGCAGCTAAAGCATCCGCATACAAAAGATCCAGCAGATCCAGCGGAAGAGAAAGATTGAATTTTTGGGCCGGGTGAGCTAACTGGGCTTTGGCAGCCCAGTCGGCTACTAGGTTAGCCGATCGGCGACAGTGCCGCAAAGAGAGAAAAGGAAAGTTGGAGAGCCAAAATAGGGTTTCGTCGATCACTGGCCTCTGCTCCCATGGCGGTAGGCGAAGACCGTTCGCAATTTCAACAATTTGAAGACAGTCTGTATGAAGATCGATGGGGGTGTTTTGGAGTCCTCGGTGATATAGATGTTGGAGGGACATATTCAGCGCCTGAAGCTCCGATTCGAAAGGTGAGTGTGCTGGAAAACATCTGGAGAAAATGTCAGTGATTTTACCTCGATCATCTCTACAAATACTGGCCATAGAGCCTTCCGAAGTGCCCTCTTGATAACTCCCGTCGATATTGCATTTCAGGACGCCCTTTGCCGGAGGTCGCCAAAGCTGATTGAGTTGAACAGTGTCGAGGCCAGAGCTTGAACTTGAGCGATGGAGTACTGCAACAGAAGACTGATATACTAAGATTTGAGCCAGGGCCGATTCCACTACCATGGAGGGATTGGGATGGTGATTCCAAAAAACAAAGTGGTTTCTTTTCTTCCAAATCAGCCAAAAGATGGTGGCAACTACCTCAAGCCTAGGAGAAGGTTCAGGTAAAATTACACCTTCAATTAGCCACCGTGTAATACTGGAAACTGAGGTTGTAGAGGAAGCTAAATCAAGCTGTGAGTGTGACCATATAGTTTTCGTCCATGGACACTGGATAAGCAAATGTTCAATTGTTTCAGGAACAGATTGGCAACATATTGGGCAGAAGGGGTCTGGAACAATCCGACGGTTGAAGAGATTAGCGCGGGTTGCGAGAGCATTCTGGCAGACGGACTAGAGGAAAGTACGGATTTTGGGGGTAGTCTTCATCGACCATATTTGGCGCTAGAGACTCTGATTAGTCCGGTAAGAATTTGAAACTTGTAACTCTTGTTGTTGGCTGTCTGATTGTACAATTGCATGATAGTTGCTCTGAAAAACATAAAATTCATGTATATCTGCAAAGGGGACCCGGTTCTTTCTGTCACATAATTGTGTCTAATCAACTCAACTTTCCAAAACACAATCATTTAGTTTTTTCAATCTATGTACTTTGTTTTTGCAAGCCAAACTATTTAGCTCTGTACTTAAATTTATGTAGTCCGTTTTACTTTCTTTAAGATGGCCAGAGATTAGATATCCCTGGTGCAGGGTCGGCAACATGATATGATCTATCCTTTTCACTTAAATGAGCATATAAAGGGTGGGAAATCAAAATAAATTGTGTAATTAGGCTGGTCAGAGAATTCCATAAACTAATTTGTGGACCGGAGAGAATACGGAGTCTTTCGGAATAGAGATATGGAAAATATATATATTAAGATTGAGTTTCTTACTTGTAACAAACTGTTTTTAAAAGTCAACTGTGGTCTATTTATTTAAATGTTTCTGTCACATCTTTCAATAAGTTCTACTTATAAATTCAGTTTTAGTATAGACCTATCATTGCAATCCAGAATATCCATGATTGGTGGTAAGAATATAAAGCCAAAAGATCTAGGCGGTTAACAAGCTTAGGCTCTTAGCATCAATTAACTTTCGGCAAGTGGGATGAGCTCGGGCCTGCATAACCCCTTCATTTTGAATTGTCAAATGACAT
This sequence comes from Eucalyptus rudis, assembly GCA_019915205.1. Lineage (NCBI taxonomy): Eukaryota > Viridiplantae > Streptophyta > Magnoliopsida > Myrtales > Myrtaceae > Eucalyptus > Eucalyptus rudis. The sequence continues at coordinate 120,630 of JAHMTN010000177.1, read as the reverse complement.
GCATCTGTGATTTTGCTCATGAGGAAAAATTAAAACGTCTCTCTACAAAGTTCGTAACTATCCACTTTTTTTTTTGGTAATTTCATATAGTCAAGTCATAGTACCGGAGCAGCCCATGGCGACTTGTAGTCACCGTGTCTCCACCACTTTTTAATGACGAGATCCTCGCTGCAAGCACTCTAGATCTGGCGGGTATTGCCATCGGTTCTCCAAATCTCGGTTTTCGAATCGCGGTGGAGGTGTCACTGTCTTCAACAACCATCATTGATGATAAGGTGATGACCAAATATATATATATATAAATATGTATATATGAGAGAGAGAGAGAGAGAGAGAGAGAGAGAGAGAGAGAGAGAGAGGGGTTGGGATCTTATTAAGATTTAGAGGTGGTGACCAGTTGGAATGGTAGTGATTGATAGGTGATGGTTGCACAATTAGTGGCAACGATTGTGGCGTCATGGTGATCATTGTTAGAATAATTAAATATTAAATTATGTCTTTATTTAATAGCCATAACTTTTAAAACAATTGAGAGTCTCATATGATATTAGTATATAAAGTCTTGAGTTCAATTTTTTCAGACCCCTATTTGCCTTTCTAAACTACAAAATGGCATCATTTTAACCTACCCAAAATTTTGCCATAAATTGACTAGTTGCGTAGTCAATCAAATAGTTTAGTTCATGTGTTTAATTGGAAAAGTATGACACAAGACTCTAATGCGATTGCTATTTACTAAAGTAGGATTTAGAGGGAATAATTATGATTTTATCTGCATGCTGATATGAAAGAATTATTGCGATATGCCACAATAACGAAAATAAATATGTGAATGTTCTAATAGCTACTGCATAGAGAAGATCATTACTACTATACAATAGTTACTATAATTATTGCGGTAACAGAGACACAGATGTAATACCTAATAATCAAGAAGATTGATTTTTCACCTTTAAATCCACTATATGAATTCCAATGTACTCTTGAATCTTTCAGTTGATATAATTTAATACTAAACATTTGTGAAATTTCAATATAATCTCTCCATTCAATTTTCTTTTATATTTACTGATGTGACAGTCTATCATCATCGGCTGTCAAAGCCATCCTTCCTGCAAGGTCGACAATTGGACAAAAGGACGCTGATTTAATCAACCTTTGTTTGACATCTCCAGCGTCACCAAGCTCACTCCCAAGCTCGGCAACCTCAAGGGCATAACAATGCTCCCGAACTCTCTCTTTCACTTCCACGTTGTCATCAAGGGCTATTCTAATGACAATTCGCCTCATTTGTCCATCCCGTTCACCACTTTGAGGATGGACACTGACTTGCGGGCCCGACAACTTCAATTATTTCTTTGCTATGTAGGGTTTTTCCGGATAAAAAAGGTATACACTTTGCTGCATTCACAAGCTATTGTTGATGGGTTAAAATTGGATTTGTTTATTAGGTCCGCTTTGGTGGATCTTTACTTAAAAGTTCTCGAAAGTGGAGCTCGCAAAGAAGCTGTTTGATGAGATACCTGAGAGGGACAATGTGGTGTGACACCATGATCTCTCCTCCATGGTCCTCAAGCTTGGGGCCATCAAGATATTGACGAGCTGGCCCGCCTTTAAACCTAGATCTGGATGGCTGGCATTATCACGAAACTCGTACAACCCCAATGAGGTTGTCGTGGTTGTTGGTGACCTCGGAACAAAATCGAGGTGCCATGGACGGTGACCTTGGTCGAGGTTATTCATGGCTTCCATGACCATGATCTGAGGTCCTGGGGCTTATCGACCTTGACTCTAAGGTCATAGCGGCTGTCCTCAACCCTAGGGACCACCATGAACGAGAAACAGAGAGAAATTGCCGGTGATCAAGACCCGAGATTATCATTTTATCGGGTAGTAGGTGAAGACTCTGAAAAGCAGAGGTAGAAGATGAACCATAACCAAAAGGAAAGAAAAATATAAAAATTAAGAAAAACGACATCATTTGATCCTATCAAATTGTGATTGAATCGCAACGTTAGCAGTTTTGGGTGAGTATTGGTCATACTATATTGAAATATCATGCAAAAGATTAGGATTATATTGGCTCGATCAAAATGTTTAGGCTAAATAAATCTCTTATCAATATTATATTGTTTGTCTAGAGATAATTATATAAAGTGATAAAAACAGTGCAAGTATCTTCACTTTTGACTTTTTACAATAGAATACCTAAATTTGTTACTGTTCAATCAAGTACCTCAATTTTTCAGGTGAAACTTAAATAATTTGCCATATCCTGTGATTTTGCAGAAGTGGCTACCTTATTTGACAAAGTTAAATATAACTGGTAACATGACGTGCTTGCTCTATAAAAATGGCGTCAATCCTTTTTAGTATTGGGTGATGAGGAGAGAGAGAGAATGCCAGCTCGGATGATTTTTTAGCCATCCAATATGTCTGTGCTAACGCGACAACATCTCAAGTTACCACATTGGGTGCCAACTTAGAAAGCCAATGGCTATTTAGCGACCTTAGTGTCCAAGTTGACGTCTTCCGTCTACGATCTTAAAGGAGGCCTCATGTTGACATGCATTGGAAAAGTTGTTGTACTTGATAAAACCAAAAACATCGAATTATAAAACGAACTGAAGTTCATATATTGTGGTGGTGTCAGTAATTCGACAAACTGCAACAGCTTTCACCTGGACAGTGCAAATGGAGAACCGCCATGAAAGCTCTGTCGAGCCGATCCGCGACCTTTTTTCGCCTGTAAATTTATGTGCGAAAAGGACTTGCGAGTTTACTTTGGCATGTGGTCATTGTCTCTCATTTTCATCCATTTTCTTCCTTCTGCGGCAGCAGAAGCAGCAGAAATCTTGAAGCCCGAAGGAATCTGCAGTCCCTATCGACCAGCTGAATGGCTAAACGTTGACCCAGTCCGTGGCTTTGGGTTGTAGGATGAATCGGTCAGCATCCATCCATTCATTGCCATTCATTTGATTAATCGACTGCAACGTTGCAATCAGCGAAACTTCTTGCACCCGCATGCGCTGACAAGCATAGGACAACGCAAGTTGAAGTCATTTTATAATAATGTTTACAGTATTAGCAAGAGCGAAGTAAGCTACAAGATTGGCTAGCAGCTAGATTTACTAGATAAGCTTAAATTTGCAAGCTATTAGGGTGGCCAAATTCCCTAGAGTAGTAATCATTTGTCGTGCTCTTCAAATTTTCTTTCCCTTGAACTGTTGAGCCTGCATGAGGCGTATTTTCTATAGTCTCTACGTACAACACCTTAAATATATTCTAAATTAATTTAGAGGAAGAAAGTTAATTTAATGAAGTTTCGACACCCTTGAAAGCATGGTTTATATTTCGACCCAAAAAATGATCATGACATATCTTACTTAACAAACGAAGATGAATGACCAAGATGCTTTCTGTGCGCAAGTCATACTTGTGAGTGGAAAGAGGTAGCAAGTGTTCACATTATAATCAAAATCTTAATATATAGGAAATGACAATATGGTCGCCATAAAAAAGTTTATCAAGATTAGTGTTCGAATATTACGTGTCTCATAAATTTGTAAGGTTTTTGGATCAATTCGTAGGGAAGTAATTCGTTGAGAATCCCATCATAATCGTGCAAAACCTGCTTTTAGAATTTTGTAAAGCACTTTAAAATACTATCAGACCCGGAAAAAAATGATAATGTTTTATAGCCACAGCATTTGAACATATCCTCGTACCTTAAAACATTGAAAAAATAAATTAAAGTAAAAGTGGAAAGGAAAGATACTCCCGAGGTGGCAGAGGAGCGATGGTTGAAGGATAATCCGATGCTGTCCTCTCCCAGGATGCAAAGGAATCTGCCCCACATTGGTTGGCACGTAGTCTTGAGCCATTGTTAGTATTTTTTTTTTCTATTTTATTTACGCTATTTGATATTTTATATGAAGATATAATCTAGGGTTTCAACTATTTTATTTCTGTTTGTTTGTCGTTCCAGTTCTTTAGGGTTTCACTTGTAGGCTTGTAGCAACTATTGCTCCCCCATAGATGTTAGTGAAAATATAGGCTTGTTGAATATTACGGAATGACACTAGGCGATGTAAAATCCTTGCATTCTTGCATGGAAGAAAAAGGAGGAAAACTTGGAGACCGGTCAAGTAATTAAGAGACGACACTTCAAGTAATTCTCGTGAAGCATGAAGTATCTCGGTTTCACTTTTAGGTGCAAACTTTTGAGTTTGAGTTGTACTTTAGATGGTGAATGGGTTGCATTTGACTAGACGGGGAAGATGGATGTAGGGTAACCCAAAAAACTGATTTAGTATGTTAACTAAGGACACGCATAATAAAATTTTGGTTTTTCTATTTCTTTGCTTTACAGTTCTTGGAAACAGATTTTGAATAAAAATCCGTTTAGTAAAACAATTCCATTTTTCTATTTCTGGAATAAATTTCCATTCTAGAAATGAATTTTGAACATAAATCATAAGTTAAAATTTTTGGTTTTTGTATTTTTAGACAAAAGTGAGAAATGATAACTATTCTCATTGTTCACCTTCGTTATCGCCCACCACCCACCTATTGCCTGTGGGATGCTGGCCAACTGTCACTAGACGTCGGATGCCCGTCGTCGCCGCCGCCTCTCTAGAAATAGAAATTTATTCTTTTATCAAACGAATTTTTGTTCAAGAAATATAAATTTTGAGTCGTTATTAAATGCTTTTCTTTGCTTAAAAACTTGTTTAGGGAGTAGAAATAGAAAATGATTTATATTTCAGAAATATTGTCATGTGCGCCTTAGGCATAATACTAGGATGAATATCATCGCTTGTAGAGTTTTCTTCTCCAAAATGGACCTTTTTATTTCCAAGGGGGAGCGAATGTTTCAATACTAATATCCTATTTTGATTTGAGACCTTTAGTAATCGACCATCTAGATAGATTACTTGTCACATTTAATCCAAGTAACCATAAATTATCCAAAAAGTTGAAATTTTGGGTGCGAGCCATCTCATGATTTATCGTTCTTCAGTGGTTTTTTTCCCTCCTTTTTATCGTTTACTTACACGATCTCCATATAATATTTACACAAGATGGTCAGCAAGGATTATAGGTATCTTACATCATAGAAGTAGTCATATATATTTATATGTATAATCTAAGTAATGGGCATCTAAGTAATGCGGGTTGAATCAATCATTTCACTTTCCACATTAAAAGCAGCATGACTCCACCATTGCTAGCTATGCAATTTTGACTGCATCTGTTATCTCAGCAAAGCACCTCAGGTTGTCTTTCGTAAGTTTCTTACCAAAGCCAAAGTCATAACCCAACTTGCTCACAACCAACTGCTATTAAAAAATGATTTAAAAGGGGTTGCTTTTTGAAGTAGACCATTAAACAAACCTGCCACTATCTCTCCACTCGATCAACAGACACACATCCCTCCAACACCATCGATTTTTGGAGTATAATAAGAAAAAAGAATAAGTCATTTCATTAAAGCGAGAGAGAGAGAGAGAGAGAGAGAGAGAGAGGGATGTTTTTTTGCTGGGGTAAATACTACGGACTGTATTTTTGAGCATTGATATAAACAAGTGCATGAAAGCTCCAGGTCATTGGCTGGTGGTCGTCGGCTACTTCTCCTCCCACTGGCGACGCATTTATCGGCCTCTCTCTCTCCTTCCCTCTCTCTCTCTCTCTCTCTCTCTCCCTCTCCCTTTCCCTCTCCGAACAAGGCTTTCTCTATCCTGTTTTGCTTCAAATTGTACGACATGGTTCCTAACAAATGGGTGTCTCTTTGCTTGAAGCTGTTCCTGCTTCCTTCCACTTGTGCCTGAGTACGTCTATTTTCGTTTCTGTTTCTATTTCTTTTTAACCTCATCCCGTAAGAACAGTTTAATGGGTCTCACCGCAATCTTCAAGCTGTGTTCTCAAGTTTGTGTTTCCATAATTCCATGCTCTGTGAGATTTCTGCCGTTTCTTTCATACAGTTATCTAGAGACGATGTTCTTTATTTTTATTTTTACTTTTTCATCTTCGTTCAAATTTCTTTCTGGGTTTCCTCTATTTTGTTTGATTTTCTCAGTGATTTTGAGTTCTATTGCAGAGAACAGATTTATTAGTGAACTGTTTTGCCACTTACTTCCCGTTGATGACTTGTTTATTTTTCTTAGTTCATGCTTACTTTGCTTATCAAGCCAATCCTTTTGTGTGTTGATTATTCAGGATTGGAGATAATTAGAAACCCATGTAGTAATTTTTAAGTTCTTTCACTTTGTAAAATAACTTAGTCCTTTGTCCTTTTTGTTGCCTTTTTTCAAATCCATTTGGGAAATAATCCGAAAAGTATACTTCGTTGAATCTGCAGGTCCTGATTTGCAGTAAAATCAAAGCAAACCCTATTTGAAAAAAAAAAAGAAAACCAGAATTATCCTTGTGATATTTGCGAAGATATACTGGCTATCAAGCCATGACTTTCAAAGAGCATGAAATGATTCACAATAATCCAAATACACAGTCGTCATCGCTGTCGTTTGCGCCTTGGTTGGTGCTCCATGGCTCACAAACTCCTCAGAGTGAATCTGTTGGTCGATTGAATTCAGTGGAACACCATGCTTCTGAGGAGTTCCACCCTTTATCCAAAAAGGCGACTCAAGCTGTTGAAGGAAGTGCTGACAGGCCAGATATGACTCAATATGCCTTCTTTTCTGGTACCCCTTTTTTGAGCATAGAATTTATGACTATTCCTCTCGAATATATTTAAGTCTCTTAAATGTCGCTTGTCATACCAGGAATGATTTTGTTTCAATTTAGTGGCTTTGGAGCTCACATTGGTGATGTCTAGCTTGCTTTTTATTTTCTTGCCAAGCTTACTTTAGTGACTACTACTTTCACAAGGTTGTTGATCGTGGGAAGTAACATAGCACAGAAATAGACTACATTGATGGATAGAAACAAGAATGCTATGAAGTTACTGTAGTGAATTTGTAAAAGAAATACCTTTGCTTATGGATCTCTTTACTCGGATGTTTCATCAGGAAGAAGATGATTGAAAGATGATATTGAAATTGACTTCTCTTGCTTCTTCACTAGGCTAATATGATTTTATGCATGGCGCATTAATCTCATCTCCCATAGTTTCAAAGGTCCTCACGTATTGAATTTGTCGAGTTCTCCAGTAGAAGAATAGTCATTCAATGGCTTTACAATTAGCGTATTCAAATTGCACTTTTGGGGCCAGTCCTAATCTTTTCAGAGTTCTGCCATTGATAGATAGTACATACTAATCTAGAGCATCATAAGGTACCATGTTGGGAACACAAGGTATTATTCTTGTTATGCCTAATGATGCAAGTTATATTCTGATGCTTCAATGGTTTAAGGATCTAGTTTACAGGACATTACTTAGAGATCTTTCATTAGTTAGTGTGAAGGATCTTCTTCTTTGTGTCGTGCATTTTTAGGTGTACAGCTAAATCGTCACGTGCATGTAATCCTAATCAGTAAAGCACTCATCAATTGAATTGAAACGGTTTGACCAAAGCATCTCAGTATGCAAGAAAGGAGAAAACAAAACTCCGCATGCATATCCACATAAATTTATTAACTCATTGGTTGGATTCTAAATCAATAATCAAGAAATTGGGTAAAAGGGTACTAATTCTCACGACAAAGAACCTCGGTCATGATTGGTGATCAGTGTGCTTTTGCAGTGACATGCTTCTCATTAGCACAGTATGTAGACCTCTGTTGAGTGAAGGCTTAACTCCTAAAAATTGGATGGAGCGACTTATCGGTGGACTATCACATGTCCGACTAGAGAGGAGACAATGACAGTGCAGAAACAAACCTAGTACTCTCAGAAATATGTCTAGTTAGAAGCAAGAGTAGCAAAATCACAGCAAACCTTAATCTTTTATGCACCTCTAGTTCAGTGTCCTTTCGCAATTCAGGAGGGGAACACCTCGCTTTCTTGTCATTTAGCAAACAGTATTTGCATGCAAACGCTGCTGTCTAGGAGAACCTTTTATGTCGACAGTGAGCATATGCCCAATGTGGCATATTCATAAAAAAGAATGCTGTCTGATAGCAATTCGTAAGTACTAAAATATACTCTACCTCCACTAGAGGTTTGTGCACATCAAGTTCTACGCTTTCAGATAGAATAGTAAACTTTTGTCTATTGAATATATCTCTAGATTTTGTCCATCCGCCTTACTCAGCAGTTCAGGATTTGCTAGCTCTTTTCTCTCCCGATGTTTTCTTCTACCCCTGATTTCACTTGTTTGTATGTGTAATCACTTGTGCCATTCCTATTAGACTGGGAAGACGAAATGGTATCTTTAGAAGGTAAAGGTGATCCCATCCACAAGAAAAACATTTGAATATCTTACATGTTTCTCTTGTAGAATAAGCGGAAGCTAGTGGATCCCAGTCCTCGAGGAGAGCCAACCAAGAAATCCTCTATGAATCCAAAGAATACAAAAGTTACAACTGGTCAAGTGTTTTTCAGCCCTAAATTACACTTAAAGCAAAATCTACTAGTGTTATTTCACAATCTCTAAGAAAAAAAATTCACTTTGAAAACTCGCAAATAGAAAACCCTAATTTTCTCTTGCTTGTTATAGTGTGTAATAACCAAGCATAACTTTGATTTTATATGTTCTTATGCAACTTGCCAATTAAAATCAGGAAACCTAGAGGACATCCAACATACAGGCTAGACTTCTACCAAGTCAGGTTTTGTCTACAAGAACAAACAAGAAATATAATTTAACAACTCTTCACCTTCGTTCAATGTTTGTAGCTAAGTCATAGTATTCATCATCTATGCTAGCTCTCCCAATGCCACAAGCACTCAAGCATTGCTAATGTCTATCAAGCCCAAGTTGAGCTTGGACTTGTCCAGAGAAAGGGACTTGATCCACGTCTACAAAATTCTTCATCGCGAAAAGCTTCTTCTTGGTCATATTCTCTCTTGACATATTATTTTTGACATAGGAATATTTGTCACCAAGGAATTCAATTCTCCATATCTCTAATTTCTATCAAACACACCGAATGAAGCTGATGTCCCATGCCAACTAGGGGTGAGCAGCGGTTTAGGGTCGACCCTGGACCGACCCTGGACCGGCCCAACCCTGCCGGTCCTGGTCCGGTTCCCAAGGGGACTAGGTCGGTCCTTGGTCCTGAAATTCCAGGACCAACACTGTGCGGGTTGGTCCTCGGTCCTAAGAGTTTTGGGTCAGTCTAACCTTGGACCAACCCTGTATATTATATTATATTATATTATATTATATTATATATAATTCTTTTATATATTCAAACCTAAGTAAAATGTCTATTATATTATATTATATTGAGATGTTCTATCAATAGCAATAATAGTAATTTCAATTTAAAACTTTTGTTAAGTATTAATTACGTGTTGTTTGTTTTGTTTTCAAGTGTTTAGAAGTTCAAGTGAATTAACAAGATGTGAAGTTATATATTCATGGTTTATATTAAGTATTTTAAACTTTTTATGATTTAATTGTATTTTACTAATGAATTTCAGCTGCACTTTGCTTTTCAATTTGTGTTAAATAGTAGAAGTTTTTGAAGAGTATAGTAGTACTGCAATTGCTACGGTGATTTGCTAGTCAAGTGGTGTGAAGCTCATTTTTTGGTTGAGTAGACTCTACATGATCAAATGCTAATCAAGTGATGCGAAGCTCATTTTTTGGTTGAGTGAACTCTACATGATCAGGAAAACGCTTTTGCATATGGTGTTATAAATATTAAAGATAGATGATTACAAGAACTTTCCATCTTGTCCCATATCTCGATGAGCGGTTAGCGGATATGAAATTTCTATTATTGTGTCATCTTAAATTTGCTAAATATGTATTGGTATTTTATAATTTAGTTGCACGATATCGTATTGTTGATGGATGTGTAATTTGAATTTGTAAGTTTGCTTTTTTAGGAAGTATAAAAAATAAGACGAAAAAAATTATCGATCAGTCTCGGGTTGACCTTGGAACTGAACCGAACCCATTGGGTCCGTCCGGTCCTTGGTCTCAGGCTCAATAGGGTCGGTCCTCAGTCCTAAAAATTGAGGACCAACACTGTGCAGGTTGGTCCTAGGGTTAGGGGGTGACCCGGACCAACCCGGACCATTCTCACCCCTAACGCCAACATCATTTATCAAGTCATTAGACTAATACCACCTTTTCAACTCCTATTGTTGTCACCATGTATTTAGCATTAGTCGTCGATGGAATTATCTTCTCTTAATGCCTTCAAACAGACAACATAACTCACAGAAGTGAAAGGCATAACTACTCAAAAATCAACCATCCTTCAAATTCCTTTTATGACCCAGGATTGCAATTCCAATAGTGTGTTTGATAAGCTTTCCCAAGGGATTTTCAACCTCCAAAGCCTCTTGGGGAAAAATATAAGGTTTTGGTTCACCTTTTGGTTTAGTATTTAGCCAAATGTTGGCCATGGCAATGTTGAAAGCTCAAGGCAAGTCCCCACTTGCTTTGGCTTTCAACATTTGCGAAAGGCCATTTCTAGGATTAAATGTTTTTTTCTTCCAAAACTAGTCTCATTAATTCTTTTCATTTTTTGATTTTGCTCTTGTTGTGATTGTTCATCTTCTCTGTGCAAGGGCAGCCAGCGAGGCCAAATCTGGCTGAAATGGGGCCGATGAGAGGTTGCGACCCCAAGCGCCCTTGTCGAGGTCGTGTGATCCTTGTCGATAGTCACCCAAGGTTGTGCGACCTTAAGTGGCCCTCACCTGTGTTGCACAACCTTTGCCGAGGGTTGCCTAAGGATGGGCGCCCTCATACAATAATTGTTAGTGCTAGAGCTAGCTCACTAGTAGCCTGAGCCCTTTCTTGGCTTTGACAAAGGGTTTGCGTGTTTTTTTTTATTTAATATATATAATGTTGCCAAAGCCCTTTGTATTTTTTTTTTTTTAATTTACCAAACAAACACTAACCCAAAGTTTCTTTGCAAAGGAGTTTTTACGAAACACAATTTGCATTTCTCCAAAAGGCTTTAGGCTTTCAGCATTGACATTTTCTCAAAACCCATTTCTAAAGCCGAATCAAATGTAGCCTTACTCCCACACTATTTGAATTGCATCCTCTAAGTCTAAAACTTACCTCAATGATTGTCATCCAAAAATAGATAACTAAGAGGACCCACTTTATAACATCACAATGTGAACTTTGATTAACCATATTAATTCTCTTGATTGCACATGAAAGATCAAGCCTAATATTATCAACAACATAATTTAGACAACTAACCGAACAAGCATGTGACGCAAGAGCCAAATGCTCCACCTCCAACAATTTATGATAGGCCGCTGGTGGAGAACTTATAAAACTTTTACTTTGCATGTTGAAGTGCATTGATGCTTTTTCAAAATAACTCCTTCAAGTCACTTGCAATATTTTCACATTTTTCACTCTCAAATCTCCAAACCCGAAGCTATCTCTATTGTAACCAACTTATTTAGTTCCATATTTGCATGCAATTACCACCTTATCTCAGTCACCTCTGCTGATCACCTTGAAGCTTATCAATTGTGATCTCGAAATTTACTATTATTGAATTTGGTGACTTGAAGATAGTATCAAATATATTGTGCTCTGAGTATGTCTGGATTATCTTAGAAGCTCCATGCTCCACTTGTTTCCAAATATCGTTTAGATTTTCCTCAATATTTGATCCCTTATACATCTTTCGCAAACAAAACAAATTTGTCGAAAGTAACATCTCTAATTACATAAGCTCGAGTGAATCTTTCCCAGTGCACCACATCCTATGTCACTTCATCTCATGTGCACAGCTTAGGAATATACACTTCCATGCCCTTGGCTCATGTGCATCATTACTCACACAAGCATATGCTGGGCAACCAAAATGCTTAGTTCGGTGTATATATTGCTTTGGCCTAGAAGTCTTGAATTAATCTAGCATGTAAGAGTGAAGAGTGAGCTCTCTTCTCGTTCATCAATTCTAGCCTTAGATCAACTATGGTGTGTCGGCAACAATGCAATGTTTCACCATGCCTTCCTCTACACAAAATTGGCTAAGCTAATATATAGTTAACTCCAACCCTTTCATTTCTCAAGCACATGATCTTCCTTTCTATTTGCTTTTTGTTATCATTGCCTTCCACGATTTGAACCTACCATGCACCTCATTCTTGTACTTTACAAGACAAATCCAAACTTTCCTTGAAGTGTCATCAACAAAGGACAACATACATCTTGCATCACTCTTGGACACAACTTGAGGATTCCCATGGGTTTGAGTGTACATAGCCTATAATCTCCAAGGTTTTGTGAACTCCTGTTCCAAACTTCACTCTCCATCGCCAAAGTTGTAGTGTCCATAGAAGTTCAATTTCTTGATCCAATGACCTCCCTATAGACCCTTGTGGCTAAAAACCATAATTTCCCTCTCACTTATGTGTTTGAGACTCATTTACCACAAGTGTATCATGTTTTCACTTGAGGCCTCAGAGAAATTCTCTAACAGATGAGCCAATCATTGTTGTTCTTTATAGGAGATATAGCTTGTTGACTATTTTCTCTTGCATCACAGTAAGCATAGCTTGAGAGACATTCAAAACTCTACTTTCAATAAATATCCAATATCCAAACCCATTAAGAGACCCGGTAAGATAAGATCCTTTCTCAACTGCAATACATGCCTTACATCAGCCAATGTTCTCAACACTCCATCAAGCATCTTAGTCTGAACTGCTGTGATATCTACTACACATGTGGCACTATTTGCCTTGAACTCTTTTCGACCCTTTGTGCATTGATAAATGATAAACCCATGTCTATGAGCAGTCATATGATAAGAACAATCAGAATCAAATACCCAATCATTACCTAATGAACTCGTGGTCATTGCTAACATGTAATCAACATCTCTGGAACTTCACTATAGTAGAAGCATTACCATCACATGGAGATTCCAACTTAGCTCATTTATCATTGCGGTTCAAACTATCTATCTTATATTGTCCTACCTCATTGTAGCGATAATGTTAATGATTCCAAATGTTGGACCTCGATTTAGAACAACTCTTCTATTTGCTACCTCCAAACCCTCTATGTTTGTCTTTGTCTTTGATAATAAAACCTTGCAGCATATCTAGTGCTAAGTTATCTTCTTATAACTTTTTTTTTCTCATTCTTTAAAAAGAAAGGCAGATTTTACCTCTTTCAAAGTAATCGCAGTGTGGCATTGTAATAGTGAATCAATAAAATGTTCAAAAGAATATGGTAGAGATACCATCAACATGATTTCATGCCTTGTTTCTCACCTAGCTATTCTTTAATTCCATTGTAAGTTTGTTGCCACTCGAAATTGAAACATCATTTTCAAATTATACAAATGATTGTTCAAAACCTTCATTTGATAAAGTTTCTCCAGTTTTGCCCACAATTTTGCTTCATCCTTCTCTTTGACCAATTCAATCAAAACCTCATTTGATAGATTCGATAGGATTATGCTTTTTTCCTTTTCCATCAACTCTACATTATCGTCCTCTTTCATCTAACGGTTCACCAAACCCTAGGTTGTTATCAGGCAAGCGTCTTAATGCTTCACAATTCTAAGTTGTTCCTTCTAGTGAACTTCTCGATAGCAACTCTTGTTTGGACAGAATTGCAAAAACAACATTTCTAGATAGTGATTAGATAAGTAAAAACCTTAAATGAACTCTATAACCGTAACCTTAACTACAATATCAATTGCTGTGAAATAACGTGGAAGTTAATGGATATTGCAATTCAAGTCTACGTGAAAATAACAAATGACCAAAGAAATCATTGATGAATAATAAAGAACACTAGAGATTTATGTTGTTTGGTCTGAAATTGGCACCCATTCCACAAGGAGAGCCAGCCTTCAAAATCCGCTATGAATTTAGAGAATATAGAGTTTACAATTGCTTGATTGCTCAATATTTCCTAGGCCTATTTTACACCCATAGAAAGTGTTATCTCACAATCTCTTACAGCATACTCACTTAGAAAACTCACAGGGATAAACCACTAAATGCTTCTCTTGGTTTCTCGAGTGTGTAATAACCAAACAGAAATCTGTTTTATATGTTCCTATGTAATATGCCAACACAAATTAGAAAACCTCAATCTTCTTTCTTATTATCTTTAATCTAAGATCAGACTCCAAAATTTTTTGGACTGCACTAAATTTGCTAGGAGGTTAAAGTCCCCCCCCCCCCCCCCAAAAGAAGACATCCAAAATATGGGCAAGACGTCTTCCAAGTTGAGTTTTTTATACTGGTTCGAACTCGAGACATAATTTAACAACGTTAATGAAACCATACAAATGCAATTTTATTAATGGCTGCATGTGTCGTTCATAACACGAGGCAGTGGAGTTTTTAATGGCATATTGAGTTCCCGGCAAGCCTATCTAAGCATAATTGAGTTCTCTTAAAACCAGCCGGTGTAGGGAGTCTTGTAATTGTTGTCAAGTTATTGTTGTGTCGGGATGACAGGGACGCAGCTGCTTACTCGAAAGCCTTTTTGCAATGATCTTATGTTATCTTATATTTCGATCATGTAGTATGACCGTTGTACCTTGTTAAATGCAGAAGAAAGTAAATTCTCAATCGACTGGCGGAAGCCTCAGCTAACCATGTCAGCTCTACCGGAGTATGGTTCTAATTTCCATAGTGAATTTGGCCCACCGATGGTATCATTCTACAAGTAGCCTTAATATTATTCTTAATTTATAGTTTTATATTGCTAATGCTAAATTTTTTTTTTGTGGATGGATGATCATACAAGATGTATTCCAAATATTCAAATGTAGATCAGATTTCTGGGCTATTCCCTCTTTATGGAGCTCAATGCCAGGTTCGTTTATGTGCAGTTTTCGTCTATCACCTATATTGAGTAGGTTCAGTCTTGCACGACTAAGTGTTTGCACCCTAAACAGTTCCACTCCTGTTAAAACATCAAATACGAATCAGATTTCATTACTTGCCTCCTGATGGAAGCAAAATCGTTGCAAAGTCATGTGCATTTTCCTTGAATATAGATACGCAAGTGTGGTCTTTTTCGGTTGCGGAGACGTTCTTGGAAGTCTTATAATGGTTTGCTTTGCTCTTCAATCCATATAGGGCCGCATCATGCTTCCTCTGAATTTGACAGCAGAAGACGGACCAAGATATGTAAATGCCAAGCAGTATCAAAGGATCCTCACACGTCTCAAGTGCCGTGCAAAGAAGAAATTGGAGAACTTTGGAAGAGCCCGCAAGGTATTTCCTCCATATAGTATCTCCACTATGCTAATAATTTATAACTGTCTGCGATTGACGATGAGAAAGGCGGGGATTGAAACAGCAAAAAGTCATAGCTGTAATAACTTTTCCATCAACTCAAGTCATACGCCCAGCGTGGCAAATGTTATAACTGTAGTAAGTCAGGTTAATCAGAGGCTTTACTTTAATTGGATTTGGTAGAAGATTACATTATGCGATAATTTGTCGTTACTCTGATATGTGCTTCTTCTCAGGAAGATGTTGCACTTCAAATCATATTCACTTCTCTTTCTATGTGCTGATAGCCATACATGCACAAGTCGCGCCATCTTCATGCTATGCGCCGCCCCAGGGGATCTGGAGGTCGCTTCTTAAATACAAAAGCCCTGAAAAATGCAACAGAAGTAAACATGAAGAAAACTGGCAGTGATGGAATGTCACCCTGCCCAACCAGTCCTCAGAGTTCAGAAGTCTTGCAACCTGAGAGCAGAGGTTTGAATGCATCAAAAGTGGGAGATAACAACAGGACCAACCTTACTGGTTCGGAGGTGGCCAGCCTGTACTCCCCGCATTGGCTGCTGAACAATCATGTCCGACCATGCGTTCACCCACATCTACATGTGGACAATGGGGCGCATGACATGGTTATGCCCGGAAAGTGGGCTCCAGCAGCTGATAGCTGCCACGACCTCAAAGTTGTCTGAGGGCAAAGGAAGTGGTTCCAGTGCTAGTAGCAGCACCATGGTCACATCCTAGCAGCAATTCGAAGCTCAGTTGCAGTTACTGTTCTTGCACTGAGTTTCTGGGTCTGGAGGAGGCAAATCATCCTTGGCTCGTGCATCAAGGCTGTCTTGACCATGTATATGGCATGGCTTTAGGCTTTGAGACCTTGATGCCCAATAAAAGTATAATATCAAAGGTGACAATTTTAGGTTTCGCTGCTGGATCTTGATGTAATAAGGGCATGTCAAATGTGTGTTTGCTGTCAAAAAGACATCAAAGCTATGCATATTGAAACCTGAGTGGCTGTGACTTGTTGGGTTTTCTGATTTCTGGGCGACTTAGTTTGATTATTTGCACTAGAGCCTGCCTTTCGGGCATATCCCTTTTCTACTGAGCACAAGTTAGTGATTCAATCTCGTAGTCTTAGTGAGTGGGCACGCCTCAAAGGTACGATAAGTGGTTTAAGTATAAACCACTGTATATGCTTGTAAAGATGATGCATTTTATGTTTGTGTAGAAGCCTGACGCTTTGTAGGAAAACTGAATTTCCAGAGTTTTAATGATCCAGTGAATAGAACACTCGAAATAGTAGGATTAGGCAGAAGAATTCATGTGGTAGGCAGATTTCCTTGCGTGTTCTCATCATTAGAGGTTAGCCTCCAATGTAGTTTTGACAGGCCACAAAGTCTGTTTGGTTCAGCACCTGTCGCAATATGGACAAGGATCGTGTCTTCACAAAAGTCAAGTAATTGCCAGAGTAGACATATCCATTATACGCTTAGATATCATATCATACTCGATAACTCATAACTAATGGCATGAACCTCATGAACCCAGTTCTAAAGCCGCAATATACCACCTTTTCCAGTAGCCTTTCAGAGCCGCTGTAAGCACCAGTTGCAATTACAGTAAGGTCTCAGTTGCCCCTGAAGATGACTGAGCTTCATCACTCAGTCGATGGATATAATATCACTAGTCTACTTTCTGATCAGACGAACACTAATATGTCTTCTCAGTAGGTTCAGTTCCAACCATACCTATGATTGAGACAACATGCGCATGACAGTCAAGAGGTGTGATCTTCTTCTGGCTGATGGAATAGGAGGGTAATCTAACATTTGGCACTGCATGCGAGACTATTGAATAAACCTAATGAAGAATGGAGAATTATCCATCTACATCCTCTCCGAACCCAGTAGAACGAGAAGTAAAGAA
The DNA here is from genome assembly GCA_019915205.1 of Eucalyptus rudis. NCBI lineage: Eukaryota > Viridiplantae > Streptophyta > Magnoliopsida > Myrtales > Myrtaceae > Eucalyptus > Eucalyptus rudis. Next base: position 103,385 of record JAHMTN010000177.1, on the reverse strand, counting down.
TAGGTGAAGTTAAGAGGAAAAATCCTTCAAAAAGCAGTAGAGTCGGTCGGCCACTATGATATCCACAAAACTATGAATTTCCTTAAGCCTTTTGCAATTTTGAAAAAGCAAATGATGCAGCTCAAATCAAAGTTGGTATCGAGTCCCTCCGAAATCACTGAAAAATTCGCCGCTGACTGAATAAAAATTATAGTGTACTTCCATGAACAGATGACCTACCCCCATCAAAAATCATATGACTGAAGGCAAAAAGAATAAAGCAATCAAATTTAAACAGGGAAGCCTCAAGTGTCGAAACCACAATCTGGTATAGAACAATATGTATATCACTGAATAAACCAATAACGCAAGGAACCTCAAACTGCAGGCGGCGGAGGGGATAGCACAGGTGCTGGTGGATTATTGCTGCTGCTGTTATTTTTTTCCCATGGCCTCACAGTAAACAGTACCACAAACAAAACAATCACTAGCAAAATTATGATGGCATAACATGTCCACTTCCGCGTGTTCTTCTGCAACTTCCTAGCGGTTTGCAGGCGCTCAGTGCCACCTCGCACAAACGAATTAGCTCTCGCCACGTGGCTCTCGATGTCGTCCAGCTGCTCGCCCTGAGACTGCACCAGCACGGCCATGTCCAAGAATACCTGGTGCAGCTCCTTAAGATTCTTCTCCATGTCCTTGACGGCATCGTGCCTCTCCTGGATTTCTTGTATCGTGTCCAAGATTCTCCCTCTGCCTTGCTCCTGAATGGCCTTCTGCAAGAAGGTCTCGCTCTCACCTGCATATGAATCAGAGACTCGTAAGCATTACCATAACAAAGCTCAAATACTATCCTGCATTACAAGGAAACCAAGACAGCAAATAGCAGAGTAGTTCCTCTGCCTCGATCTTCATAATTTTTCATTGCAGAAATTATTCAAGTCCCCAGATTCTGTGAGTTCTAAAGTGCACAATGAGCCATGGCTGATCCTCAAAACAGGACAGAATGACATTTGTTCCACTGTAAGCATAAAGGCATGAACTGAGTACAAGCAACATACAATCAGCAACCAAAATATTAGATATACCCAATTCCAGTTCTCGATTCTACAGCTTCCAGTTTAGCCACACCACCAATCCCATGCCAAAACTTGATTTCGGAAACGGAAAATTTGTCCCCAAATTCTCATAATTCTCAAATCTCCACTGCGTTTGACTTTTTTTTTTTTTTTCTTTTCTCTATCAGCACGAATACGCTCGATGCAAACACAAACACGGAAGCGCGATCCTTTCACGAAATTGGCATACCAAGTGTCGTAGCATATTGTGAATCTACCTGTTGAGATCAAGAGATCGAGCGTCCTCTCGTCGGGGTTCTCGCCGGTGACGGTGAAGTACCTGCGCTGGACGGTCTCCCGGTACTCCGACGAGATCAGCTGCCTCAGGGCGTTGAAGCTCTCCATCGAGTCCTGCAGCTTCTTCCTCAGCCCGCTGACCACGGAGGTCCGGGTCCTGTCCGACGATGAGCCCGGCCCGCAGCCGGGGAGGCTGCGGTTGGCGGCGTTGGACCGGTCGAGGGCCTCGAGGCGGACCTTGACAACCTTGGCTTTCTTGAGGGCGGCCGTGACGTCGCCCTCCATGCGCGACCGCAGGTCCTTCACGGCCCTCGCGTTGTGCAGCGTCTTGCTCTGCTCGTGCGACGACCGCAGCCTCTGGTGGAGCGACTCCAGCTCCTTCAGCTCCTCCTTGATGCACTCCACGTCCTCGAAGAACTTGTCCAGGTTGGCCCCCCCGGAGGAGGGGGCCGGCGCCGGCGGGGCGCCCATCTCGACGTCGTAGCCGCGGTCGGAGGCGCCCCTGGAGGGCGACCGGTCGCTGTGGAAGCGGGAGAAGGAGCGGGAGAAGAGGTCGTTCATGGCGGCGGCGGGGCGGCGGCTGATCGGACGAGTTGAGGAGCGAAGAAGGTCGGATGGGTTTCCGGGCGAGAGCTCGCGGATGTTATAGCCGCGGGTGGGTTCTGCGGGAAGGAAACGGTAGAGGAGAGAGAGAATGAGAACGCAGGCCAGAAGTCAATGATGGGAACTGGGGAAGGAGGAGGAGGGTGGCGGTGGGGACAGGCGGGCGAGAAGTATTCTTAAATTTTCCGGGAAAAAGGGGGAAGATTCCGGGAAAACGCGAGGGAAAAGCGCGTCGAGGGGGGGATAAGGCGGGCGGCTACGCGGGGGACTTGGTCAACCCGTGCGGTGAAGTGAAGACGGCGGACGAAGGAGGAGGAAGAGACCTGGTCAGGTCTCGGATCGCGGGGGGATCTTGGGAGTTCGTCTTTCCTTCTCTGTTTGATTTGTTCTTTTCTCGAATGTCGTTTTGCACTTTGCGAAGGTTCGTCTGGACTTGCCCTCGGTTCCGCTTCGGGTGCCATTTGCGAGTACGGATGATGAGGAAAGAATCGGGATTTTTAAATGCCCATAATTAAGAAAAGGTCAGGTCGGGCTGGTCTCGAGACTTTGGTGCATCCTTACCGCTAACCCGCGGTTAGATCTGATCATGAATTGGACGGTCCACGAAATCATTCGAGCCGAGAGGGCTGGAGGTTGTTTTAGGGTGGGCCAGGATGGAGGTCTCTAGTTATGAGGATCAACACGAATAGGTTTGAACCACAACTAGCCTGCAAAGTACGATAGCCATGCATATTTTCATGTTGGGGCATTTTGAGCAAGGAGTTAGGCTCGATTTTAGGGTTGGTCCAAGACCACCCATAAATCATCTCCTATGCTTTCGTAATGGTAGTGTTTCACCAGTTTTGTTCCTGATATTGTTCATCGAACGAATGATATGTTTTGGCTTTTATTAGAGGAGACTCAAGTTTCGTGTTGAATCCGAACAAAGGATTTCCAAATACAAATATTATTTCCAATCTTTGCATCACAACATTGACGACTTGCTAATGGTTCTAACTTATGCTAGAATTTAATCCACAACATAGTTTAGGAATAGTTTGGTAAGCTAGAACTTAGTCAACATCAATATTCCTAGATAAAAACACAACATCAGAATTTAATCAATGACTCCAAACTCGTGGTACAACACTAGAATTTAATCAATTGGAATGTAGGCACTCATCGGAATCTAATCAATAATGGGAATCTGGAAGTGACAGCTATGAAACTAAAGTGTGGTAAAGTAAATATAAAGTAAAGGTATTTGATGTGTTGTTCGAGAGGTTCTTCATTGGATGGCTCGTGGTATATATAGAGCAATTCGGTAATTGTCGAATAGTTTTTTCTTCCTTGGTGACCGTCCCTGATCTCTTCACATGTTCCTCTATCTTCCTCCTATCCTTTACAATTTGCCTTGATCGTGCTATACTACTCCTGATTAGTCGACAGCGGTTGCATGACTTGGTCACTGAGTAATAATTGCTCCTTGACTTTGTGTGGTCCTTTGCACATATGATGATTAAGACTCAAATTTCAATGTCAATACTGCTCGAATTTATTACCCATGACATTATTCCGATATTTGGACACTTTGTGATTCCTTCTCTTACCATCGGACCACATGCTTCCATTCACAGGCTCATCGACACCTAGTCAAACTTTCTTGCGTGTTTTTACTTGTCCTTTATCCTTGTGACTAACACGGGACTCGTTACTATTTTTATCCTCATGACCAGCACGTGACGATATGGGCAACTTGGATGTTAGTAGGTGGAGATGGTGAAAGGGGCGACGGATTGATTTATGTAAAAATAGATTTTCTACAGTTGACCCCGGCATCCGAAACTCTCTCTCTCTCTAAACCCTAGTCTTTATGCTTATGTAATTGTCTCTTTATTGTAAAAGTATGTCCACATATAGTCTTTCTCCACCAAATAATATAATTTTTTAGAGTTGATTCTGACGTACTATTAGTGCTAGACGTCGGTTCATGCTCATTTCATAATTGGCTTATGCATAGTTTTTGTCTACAAAGTGAATAGATAGTTAAGTACATAAAAAAATTATAGTTTTCCTCCACCTGATGACTTAGATTTTTGATTGAATTTGCTAATATTCTTCTTCCTCGACTTTGTTGAGAGTCGAGCCCAATAGCCTATCAAGAACAAGACTAAAGAAATCAACCAATCTAAGATCTTGCATATAGATGTCGGACACTTAGAAAATGAACCGTGAAAACGCACATTGAATCATGCTCGTTGATTCGTGGCGTTTCATCCGAAAGAAATGAACAGAGCTGATACAAGACCCCATATGATTCACGCATTGTCCACTACTTTATAATATTCTGTTTTTGCCGACATATATTTATAAAACAATTAATGGTAATTTACTTTAGAACTGTTATAATATTTAAATAATAAATCACGCATTCATCTAATATCTTAAGCTTTTAAAATAATTAGCAATGATCCTATTAAATTTTACTTGGTCTTAGAGTTAGGAGATCCTAAGTTCGAATTCTCAAGACCTTTATTTACCTCCCTAATTGAATATTTCTTAGGCTAAAGCTAAAAGTCCAGCCTAACCTTTGACAAGAACATGTGCCGTGAGATTAACTTAATCTCCACTATGCTATCTGCATTGCACATAAGGTCAACCTTCAAATTTGTTGTCCAACCTTAAAAAATTCTGGAAACCAAATTGGATATCAATATTTCTAAATGGTTACCTAACAACTCCTACTTTTGCATACCTCTCACTTTTGAAATTTATATAATGTCCCATTTTCCTACTAAAAAACTAGTATCCATGCATGAGCATAGCATGCAAAAAGGGTCTAGAACCATGAAAAAGATATAAGAAATGTTATAACTTTAGTACAACACTCATTTTAATAACAAAACTTTCGAGCAATCATTTAAGTGTCACATAGGTGAAAAAATGAATACTTAAGTACCTCAAATGACAAACTCTATCGATTCAACTCGCGTGAACTTGATAATGAAACCTTAATTCATATGTGACTTTCTTTAAAAAAAAAAAAGGGTAACACACAAGATGACCAAGCAAACGGACTGTTTATTTTTATTAAAGTCAAGGAAACGTAGGGTTCTTCTTTATCATGTTTTATATTAGCAGACAATTTGTATAGTCTATCTAGGAAAGGTGGGTTGCTTTTTGTCCTTGTCTTTGTCTCTGTCTTCATCTTCCTTGCTAAAAACCATGGAACAAGGAAAGGTAAAAGCAACTCAAACATCTCTCTCTCTCTCTCTCTCTCTCTCTCTCTCTCTTCAATTCGTTCACTTTCAATCTGCTACTTAGCGACGAAGCCACGGCGGCGGGGAACGAGGTAGGAGAACTTGCTTTTCTTCGTGTACGGGCTGAGAACGAGGGTTTTGAGTTGAGGTTGCGTTAAGGGTTTTGTGGTAGTTGTCTGTGGGTCTTGTGGTGGATCACTGAAAATCCAACATTGGATTGTAGGAGGTGATTCTTCGAAAGCTCAAAGCGCATTGGATTGCAGTTTTGAATTTTGCCCCTAATTCCTCAATTTGGAGGTTAGGATTGGGGTTTAAAGAACATAATTGATTTTTGCCCAATTCATTAATTAGGGGGCCAACAATGTGTTAGATGACGTGTTTAAGTCCAATCATGTTGACTTCATGTTTTCAGTGAGTTGCATTAGACGATTTAATAGCACTGATAGCACTGAAATGATTAATTTTTTTTTTTCAAAGTGACACGCAAGTAATTGCTTAAAAAATTTGACATTGAAGTAAGTCAAAGGATTTCTAATCTCATTTTTCCGTTTAATTTATAATAAAGATAGAGATTAATTAGACTTTACCTTCTTAAATGCGGAGTTACTTATTGTGTATAGTAAATTTTTAAAATATAATTTTTTTTTTCAGTTGAATTTCTAGAGTTAACAAAACGTTACGCTAAAACTTCATCTCCACAAGCAAGATGCAAATTATGAAATTTCTACCTCCTGTTGTCCATTCAATTACGTGTAGATCCTGCAAGCCCTACACTTGTTGATGAGTAATCTCCTTCCAATCGTCGGATTGCTCAACACAATTCACTCTCATTAATTCACTTGTAGCTATTTTAAAGGGGAAAGGCGCATAAATTTTTGAGCTCGAGATTATTTACGTTAATTGTAGTAGAGTCGACTCAAATATCATTTTTAGGAACAAATCGACTTGATTGTATTAATTTGACAGGTCAATAGATTTTTATTTATGAAAAGATTCGCCAAGGGAAATAGCTCTTTCCCATGTGATTAAGAAAAATTGTCATATGTTGTGATTAAATAATTCTTCATCTTGATTTCAAGACGGTTTATAGGAACGAGTTCCTATAATATCAAAAAGAGCTCTAGTTCAAGATTCCCGAGTATATTGTTAAGTCAAGCTCAAGGTAGTCATAATCAATTCAACTAGCTCAAGGTAGTCGAGCATGCTTAATCAAGTTCATATTATTTTCTAGGAGTATGCATAGTTGGAAAAATGGGGGAAAAGTACAAAAAAGTCGTAAACATATTGCATTGGTACTAACTCAATCCTAAATTTTTGAATTAAACCAATTTAGTTATAATTACAAATTTAGTCCATATGGCTAATTTAGATAGGAAATTATTGACATGGGGGCTGGCGTCCTATATATCACGCCTAGTGCTAACATGGGTATTTTTCAAAAAATAAAATAAAATAAATTTTTGCTTTTTTCTTTCTTTTTCTTCCATGGCAATTGTGTGCTCCACTTTTGTCTTCTGTTCATCTTCTTCCTTCCTTGTGTTCACTGGTTTGTGTTGAGGTTGAGATTGAGCTTGCCCATTGCTGAGGTTGAGGATCAAGCGACCCTGATTTGGCCCTTCGATTGGGGGTGCCTCACTTGAGGTAAAGAACAACTCAAAAGGGCCATCCAATGAGCAATGTGAGACTCACTTGTTCGAGTTGGAAGTGGCAATCCATAGGGCTTTGCTGTCTAGCAACGTTTAGACACTCGACCCTGATGAAGTTGATTTCTTCTTTAGTCCCATGTACATGTTGTGCAACTTAAGCACTACCAATGGCTTCTTGGCCATTGGCCACGTGAGGTTGCTGTTGCTCTCTGTCGTGCAGCCAATTTCATTGGATTTTTGGGTTAAGAGCACAGAGGGAGAAAAGGGTGGGAAGCATCAGTGTGGATGAGATGGGGTGGGCCTTTAGGCTTTTTACCCAAGATAGAGGAGAGAGAGAGAGAGATCGGTGTGGAATTGTGGATGAGATGGGGTGGCTTTTAGGCTTTTTACCCCAAAGAGAGAGAGAGAGAGAGAGAGAGAGAGAGAGAGAGATGTACTCGCCTAGACCCGATCCGTTTTATTTGTTTGGAGTGATATCCTTTTTAACTTTCTAGTCTTTAGAGGTTTCACCAAGTTTTGTCCAGATTAATGAGTACAGTTCAAGGGATCACACTATTTTAAATGAAAGCTTGCCTTTGTTTCGTGAAAAATATAGATGTAAAAAATCATTTTCTAGGAAAAGGGATGCCATCTTTCTGATGTTTTATTGAGATCCTAAAATGAACTAAAAAATATTTTTTGTGGTTTGATAAGGAAAACCTAATTGATTTTTTTAAAATAGAAATACATTGTTCGAGCGCAAGTCATTTGCATGTGGGTAGCTAGAAAATTGGACATGAGCACTAGAGCCCTTGGTTCAACCTCGATGGACCCCAATTCATGTGTCAAGGAGATGGGCACGGTCGCCTTGGTCTTGAGCAAGAGCACAAGCATTGATCCTTGAGTTCACAGAAGCTAAGCCCAAGAACCCAGTGCCTATCCTTGAAATCCGAGCTCAAATTCATTAATGCTAAACTCGGGTCTACAAAAGGTGGAGTGTAGGACTCCAATGCCTAAGCACAAGAGCTTGATGCTTGTATCCGAATCCCCAACATCTAGCTCTTGAATTTATTAAGGCTAGGCTCAGGTACACAAAAACCAAATGGTGTGATGCTAATGTTTGAATCCAAGAATCCAATGCCCGTGCCTAGGTACTTGACACTCAAGCCTTAGTCCATTGAGGCCATGATCATGATTCCTGCTTGTGCCTAGGTCACGGGTACTCATGTGTAAGTCCCCAATGCCTAGGCTTAAGACCACAACACACATTCCCAAAACCACTCATGCTAATGCCTAAGCCATTAAGGTTGAGGCTCGAGAACTCAATGCTCATGCCTAGGTCCATTGAGGTTAAGCTTGGAACCCCCACGCTCATGCCCTAGTCCTTAGTGACTAGGCTCGACCGTTAATGTCCCAAGCTAGCCTCAATGGACAATGGACCTGGCGTCATGGACTTTTGCATTAGCACTGGGATCTTTGGCCTAGCGTTGATGGACCTATGTGTAGGTGCCAAGGACCCTAGCCCCAAGGATTGGGGCACAAGCACCAAGATCTCAGCTTGACCTTGATGGACACAGGTCTAATTCTGGGGAACTTGGCTTACCCTTGATGGTTGGGCAAGGGCGGGCAAGGGCATAAGCGCTAGGAATCTGGTTATAAGAATGGGGACCAAGGCATGGGTGTTGCGACCCAAGCATCGCCGCCATGGTCTTGACTTCGCCCTCGATGGGTTGGGCCTTAGCATGGGGGACTTGATCCTAGGCACTAGGGACTTGGTCTCAATGAGCCTAGACTTAGGTGTAGGGAAATTCAGGCATAGGCACTAGGGTCTCTAATCCAGGTGTGAGGACCCAAGCCACAAGTACTAGGGTCTTGGGCATAGCCTTGATATACTTGAACCTAGGCACAAGTGTTTGATTTTTGGTTTGATTTTTTGGACAACCCTTTAATCAAAAGTTAATCCCAGGTCAAAAATTGACTTTTTGCTTAAAAAGATGTCAATAAGCCTTAATTTTACTTTTGTCAATTTTTTTTTAAGTCAACTAAAGAATTGACTTTGATCAAACATTGGACCAAAAATTTGGAAAAAATTGAAAATCCACAAAACATATTTGGCTTTTGTGTTGAAAATTTCATAAAAAAATTGATCAAGAACCTTGTTTTTCGAATTTTTTGATTTTAGATTCAAAATCCGCCAAAAATAAAATTACTTTTGTTTTGGCCATAATTAGGTATAGTTCTTTTAACGACTAGTCTAGGGACTATTTTTAATCCACTCGTTTATTCAATTTCGAGAATTGCCATGTCAAAAGGCAAATTGCCATTTTACGTCATAATTAGGGGGTTAAATTTGATTCTTTATAAGTTGCGAAGGGACGATCGTTTTTCACTCATTTTCTTAAGATAAGTCCAAATAGAAGTCTATTTTGAGAAATTCACATGAAAACTTCCCAATTTGAGGAATTTCACTCTCTTGAATGTAAGAAAACCGAGTTGTTGAGATTCAATTGAAGAAATTTAGATTTACCTATTCAAGACTATGTTTCAATTTCATGAATCAAGGTCCAATTTTCATATTAGACCTCGATTCATTTTTGGCCAAGGTCTTGCCACTTTAATTCAAGGTCAATTTGAAAGCATTAGGTTATCCTAAGCATGGGTAATTAGTCAAATAGGTTTATCACAATGTTAATTGAATTGAATTTCAATTAATTTGTAATTTTAAACATAGAATTGCCAAATTGCCTATTTCGGCCTACAATGTTCAATTACATGTACCCATAGTTTAAGTCTGCTATTTTTCACAATAATCATTCAATTGAGTTAATAGAAAACCCATAGATTGCATCCATGGGGTTTAATTGGCTAAATTGTATCAAAACCGGACAATTTCTCCTCAAATTGGATAAGTTTTCTCTTCAAAGAACCAAATTGTATACATTTTAAGCCCATAAGGTAAGAACTGATTAAAATCAGCCTGAATCGATCAAAAACCGGTCTAGAACCAATTAGATCAACATAAATCGATCTAACTAGTTTGATCAGCCGCCGATGAGGCAAGTTGATTTGGCCCCTTGCTGGTCGGTTCTAGACCTCCGGTGACTGGTTTTGGGATATTCATTGTGCTAATTTTATCCTTATGCCCTTGCTTTTTTAAGATTTTGAGAATTACCTCCTGAATCTTGGAAATTTGCGCTTTAGCCCCTAATTGGGCCTTTAAGCGCAATTCTTGTTTTAAATACCATTTTTTGAGAATCAAACACATCCGATCTATTATATGACACATCTTAACGGTGTTTAACTTATAAAAATTTAATTTGGCCATTAAATCAAGTTTTTTTACCATCAGATCAAATTGACGACCAAAATTGCTTGATTAGGATCTAGTATAAAAGGGATTTTCCCTGCAATTTTGAAAGGGAGTCTCATTTTGTGCAAAGGACTCTCTTACTAAATTGAATTCTCTCTCACTAAACTGAATTCTCTCTCTTCTCTATGCTTCTTCCTACCCCTCTCTCTCTCTCTCTCTCTCTCTCTCTCTCTCTCTCTCTCTCTTCTTCCCTCATGTGCAACTGCCTTTTGCTAGCGAACAACCCTCGTAAGTGATCACATCACCGCTGCTTCACACACACACACACACACACACACACACACACACACACACACACACACACACTCTCTCTCTCTCTCTCTCTCTCTCAATGCTAATAAGAGTTTCTGCTAGCTCCAGTAATGGTTTGATCCACTCGATCAAGCTCAATCATTGGCATGGACATTGGTGATCATTCCCATGTCATTTTCAAGTTAGATCGGCGGTTTGACGCCCACTCGATCAAGCTCAATCATTGGCATGGACATTGGTGATCATTCCCATGTCATTTTCAAGTTAGATCGGCGGTCTGACGCCCTCCTCTGGTGATCTGACCATTGCCGATCTCTTTGTCCAAGAGCTCTTAACCCTCTAGTGGTCGAAGCTTAGCTAAAAAGACATTGGAATAGTTCTAGTGGCCTAGTTTCCTGCCGACAGTCCAAGGACAATTTGAATAAGGATCAGTTCTATCCCTGAGTTGAGTCGGCGCTCCAGTCGGCTCCTAGGTATTTTGCGATGGTCTGATCCAATCCTTGGAGCTTAGATCGTGTTTTGGCGATGATCTCTTCATCCAATTGCATCCAAAATTGAAGCTAAATGCAAAAAGGTAGATTCTTGAACTTGAAATTGATGAAATGAGATCGACGTATTCAATCGGGGTTAGGATTCAAGATTAGATCCAAATGATATGCTTAAATCTAATGTTGATGAAGTTGTTTGATGTTTTTGGAAGTTGAGTTTTTTTGGATGAGATTAATGTTGATTTGCAATTTTCATAACTCTGTAATATGCCTACCTACTGTTTGGCCTAAAATGAGATCTTAAATGAGCTTATTTGATCTCGAGTCTCTCTAGGCTTGGAGAATAGACTTCGAGACCTTTGATTTGGTAGGTCATATGGAGATCGTTCGAACCTTGAAAAACACATCTGAATTTGGTTGATTTGACAGTAGTTTAGATTGATTTTGTGGTTCTGTTCTTATTTTGATTTTTGAATTTTCTTATTTTCATGCTGATTTTTTTGTTGATTTTGGAAAATTTTTCTTCTCAAAATTTGTTTGAAATCTTCTCGAGTATGTCATGCATTTTTTCTAGATTTTTTGGTGATATTTTGATTAGTCGAAGTTGCTTAAAACTAAGCCTAGGTTGATCTGTCTTGCACCCAATCCAAGTTGCATTTTTGTGAAATTAAGCTTGTAAATGAATCCATTTAACTTCATAATCTTCATAAGACTTGAAATAAAGTATGATTCGCATGATTTGCTCGTTGTTTAGTATGTCAATTGGATGTTAACACTTTGAAGGTTTTGCTGCGAATTGTGAGTCTAGAAACATGCATCTATCTTATTCTTTTCACTTAGATTTGCATGATCTCAATTAGGTTTTGATGTCTTAACAAAAAACATTCCAAATTTTGTATTCCATATATAGAAGTTTCCATTAGATTTTTGCATGTCCTTAGGTAATTGAAATCAAGCATGTTCTATAATGTTGAGGTTAGATTATAGACTTATCATGAGCATACCAAAATGCATTCATTTGGATCTCTAAAATACCAAATCTTATATCAATGCCTTCTTAACTTTTAAAGTGTGCATTACAAGCTTTGTGTCCATATATGATACGTCACATTTGAGTATCGTTTAGTATGTGAATTTCATGTGTTAATTAGGCTAGTTATATTGGAAAATCATCTAGCATGTTACTTTAGTTTTAAGTCATTTTGCATTGCTAATAACTTTTATGATTCTTTCGCATCTCAACCTAGGGTTAAATGTTTATCCGAATCATTTTTCACATCCAATCCTTCATTGTATGCCAATTTCATGCCATTCATACATTGTTTAAGTGACTTTAAAAGTCATAAATGCATACTATTTTTTGATTAGTTAATGGCTGATATGCGCACTTTTACAAATATCGATTATTGAGCATTGAATTGACCTCGATTGAACCCGAACCTTTCTAGGAAGTCATAGAGATCATTTAAATCTTTCAAATGCCACTAGTTTTATGCAATTTTCTTGTCGTTAGACCAACTTTCCATTTTTTTCAAATTAGGTTAAGAATTTTGATTTAGGATAAATTCGGAACCCTTGTTTTACCCTTGTTTAGGCAGACTTTTGTTGCTTTCGTGTGAATATTTCAGTAGCGATTCTTGAGTCGAACCCTTAACAGACTTTGATTGTTGCCCTTTTATCTTCATTGTGGTGAAATTTCATGATTTTTAGATCCTGTTTGATAGGTCAAATCTCAGTTGCAATAGCATAATGTCCTCTAATGCCATAATGTGCATTTTTGGATTTTTGTAAATTCATGCTTATCTCTTCTTAGGAAACCTTCTTCATGAAAATTATTCCTTATGATGTCATGCATATTGTATAGCTTTTTTAAGGATAAATTATCGATGGGTCATTTTCAATTTTGTTTATTTGGCTTGTCTTATTTGAAATGTTCTGTTATAAATGTTTGTTGTGATTGTTTATATAGATTTTTAAGGATGGCTTGCATGTGGAATTAGGACTCATTGTCTTCATGAAATTTTTTTTAAGTTTCTCGATCTTCATTGTTAAAAAATTTCAAAATAAATGAATTGATCTTTTGATCACATTTTCCTCAACATTGATTTGAAATGTTGTTTTTGCATATCAAAATGTCTTTGGTATGTGTGATGCTTCCAACATTGAACTTTTTAGATTCTTTCAAATCACATTGAGATTGTTAAGGTTTGGATCGTATTTAAAATGTCTGCAACATCTGTGAGTTCATGATATGCAAGCCCCAAATTAGCTTTGGCAATTAAATGCGTTTTATGGCTGAAACATTCATTTGTCTAAAATCTCTTTTTTCTTTCTTAATGTTTCAAATACATTTGAACTTTTTGAAGCATCAGGTGAACCACACACATGTTTGAAATCATGTCATTTTTTTCTAAAATAGAAATGCTTGTGATTGTGATTGGTGTATGCCTATTGAATAAGTGACTTGCCAACGGTTCACTCAAATAGGTTGATTGTCTGAGAAATAAGACTTAAGGGCCTACCTGCCTATTTAATTCATACTGATGTCTACAGATGTTAGATATATATTAGGTGCGATGCTTGATCCCATAGGTAGATCTTGGGTCTCATTTAGAATATGATTTAGGGATTCATAAGCGTTAGTGGCCATGCGAGAACACAAATAGTCACTAAACCTGTTAGTCATAAAAATGAATTGGGGTAGGCATTTAGAGGGACTGGCACATGAATTGCAAAGGTTGATCTCGAGGCCCAAATTTCAATAGTTTTGAACATTGCTTCAATTGTTTGACTGTTCTTGATTATTCCTTGTGTGTTTGACTATTTTGTCATGTAATGATTATTTCTTTTCATTATATGTATCATTTTTCCTTAATATATGTTTCGGGTTTCTTCATTTGTATAAACACCCGATGAGATGTGGGTTTCATTTTTTGCACTTTATTTTTGTTTGCCAGTTGGGGTTGCATGTTAGATTTATTGCTTTCCTATATTGTTTACTTGACTGTTTACTTACCATCTAGTCCTTTAAATTCAATTTTGTGATTTTTTTTCCTAGAAATAGAATTGCATGAAAACGATCATCCACGTGTAATCATTTAGTTTAGGTTCATCGATTTTAGTAAAGTAAAAAGAAGTGCCTGGACACCTTAGGTAACACGACATATTGTTAGGCGCCGAAAGGGCATTAATAAAAATATTAGTGTAACTCAAGTCCTTGAACCTAAATATGTAGTTGCATAGAAATCGAAGGACAACTCCCGACCATCGATTCTGTTTTCTAGCCGATCCCCAAAAATGAGACTAGTAGTGGCTCCTATCTTTATTAGGTTATCTTAAACAATTATACTTAATAAAAATAAACCGATCGAGAGGGGTATGAACCTCGATGAGGTTCACTGCGGTTTATCATACTCGCCATGGAAAGTTTCTAATGGATGAAGTGATACCATCCATAAGGAGTGTGTACTAGGGAGGCTGCCATGGTAAAGGTAACTTGGAATCTGATTTCCACACCTGACTTCCTTTTTCGAGGTGTGCAGCTCATGTGGGTGTGGATCACGACACCTTTTGCTGTCACATGAGTACGAGTTTGGGAGAGCTTGTAACTACGTGCAAGGGAACTCACAAATGGTTCGTCTTGTAAGGTGAGGTGATGATGCTTTTGTGGATGTGAACCGTGAGGGAACTCTTATGATCAAGTACCTCTAAATCTAACAATTTCCTCTATCCCCCGAGAGGCGGCGAGGTTGGGTCGCGACACAAGTCTATCTATAGTTTGTAATTTAATTCTCTTTACTTGTTAAGAAAATTCATTCTGTATATTTATTCATTGACTTGGTCCCTATTAAATTTGTAACCATTTTTTTAGAGTTATTATTACAATTTAATTTTATTGGTTACAATAAAAAAATATTGTATTACATATTACTACACATGAAAGCCATCATTTTGTAACGTTTTTGTAATGGCTATGTAATGATTTTGTAACATTTGATTTATTTCTTAATAAATCCTACGTTATTTTATAACTATCCTCAATTTAATGATTGCCAATTGGTTTATAAATGGTTGTCATAAATCTATCTTTCGTTTGCCTATGAAATCAAACTTCAAACCACAATCCTTTAAGACATACTGAATTAAAAGAGAATTTTTTCCTGAAATGATTGTTTACTTACCAAAGTGGCACTCAAGTCGTCGCTAGAAAAATTTTGGCACTAAAATGAATGTAATGCGAAAGTTATGATATTTTAAGTATTCTTTTCCCATCTATTGTATATTAAAGATAGAGATTAAATTGACTTTACCTCTATGATGTAGAGCCACTTATTGTGTTTAGTTAATTTTTAACAATAAAGGAACCTAATAATTCACAAACAGATCTTGTGGCACTATTGCTTACTTTATTACTATTTTTTTTTCATATTATCTTTCCTCTATTTTTTTAATTATTTAATTATTTTATCTCTTTTTCCCTTTCCATCATTCTTTATTAAAAAATTTTAAAATAGTAAAATTATACTAATATACTTAAGATATGTTATATATTACATTTATTTTATAAGATATAATTAAATTTGAATATATAAATAAAAATAAGATTAAATTGAAAAATTAATTTTTCATCTTTTGTTATTTTGAATTTCTTATGTTATAATTTAAATATAATTTATACTAAGATATAATTTTAATTTTGTTAATTTAAGAAGTTTATTATTCGAGAAAAATAACTTTCTTATATTGGATATTAGAAATCCGATTCTCTTTTATCTCACATTCCTCGTAGGATAATTTTATCTTACTTATATCTTTTCTATATCCGTTTATCTTGTCTCAAGCCGTCACCAAATATAAAAATATAATAAATTTTATTATAACATAAATTATACCTTGACTGCAAAATGCAGCCTTATAGAATAACTTAGGAAAGCTTTTTTTTTTTCATTAATCATATTAGTTGGAGTTAACGGATGAATTTCATTGTACAAAATCGACAAATTCAGGACTTTATCGTACGCTTTGAAAGTCGTAGAATTCAATTATATTTCCACGATTTAAGTTTTAAGGATTCTCGAATTCAATTATATTTCCACAGGTTTGAAAAAAATCTATTAATTCCATTTCTAGGGAAAGTATAAATAACGTGGCCCTCCCCCATCTCCCCCGGCTCAGCGTGCGCGGTGCATAACTACATATGGTCGCTTTCCCTGCGATCCTCTTCACTCTCTTCTCCTTCCGCGTGCGCCCCTCGCTCTCCGCCGCTCCCCCTCATTTCCTCCTCCTCTCCTCCAGAACCTTCTCCGCTTCCGCCATGTCCCACCGCCCCAACTACCAGGGCGGCCGCCGAGGAGGCGGCGGCCGCGGCGGGGCCCGCCGGGGCGGCGGCGGCGGCGGCGGCGGCGGCAGGGGGGGCCGCGGCGGCCGCGGGGAGCAGCGGTGGTGGGACCCGGTGTGGCGCGCGGAGCGTCTCCGGCAGCAGGCGGTTGAGGTAAAGTTACTGTTGTTGACTCTCTCTCTCTCTCTCTCGATCGACCTTCGTGGTTTTAGTGATCGGATTGGTTGAGTTTGGTTCATTTGTTGGCGAATCAATGGTTCGGCTACATGTCCGTCTTGCATACGAAGACGGATTGTTGTATCGTAGTAGTAATGGAGCGGCTGAGCTTCGGGAATGTCCAAATCCCTGGCTTTGTGTTCGCTTAGGAATGATGGTACGGGCTAACTAACTTATTACTTGTTACTGATCGGCGATCATGTTTGCGTAATCTTGGACTTGGTGGAAAACGTTATTACTTCGTGATCGGGTATACGCAGTGCCTTCTGGGAGAAAAAAAAGTTGTAGTGACGGAACCATCACGAGTACTTTCATAATTGCATTTATTTTGACCGAAACGATACGAGAAACTTCCATTGTGAAATGGGGTGCTACTCAACTTCTCTGTGTTGAGGAGGTATCTTGCCACTGGCTCGTCTCGCATGATCGGGATAGTGATGACGTGGTAAAACTGTTGCGAATGAATTTTGTGCTTGCCTTTTCTGGGGGATTCATCTACTGTTCTTGATGTTCAGATGGAAGTTCTTGATGAGAATGAGTGGTGGAGTAAGATGGAGCAATTGAAAAGTGGTGGAGAGCAGGAGTTGATAATTAAGCGTAACTTTAGCCGTGCAGATCAGGATGTTCTGTCGGACATGGCTTACCAGCATGGGCTTCACTTGTAAGTTTCAACTTTCTCATCTTATTGCTTTTGTGCTGTGGAAAGCTAAAGAGAGTGAAGTCTATACCTCATTGTTAAGTATTGGACCACGGAATCCCTGAATGGTCACTTACATGATGACAGATGAATTTTTTTGAAAAATGGGGAGCTCGATTGAGCTCTTGTTTATTTATACAAAGAAAAAGGATGAACATAACTAATAATGAAAATTTTGACATGGTACATACAACGAATAAATGGTGAAAGAAAGTTACACAAGGATGCTATTGTGATTGTGACCTAAATATATGAATTTATATAACTTGAAATGTTAGTTATTTTGTAATTTTCCACTAACTTTATAATGTACATTTAAGTTTGGTCTCCTACTTATTTGTACTTTGCAACTTCCTGGCCTTGTGAAAGAAAGCCATGCATACAATAAAGGGAAGGCACTTGTTGTTAGCAAAGTTCCACTGCCAGATTATCGGGCAGATCTGGATGAGCGCCATGGATCGACACAGAAGACGGTAACATTCGCACGCAATCCTTTTGTGGATTTCTGTTCGATTGCTTTGCAATGAAGTTAGAATGTGTTTTTAAGAGTGGGGCAAGGCAAACCTTTGACATAGCTTATATGTAGTGCAAAAGTCCAACTTTGGAATGTGAAAAGGATTTTTCTTTTCTCTTCATTGTTTAGAGGAAGGTTTTCAACTATTGGGCTTTTATCTTTATTTTTTGTGCTTTGTGCAGATTCAAATGTCTTCAGAAACCCAGAGACTTGTTGGAGAGCTTTTAGTTGGTTCCTCAGTATCTGTTGGCAGCTCCTCTTTCCCATCTAGGCAGGGGGGTAAACAAGTATTGCCAGCTGGAAATATAGAGAAATCTGTTTCAGTATTGGAGATCGATTCTGCGAAGGAGAAACTTAACGCTGAACTTTTGGCTAAGCAAGAAAAGATGAAGGTGGGTATTGTGATTGGAGTGAGAGATTGTATCACTCATTGATATCTATTCGTGAAATCAAATATTTCTCTCGTTTATGAATCCTCTAAATTCATCAAGGCCATTTTAAGTACACGTTGCCCTTGCAGGATAGCGCCAATGTCAAGGCAATGCAGTCTTTCCGCGAAAAACTTCCTGCATTTAAAGTGAAAGCTGAGTTCCTAAAAGCTATTGCGAATAATCAGGTGTAGTGCCTTCTTCTTTTGATCTGTCAAGTATTGAACTGATCTTTCTTGTAGAAAAGACTTATTAGGCTGTTCTTGCTTGGATCGGCTTTTCAACACAATAAGTAAATCAGCAAGTTGTATGTTTGTCAATGAGTGTCACAACTCTAAAATAAATCATCTTACTTGCTTTAGTAAGTCTATACTTCCTCTCTAGTGGACTTTTGAGTTTTGTATGAATTTTCACGATGCTACTACGTTACTACTATGACAGACCTGTCTGTGAGATATGTAGTGGAAGTGTTTTATTTAGATGTTTGATGTCTACTATCACATTGATTTTTCTTAGACACCTTTGATGATCTAGGTACTAGTAGTATCTGGAGAGACAGGTTGTGGTAAGACTACACAGCTCCCTCAGTTCATTCTGGAAGAGGAGATATCTTCTCTTCGTGGAGCTGACTGCAGCATAATGTGTACACAACCACGTCGTATATCTGCCATATCTGTTGCTGCTCGAATATCTTCTGAAAGGGGAGAGGCACTTGGTGAAACTGTTGGATATCAGATCCGTCTGGAAAGTAAGTCTTCTGCAGAAACAAGGCTGCTATTTTGCACCACTGGAGTACTACTTAGACGACTGGTAAGAAAGTTTTGATGATTATTTCCTCTCTCTTGAAACTTTAGTTTGAGTACTGTACAGATAATAGTAACTTCTTTAGACTGTGCAAATGCATCTTTTATGGGAATTACAGACTGCACTTGCTCTCTGTGCATTCAACACGAATTCATAATTTGGGGTGGTACCTTGAAATTTCATATTATACCTTCTATGGAAATTTCATGATTGAACATGTTTGTAATGAACCTTTTTAAAAATAATTGTCTTTTTATTTTTTGGTCGAAGAAAATAAATTGTCTTTGGATGGTGTATAAGTCCTCCAGTCTCATTGGACTTACATTTCTGCTACATGCTGTTGTTGCACATGGTGAAGCTCTTTTGTCAACTTATGGCTCATGCATTTTTGTTTGTTCATTTCATCACTGTGATGTGTTTTCTTTTTGATCTCTGACCATGATGTGGAAGCGCAGGCTCAAGACCCGAAATTGACTGGTGTAAGCCACTTGCTTGTGGATGAAATACATGAAAGAGGCATTAATGAAGACTTTCTGTTGATAATTCTGCGTGACCTTATTCCAAGGCGTCCAGATTTACGGGTTATTCTGATGAGTGCAACCATTAATGCTGACTTGTTTTCCAAATATTTTGGAAATGCTCCCACTTTGCATATACCGGTAAATGAATATTATTTAATAGAACGGTACTTTTGCACATTTTAGTCTTGGAAAGATATCTCAAAACTGTGCACTATTTGATGTGTAAATCTTGCAGGGGTTGACTTTCCCTGTGGCAGAGTTGTTCCTAGAAGATGTGTTGGAGAAAACTCATTACATTATAAAGTCCGAGTTTGATAATATTCAGGGAAATTCAAGGAGGAGGAGGAAGCAGCAAGATTCTAAGAAAGATCATTTGACTGAACTTTTTGAGGCATGCTTCTGTTCCTTGTTTGTTTTGCTAATTTTGTTTAGACAGCATTGTTCATTTTCTTTCTCAGCGTGTATTCTATATCAGGCAAAAGAATTAGAGATGCATAACATTACTTCTGAATATATGTAATGGAGATTACTGGCATTTTGTTAGTCTTTAGAATGATTTGATGGGATTATATAGCATTGTATTACGTTGACAACCTAATTCTTTAGCAGGGAATCATTGCGTTTTAATCAATAAGAAAAAAAGAACATCACTGATTTTGCATACTGTCCACTTTGATTTTTCATTCTGAAAACATGGTCATTTTCGACTTGGGGTAATTCTATACCATTGGCACTGTAATTAGACCAAAGAACTTCATTTTGTGTCTGGAGTTGCAGATAATCTTGTGTGGAAGGCAGTATTTTCACACAGGACTTGAGGGAGAACCAGTTAACCAACTTTGTTTGCAGTTAAGTAAGTTTGAGTGGTTGAAGTTATTAAAGAAAGAACATAGTACAGATGTAAACTCCCTGATAGTGGATTATGATCCTGAGTTTGATAATTACTTGATGTGTGAAGCATTTTATTGATACCAACACTTTGCACCCTTCATTCAACTGGCATCAACACGGCTGGAAAATGCATTAGTGGTACATTTGGTTTGTGGAATAGAAGAGAAAGTGGAATGTCACAGCCACCCTAAAGCTACACTAATTAACTGGTCTTCCTGTCATTTTCTCCCTCACACAAACTTAGCAATTTCTTCTATTTCTCCAAACCAGTGTGTTTGCTCCAAAATGGCTGAGAGTTAATATTCTTTCTTTTGGGATACTATTGAGAACGAATTGCTGGTAAAGTAGGATCTTATACCAGTCAGTATCTTGGGTTTCTTTCTTTCTGTTTTTTTTTTTTTTTTTTTTTTTTTTTTTGGGGGGGGGGGGTGGTGGGGTGAGAGCGAGAGAGATGTCAGAACAGTTTCACATTTGTGGCATCAGATCTTGTGCCTAATCTATTCCTGCAACATCAGTCTAAACCATTATGTTTGCCCCAAACAGTTGGTGTTTGTGGCAGTACTGAATTCTATTTCTGCTACATCGGACTAAACCAAGATATTTGCCCAAAAATGGGTGGGGAGAGGATATGTTATTTCTTTTAGGTTACTTTCTATATCTATTCCTGCAACATCAGTCTAAACCATTGTGTTTGCCCTGAACAGTTCGTGTCTGTGGCAGTGCTGAATTCTATTTCTGCTACATCAGACTAAACCAAGATGTTTGCCTAAAAATGGGTGGGGAGAGGATATGTTATTTCTTTTAGGTTACTTTCTATAGAGAGAGAGAGAGAGAGAGAGAGAGAGAGAGAGAGAGAGAGAGAGAGAGAGAGAGATGGCTGGGGAGAGCACAGATCAAGTTGGGTATTTTAGACAGTCTCTTGGGTTTCTCACTTAATCTCTCCGCATCTCATACCTATAGATTGTATCTGTACATGAAGGAAAAGAGGTGTAATGCAAGTTAATTTTAGAATATGGCCATCCAAAAGATTCTACATTTTACCTCATAATACCCATCTGGAAATTTTCTGTCTTTTATCCTGTTTTTCAAATGTTGCCTTGATGGTCCATGTTTAAACCATACTGTTCTGGTTCTCTTTTTGATTCACAAGTATTTAATTTAGAGCAAGAAATATTTGGAATGTATAAAAGATATTTTTCTTGTGGACCTTTCTTTAGATGCACATTGTCCTGATTGCTATTCAAAAGTTTTCGTTCGTGAAATTTTATATTCTATTAATTTTGGTGCGACAAATTATCTATATAGGATGTCGACATTGATTTTCATTATAGAAGCTACAGCAGATCAACAAGAGAGTCTCTTGAAGCTTGGTCTGGTTCACTGATTGATTTGGGTCTGGTATGTTCTTTTCTCGACTGCTCTCATAGTTCTTATATTCTGAACAACTAGATGTGGCGCATCTGACTAGGATGAGTGGCGGCATTACTAATGGATGTTAGCTCAGGCATTTTTTCCTGACATTGTTAATGGTGATTCTTTAAGAGTCCAATTACAAGTCCCAGTGGGGATTTCCTGTTGTTGGGTATCAGTTAGAGGATATAGAACGTATTTGAGGTACTGAAAAACAAATTTGACATTGAGATTGAGAGGCATGCAAATCAGCTCTATTTCCAAAGGTTTTCCTTTTCTCTAAACCAAGAATTGGGAAGACTAGTGATGGAGCAAAATCCAAATAGATCCAAATAGAGTTCCCTTCTCTCTGTGTGTGTAGAGTTAAGCTCACCCTCGTTTTGGGGTATAGCCAGTTCTACCAGCAAGATGCTACCCTATAATTACTGATTAAACAATAAAACAAATTTACTTCCCCATAATAAGTGTTCTTTTGACTCACATTTGCTTTTGTGATTAGTTGTAACCAACATTGTCTGGCTTTTGTAGTAGTTAGTGCATATCATTTAAGCACCTACTAGGAGATCTTCGCACTTTAATTTTTGCAGCATTGAAAATTCACAGGTGGAGTCAACTCTTGAATATATATGTCGCCATGAAGGTGATGGAGCCATTCTTGTATTTCTCACTGGATGGGATGACATTTCAAAGCTGCTCGACAAGGTTAAAGTTAACCATCTGCTTGGGGATCAGAGCAGGGTTCTTGTTCTTCCTTTACATGGTTCCATGCCTACTGTTAATCAACGGGAAATATTTGACCGTCCTCTGCCAGGTAAGAGGTAAGCACCTCCATCTGTTCTGATTTGGACTTTCTTTTTCCCATTAAATTAATTTCATCCTCCTCTGTCCTCGTCTTTCTTGCTTATTATGGGGACACTCTCCCAGATTATTCAGGATAAACTATTACCCCAGATTATTCAGGATAAACTATTATTAAACTGTTGTGGTAGTATATTAATATAGACATATTGAGATGGAATTTCATGTTTGTCAATTTAGAGTTTTCCCCTGTTGCTTTTGTGCTTATTAGTTGGTAGTGGACAGAAATGTGGACATTATTAGTGTCATAAAGGCTTCCACTTCTACTTATCAATCATTGGCTATAAACGGCTGCATCATTTTGCAGGAAGATTGTGCTGGCAACAAACATTGCAGAGAGTAGTATTACAATAGATGATGTTGTTTATGTTGTTGATTGTGGAAAGGCAAAGGAAACTAGTTATGATGCTCTGAACAAGCTGGCTTGTCTTTTACCATCCTGGATTTCAAAGGCCTCAGCACATCAGGTATGCATGATGATGATTTAACTTGTCTCAGTTGTGAACACAAGAAGCGAGATTTCTGTGAGCTCTGTTAATTTTGTTTCTGAGCCTCTCTCTCTCTCTCTCTCTCTCTCGTCTGGAAACACTTCAGAGGAGAGGACGCGCTGGACGTGTGCAACCAGGAGTTTGTTACAAGCTTTATCCAAGAATCGTTCATGACGCAATGCCCCAGTTTCAACTTCCAGAAATTCTCCGGACTCCTCTACAAGAACTTTGCCTTCACATTAAGAGCTTGCAACTTGGTGCAATTGGATCATTTTTGTCCAAGG
Organism: Eucalyptus rudis; assembly: GCA_019915205.1. NCBI lineage: Eukaryota > Viridiplantae > Streptophyta > Magnoliopsida > Myrtales > Myrtaceae > Eucalyptus > Eucalyptus rudis. The sequence continues at coordinate 80,025 of JAHMTN010000177.1, read as the reverse complement.
CACTTCAGCCACCTGACCATCTTGCTGTTCAAAATGCTATCGAACTGCTAAAAACAATAGGGGCTCTCGATGATAAGGAGGATCTTACTCCACTTGGTGAGGGAAATAGAGTGGTTTCTCCTATTTAATACTGGCTTTGCATTGTAATTGTAACCTGGTATTCTTGCACCTGACAGGCCGTCACCTATGTACTTTACCTGTGGATCCAAATATCGGGAAGATGCTTTTGATGGGGTCCATATTTCAATGTCTGACTCCTGCCCTAATCATTGCTGCTGCTCTCGCTTACCGTGACCCATTTGTCCTTCCAATAAATAAGAAAGAGGAAGCTGATGAAGCAAAAAGATCCTTTGCCGGTGATTCCTGCAGGTTGAATCAGTGGTTTGGGCCTTAGTTTTTGCTTACTTTGGAGCATCATGTTGCTGAAATCAAAACTCCTCTGTTTCCAGTGTAAAACTTTTGCATGTCTGTACTGCAGTGACCACATAGCACTTCTGAAAGCTTTTGAAGGGTGGAAAGAGGCAAAACGAAGTGGGAAGGAAAGATCATTCTGCTGGGAAAACTACTTGTCCCCAGTGACCTTGCAGATGATGGATGACATGAGAATGCAGTTCCTGAATCTCCTTTCTGATATTGGCTTTGTAGACAAATCAAAGGGCCCTAGTGTATGTCCACCTTGGTGATATTTTGCATAGCTTGTTTTGTTGCAGCATGTTTGATGCCTTACTTTATCAATTCCTCTCTCTCTCTCTCTCTCTCTCTCTCCCCCCTGTGATTTTGGACTTCCATTCACGACTGTTGCAGGCATACAATCTTTATAGCAATGATTTGGAGATGGTATGTGCAATTCTCTGTGCTGGGCTTTACCCAAATGTTGTTCAGTGCAAAAGAAGAGGAAAGCGGATGGCATTTTACACTAAAGAGGTTGGTCAAGTGGACATTCACCCAGCATCTGTCAATGCAGGCATCCATCAATTCCCCCTGCCATACTTGATATACAGCGAAAAGGTGAAAACTACCAGCATTTTTATCCGAGACTCCACAAATATATCAGATTACGCTTTACTTCTTTTTGGCGGAAACCTTGTTCCCAGCAAAAGTGGGGAGGGTATTGAAATGCTTGATGGCTACCTTCACTTCTCTGCATCAAAGAGTGTGCTGGAGTTGATACGGGTAACTCCTTTACAATTCTGAGTGTTTGTTTGCATTTGTTAATTCGATTCTCCTTTTAGTTTCTTTTCCGTTCTATAAAAATTCAATTTGGAGAGTATTTTTGGCAGAAATTGAGAGGGGAGCTGGACAAGCTTCTGAATAGGAAGATTGAAGAACCTGGCCTGGACATTTCCAATGAGGGAAAAGGGGTGGTGGCAGCTGCAGTAGAGTTGCTTCACAGTCAGAATGTACGGTACTAATTCATGTCTGAGAAAATGGACAACTTTATCAGATGAGTTAGGGTACTACTTACTTATAGTTGCAGCCTAGTTGTTGGAATTTTATCTCTTTGCTAGGATGAATATTAGTTTGTACTTTGTACATCAGGGTATCTATTGTATAACTTCTTTTACAGCCTAATATCCTGCAAAAACTGCTTTTTGGTATGACAGTGGCTTCTTTGAGGAAGAAAACCTAGCAAAATTTTGAGTATGTTAATTGCAGTATTCAGTAATCTTGTTGGATAGGATCTCTTTTTATGTGCACGTGTGTTTGCGCGCGTGCATGCAGAGTGAAGGCTGATAATACGGTAGACCTGTGCATGCACTGAATTATGATGTATGTGGTTGATCTTGGTGCTGGCTGAAGGGTTGATTCTGGTTAGGGATGTAGTTGAGCTGAGTTGAGTCAATACGGTGCCAAGCTCGAGCTTGACTGGACTTGCAATTTTGGGGTTCAAAACTTGACTCAAGCTCAATCAAGTATAGAAAATTTAGGCTTGAGCTCAATTTGAATTGAAAATCCTACTACTCAAGCTCAACTTGATGCAGTAGAGTTAAGTTACAGTTATTATAAAATATTTTCGAGAAAAAAATTTATAGAAGCTCGATTGGACTCGCAAGCTTTTGACTGGAGCAAGGGTGAGCTCAAGCTTGCCTTGAAATTAGACTAGTCGATCTTGAGTAATCATCGAGCCGAGTCCAAGCTACTCGTGGTTTCACCTCCTGATTCTGCTTATTCAACCGTAGCGTGTGCATTATTACCCATTTTAATATGATTCTAAACATTCTGTTGAATAGTTCTTGTTGGGTATCTTTATCTTACTCAAGAAGTAAATGGCTTTCTGTTGCTTTTTAATGAGTGTGGGCCCTTTTTGAGCCGCACGGATTTGATGCGTGCTCTTCAAATCAAAATATTAAAAGAGCCATGAAGCAAGAAAAGGTTTGTATTTTATTTCATTTTTCGTCTCCATCAGTGAGCAAGTGGCCCTGTATTGCTGGACAAGTTTTAAGTATGGCGTACTTACGATCTTGCATTGCAAAGCGGAGGAAAAAGGGGAGAAAAGACTGATAATGCACCGTTCCTTCTCTCTCTCTCTCTACCTTTTTTTCTGATGAAGCATGCATTTCTTGTTGATAAATCAAGATTAAATCTGTTATAAACTATTCTGCTTCTATGCTGCTGATCTTGGAGTCTATTTAGTAGAACTTCATGAACTTTAGAGAATTTTTTTGCTAAGAGTTAGAATCACAAGATTTCGTGTTCCTCATTAGCCAAACTGAAGTTTGACCGTGGGATATTTTGCAATTTTAGAGATCACTGATCATATAGCTATACCTTTCCAAGCCTCGAATGCCCCCTGTTTGTCGTACAGCTCAATTATACTTCTTTTGATACCTTGCACCATATGAAGAGATTGTTTTGAGTTTCGAACCGATATGACAATCTAAGCATCTGCTGACTGCAACATGCCGCTTGTTTAATCCGTCTTTAGGGGATAATTTGTCTAATATAGCCGGTCAACATGTGAAACTATGCTTAGGAATGTTTGGTGTGGACCACACTAGTCTATTCCAAGGCGTCTCCTTGGCTTATTCCAAGCATTATGAATTGCGAAGCATTTCAAAAGGAATTGCCGGCCAAATTTCTATCTTGGAGCATGCTGTTTCCAATTTCAATCCTCTATCGCATAACGAAATTGGCATAGAGAGATAACCCTACAATGCTTACCAGCCACAAGGAAGTCTTCGACTCTTCATACCATCCCCAATGCTAGACTGACTACGACACCTCGATACTCCAGAGAATTTTGGCAGGAGGAGCTACAGGCCAAATGCTTCTTTGCCTGATGAAACATTCCTGAGCCCTACCAATCCATGATGAGCCTGATTCAACAAGTATCACCCAAATTAGCACAGCAGCTTTCTTCTGCTGATGGATCAGTAACAATCCCAGACCACCTTCCTCTTTCGGTAGACAAACATCAAACCCATTTGACGTTCCCAGCTGTAGAGAGTAGAGCTTATCTGTGCTAGACCATTAAAGGGAGCTGTAACTTTCAATGAAGAATGAAACCCAGCACCAATAATAGACAATACCATATAACTCTGAACTAACTAACTTGAGTCTCCCAGCGAAAGGCAATCTTTACTCTTAACACTGCCTAGAGTTTTCTGTCAATCAAGGGCTTACAATCTCTTGTAAATAGCTTGCAAAAAGTCAAAAGCAACCCCGGGTGTCTCTCGGAAAACTACCCATCTTCGTAATCGGTTGATCATCAGTAATTCCAAAGGCCTAGGAGCTCCTTGAACTTAGATACAGAACCTCCACAGTGTCGTCATCCTTCTTGCAACTCCAGAGATCTTATTGCATTCCTGGATGTCCTTGCCTTCATAATCTCATGAAAGAAACCAACGTTGTAATCTCCCAATTTCGAGCCATGTCAATCTTAATTTCTGCCTGGAAAACGTTTCTTTTATTGATTGTAGCCGCCCGACCTCCAAACTAAGTGAACAATAACCACAATTACCGGATAGTGGATATGGTTAAAATTAAATGGGTCAACATCACAACCATATTATATCAAAAAACTTACGCATTCCAAATTTAAGAAATTCATTTTCTAAAGTCAAATGCGTAGTAAAGTTACTGAACTCTTTTCCAATTTTGTTCTCCCAAATTCTTTTCATTTGATTTTTACAGTAGTAAATTGCTTGACTCGTATAAACAAGATGAAGGTCCAATGAGATGGCGAAACGGGCATTCAATTATAAAAAAATAAATAAAAAAATGGAAAATAAAATGTTATACGAGAATTCCTTGTGTTTGTAAAGCTTGGTCGTGAAAAATGGTGAAGTTACAGGATCCAAGAAGCCCATGATCCAAGAGATTTTTGGGTCAAAGCAATGCGTATAAGACTACCGACCAATGGGACATTCCTTCTTTTAGAAAACTCAACATCCCCTTATCAACTCCCTAATTTTAGATTTAGAGGTGCTTCCATGTGGATCCACATTGGTACATGGGATATACTGGTCAAACCCTAGCTACATCACCAGTTTTGCCGACATATATCATATTTTATGTGTTGGGCTTCTGCAAAATGTCTTACATTCATGTCATGCATGTGTCTGAAGAAAATGTTATGATACAAAATAAATATCCAAGCGCTATAAGATAAGATCCATAAATCCCTTTTTCAGTAGTTCTCTCACTAGATAATCTTGAATTGGATTCCAAATAGACAGGTTAGTGAGCTTATCCGTGTGGGTACGTGCTCTTTGAATAGAAATCCATATTTCAAGAGATCCTAGTCTATTGGTGTTCCAAAAATACACTTAAGATACCTCTTGGGTTAATGTATAGTGCGGCTTGTAGATATATTGGTCATATGAGATTTCCCCAGTATGATTTTTTCGATCTAAATCAAGTAGGTTTTACACTTTCAGCTGTTTTGAGTTATGATACAGGGAATGATCATAGTCAAGATCGCCATTCTTGGATCCATATTCATCATATAAGAAAAAGTCCGATAACTAAGGAAAAAACCTTCTCTTTCCACATCCAGACTATCATCTTTTTTTGCTGGAGCTTAAATTAAACCGCACTGAATATCAATTACTCATGAGGCTAAGTAGAATATGTGAAGACATGCATGCATGCATCATGAAGCGTACTCTTCTATTGTCTCTTCCTTATAACTCCATTTTACTTGTACACAAATTGCGGAGCTTACTTTCCCCGCCAGAATCGAGCTGTTTACAAAGGGTCAGTTTTGGGATTGCTTGACCCAATTACTACTTTTACCAAGTTGTTTCCTCAATTTGATTTTGTTCTCTTGATAACTGTAACAAAACGTAGATCGCTGCTTGGCTTCCAACGCTTTTGTTGGCTATAACTTCTTACAACATACAGTTGTAAACTTGCTAAGTTAAACTGTTCTTTTCCCAATGACCCTTTGATGTATAAAAGTTGTGCCTGGAAAAAAAAAAATTAAGTTTCGTTTATTTCACGGGAAATGAATAATTTGAAAAATATTTTTCTAAAAATGATTAATTGGATTATTTGAAATGATTAGTTAATTGAAAGTATTTTCAATATCGATAGCTTATTTATAAACATTTTTGGGGACGATAGAAATATTTTTCATTTATTCATTTATTTGCAATGCAAACGATCATTTTTAAGAAATCATTTTTCACATCTTTCATCCGAAAGAGAAACGCACTCTAAGTGTTGTGTCCAAAGGCAATCAGACTTGAGAATTGATCATGGAGGCTTGCTAGTGGTGTTTAGCAATTGATATAAAAAATTGTAGGATTAGTTACATTTTTGAGGCAAAATACAAAACCAGGAATCTATTGTAGCTACCTCATCTATTTAAGTTTAGAGGCTAAAATATCATAATGTAAATACTATTGAACATTAGAAATATGGAAAATCCCTTGTAAAAAATATTAGGCATTTTCTTTATTGGCCCAAAAAATTCTCGACTGTGCCAATGTTGAGGTTATTTACAATGCAGCTTCAATTTTCTGCGTCACCAAATGTAAATAGTTTTATAGTTTGGTCACTCAAATAGATTTTAATTTTTGCTTTATCTGAATGATTGATGAGGTTAGCGGAGTATTTCGTGGATTCAAGATTTTCTTACTTGCTTAAAGTGGACTTCCTTGTCCCAAAAGGGGCAAGAATCAGGCTAGCTTGCAAATTTTCGACCATCCCTATTCATATGGGATGAGCTTTACTCCTCATAATTAGATATGCAGACATAACTACACCAACCATAACTATCTGGAACCTGATGGAGCTTGGTAGAGCAACAAGCAGAATAACGCTAAGATGGCACATCGAGATCCAAACTCTTCATAGAGGACATTGTTGGCATGTTAGACAATCGTTCTTGACAGAACTTATTGATCATTATGCGACCAAGAACCACACCTAAAATACGTACGACCATGAATTTATTGAGTTCAATCAATGTTAGAGGAGAGGTCCAATTTTGAACCCCCAATATCTCGTCTCCCTTATAGCTATTTTCATGCTGGCCGAGGCATGTGCACTTACCACATGAACATTCAATGTACATTTTCAAAGTGAACACATTAATTGCAGAAATATCCTAAAAAGGGCGCCTTTATTTTGACTAAAATGATCTTAGACAAGATTCTAGGGCATTTACTCCTATGCTGCAAAATCCTAAAAAGGGCACCTTTATTTTGACTAAAATGATCTTAGATAAGATTCTAGGGCATTTACTCCTATGCTGCAAAATGGAGCTTCTCCAACGAGAGAAATCCATGGGATTAGTTAATGTAGATTGATGAGAGTTTAAGGAACTGGAGGCTGCTAGTATTTTATATGCTGTGGATGCTTATGCATCGGCTCGTAGAACTGGTGCGCATCACAAACTTTGTGTCTGCTCTCCCAAGCAACACCCCATCGTCTCACTCGAGGCAATTGCTTCCTCCCTCGCCCACCGTAGCCCAACCACGGGGCGGCACGTATTGGGAGACACAGACACCTCGTATCAGCCTGCGGTGCTGCGAAAATCCTGCAACTTCCCTCGTCCTTGACGGCACCGGAATGTCAACTCCCACTCCACACTCTCATGTGCACGAGCGCCTCCACATTTCCATGTGCCTCTCTATTTATTTTTATCAGAACCCAGCAGAAAAATGATATAGAAATGTCATCTCGTAGCTAGACTCAAGCATGTCTCTGCTTCATTTAACTCTCTCCCCACACTTCTTCACACTAATCTCTCTCCCTCTCCCTCTCCCTCTCCCTCCCCTCCCTTCTCTCTCCCGGTTTTCAGAGGGAGAGTGTATGTTCTTTTGGTGGTTCTTCATTTTTGAGAGAGAGGAGTTATGATGGTGGTTTGAGGGATCTTGATGACTAGAGAAAAATGGAGAGAGCATGGAACCCAAGTGTTGAGATGTCACCCAACTGTCCACGTTGTGGATCTTCCAACACCAAGTTCTGCTACTACAACAACTACAGCCTCACTCAGCCCAGGTATTTCTGCAAAGGTTGCCGGAGGTACTGGACGAAAGGTGGCTCTCTCCGGAACGTCCCCGTCGGCGGCGGTTGCCGGAAAAACAGGCGGGGCAAGACCATACGTATATCCTCCAGCGCTGCTACTTCATCAGCTTACCTTGCCGCTTCCAGCAGCCCCTTTGGGAGTGGATTGTCGTGTGGTTCTATGTTGAGAGACAGCAATAGCTCCTTGGCCGATCCAACTAGCTCGTCTAGTGGCAGCTCGCATATTGATCTTGCCCTCGTCTACGCGAATTACTTGAATCAGAAGCCCGAACCGGCACACGAAGAGTTGGCCGGTGGTGAATCCGATCACCACAACAGTCAGCCTCTGGCAAATTTAAAGCAAGTTCATGACTTGGACAATATCGAATTGATGCATGGAAATGAGCTTCTTGGATGCGAGTTCATTTCTGAGCTTTTCTCTGAGACTCACTTGAGCAATGGAAATAACCAGATGTACCATCAACCTCATCATCAAGCAGGTGACTCTAACAATCTTAACGGGATCATTGATCAGATTCAATCGTGTGATGGTGGTGATGCGAGCTACTTTAGCGGGTTGCCACCTTTGCCAAGCCAAGGGGGCGGCACGTGGTTGAATGACCCTGACCATTTGACGATGCATCATGGGTTTGCGAGCACAGAGCTCATGCCAGTTCTTGGTCCAGAGGCTAATCCAGATCTCTTGACCAGTAACTGGAGGGAATTTGATACTTCTATACAGGATTCTACTTTCTCCAGGAAATGACACAGAATGTGATCATACCCTCTCAATCCTCCCTCTCTCTCTCTCTCTCTCTCTCTCTCCCTCCCTCTCTCTATACTGTCACTCAATACTACAATTATGTATAGAAAGACATGAGAAATAAACAGAACCTGAAAACGAATTATGTTTACTTTATCACTTGTATGAAAATTGATTTTTCTTTAGCATCTGTGAGGAAGTTTTAGTGAAGTTATTTGAAGGCACTGACAATGCAAAGTCCCGATTTGACTCTTAACATCACCTTCTTCTAGGTTCTTTTGTACAAAGCCAATCCTCGCCAATAATCTTATGTCGGAGCTCGACGACTCAACAAACCAGGTATTGAACATATCACAGGCCTCGTTAGATCCCGCAATAAATGGACGTCACATCAATTTCGCAGGAATGTGCACTGGGTGAACAAATTGGTAATTCCCGATCGTGATCTGCTACTAGCCCGAGCATATTACATGCTTCCAATGATTAAGTGGAACTTTGTAGCCGGTCTAATTTGCTGCAAAGAGCATAGTTTTGCTAAATATGGTAGAGCTCTAGGGACACGCAATTGACGAAACATACTAAAACATGAATTTGCAGCTTCAAACTAGAGATCTCCGTTTTCTTGTAGAGTTCCTATTTTCAGCCATTATCTTTGACTTAAGTCCAAAATCAATTTCAAGGAGTCAGCCAATGCATTAAAGAAGAGAGGAAACGCTCTCTAAATTTGACAGAGAACCGCATCCCATGATGTCCTTTTCACTCATTAAAGTTGGACGACTATTTTGTCCAACATGTGAGGCGTATGTGATCAACTATCAATCTTGACTTAGGGATACGTTGAAATTGACATTAGAAATCCAAGGATTTCGTTGCTCGCCCAACTCAATCCCGGGTACGTTATTCTTGAATTTGTCATTCGATGGATCTCGCAAGAGCCCTCGGATTCACAGACCAAGATTTTGACTTGTGAACCCTTTTGCGTCTCTCATACTCTGTCCGTGTCGGAGTTTGATCATGAAATCGGACCATTCCCACACGCCAAAACCTAAGTTTTTAATGGGGAAAAGGATTGGAAACTCACCTCTAGAGTGCTTCTCTTTCTCGCTGTCCTCTGGCGAACGAAATTTGCAGCTCAAATTCAAGTGTGAACATGCATTCCAAACAAACTCCTAAATGGATAGAGTTGTTGGGATAAAATCCTGATTTGTGTTTATATCGACCATTTCCTATATCAGTCATGAAGGTTTCCATTAAGCTCCTTTTTTCATTTCTTTGTTATTTTAAGATTTTCTTTTCGTAACACGATAAAAAAGCTTAAAACCCTCATCATTTGTTTTTTGAATGCCAAATTACTAGTACTCTTGCGCGTTATTGGGTGGCTAAGTGTAATTTAGCTTGGTAAAACAAATGCTGGGTTGATAATATTGCTTGGGTTACCAATCATCTTGCTGACAATAGTTTCCACCAATCCTTGGCTCGCTTTGCTTTTGGAGCTTTATGCTATCTTATTTGGAAGGAACGAAATGAGATCATCTTTCGCAACGGCCCCCTTTTCCAACCGGCGTTGAAGATGCATCTTCATAAGGCGATTAAGGATAAAGCCTTGTCCTTCAATCATGTCCCAGACATTTCCCAAAATAGAAGACTGCAACAAAGTTGGGGATTGCCGTCGTCAATCTTTGATTGATTGTGTTCTTTCCCTTGTTGTTGTTTTGCCTCCTAGTGGCTGTTTGTCTCTTTCTTTTTTTTTTTGTGTGGTATTACGGCACCCCTACACTCTCTTGACTCCTTTGTCTTTTGAGTGTTTGTTTTGTTGGTGCCGGGCTTCCTCTCTTTGTATATTCGTTTGGTAAAATTTATATCATACTTACCTTTATCCAAAAAAAAAAAAAAAAGCTTAAAACCCCGTGGGTTGGAAGGGGGAAATCAAGATACCCGTGGGATTGGGAATGGATTACATAGACTTGTCCAGCACAGGAAATGAGAAAAAGATGAGGCACCCCGCCTCGCCTCATCGTCATCCCTACTCCGGTCACCAAATATTTATGGTCTTGGATTTTCAATCGAATTGGGTCAACCCATCATGAGCTTTTACAAGTTTATTCTACGTTTCCCCAACATCTCTTACTTGTACGTAATGTTGGCTATTATTATTGGTGAAATCCTTTCATTGATTACGTTGTCACGCACGGCACTTGGATTTGCATGTCTGGTAATAAAAAAACAGAAAAAGATGGCATGAAACATCATTTTCTCTAAAGTGCAAAGGTACCGGATGAAACACTAGTGTGATCAAATTTCTCAATCTAAAAATTTCTAGTAAATGAAAATCCAAGTTACAATTGATATGACTTAGGAGAGCCTATGTGAAGTGTAAGCACCATTTAATGAGGAGTTGTTAGCATATGCCTATCAACTTGTTAAACCTCCTCAAGGTTCATCTCGGAAGGGTCATGACGTAAGTTATATAAATAAAATCCAATAAGTTAGTAATAGAATTCTTAAGTTTTCACATAATAAAAAAATGATTAATACCACAAAAAAGCTTAAACTATCTTTACTGTGATATATTTAACCTAAATATTTTCTTTTGTGTCACTAAAAATCCAAAACTTACTCATTGTTATACAAATGTAAAAAATCCCGAACTTATACTAGTGTGACAATATACCATGGATGGAATTGTAATAGATGGTATATATGTCATAATTGTACAAATTTGGATTTTTTTTTTGTAAAACAAAAAAAAATTAGGGTATTTGTGTCTAAGTTAATAAGTTTAATGTTTTGGTGATACAAATAATAATAATAATAATAATAATAATAATAATAATAATAATAATAATAATAATAATAATAATAATAATAATTGGAGGCATTTGTGTCATAATGGGCATGATTTGGAGTTTGTAGTGGTATTTGCCCTAAAAAAGATTGGTAATTTCATAAAACTTTAAGTTAATTGCCACAGCTAAATGACATTCACTTCTACCAACATGTTTTCATACTTACTCACACTTGTTGAAATTTATCAGTCCATATTTTTGGACACTGGGTAATAAAATTATGCTTTCCAAGTTGAATATGCTACCGTCTTTTTCTAATATTAGAGTTATAAAAAGAACGGCGAGATGACTTCCTTGTATCTTAACATTATAAAACTGTTTTTGATGAGACACTTCATCAAAAACATTATACTTCTGCTCTGAAAGTGGATGTTCTGTCCACGGATACAGTTGCGAAAGTTGAATGGACTTCGGAGTGACGAGCAATAGGAGAACAATGACTGAAGACGATCCTTCGATTGTCCTTTCCTTTTTTTAACTTTATTTTCTGGCCGAATGGCTGAAGACCTTTTCAACAAATGCAAAAGGCCAACACATCATTTTCAAAGAGGAGGAAAAATTGGCACCCAATCAGGAGCCTCTGGAGCTTCTGTAGGGCTCGCAATGTCTTACTTTTTACATGATCTAAGTCCGCTAGTCGTCGCTGAAGCGCTGAAATGAACTCTCGAGAACACGTAACGGTAGTCCCATCATTTCGCGTAAAAAGAACGATTTGGAACGTGTTTTCCTAAAGATGACTGCTTGTATCGTGTAGAGAATTTTTTGGGCAATAGCTTCTCTTTTGGACACCGTGATGAGCGGGCTCTGCAATCCACATCCATGAAAGCTTGAGCTGGCATCATCACTCTGCATAAATGTGGTAGCTGAATGGATGTTGAAATGGCCCAAGAACGGCCACCGAAAAGCGCATTGACCATCTGAAAAGAAAGTTATAGGACGTAATCATGAAAGATTAAGATCTTTCTCGCATGCCCAACCTTTTACAACGGGCATCACATTGCTATGATTTCGCTGGAGGCTCTCCTGTCTTAGTGGCATCCAAACATAAAAACACTAGGGCTAAAAAGATAGGTTAAAACAAGTTTGCGAAGAAGTCATTCATTTGTATAGGTGAATGTCGAGTTCATGAAGTTTCTCTTAGCTTCATGACCAGCTGCGATATCATCTTCATTACATGATGGTTTACTGTACAATACCACCATCATCAATCTGCTTTAATAAAGCCAAAATTTTTTGTAAAGCACTTTTGCTGATTGGCACATGAACACGGCGAAGGATTGTTTTCTTACTCTCGTCAGATAGCAACGTTACACCACAGAGAAATACTTCCTCTCCGTCACTACGAGTGCATGATGCAAAGGTTGATTCAGTTGCAGTCCTATTGACCTAATGTGTATTGGATACGGTTGGACATCGTGAGGAAGTATCTTGTGGATTAATGAAGCTGCTGGGATCAAAGCAAGGCAATCGATCCCTTCTTTTCATAAGATTTGATACAAGTTCTAAGAGAGAACTTGTATTTTGCTTAAGCTTTAGAAATATCTCAATTTGATTGATCAGCTACACTATACGTAAACAACTTTGTACAACTAAGGGCCTGTCTTGGTAAAAAGTGTTGAAAATTTAATAACTGAATTTTAAGTTTTCACAGACTTAAGTGCTGAAAATAGAAACAGAAAGCTGTTTGATAATAACTGAAAATTGGTCACAGCGAATATTATTAATTTCTAACCAAATATGGAACAAGGATCGCTAGCAACAGGTTTTAACAATATGGCAAGGTTCTAATTACCATGAATCACTTCTTCCATTGAATAAATTAAGCACCTATCCCTTACCAAATTAGACGAATTTCTAATCGAATCTTTTAAGCTAATACTAAGTAGGGTCATCAAACAAATTTTGTCTGATTATCAAATTTAATCTGCAGCACGTACTTGGGATTATCAAATAGGCCCTAAAAGTACCTCGGCAGAGATCTTCCAAGCAAGTTGCAGCAATATTGCAGAACAGAGTAAGTCCTGATTGAATTAGCTTTCCTCAGATGGAAGCAGATTTTCCTAAAATCATGGGTCATATTATCATGGACATCATTTCATGTCCATATCTATAAAAGAGGATACTCCATCCACTACGGGCGTTCTTACTGTGTCCATCATCAGTTGGAAAGGTACAACTTTCACTGATGGTGTGACAGTAACCATTACATGAATTAATATACAAGTTCTTAGCCAAAAAAGGCAAGAAAACTACAAGCTCACTCTCTCTTTCAAGATGGGTATGATGAGAGCAAATTGGAGGGTATACAAGGAGAGTGCTTCCAAACCCTAGCGTGCAATTTCAGTATCTCAATCGCCTTCTCTTTGGTCTTCCTCCCACAGTCCACTTGCAGAACCAAACACAGCTTTGCTGCGACGCCCAACTGCAACATCTCTTGCGCCAGGCTTGTCGTTGCCGAGAACTTGGAGACAGAGAGCAGAATTCGGACCGCCCTCTCGCTAGCCACCTGCGAAACTCTAAGTATTCTCTTCGACACGATTGCGATGCCCGCCCCATGCCTTAGCAACTCCGACCTCCCTTCGGCGCATTGGCACAGCATCTCCAACAACATCAATATTAACTCGCTGGTCCTACGGTCTGAACAACCGAGAAGTAGCTCTACCAATATGGAGACTGCCCCAGATTCGACGGCTTTGATCCTGTTTCTGCCCCAAGGGCATAGGTTAATCAGTAGCTTCAGTGTGGCCTTCGTGGCCTGCTGAGAGATCTGGTCGTGAAGGACTTGGGCCACCTCGGTGAAGAATTCCTGCCTAAGCGTGATGATCTGCATCGGCTCGGCGACCTCGAACATCGACTTGAGCAGCAGCACAGCGTATGCCCTCGACTCGTAGGGCCCACACTGCATGATGCGTGTGAGTGATTTAATGAACTCACCGTCCTTGGCCACAAGGCTCTTGAGGCCCGGCGCAGAGAGCTGGAGATGGTAGAGGATGCACAGTGCGTCGTCGCTTGGTGATTTGATGTCAAGCAGGGATCCGTCTTCCGATGCCGATGCCTGATCTTGTGAGGTGGTGTTTATCACGGAGGCCAGGAACTCGATGGCCCCGGCAGCTTCCATGCACCGCTTGGCCGAAGTATTATGAGAAGCGATAGATCTCAACCGCCTAAGACACTTCTGCTGGAGCTGAGGCTTGTTGGCATCTCGCAGGATCTCGGTGATCTGGGCTTTGCTGACGGGGGCCTTAGGGGTCGGGATTCGCTCGATGCCATGCGACGAGTTGAGGGTGCACCAAGATTGGAGCAGACGGCGAAGGGTGTGGTTTGGGGTCAGGTCCATGTCGGAGATGGGCTGTTTTGTGACGGGGCACAAGCTGTTTTTGGATGAGGCCAGCCATGTCTCGATGCTCTCTCGGTCATAGGTTATCCCCGTCGAGACGGTAACCGGATCTCTCATGATCTCTAGTGAGATGGGACAGAGGAAGAATGGAGGAACTTCGACTTCATTGTTCTCCATTTGCTCACGGCGTGATGTGGCCGGATTGATATGCTGACGATGCAATCTTTATGCCGATTCCAAGTACGATGCCTGATGAGCTCTTGTGATGAGAGAGGGGATAAGTTTGTGAATTTGTTTGGTTTGGCTTGGTTATATATATATAAAGGCGGAAGGCCGGGCACGCAGAAGAAAGTCAAAACAAAACACGGAAAGTTAGACGTAGAGAGAGAGAGAGAGAGAGAGAGAGAGAGAGGACTTTTCAACGGTATTGAAAGGCTCAAGAATGGCCAACTCTTAATTACCTGGTCGTGAGCGATTAAGAGGGCAAAGGGCAACAAAAGGGCGTCGAGAGAGGAGGGAGGAAAGCACGAACATGCTACCTCCTCCCTTTGACTTTCTCTCTCTAGAACTATTGCGTGGCTGTGCACCAAGTATTCTTTATCGTTTGACATGACATCATTTTATGATGGCCAGTGATTGCCGACAAAATCAAGTGGAGACACCGTCGGATCTATGCATGTTCTAATTATTTATGTTCCTTTTGATTTCCTTTAACTACTACTGCGGCCATCATCAGCGCCTTGATCCTTCTCCAGTTAATAATGGTTGGCTTCAGCATGGCGTTGCTCCTTCAACCCTTTTTGAGTTTTGACCCAACAAAAGTCGAAAATGTCAACGCTGATCTGGTGAACGTGGTTCGAGCATTCTGGGTCAAAGGATCGAATCCAAAAACATCTGATACTGAGTAAATATGTCATGATCAGGAAGGGTTATAGCCATTTGGGAATACAGCCTCGTGATCGATAAAGTTCAACCCTAGCAAGATACGTTCCTTGTACAATTCCGATGTTTCTTTTAGCGAACAATGTACAATTTAATGATCAAGACATCCAAATTCATAATTTTCCTGGATGTCTACTGATTTTCTTTCTCTTCCATCGCACAATAAATCACATTTTGATTGTCAATGTAAAATTGCATTTTAGAACTTCTTGCAGAAACATGTGGACGGATCTCTAATGATGAACCGGGCTGCGCCTTTTTTACGAGCCTCCAATGTTCCAAATTGTATTGTCAACACAAAAATCGCGTGATCTCCTTTCTCTTGTTAGAAGTTATTTCTATGGCAACTCCTAGGATCATGAGGTAAATACCTTACTAGAAATTAATTGTTGACTTGAGGAGGCAAGAGACTTGAATTTATTCACCGTTCTTTGCGTGAGCCGAAAAGCTCGGAGCCGGATTAATTAATTAGGTAAGACGCTCGATAACATACATACATATATATTGCATACTTTTAGTGCATACTAGTGACTAACAATTTAAAACAAAAAACAAATAAGGAAGCTGGAGACAACTCCGTTATCCTTTCAAATCTTAACCATACTGTGTATTTCACTTAAAATGTACAAATAATTAATAAGTTATTGAAAACTTGTGAAAATCTAAACCGTTACACATACGTCAAGCCCTAAAACGGAGTACTCAAACTAACCACACAAGGCAATGAACATTTGAGGGTGTGGGGCTAGATTTTGACTTATGTGTTGATCGCTCAACAGGTTCTCTTCCCAATTGGTGCAGGATTTCAAATCTTACAAAGTTTCGCACTTACGAACCGATGTTTACATAGGTATTGGATTGTACTGTGCAACAATAATCCCTATTCCAACGTTTTGCTCAGTCAAGTCATGCGCCTCAATCATCCTGAAAGCCTTCTAGGAGCTAGACCTTGTTCGAACCCTCTCGTTGCAACGATCACCTTTGCACTCGTTAGATCAGATATGGGTCTAGTCCATCTAAGAACCACACATACATTTACTAGGGAGGTCAAACTTTAATATCATCAATAACAATCTAGTTTAGTCTTCATGGGCCAAGCCCTCAAAAAGATTACTTCAAGTAACGCATGGGGGTGTGTATGAAACTATATATCACTTAACAAAGACTCTCCCAACGCCGTAGGACTTGGGATGTTGCATACTGATTTCAAAACATTTGCAAAATAACTTATGTTTTGTCAATATTAAAGTATCGCGAAATGGAAAAAAAGATCAAATGCGTTTATTTGTGTTGGGACTTGAATACAATAAATGGTTCCTACTTCCTACCAAAACACCTAGCTATTCGATTTTCCAATCTTTTCATCTCAAAAGGAAAAAATAAATAAATAAATAAATAAATTATTTTCCCCTCACTAGCTTCATTTGACCCATATTCCATTGGAGTTTTCACGTTGGTCCATTTTATTACATCACATGCTATAGATAACTTGGCCAACTGTTCACCCAACACATCATCTCCATGGTTGGCTATCATGGTGAGCTCTTTTTTTTTTTTTTTCTTCTCTCTCTCTCTTTTTGTGGCCATTATTTGGTCAACCCCGTAAGGTTCATGATGCAAACTTGAAATTCTAGCAACCACAATGAAGAGCCAGCTATTCTTTTATGAAAGTAATCGAGAAGTGCAATGTGCCGTAGCTTTTATGAATTATGACTATCTTGCAAATGGCCATGTCGGTGTTGCCCTTGTACTTTTGAGGACCAAACAAATCCCACATAGGGCCAGATTAAGAGAGAGGGTTGACCAAATTTAGGCTGTCTTCGTTTATTGCAGGTTACGTGCTGAAATAGGAAGCACTCGTCAAAGACGGCACTAAGAAATGTCACCTCCACATGTTCCTGATTCGAGATGAACGAGGATAACGATGCTATTCTCTCCATTTTCAATATGCAATTTTGATTTGTGGGAATTAACTTATTCGGACTGTAGAAGCAAAAGGATTTAAACTCACCCCACAACATTCCATTAATGGAAGAGCCACCACCAATTGGTGGGATGGTGACGACGGTGACACTATCGGTGTTGGCGTCGGTCATGAATACTCTCCCGTGCTAAATCCAAGGATAAGTGCTAAGAAATCTTGTATAAGTACAAAGTAAATGTGAGAATATTATTAGTAGTATTGATTTTATGTTTTTTCTTTGCAAAACGAGATATGTTTGGTGTAAGAATATTATAAGCACAAGTGATTCGTTCTCGAAACTATATAAATATATATATATATATATATATATATATATATATATATATAATATCTTCTATTTATAGTTTAGGAGTCGTTGCAATACTTTACAGACTTTAATTTTTTTGCCATAAACATATATACCCCTTACTAGTTTTGGTGAAATCAATATTTTCCAAGATTTGGACGTTTCTTGAGATATTCAGAATGAGTTTATCTAGGGCGTGAATGATAACAATTCTGCTCCAACAATCTATTTATGTTCGAGAAATAGATTTTTTTTTATTTTTTTTTATTCTCCAGACAAGTTTAGCAAAAATACGTGTTTGATAACAATACATAATTTTTGTTCCTCAAATAGAATTTCCTTTAATAACAACACAAAATTTCCCCCTCTTGAGCGATAGTAGCAAACCACGATGGTGGACATTGAGCAGCAGCAGACTAGTAACAAGAGTGAGCGACAAGAAGAGTTTTTATTTTTCATTTAATTTCCAGAAATAAAGAATTTCTGGACTAAATAAAAAAAAATGAAATTGCGTTACCAAACATATTTATATTCCAAACCTATTCCCAGGAACCAAAAAAAAAAAAAAAATAGTTTTGGCAAAAAATAAAATGGTTATCATGCACTCCCCGAGAAGGGGTGTTCATGTAGTAGGTTTTAAAATAGGGCAAATACTGGATTGATCCTAAAGCCAATAGATTAAAAATTAGTTCACCGTCCATCAAGCAAAACTTTTAGGAAGGAACCACGATGCATGAACATGAAACTCAGAAAGAGGTCAACGCCGCAAACCAGCTCAGCTTGGCTGCAGCCAGAGATGTCTCTGTCTACACCCGCGCATTATCTTTGTTTTCAATTGGAAATTTATTGATTAAATCAAGTCTCGAGCTCAACCAAAATTCAAACCCTCAGCTCACAAAGCCGCGTTTCACCAGCGTATAACTTTGAACGTACGTCGACGGCTCGATCACCACCGAATACAATTCAATTAATGATCGATACATTCAGATATATCCTGCCCAAGTTGCAATCTGTGTGCCGTTTCCTATCTGCTTATTAATAATAGCAACCTGCGGTCCTTGGAAGGTGGAAGGGTTGTCTACTTCTTGAATTACTATGAAAATAATTAATGATTCTAATCTGGATTTTAATTAGGTTTAGGGTCAGCCCTTGCACCGACCGCGACACAACTGCCCTAAGTACCATTTCAGCGGTCAAACGGGAACGTCGGGAAGTTGATGTTGTCTTTGTTAAACCATTATCGTGATCGGAAATGTCAGACTATCAATATTTTTGCCAATTATTAAAGCATGGGGTCTCAATGTATTTTGAATAGATTGTCGGATGAGAGGAGACTTTGAACTTTCTCGAGGAGGGTTCCTCTTGCGAATTGGATAAGAAATTTATAAGGGATTTTGCTTCTTTGCAACTTGCATGCATGGACCATACCATCTCCTTCCTATTCATGAGATGTTTAGCCTTTCTGACATTGAATACAAGACCTGCATGCCGATGGTGTGTAACCTGGGGGCCAGTCCTAAAGCTCTTTTGGTTATGGACTGTCAATTATATTTCATCACCTGAAATGAAAGTGCATAAACAAGTGTATAGACACTTACAAAGGGATGAATTATATGTCTGCAAGTAAGGTAATTAATGCACGGGCTCGGAATAGAGCGGTCCTTATGTCGGGGCTTATTTGTTGTCTAGGCTGCCCATAATGAAAAAAAATTTAAATATAAAATTGCAAGTTCGGACGAGGTGTTATAACTAAGGGTGAGTCTGGGAATGCTTTGCATTTAGAACTTGCATTGGAGTGAGGGACCTTAAGTAACTTTCATTGAAAGCACCACTGGTCTACGGTGCATTACGCAAACCCTAGCAAGGATCCGCTGGGTCGCATGACCCTTGACAATGCTTTCCCTAGGTCTAGTGACCCGAATGAAACAGATCTCATCTCGAAATCGATGATTTAAACCCTATTTTGGGTACCCAAATCACTAACCAAACTTAACGATTTGCTTGAAATCAACAAATTAGCTTAAAATTGATTACTTAAAACCCTAACTTACGAACTCTATTTAAAATCCTACCCATTCAATTTGTGAATTTGATTTTGGGGTTAAACTCTTTCTATTTCTATTATTGAGAAGAATGAGAGATATTATTCTTGTTTAAATATACACTGTATTGATTTGGTTCAATTGATAAGCTTATTGTACATGTCATTATCTTTAGCCAAGTTTGATGCCACATCAATTTCTTTTAGCTAGAAAAGTAAATGGTGGATAATTTTGTTCCACAAAAAAAAAAAAAAAGTTTGTACTTTTGTGGAGTTATTTTGTAACATGGAATTGTTTGGGTCTTAAGGGTGCAAATTACTGTTTTTGGGGGGTTCCAATAAATATTTTCGTTTCTAGGATAAAAGTTAGTGCTTTTTATGGATTGTTTGAAAAGTACGGTTATCTTTGTCTTGGTCGCATGAGTTCATGCTTTTCTTTTTGGCATTTGGCCTCCCTTATTGTTTCAAACTGTGTCAAGACTTGGTGTCGATTTTATGAAGTGTTCTATCCGGTTGTTGTGGAACCACATTTACCCAATATTGTATGATATGAGATACAATCATTGCCGTTATAGTAGGCGTTTAGTTTTTCAATATATCTAGTTGTGTTTTATAAAATAATCCATTTTAGAAGCTTGCGGGATAAATAAGTTTTATATATTTCACCTATATGTTAAAAAGCAAAAGCTATTATAACTGCTTCATCATCTTCTACCTTTTAAAGCTTCATATTCATTCTATGAAAGCTACATCTTGAATCACAAAATGTTTACTCTCCTTACTTCAACACAACATTTCACCTATCACGTGCTCTCATGGTCAGAAGCCAAGACCATATCATATAGTGTAGAAGAAAATGTCAAATTCATTATTAGAATGATAAATGTGAGGGATATAACCTTCACATCGTACTAAATGTGCAGCAACAATCGCATGATCCTCTATCATGGTTGGTGTTTGTGTTTGGTGCCGCAACCATTGAAACCATTAATTCATATGTATAAGGGTAATTGTGTAAATTACCGTATCGAATATCGAGATTTGTTGAGGTGAATAAGACACCGAATGAAGTAGAGGGTTATTGTCCAAAACTATCATCGAGGCGCAATGTGGATCCCATCAAATAAGGATGACATGTTAGCGTTCAAATATTATTATTATTATTATTATTATTTTGGTGGAAAGCATTCAAATGTTATATGAAATTATAAAAAATTGAGGTCATGTTCCAAAGAAATGTCGTAAAGATTGGGCATATCCGTAAAAGTTTTTGACATGGAGCTGACTTTGCATCGTTTTACACATTGTCTAGAATAAATTCAATTAATAAAAAATAAGATTCAATCACGACATAAATTAATCGCAATAGTCCATTTTAATCCTTGGACTTGAATAATTTTTTCAATAAGGTCTTTGAATTTTTAATTTTGATCAAGTTTTCAAACTTTTATAACTTTTCTAATCAAGTCCCTCTGATTCCAAAACCAAGTAATTAGAGTTGCATGTCCATTCGAGCCAGCAAGAGTTTGACGTGGGAAGAACTTTTTGGCCACCATGGACTTCGAGTGAGTGGTTCTAAGGTGAATTCCAAACCTCTAAGTTGAAACCTATATTGTTTGGATCAGTTCCTAGATTTTGAAATCTAAAATCTATTCTATAGATTTTAAAGTTCAAACTACTTAAGATTGGAACAGCGTATCTTAGCAAAGAACAAGTAAAACCTTGAATGCCGATTTCATCTATAAGTAGGATAATTAACACTGAATCCTTGTTGTCATTTACTGAATAGATATTTTGAATTCATTCCCTATACGTCAATTGGGTCTTATGTGAAAATTGATCCGACTTGTGCGCTCTTTGTGCTCGTTCCCCAAATCAATGCGACGTAATCAACCTTCCGAACTAATAGCAGTTATAGAAAAAGTCAACCTTCGGGTTCTCCTAATGTGCTTTAGCTAGGAACAATTGTTTAGTTAGAAACAATTGTAATCTCCATGATTTGCACGTTGTATTGAAATATAAATAATTGCGTGACAGCATTTAATATAATGTGAGATAATATTTTATTTTGGACAACAAAAATCAAATCACAAATAATTATAAATTATTGTGGAGCCCTATTCTTCAAGAATTTGTTGCTCATAATAGATTATTATTCTCATAGTACCCCAAAAACTGTTATGCTAATAAAATCCGTATTAAAATTGTTGTTAGCTCGTGTAGAACCCAAGAGAGAGCATAACTTATTTAGGCTAAGTTCGTCATGACCTCTTCCATAATTCAAAAGTTGCAAATGGGTCCAGCCAACCTCGTGCTTATCATTACATTTAATTGGTCCACATGAAAGCAAGATGAGAAAATCATATACGACAAAAGTGGTGAAGTTAGGAAAACTACGATGGTGCGCGCTTTCAATTTGTTTATTACAAGAAGCGGGGTCACCAATGCGATAAAACATGGGCTGCTTTGATTTCGATTTGAAAGATTCCGAAGTGGATGAAGGCGGCCCGTCTCGACATGTTTTTCATGGCCGTCGATATTTTAGACGGACTTGATCATTTGCGTGCATTAATGTTAAGAACAATAATGGGAATTCGCTCCATCTTTTGGCAAATGAGTTAATATAACATGGGTACAGATGTTTCCTCCAAAAGTGTTGACAAACCACCTTTCGAAATGTAAATCAATATAAAAATCGACAAAAGAAGCTGAAGGGTGCTTTGTTGATTCTTGATGAGAAATGCGGGTTGATGAGAAAATTGAAGGTATCAAAACTAAACACAGCCAGGGTTAATCATGCAAAAGGGTATTGGAACGTAAAGATAACATGAAGATGAAATTGAACAACCTTTGTCTATTGATTAATTGGTGGTCTTTACTCAAAATTATAATCCTAATACTTATAAATACTAGCAGCAATTAACAACATTTATGTTAAAATATGTCTCAAGTTTGAGCTTGAAGTGGAAATCTGAATATTCTGAATTGAAAATTATGTGGACGCTTGAAACTGCGCAATGCAAAATACTGCAATTTTCTTTTACGAGTAACAGTTGATTTTATTTCCTCTTTGGAGCCCAAAGGCTATTGGATCTAAGACTTTGACTCAGTCAAAAAAGTGGGGGCAAGAAAGAAAAATAGAAAAAGGAAATAACAGAAACAAACTTTTAGTGGGACTTTTTTTTTTTTTTTTTGATCAACTTTTAGTGGGACTTTGCCAAGAGGTTTATATTGTATAATATACACACACATGTAAAACAAGTCAGAGTCTTTATGCGCCGCCGTTGATGTGCGAGGGCTGTGGGCAAATTCTTTACCGCCCACATGTCTTTAACTGAAGAAGAATACGAGTGTTTTAGCTGATTAAATTCTTAAGGTAAAAATTGTGTATAATTTTTTCGTGAAATTGAAAGATTATTTAGTGAGGAATTGTAGGACTAAATATTGCGCAAGTTATTAGGTGTAATGGGGCTTGAGAAACACTGAAAATGTTTGAGTTACTTGAACGTGGTTATAATTTCCGTTACATCGCTTGATCTATAGTAGAATTAATTACTATTTTTCCTGTAAATGTAGATTACTATAATTGAACCATATAAATTTGGTGTTCGATTTATTTTCTTTATTCTATCTATTTTATTATTGGATCACTTACTTTCTATTACAATTGGTATCAAATCTACGCTTGCCTAGGTTGAAGTGAATCAATGGCAATGGAAGAAATGAAAGTGAGAATCGACACATTTGATGGAGAGGAATTTGGATTTTGGAAGATGCAAATCGAGGATTATCTCTATTAGATGAAACTGCAATTGCCTCTATCTTGGGAGAAAAGAGAAATGATGAAGCAAACTAACTGGGAATTGCTAAATAGATAAGCTTTAGGTGTTATTCAACTGACATTGGCTCGTAACGTTATGTTTAACATTGTGAAAGAGAACACCATTGTGGGTTTGATGAAAGCTCTATCAAATATGAGCGAGAGGCCTTTTGCGATCAACAAGGTCTATTTGATAGGACGTTTGTTTAACTTGAAGATGAGCAAATGTGCATTAATTGTTTGTAGATCACATTAATGAATTTAATGTGATTGTAAATCAATTGAGTTTGGTTGAGATTGACTTTGAAAATGAGATACGTGCTTTGATTTAGTTATCCTTATTGTTTGATATTGAAATACTACTATTACTGCTATTAGTAATTCGCCTAGGTCAACAAATGGATTTTATGGGGTTTGAGATTTAGTTCTAACCAATGACATCATAGAAGAGAATCTGACGAATTTGTATTTGATACTATAGTAGGTGAAAACATAGAATTAGTACATACATTAGTAGGAGTAATATAAACATGAACTTATGTAGTCAATCTAGACTCGTGGTATTGTCAGTTGAGGCTATAGCAAGAAAGGGCATCTTAAAATGAATTGTCTAAAGTTGAAGAATGAGAAGAGTAAGGGAATTATAGTTAAGTCTATAGATGATGTTGCGATGTAACTATGGTAATTCGAATAGTGCTAATTATGTCTTATCAATCATTGGTTATTCATCATTTAATAGATAGATTATGGATTCTGGTTGTTTGTTTTATTCTACACCAAAAAGATGCCGGTTTGCTACTTATCAATGCATGGATAAAAGTAAAATGCAGTTGAGGAACAATGCTAAATGCGACATTATAGGTGTTGGTAATATTAAAGTCAAAATACATGATGGTGTCATTATGACACTAATTGGAGTAAGGCACGTTCCAGAGTTGAAGAAGAACCTGATTTCCTTGAGTGTCATAGATTTAGCTAGGTGTTATTATATTTAAGAATATAGAGTTATGAAAATTATTGAGGTGATTTAGTGATAATTAAAGGAATCAAACATAGTGGTTTGTATAAACTTCAAGGTGAGACGATGACAAATTTCACCATGAAGATATTGGATGTATCTGTTTGAGAGTTTAAATTTTGACATATGTGTTTGGGGTGCATTGGCAAGAGAAGCTTGAAGGTTCATAGTAAAAGAAATGAAATCTCTTGGGTGATTATATTGTTAACAGACTACATATATGTAAGTGTTGTGATTTAGATCAAAAGCGGAAAGTGCAGTTTAGTATGTCTGTTAAAAAACCACAAAAATTGCAAAGTTAATTCACTTGAATGTTTGTAAAATGTCGTGGTTTCCTTTAATGAAGAGTGCTAGATTTATACTATCAGTTATTCATAACTACTTGAGAAAGACGTGGATGTATGTGTTTAGGCACAAATTTGATTTTGTTCCAAGGATCAGTTAGTTGAGAGCTTTGATCGAAAGGAAGACTAATAAGATGATCAAGTAGGTATGGATTGATAGTAGCACAAAGTTTTGCTCAAAATTATTAGGTGAATTCTACATGAAAGAAGACATAGTGAAACACCACACTAGTACTAATGAACCACAATATGTTAATGAATTGATGAGTTGAACATCACTAGAGATGGCCCATAAAATACTCTTTAATACTAGTATGGTTAGGAGATTCCTAATAGATGCACTTAGTACGGCAAATTACTTGATGAATAGATCACCATTGACTGTGATTGGATGTTAGACTCGTGAAGAAGTGTTGTCAAGTAACGTTGCTGATTATTCTATTATAAGAATATTTAGTTGTCCATTTTATGTTCGAGTTAGTGATGGTAAGCTCAATGAAATTGCAATAAAGTATATGTTCCTAGGTTATACACAAGGTAGATTGAGCTGACCGCACCAATCGGTGACCATTTGGGGTTAGCATTAACTTATAATTAATTCCAGATGGCATATTCCAACCGGCATGCGACTTGAAACATTACAAACTCCCCACTTAAAAAGTTGACATCCTCTTCAATGTTAAACTCCTCTTATTTGATATTTGGTTTGGTCCACTTCTACCTTCTCCACCATTCTAGATGTTTGCCACAAGTCACACATTGTTTGAGCTCTTTTACTTATGCAATTACTCCCTACCCTCGTTAGATTAGGTCTAGGCCTAATTTGTCACCGAATTGTATATCTACTTGAGAGGATCTTATTTGCATACCTTTTATGATGACCAGCCCAATTCATATGGGCTAGTTTCAAAAAAGAAAAAAAAAGTTGAATTAATCGCACAAAAGTTATGACTGTTTGAGGATGGGTGTTAACTTATGAGACTTAATAAAACATCTTTCAACCAACATAAGACTTGAATGTCATATTTGTGCTTTGAAACTAAGGAAAGAATTTTCTTTGACCGTAAATTTCTATAAAAGTTGGTGAGTTTTAATCGATATGGGTGAAAAATAGTAGCCCGTAAATTGTTGGTTTGTAATTAAAAGTAAAAGTACCCACTTTTTATAGAAGTTTTACCGGCATTTATGATTTGTTTAAAAAACTACCAACTTTTTTCAATAAATTACCGACTTTAATTTGCATGCCATACAACTCTATATATTTGTCGACACATACGAAATTATCAACATTTGTATATTTACCGACTCTTCTACGATAGATTTATTAACTAATTTTCGGTTATCAATTTTCATTCAGTTCTCTTGCGGATTATTTGCTTTTTTGACAACTACTATATTGTCAATAAATTACCAAATCTCTTTTGCGGAACTTATCATAAATACTACCTTTTATATTACTTTTTATAATTTTTCTCTAGTTATATTACAAACTAATTTCAGATTATCTTTATTGCAATTGTTCAAATAAAAAACACTTATGATCGTCTTCAAATCACTGACTTCTGTAACAGTTGCGAAGTCGTGCAAAACAGCATTGTTAGGATCTGGGTATTGCGGCCACATCGGATAGTTCTTCATGCTTGGCTTGCCGTAGCACTGGTGCGGCTCGTGGTATCCGATGCTCGAGGCTAGTTGTTGCCCTCTCCTTGGACTGGCCCTTCTGTTCTGCCATCGAGCTGATGCAACCCGACGGATCAGAAACTTCAGAAAGCATAATCGATCCTTTCGTTCGACGCCATCTTTTGTTCCTCCAAGTAGGAGAACATGTCGCGAAGCTCTACCATTGAAATATGGTCGAAGATCTTCCCTTGATCAAGATCGATTTGGTACAACAGGTGGTACAGTTTCAAGATGGGTATGAAGAGAGAAAATTGGAGGGTATACAAGGAGAGTGCTTCCAAACCCTGGCATGCAATTTCAGTATCTCAATTGCCTTTTCTTTGATCTTCCTCCCACAGTCTACTTGCAGAACCAAACACAGCTTTGTTGCAACGCCCAACTGCAACATCTCTTGCACAACGCTCGGCGTTGCCGAGAACTTAGAGACAGAGAGCAGAATCCGGACTGCCCTCTCGCTAGCCACCTGCGAAACCCTAAGTATCCTCTTCGACACAACTGCGATGCCCACCCCGTGCCTTAGCAACTCCGACCTCCCCTCGGCGCATTGGCACAACATCTCCAACAACATCAATATTAACTCGCAGGTCCTACGGTCAGAACAATCTAGAAGCAGCTCTACCAATACCGAGACTGCCCCGGATTCGACGGCTTTGATCCTATTTCTGCCCCAAGGGCATACGTTAATCAGTAGCTTCAGCGTGGCCTTCGTGGCCTGCTGAGAGATCTGGTCGTGCAGGACTTGGGCCACCTCGGTGAAGAACTCCCGCCTCAGCGTGATGATCTGAATTGGCTCGGCGACCTCGAACATCAACTTGAGCAGCAGCACAGCGTACGCCCTCGATTCGTAAGACCCACGCTGCATAATGCGTGTGAGTGATTCAGTGAACTCACCGTCCTTGGCCACAAGGCTCTTGAGGCCTGGCTCGGAGAGCTGGAGATGGTAGAGGATGAACAGTGCGTCATCACTCGGTTCTTTTATGTCGAGCAGTGACTCGTCTTCCAATGCCGATAACTGGACTTGCGAGGTGGTGTTTATCACTGAGGCCAGGAACTCAACAGCGCCGGCAGCTTCCATGCAACGCTTGGCCGAAGTGTTATAAAAAGCGATAGATCTCAGTCGCCTAAGACACTTCTGTTGGAGCTGAGGCTTCTCAGTATCTCGCAGGATCTTGGTGATCTGCGCTTTGCTGATAGGAGCCCTGGGGGTCGGGATTCGCTCGATGCCGTGCGACGAGTTGAGAGTGCACCACGACTGGATCAGGCGGCGGAGGGTGTGGTTCGGGGTAAGGTCCACGTCAGAGATGGGCTGTTTGGTGACTGGACACAAGCTGTTTTTGGACGTATACAGCCATGTCTCGATGCTCTCTCGGTCATAGGTTATCCCGGTCGAGACAATGACCGGATCTCTCATGATCTCCAGGGAGATGGGGCAGAGGAAGTATGGAGGCACTTCCACTTCATTGTTCTCCATTTGCTTGCGGCACGATGCGGCCGGATTGATGAGCTGATGATGCAATCTCTATGTCGACTCCAAGTGCGACCGAATTTGAGTGCAATGACTGATGAGCTCTTGTGATGAGAGAGGAGATATGATTGTGAGTTTGTTTGGTGTGGCGTGGTTATATATATTAAAGTGGAAGGCCGGCAATTTAAAACGAGGCAAGTCAAAACAAAACGCGGAAAGTTAAAACGTAGAGAGAGAGAAGACTTTTCCACGATATTGAAAAGCTCAAGAATGGCCACCTCCTAATTAGTGATTAAGGCTGTACATGATAAAATTTCTACTTCTCTATTTCTCTATTTCCCTATTTTCAAAAACATGTTTGAAACATAAATCCGTTTGGTAACGCAATTTGATTTTTTTATTTCTGGAATAAAAATATTTTTGGAACAGATTTTTATTTCATAAATTGATTTGAAGAAGAAATTAGAAGTTAAAATTTTTAACTTTTTAATTTCTGAAATAGAAATTGAGAAATTAATTTATGTTTCAGAAATTTTGTTATGCGCACCCTAAGAGAGCAAAGAGCAACAAAAGGGCGACGAGAGAGAAGGGAGGGAGGAAAGCACGTGCATGCTACCTCTTCTTCTGAGTCTTCTCTTTGACTTTCTCTCTCTAGAACTATTGCGTGGCTGTGCGCCACGTGTTCTTTATCGTTTGGCATGACATCTCCATTTTAATATAGTGACTGCGGACCAAATCAAGTGAAGACACCGTCGGATCGCTGCGGGTTCTCATTTTTTTATGTTCCTTTTGATCCCATCTTCAGTTAATAATAGTTGTCTTTAGCGTGGTGTTGCTTCTTCAAACCTTCTTTTTGACCCAACAAAAGTCGAAAATGTCAACGCTGATCTGGTGAACATGGTTCGAATATTCTGGGTCAAAAGGATCGACTCCAAAAACATTTGATAAGGAGTAACTCTGTCATAACCAGCTCGGGTTATTGCCATTTGGAAATACAGCCTTGTGATTGATGAAAGTCCAACCCAAGCAAGATATGTTCCTTGTACAATTCCGATGTTTCTTTTAGCCAACAATGTACAATTCAATGTTCAAGATCGCAAATTCGAACTTTCCATAGTTGTCTACTGATTTTCTTTCTCTTCCGTCATACGATGGACCTCATTTTGATTGTCAACGTAAAATCACATATGAACCAGGCTGCAACTTTTTCTACGAGCCTACGATGTTCCAAATTGTATCATCTACACGAAAAAAAATATATAATCTCCTTGCTCCTTTTAGAAATTTATTTCTATAGCAACTCCTTTAATCATCAGGTAAATACCTAACTAGAGATTAATTGTTGACTTGAGGAGGCGAGAGACCTCAATTTATTCGCCGTTCATTGTCTGAAAACAAAAGTTAGGAGTAGGATTAATTAACTAGGGAAGATGCTTGATTAGATAAAAATGCATATTGCGCACTTTAATTGCTTACTGTTGACTGGCAATTAAAAAAAAAAAAAAAAAAACAAAAAGGAAAGCTGGAGACAACTCCTTTATCCTTTTAAATCTTAACCATACTTTGTATTTTAATTAAAATGTACAAATAACTAATAAGTTATTGAAAGCTTGTGAAAATCCCAACTATTCCACATAGATCAAGTCTTAAAAAAGAGTACTCCAAGTAACCACACAAGATAGTGACTATTTGGGGATGTGGGGCTAGGTATTGAATTATGTATTGATCGCTTAATAGATGATCTCCCAAACTGATGTAGGATTTAAGATGTTACAAACACTCGCACTTATCGAACTAATGTTTATGCTAGTATTGGCTTGTACTGTGCAACAATAATCCCCATATTTGATGTGTTGCCCAGACAATTCATGCGCCTTAGTCATCTTGGAAGCCTTCTAGGAGCTAGACCTTGTTCAAGCCTTCTTGCCGCAATGATCACCCTTGCTCATGTTAGATTAGATGCAGGCCTAGTCTGGGTCCGTTTGGTTCAACTTTGGGGAAATGCTCTTAGGAGAATGCAAATACCTTTGAGATAAAGGGGTTTTCCAAAATGCTACACCGTTTGGTAAATTGCAATCTCAAGTAGCTTTGAAAAATAATTTTAGCAAAAACACCGTTTGGCAAAACTTGCATTTATAATTAGCTTTTGCTAATTTTTTTTTTAAGTCTAAAAATAAAATCTGGTGACCGGCGAACTGCCGGCGAACAGCCGGCCAACTGTCGGACGGCCAATCTGGCCGCCGGACCGCCAGATCTGGCGGCCTGAGGTCGCGGAGGCCAGATCTGGCCTCCCGACGGCCAGATCTGGCAGCTGAGGCCGGACCTCAAGCGGCGTTGCCTGGTCACGTGACCCAGGCGGCGCCGCCTGAGGTTGCGCGGACCCAGGCGGCGTCGCCTGGTCGCGCGACCCAAGCGACGCTGCCTGAGGTCGCGCGACCCAGGCGACGCCGCCTGAGGTCGCGCGACCCAAGCGACACCACCTGGGTCCGAGTGACCTCAGGCGGCGTCGCCCGGTTCGCGCGCGCCAGGCGACGCCGCCTGGGTTGCGGGTCGCGACGCCGCCTAGGTCGCGGTCGCGCCACCCCGGGCGGTGGTCACCGGGGACGCGCGACCCCCACACGGTGGTGGTGGTTGCCGGAGAAGCCAAACTCTGAGGCAACGGGAAGACGAAGACGAATGGAGAAGAAGATGAGGCTGAGAAGAAGATGAATAGGAATGATGATGAACCGTAAATTTGCATTTCCAAAATGCCCAATGCTCAAAGCTGGTCCTACCCAGCATTCAGCTTGTAGAATGCCCACATTTCGCAAATGGGCATTCAAAAATCATTGCCAAACACACAAAATTTTCCCCAAGGGACTTTGGGGGCTCAAAGCCCATTGGGAAAGCCCAACCAAACTCCCCCTCTATCCAAGAACCGCACATACATTTACTAGTAAATGGAGGTCATACTCTAATATCATCAGTAACAACCTAGTCCAGTTCAGATGGGCCAAGTCTTCAAAAGGACTATTTCAATTAACGCAAAAAGTGGTGAACACTTTGGTTTTTTTTTTTTTTTGGGGGGGGGGGGGTGTTAACCTATATATCACTCAACGGAAACTCTCAATTTCATGGGATTTAAGATGTCGCATACTGATTTTAAAACATTTGAAAATAACTTATGTTTTGTTAATATGAAAATATCAGGCTATAGAGAAGATCAAATGCGTTTATTTATGTTGGGATTTGAATAGAATATGTGCTTCTTACTTCCTACCAAAACACCTACCTATTAGCTAATTCGATTTCCAATCGTTTTCTCTCGAAAAGACCAAAATGATCTTTTCCTCTCACTCGCTAAATTTGACCCACATTTCATTAGAGTTTTCACGTCGGTCCATTTTATTACATCCCATGCTTTGGATAACTTGGCGAACTGTTCACCCATCATAATATTTCCATGGTACAATGATCAACTCTTTGTTTTACTTTTTGTGGCCCTTATTTGGTCAACCCGGTAACGTTCATGTTCATGATGCAAACTTGAAATTCAAGCAAGCACAAAGAAGAACCAGCCATTCTTTTATGAAAGTAATCGAGAAGTACAGTGTACCTTAGCTTTTTTGAATTATGACCATCTTGTACATGGCCATGTAGGTGTTGCCCTTATACTTTGTGAGGAACAAACAAATCCCACGTAGGCCAGATTAGGAGAGACGGTTGACCAAATTTAGGTTGTCCTCATTAACTGCTTACGTGCCGAAATAGGAAGCACTCGTCAAAGATGGCACTAAGAAATGTCACCTCCACATGTTCCTGATCCGAGATGAACGAGGATGACGATGCCATTCTCTCCAATTTCAATATGCAATTTTGATTTGTGGGATGTAACTTATTCGGACCATTGAAGCAAAAGAATTCAAACATAGCCCACAACATTCCACTAATGGAAGAGCCGCCACCAATTGGTGGGATGGTGATGACGGTGACGGTGAAACTGCCGGGGTTGGTCTCGGCCGTGAATACTCTCACATGATGAATGAAATGTGCAAGTGGAAAGTGATGCTGGAGCATTTCTTGATCATGTCAATTTTGTAAAAGAGTCGTCGATTTTGTTGCGATTAAGCGAGCGATAAAACAAAATATAGACAGAAAAAGAAAATAAATCAGACACTAGATTTACGTGATTCAGTCGTAAAGACCTACGTCCACGGGGAGAGTAGTATTGAATTTTACTATAAATCAAGCGATACAAGGTGATTACACACTCAAGTCACTCAAACACTTTCTCGGTTGTTTCCTAAACCCCAATTTAATCCAAACCCAAGTCACAGCACAAAATTATCACACAAGCTCAAAACAAACGCTAAAAAAGAACTCATTTTCTTGATCGCACTTCAGCTTGAAGACATGCGGCTCCTCCTTTTCTCTCGTACGGGTGCAGCAGCAACGCCCCGAAAAGAAGACCCTAAACCCCAATTTAATCCAAACCCAAGTCACGGCACAAAATTATCACACAAGCTCAAAACAAACGCTGAAAAAGAACTCATTTTCTTGATCGCGCTTCAGCTTTTGAAGACATGCAGCTCCTCCTTTTCTCTCGCACGGGTGCAGCAGCAACGCCCCGAAAAGAAGACCTCTTTCGCGGCTCCCTTCTGCGACTTCTACGTAGGGTTTTCGGTTTCGGCCGTCCCACGCACGCCCGCAAAAGAAGAAAGTGAATCCTGTTCGTATATATACGTGTGTGTGCCCAAGGTCAAACTTTGACCTTGCCCACCACCTTTTAATCTTCACGGAGAGGGACTTCACGCCAAAGAAGGATTCGGAGCTTCACGACAAAATTGCAGAGTCCTTTACGTTGACTCTGGCCCCACTGCCATATTTCGAATATTACGTGCGGAGGAACTTCACCTTTACAATTCGCAATTGAAGAAAACTTTGCTTCAATTTATTTTATATTTCAAAATTCAGTAATTCGCTTTGGGCTTAAACTCGAGACATATTTTAACAAATTTAGTTGTCAAGATGTCGATCTTGTTGTTATCGATCAACTGCCTAGTTGTTGATTTACAAACCTATTGCCAAATTTGAGTCTACTAATCGATCACTTCACGTCTAGAGGCTGTTCACATTTCCTAAAAGTCATTAATTCAGTTACTTTGGAACTAGTAAAACTTGGAGAGCTACAACAAACTGCATTTATTTCTCATATTTTAAAGTTCTAGTAAATGTCATTTAAGTTTCTAGAATCTTATTATTATTATTATTTTTGGACATGAACCAGTCTTATTTATTTTAGCTGTTTTCTACTAAAACTAGTTTTGTCTTTCCTATGAGTCTTTTTGTCTTTCCAATGAGTCTCAACAATTACTCATAATTGGAGGATTGTCCCAAGCTCATCCATATGAGCATGCTATGATGAACACAAATGGAAGACTTGGTTGATTCATAAAATATTGGAGCATTTGGCTTGAGAATAAAAAGTTTTCTTATTTTGTTCTTATCCCTTAGGTGGATTCTTACAAGTGACAAGTAATGCTCTTATCCCTTAGGTTGAATATCAACGGGTTGAATACCTATGTGTGGCAAGACCTATCCATTTAAGTTTTCACTTATGTTACCTCCTATTTATCTCCTATTTCTCTCCTCTCTCTTCAGTGTTACAAAGTACAAACGAGAATACTATTAGTAGTTGCGATTTTATGCTTTTTCTTCGCAAGATAAGGCATGTTTGGTGTAAGGATATTATTATTAGCACAAGTAATTCGTTCACTAAACTATCGTTTTTTATAAAAAAAAAAAAAAGATACATATAATATTATCAATATACAGTTTAAAAG
Source organism: Eucalyptus rudis (assembly GCA_019915205.1). Classification (NCBI taxonomy): domain Eukaryota; kingdom Viridiplantae; phylum Streptophyta; class Magnoliopsida; order Myrtales; family Myrtaceae; genus Eucalyptus; species Eucalyptus rudis. The sequence goes on along the minus strand of JAHMTN010000177.1, from coordinate 46,219 downwards.
TGAATCGTCGCAATACTTTACGAAGTTTAGTTTTTTTCCATAAACATATATCCTCTCGCCAGTTTTGGTGAAATTGATGTTTTCCAAGTTTTGGGACGGTTTTCGAGATATTCAGAATGAGTTCATCTAGACTCAGTAAGTTCTAAAATAGGGCAAATACCGGATCAATCCTAGAATCGATAGAATAAACTTATTTCACCGTCCATCAAGCAAAACTATGAGGAAGAAACCACGACGCATGAACATGAAACTCAGAAAGATGTCAACGCCGCAATCCAGCTCAGCTTGGCTGCAGCCAGTGACGTCTTTGTCTACACCCGAGCATTATCTTTGTTTTCAATTGGAAATTCATTGATTAAATCAAGTCTCGAGCTCAACCATAATTCAAACCATCAGCTCACGAAGCCGCGTTTCACCAGTGGATCTTTGAACGTACGTCGACGGCTCGATCACCGCTGAATACAGTTCAATAAATGATCGATACATTCACATATCTCCTGCCCAAGTTGCATTCCGTGTGCCGTTTCCTATCCGTGTATTACTAATAGCAAGCTGCGGTCGTTGGAAGGTGGGAGCGTTGTCTCTTTCTTCAATTGCTATGAAAATAATTAATAATCCTAATCTGGATTTTAATTAGGTTTAGGGTTAGTCCTTGCAACGACCGCCACACAACTGCCCAAAGTACCATTTCAGCGGTCAAACTGGAAGTTGATGTTGTCTTTTTAAAACCAATTTCGGGATCGGAAACGTCGGGCTACCAATATTTTCGCCAATTATTAAAGCATGGGTCTCAATGAATTTTGAATAGACTGTCAGATGAGAGAAGACTCTGAACTCTCTCGATGATGGTCCCGCTTGCGAATGGATAGGAAATTTATGAGGGTTTTGCTTCGTTGCAACTTGCATGCATGGACCCTTCCATCTCCTTCCTATTCATGAGATGTTTAACCTTTCTGCAACTTGAATACAAGATCTATTCTTGCGAATGGATAGGAAATTTATGAGGGTTTTGCTTCGTTGTAACCTGGGGACCAGTTACTAAAGCTTTTTTCATTGAGGATTGTCAATTATATTTCATCACCTGAATTGAAAGTACATAAACAAGTGCATAGACAATTACAAAGGGATGAGTTATAAGTCTGCAAGTAAGTTAATCAATGCGCGGACTTTGGCTAGATCGGTCCTTAGGGCTATTTGTTGTCTAGGTTGCTCATAACGAAAAACATCGAGGTATAAATTGCAGGGTGGAACAAGGCGTAATAATTAAGGCTGAGTTTGGGAATGTGTTTCCTTTAGAACTTGCATTGGAGCCCGGGACCTTAAGTAAAAGAGCTTTTACTTAAGGCAGCACTAGCCACCAGGTGCATTGTACGATCCCTAGAGAGGCTATGCTGGGTCGCACGACATTTCCCTAGGTCTAGTGACCCAGGTGAGATAGATCTCATCGAAATCGATGATTTAAAACCCTATTTTGGGTGCTCAGAACACTAACTGGGCTTAACGATTGGCTTGAAATAAACAAATTAGCTCAAAATTAATTACCTAAAACCCTAACTTATGAATTCTATTAAAAATCCAAGCCATTCATTATGTGGATCCGATTTTGGGGTTAGACTCTTTCTCTCTCTATTACTAAGGAGAATGAGAGACATTATACTTGTTTGAATATACATTGTATTGATTTTGTTTAGTTGATAAGTTTATTGTACATGTCATTCTCTTTAGCCAAATTTGATGTCACGTCGGTTTCTTTTAGCTGGAAAAGTTCATAGTGAATAATTTTGTTCCTTAAAAAAGAAAAAGAAAAATGTACTCTTGTGGAGTCATTTTTCAACATGGGATAGTTTGGATCCCAGGTTAGGATAAAATTTATCATATTTTACATTTGGTACTTGCTCAAGATAAGATAAATTCAGATATTAGGAAGATATAAACCGAATAAAAATTATCTCATAAGACAGGTGTGGTGGAGGTAGATAAGATTTTTAATCTCCATAATGATTTTTTTTTTTTTTTAGAATAACAAACTTCTTAAATTAAAAAATTGAAATTATATTTCAACATAAAAATACTTGAATTCTAACATAAGAAATTCAAACTAACAAAAAATAACAGTTTAGATATTCTAATTTAATATTATTTAAATATTATAATATAAATTCAATATAAAAATATAAATATAAATTTATATTTATTACATATTTTAGGTGTTTTAGGTATATTAGTGTAATTACTATTTAATAAAATTTTATTAGAGAATGATGGAAGGAGAAAAAGAAATAAAAAGAAATTAATTAAAAAAAGAGAGGAAAATAAAATAAAAAATAAAATAAAAATAAAGTAGGCAAGAGTTTCATGAGAGATTTTTGCCATCTCCATTTGTAAAAAAAATTTGTTCATTTATGCTAATATGCCATTTATATTAATAATGTATATGATATAATATGAATATATCTGATTTTATTATTGTAACCGTCAAATTGTAAATGGGATATGACAAAATCTATGAATTTTATATTCTATTATATCCAATCATATCATAGTTAGAAATTTGAATAATCAAACATAACCTAAGGGTATAAATTACTATTTTTTTGGGTTCCAATAAAAATCTAATTTCTCGAGTAAAGGTGTTTTTTTATAGATTTTTTGAAAAGTACGGTTATCATTGTCTTCATCGCGCGAGTGCATGCTTTGCTTTTTGCATTTGGCCTCCCTTATCGTGTCCAATTGCGTCGAGACTTCGTGTCTGTTTCATAAGTGTTTTATCCGATTGTTGCTAAACCATATTTACCCAATATTTTTTTATACCAGATACAATGACTGCCTTTACAGTAAGCTTTTAGTTTTTCCATAAATCTAGTTGTGTTTTTATAAAATAATTCATTTTAGAAGTTTGCGGGTAAATCACATTTATATATTTTACCTATATGTTAGAAAGCAAAAGCTATTATAACTGCTTCAACATCTTCTACCTTTTCAAGCTTCCTACTCATTCTATGAAAGCTACCTTTTGAATCACCAAATGTTTACTTTCCCTAGTTCAACACAACATTTCAACTACCACGTGATCTCATGTTCATAAGCCAAAACCATATCATATAGTGTAGAAGACAATGTCAAATTCATTATTTCAATGATAAATGTGAGGGACATAACCTTCGCATTGCACTAAATGTGCAGCAATAGTCGCACGATCCTCTATCTCGGTTGTTGTCTTCTCGCACCCATCCGAACCATTAATTCACGTGTATAAGGGTAATTGTGCAAACTATTGTATTGAATATCAAGATTTGTTGAGGTGAATAAAGGCACCGAACGAAGTGGATGGTGATTGTTCAAAACAATTATAATTTGTTTTTAGAGATGCAATGTGGATCCCATCAAATCTAGTCACCACGTTGGAATTCAAATGTAATTTTTTTTTTTGGTCGAAAGTACTCAAATGTTGTTTAAAATTATAAAAAATTGAGGTTATATTCCAAAGAAAAGTAAAAAATATTGGGCATGTCCGTAAATTTTTTTGAATATGGAGCTTAATTTGCATCGTTTTACACTTTGTCGAGAATAAATTCAATTAATAAAAATAAGATTCCATCGTCAATTAAATTAATAGCAATAGTTCATTTCCGTCGCTGGACTTGAATAATTTTTTCAATAAGGTCCTTTAATTGTTTTTATTGAATTTACAAACTCATATAATTTTTCTAATTAAGTCCCTCTATTCCAAAACTGATTAATTGGAGCTGCATATCCATTCAAGCCAGCAAAAGTTTGACGTAGGAAATTTTTTTGGCCACCATGGACTTGGAGTGAGTAGTTCTAAGGTGAGTAGGTTCCAACTTCGAATTTGGAATCTACAATGTTGCAATTGGTTTTCATTTTTTGAACCTAAAACCTATCATGAAGATCCTAAAGTTCAAACAATTTAAAAATGATAGGACGTATCTTAACAAAGAGCAAGTAAAATCCATAATCACCGATTTTATTGAAGGGGATAATTGAGACAATTACCAAAAAAAAGAAAATAAATCTATTGTAATTGTGCCAATTCCAAAAGCTGTTTATGGTCAATTTAGTTATAAATATTTTGATTTATGCTAGTTTAGTCTATCCAACCAATTTTGGTTGACTGGTACTGACATGACATTGCCGACGCTAATGTGAACTTTTTAATAATATTTTAATATTTTTTTGAATTTTTATATATTTTAATATTTTAATATTTTTTTTCTTTAATTTTTTTCCCATTAACTTAGGGTAGGCAAGAGTAGATGGCCGAAATCACCAGATGGACTAAATTGACATGGATGTAAAAAGGTATATGATTGAATCTGCACAATTACATTATGTTTATAATATTTTTGGTAATTTTTCTCAAGATAATTAACATTGAATCCTTGTTGTCATTTGCTGATTAGATATTTTTATTTCATTCCCAATACGTCAATTGGGTCTTATGTGAAATTTTAATTAACCAAGGATTTGTGCCCTGTTTGTGCTCATTCCCCAAATCAATGCGACGTAATCATCCTTCCAAATCAAAAGCAATTAAAGAAAAGGTCAATCTTCGGGAACTCCTAAATGCGCTTTACTTGGTAACAATTGTTTAGTCAGAACCAATGAAAACTTTCGTACAATTCGCATGATTTACACGTTGTATTGAAAATTGTCGTTAGCTTATACAGTTTCCAAAAGAGAGCAGTTGAGTGCATAATTTAATTGGGGCTAAGTCCATTCATCATGACCTCTTCCATAACTCAGAAGTCGCAAATGGGTGCAGTCCAACCTGGTGACTATCATTACATTTAATTGGACCATAAAAAAGCAAGATAAGAAAATCATTCGGGGCAAAAGTGGTAATAAATTTAGAAAAAAGTACGACGGCGCGCACTTTCAATTTGTTTGTTCTAAGAAGCTGGGTCACCAATTCGACATAACTGTAGCTGCTTTGACTTCGCTTTCAGGCATTTCGAAGTGGTAAAGTTGGCCCGTCACGACATGTTTTTCATGTTCGTCAATATTTCAGACGGACTTGATCATTTGCGTGCATTATTGTTAAGGGAACAATAATGGGGATTCGCTTCTTCTTTTGGCAAATGAGTAAATATACCATGAATAAGTGTTTCGTTGAAAAGTGTTGAGAAAACACCTTCCAAAATGGGGATCAATATGAACATCGACAAAAGATAGGAATGGTGCTTTGTTTTGTGACCTTCCCTCTTGGTAAACAATCTAGAGGTTGGCTAATGGATACTGGGCTTACACTTAGCTCCAAATCTCCGAAGTCTTTACCAACTCGAGACTTTAGTTTAAGTTTTTAACATGCAAATCAATTTCATTTCGGAATTGCCACTAATCTATTTTTCTAAGTTGATTATAAATCCAAGTAAAGTGTGGGAGAATACTTTACTTCTACGAATTAGAGATCAAATAGATTCAAGTAATTACGCTAGGTTACTCTAGTACTCTCTGGTGCATTTTCTTTTTTATTTTCAAAAATATTTTGGCAAGCAGCTTAGATTAACTTTAGACTTATTTACTAGCATGTGAGATGATAATGGAAGTGTATAAACAGTCAAACTAACACTTAACAATCAAAGGCAATAAACAAATTTCTAGATGAGGGAGAGAAATTGAATACCTCGATGCAAGTGTCACGGCCCGAAAGAAGACCAATCCGAGAGATTCCCAATGGATGGCTGTGACTCATTCGTGGAGTACCTCCTGCTTTCACTCGGATTCCCATCAAGTCTTCTCCTTGAAGTTTCAAAGGGCGGGCGACACCGTCATTATGCCTGATTCTAGAAGACTATCTTTATTTATGTTGGTAGCTAGTAGTTGTCATTTATGTCGATAGTTGAGGCGGTGCGATCTCGTCTGCCTGATAAAATCTAGATCAGTGGATGTAATCCGAGGGCCTCGAGTATAAGAAGGGGTGCCCTCCCCCTCATTTGGAACCATCCAACCATTTCAGTAATATCAAAGTTCCTTTCTTTCCAGAGCTCTTCTCTCGAAAATTTCTCTCTCTACAATTTGAGTGTGCAAGCGAGTGAGCGTTCGATTGAGTAAGGCTTGGCTTGGGTGATCCAAAATAGCCCGAGTCGCCTCGCGATCAGGATCCCATTTGATCGGCCCATGACAAGTGGTATCAGAGCAAAAGAGAGATCCGTTCAAGAAATCAAGGAGCGCCAACTATTCAAGAGAATGTCGAGCCAAGACGTTGTCATGGATGGAGAGGCCATGCAAGTCAAGGAGAGACTCACGGCAAAGCAAAGAAAAGAGATACCTTGGTGGATGTTGTAGCTGCGTTCGATGAGAAGATCGGGAAGGTCCAGAGTGTTGTGCTCGAATTCATGGAAGGTCTTGATGATGTGCGAGACCGGATCATGGAGGTTGAGTCCTCACTCCATGAAGACTTCATGACTGGCCTCAATGAAGCTATAGCCCCGTTGCACGACAAGGACGAAGCCCTTGAAGCATCGAACAATGTATTGCAGGGGCACGTCCAACTGATCGAGGAAGAAAGTCCATGTGGGGAAGAGGTCGAAACCATTAAGGCGGAGATCCAAGAGGTCAATACCAAGCTTGCCCTATGCAAGCTTAGCATCACCAACGGTGCGGTGCCTACTCAAGCGGTGCCCAAAATTGAGGTGCCAAAACCAAAAGAGTTCGAAGGCAACCGATCCGCCCAAGAGGTGGATAACTTCATGTGGAGTATGGAGCAACACTATGGCACCGTCAACATCCGAGATGAGTCGATCAAGGTACAAACCGCTTCCATGTTCCTTACTGATACGGCAATGCTTTGGTGGCGCAATAGGTGCGATGAGATTAGGCACGGTGCAAATCTCGTGGAAACATGGGACGACTTTGTGAGGGAGTTCCGCGATAACTTCTTCCCCGAGTTTGCTCAACAAGAAGCCAGTAGCAAGCTCCATCGCCTCGAGCAAAGAGGTGCGATCCGAGAGTACGTGAAGGAGTTCATGGAGCTCAAACTCAAATTCGCAACCTAAGCAAACATGAGGCTCTCGGAGCGTTCATGGATGGATTGAAGCCATGGGCACTACTCAAGCTCAAGTGTCGAGATGTGACGAGTCTCGTGAGAGCGCTCAGTGTAGCTGAGTCGCTCGTCGACCTCACCAAAGCCGAACCAAGGAATAGGCCAACAAGATGGAGGTCGGACCGATTTGAAGAAGAAGGAAGAAACACTCCCCGAGGCGCACATGATCAAAGTGGCCGAGTCAAGATGTGGGGAGAAGGGTCTTCCAAGCCATTCTTCCAAAGGGGTCGATCACAAATGGACTGCACGATGAGTAAGTTCGATCAACCCCCGCCTTCTCCTTGTTTCATATGCAAAGGTCCGCACTGGACCCAAAAGTGCTTGAAGAAGGGTCGAATCAATGCCCTCCTTACCATTGAAGAGGAGGATGAGCCAAAAGAAGAGAGGCGACAAATCCGGCTTGGAGCTGTGAAGATGATCAACTCCGTCTAAGCTCGGTCGCCAACCAAAGAAAAAGAAGTTGCATCAAACTAGGAAATGTTCTTCGTGGAAGTCAACGTGTGCGGGCGGACACTATATGCTTTGGTCGACACAGGTGCGTCGAACATGTTTATGTCGACTGAAGTGGCGAAGGCCTTGAATCTTCGCGTGGAGCCAACCGGGAATTCCTTCAAGCCTATCAACTTGAAGGGCGTCCATGGTGTAGGATCGACTTCAGATGTGGACATCAAAATTGGCAGATGGAAGGGCAAGATGGCATTCGAGGTAATCCCACTCGATGATTATGATCTCATTCTTGGTATGCAATTTTTCAATAGCGTGAGAGCCATGATCAACATGAGGACCAAGTGCATTATGATCCTCGACCCAAAATGCCCGTTGATGATTCCCATGATCAAAGGAGTGGTCAACACCAAGACCACCACCACAATCCGGCGCCTCGACGAAAGCTTGAAGTCTGTGAAGCTCTTGAACAAGCTGGCCAAGGTGAAGCCGAAGGTAGAGTTGGATCCTACTCTAATACACGTCATGCCAATTCAAGTACTCTTCCTCGAGGTTGAGTATGCGCCGCATGCTCTATCCAAGCCGAAGATGGAGTCGTGTGCCAAGTCTGAGCTGATCATAGAAGGATGTGGTCCTTCGTTCGTGAGCGTTCAAGCGAAGTGAAACCGAAACAAGAAAGCTCGTGCCAAAGCTCGTGCTAGTACCAAGAAGGCCGCCTGTCAAGCTGTGATCGACAAGGGCGTCGCTCGATTGAGTGGGGGATAATGTCACAGCTCGAAAGAAGACTGATCTGAGAGGTTCCCAATGGACGGTCGTGACTCATCCGTGGAGGACCTCCTGCTTTCACTTGGATTCCCATCAACTCTTCTCCCTAAAGTTTCCAAAGGCAGGTGACACCGTCATTACGCTCGATTCTAAAAGACTTTATCTTTATTTATGTCCGTAGCTAGTAGTTGTCATTTATGTCGGTAGTTGAGGCAGTGCGATCTCGTATGTCGGATAAAATCTAGATCAACGGATATAATCCGAGGGCCTCGAGTATAAGAAGGGGTGCCCTCCCCCTCATTTGGAACCATCCAACCATTTCAGTAATATCAAAGCTCCCTTCTTTCAAGAGCTCCTCTTTCTAAACTTTTTCTTTGTACAATCCAGGTGTGCGAGCGAGTGAGCGTTTGATTGAGCCAGGCTTGGCTTGGGTGATCCAAAATAGCCCGAGTCACTGTGCGGTCACAATCCCAATCGATCGGCCCGTGACACAAGTAAAGCACATTAATTAATTTTCCTAACATCTACAAAGTATTTATTAAAAAGAAATGCTATCTTAACCTAGCATGATTTTTATTAAGTAATTAACAACTCTAAGTAATTCACTTTTTTTATTTGATTTTTCTTTTCATATAAGGAAGCTAAGTATATGCAATTCTAACTTAAGTTAAACATGCAATTTATTCTAACATGTCATCCATTCTAAATCAAATGACCCTAAACATGCAAACATTAAATGATATGGAATTGACGACAAGGCATAGATGATTTGGCATATGATATGGCAAGTAATATGGCATGATGTAGCAAGATGACATCGCATTGATGACACAGTAAATAATGATGCATGGATGATGCAACTAAATCTATATGACATGGACATGTTTATTTTTTTTTATATATATTTTTAACGAAAATTTGCAAGTAAAATTTCATGGAAATAAATTATTTAGAACAAAGACAAACTAGGAAATAATATGAATTAAATCGTATTGTAATTGGGAAACCTATCCAAATTCTTTAAATAATATCTAAGCATGCAATTTTATCTGAGAAATCTATCCTAATCTATTACTTGATGCGATATTATTGTGTTTTCAACATAGGAAGATTGTCTGCATCAAAGATAAGCAAGTATATCCAACCTAGCTTGAGATATTCATCATGATTTCAAAAAAAAAAAAAAAAAGATTATGCTAATTGAAAAAAAAAATCTATCGTGAAATTAACAATTATTGCAATCTTAATCATTAGAATATCCCAGAAAAAATCAAGATAATTAAAAAATGATCTGAGGTCTTGCAGATCAAATTTGTAACTATCATGATTTTTATCAATAAAATCCTAATGGATAATACATATTCAATTAGATCATGACATGTTTAAAATAGGTAATAATACTCGCGAATCAAGTCGGATAAGCATCTTGCCAAATCTGAATGTGCAACTTCCAAATTGAGGCCGGCAGCTTGGGCTCGCGGACGGCACTGGTCAGTGATGCTGGCGTCAGGCGTGGTGGTGCTTATTGTGTAGCCAACAATGGTGGTGCTCGACCAAGGACACCAGTGGTGACTCCTTAATTAGCTAGGATCTGCTCTCGATGGTGAGTTTTCTCACGGCCAATGACAACTCGCTGTATGGTTCGGTGATCATGGATGAGGTAGCAAAGTCGGCTTACCACCTTCGAGGATTTCTTCAAACCTACAAGGCAGAAACAACTGTAACAGATGAAGTGGAACATCGGCTTTGTAGTTGGCCGCGAGGTGGGCACGGATTGGTAGCGGGTGAGTCGCGATGCAAGTCTGCAGGTGGTTCGGAAAAGCAGTAAGCAGCTTGTAAATCAGCAATGGGCGCGGGCTTGGAGCAGCATGGTCTATCGACGAGGGCTAGGAAGGCAGCAGATTGCCACGGGGGAACGGGGAGGTCAGCGTTGTCGTTGGGCGAGAAGCACCAGATCGAAGGTAGCGTCGGTGCAGGGCTGGACTTCCGGTGGCAGTGGTGACGGCAGCATTCCGAGGTACGACAGGACCTCCTTGGGACAGAGCAGTAGTGTCTGCGGGCTTAGCTAAGCTAAAGCAGCGAAGTCTCGATTGGAGCGGGGATGGCAAAGCGACAACGTTGTCGAAGCACGACCAAGGGCTTAGCCAAGAAACTCCCTCCCTCCCCTAGCGTGCTTGATTTCTAATTGCCGACCCCCTTAATTGTAAGGCATTGATATGTTTATAGTGTTAATCCTAGGTTTAACCTTAAAATTCAAGATAGGATAAAATTTATCCTGTATTTGGTGCCTACTCAAGATAGGATAAAATCGGATATAAATATGATATAAACTGGATAAAATTATCCTATGAGAGAGGTGAGATAAATGTAAATATAATTTCTAATATCCGTAAAAGAAAGTTATCTTTCTCAAATAATAAACTTCTTGAGGTAACAAATTTAAAATTATATTTCAACGTAAAAAAATATTTAAATTATGCATAAGAAATTCAATAAAATTTAGTTAATTTAATCTTATTGTTATTTTCATAAAATCGAATTTAATTTTACAGTATAATATAAATTCAATATATAAATATATATTCATTACATATTTTAGGTGTTTTGATATTTTAGGTATATTTTCTATTTAATAATTTCTTTTAGAGAATGATGGAAGGGAAATAAGGAAATAAATAAAAAATAAATTAATTAAAAAAGAGTGGAAAAAAAAAGCAAATAAAAATAAAGTAGACAAAAATGTCGCGAGAGATTTCTACCATTTCCTTTTATAAAATTTGGGGTTTATTTATATTGATTGTCGTTTATACTTAGCAATATACATGATATGATGTGAATATATTTGATTTTATTATTGCAATCATGAAACAGTAGATATGATATAACAAATTTCTTTGTACTTCATATCCTATTATATTCAGTCCTATTTTTGTTAGAAATTCAGACGACCAAACGTAGCCTAACTTTACAAGCTTAATCTTCACCTTATTAAGATAAAGGAGCTCTGCTCATCTAAGGCTTTGACTAATTGAATTCTAATGGGCTGAAATTATTTTAATCAAACTCAAAAGTTCCCTTCCCTTGTAAAATTTCAGCCGAGCCTAATGCATGAGCTGACCGAATTTTAGCTCACTTGTGGGTTAAATTAATGGTAGGCTTGATCTTTTAAGGGCTTATTTTAATTAAGCCTTCGACTTTAACGGGCTAAACCCAACTCTCAGAAGTTTGTCCTTTTCTTTTTTGAATTTCGGCCATCTCGTCTCCAAGCCTTGGCCGAATTGTCCCTCTTCACGGGCTCAGTCCATTTTATTAAGCTTAGAACCATTTGCCACCAACCCAATGAGATGAAATAATGAAATGCGCTCCTAATGACTATACATAGGTGTGAGGAAAAAAAAATCGATTGATTCAATTGAAAAGGGAATTACCCGACACCGATTTGATTCACAGTTCCATAAAATAGGAATTTGATTCACAGTTCCATAAAATAGGAATTAGTGAATATCGATCTGATTCTTAGTTCTTAGTTCCATGAACTGAATCAACCAATTTGGTCTGGTTTGGTCCGGTGAATTTTGATTCACAATTGACGTTCTAGTATGAATTTCGATATGGTGTGAATTTCGATAAGGAATTGATCACCTGGACTAAATTGATTATTTATTTTCATGAAATTTTATATTTAATTTTTAAAAACATTTAAAAGAAATCATTTAAACTCAAATGTTTACGAAATGATGGTCCCTCGAATCAACGCCTTTCTACGTGCTGTCATTCTACTAAATCGCACTTGATCTTAGCCAAGAGACAAATGACATTTTGCCTCGTTCCTCGTTATTTAAAGAGACAACTTGCTTGTTTGCCTCTTCTACTAGCTGATGTGGGACAAAGCTCTTTACAGCTGTCACTCCCTCACTCCCTCTCCCTCACCTACAAGAGACAAGCCACTCCAAGAGTCCTACATTGAACAAATAGTACAGAGCGTAAGAGAGTTTCTGTTTAAAAGCCAAGTCCGGCAACTCTTTCAAGCATGCTTTTTTTTTGGCCTTTTGGCTAAGAGTGTGTGAAGTGTGGTCGATGCACACAAATGCTAAAATAATTTTTTTTTACACATGTGTACGTATGTTTCAAGCACATGCCATCGGTTCCATTAGACTACCCGAAAATTAAATTAGACCAATTGGTCTAGTCCTGACGAGTTCTAGCGTCCTTTGACCTCCTAGGAATTGATCGCCCCTAACTATGCGCAATTTAATTCATTTATTTTTCTTAGGCGTTTGATCCTTAACTTTTGATGCAATAAATTCTTAAATAGATTGCCAAAATTTAGGTTTCAACACTTTTGTTAGAGAAATTTAGGATCATTTTAATAGTTTTATGTATCTCTCAAGATTGTGTGAATATTTCTCTTTAATTGCGCATATCTTCATTGATATATTATCTTATTTAGTCATTTTATAAAGCCTATAAATAGGCTGATGTAATCTTCATAATGATATATCAAATTATATACAATTACTCTCTCTCGCATGTCATTCTTATATCTCTACTCAGTATTAGAGCTAGTCGATCCTAAAGCGCATCAGGTGCACTCGCACTTGGTGCAAACCCAAATGCCCATCCAAAGCTAATCTTGCTTCTTGTTAACATTGATTTCAACATTATTCATCTCATTCGATAGCCTGTACTTTTGTCGCAGTCGAGTTCATTCCATGATAGTTGTGTTTCAATGCCAACAGTAACAACCACAACACCTAGTCAAGCCTTTCATGGAGCTGGCTTTTCTTTCAGCACTAACCGCATTACTTAGTTATTATTTTCTCAAGCGATTGTGTAGCCCACTTGATACTATGGCACCAATTGTATAGGCCATGTCACTCAATTATGGTTTCGCAAGCCAACTGCATCAGTCACTTGTTGTTTTCCCTTTAATTCATGACGTCACTTGTTGTTTTCCCTTTAATTCATGACGTTTTATGTTGTTTTGAGAAATCAACACCAAACTCACTGCCCTTAGACTAGCTAGATTCAAAAGTTTCGCCACAAATAGCCATTGGATACCACCTCATTTGCCATGTCTCAATTGTTGGATACTAATCAAACTCAAGTTGACATCCTCAATGCACCTTAAGTTTGAGAGGAGCTGTCAAAGATATTTAGATTAATTTTGATAGTTTTCTATATCTCTCAAGATTGTGTAAATATTTTTCTTTGACTGTGTGTATCTTAATTAATCGTTATCTTATATAGTCAATTCATAGAGCCTATAAATATATGGATTTAATATATCAAAATATACACATTTACTCTCTTCCGCATATACCACCCTACATTACTCATAGAATTTAGCAACAGGATTATACAAACGCTTATCCAAAGGCCGACTACTCAATAATCGTGGTCTCATCACTCCGCCCACGACGACTGGCCCTTCTGCCATCGAGCTGAAGCAGCCCAACAGATCAGAAACTTTCCAAGCATACTCGATCCTTTTGTTCAACGCCATATTTTGTTTCTCCAAGTAGGAGAACATGTGGCGGAGATCTACCATTTAAATATGGTCTAAGATCTTGCCTTGATCAAGATTGAATTGGTACAACAAGTGGTGCATTTCAAGATGGGTAGGAAGAGAGCAAATTGGAGGGTATACAAGGAGAGTGCTTCCAAACCCTGGCATGCAATTTTAGTATCTCAATCGCCTTTTCTTTGATCTTCCGCCCACAGTCCACTTGCAGAACCAAACACAGCTTTGCTGCGACGCCCAACTGCAACATTTCTTGCGCAACGCTCGCGGTTGCCGAGAACTTGGAGACAGAGAGCAGAATTCGGACTGCCCTCTCGCTAGCCATCTGTGAAACCCTAAGTATCCTCTTTGACACAACCGCAATGCCCGCCCCATGCCTTAGCAACTCCGATCTCCCCTCGGCACATTGACACAGCATCTCCAACAACTTCAACATTAACTCGCTGGTCCTCCGGTCAGAGCAATCAAAAAGCAGCTCAATCAATACCGAGACTGCCCCGGATTCAACAGCTTTGATCCTGTTTCGGCCCCAAGGGCATAGGTTTATCAGTAACTTCAGTGTGGCCTTGGTGGCCTGGTGAGAGATCTGGTCGTGCAGGACTTGGACCGCCTCAGCGAAGAACTCCTGCCTCAGGGTGATGATCTGCATTGGCTCGGCCACCTCAAACATTGACTTGAGCAGCAGCACCGCATACGCCCTCGACTCGTAAGGTCCACGCTGCATGATGCGTGTGAGTGATTCGGTGAACGCACTGTCCTTGGCGACAAGGCTCTTGAGGCTCAGTTCGGAGAGCTGGAGATGGTAGAGGATATACAGCGCGTCATCACTCGCTGTTTTGATGTCGATCAGTGACCCAACTTCCAATGCCAATGACTGATTTTGTGAGGTTGTATTTATCAGGGAGGCCAAGAAGTCGACGGCACCAGCGGCTTCCATGCAACGCTTGGCTGAAGTATTATGAGAAGCGATAGATCTCAGCCACCTAAGACACTTCTGCTGGAGTTGAGGTTTCTCGGCATCTCGCAGGATCTTGGCGATCTTGGCTTTGCTGATGGGAGACTTTGGGGTTGGAATCCGCTCGATGCCATGCGATGAGTTGAGGGTGCACCAAGATTGGATCAGGCGGCGGAGGTTGTGGTTCGGGGTCAGGTCCATGTCAGAGATTGGCCGTTTGGTGATGGGGCACAAGCTGTTCTTGGACGTGGACAGCCATGTCTCAATGCTCTCTCGATCATAGGTTATGCCCGTCGAGAGGGTGACCGGATCTCTCATGATCTCCAGCGAGATGGGACAGAGAAAGAATGGAGGAACTTCCACTTCATTGTTGTCCATTTGCTCGCGGTGTGATGTGACCGGATTGACGAGCTGACGATGCAATCTTGATGCCAACTTCAAGTGCAATAGAATTTGACTGCGATGATTGATGAACTCTTATGATGAGAGAAGAGACAAGGGATAGCTGAGAAGATTGTGAATTTGTTTGGGGTGGCTTGGTTATATATATATCCAGGTGGAAGGCCAAGCACTTCAAAACGAGAGTCAAAACAAAACCCGGGAAGTTAAACGGAGAGAGAGAGAGAGAGAGAGAGAGAGAGAGACTTTTCAACGGTATTGAAAGGCTCAAGAATGGCCCTCTCGCGTACTTAAGAGGGCAACGAGCAACACGAGGGTGACGGGTCCCTTTGACTTTCTCTCTCTTGAACTATTGCGTGTGCGCCACGTGTTCTTTATCGTTTGGCATGACATCATTCTGAGATAATCAGTGATTGATGACAAAATCAAGTGGAGACGTCGTCGGATCTATGCGTGTTCCTATTTTTTAATGTATCTTTTGATTCCCTTTAACTACGACTGCGGCCATCATCAGCATCTCGATCCTTCTTCAGATAATAATAATTGGCTGAGCATGGCGTTGCTCCTTCAACCCTTTTGAGTTTTGACCCAACAAAAGTCGAAAATGTCAACGCTGATCTGGTAAACGTGATTTGAATATTATCGACTCCGTTGACATTTAACGTGGAGTAACTGAGTCATGAACAGCTTCTGTTATTGCCATTTGGGAATACAGCCTCGTGATTGATAAAGTTCAATCCTAGCAAGATACATTCCTTGTACAATTCCGATGTTTCATTTAGCCAGCAATGTACAATTCAATGGTCAAGACATGCAAATTCGAACTCTTCCTTGATGTCTTCTGAATTTCTTTCTCTTCTGTCAAGCAATGAATCTCATTTCTGTTGTCAATGTAAAATCGCGTTTTACAACTTCTTGTGAAAAGTACGTGGGCGGATCTCTAACATGAACAGCGCTGCAGATTTTTCTATGAGCTTCCGATGTCCCAAATTGTATCATCTACACAAAAATATGTGATCTTCTTGCTCTCATTAGAAAGTGACTTCTATGGCTTAGAATCCTGAGGTAAATACCTTGAGGAGGCGAGAGACCTAAATTTATTCGTCGTACTTTGTGTGAACAGAAATGTTGGGAGCAGGATTAATTAATTTATTAGGAAAGACCCTCGGTTAGATACATATGCATATTGCGCAATTCTAGTGCATTATAGTGACTAACAATTTAAAAAAAAAAAAAAGGAAGGAAAGCTGGAGACAACTCCTTTATCCTTTTAAATCTTAACCATACTTCATATTTCACTCAAAATGCACAAATAAGTAATAAGTTATTGAAAGCTTGTAAATACTTGAACCGTTCCACAAAGGTCAAGCGCTAAAAAGAATACTTCATGCAACCCTATAAGGTAATAACCATACGGGGGTGTGAGGCTAGGTGTTGACTTATGTATTGATCACTTAATAGGATCTCTTCCTTATTAATGTAGGATTTGAGATGTCACAAACTCTCGCACTTATGTAAACAATGTTTTTGTCAGTATTGGCCCATACCTTGCAACAGTAATCCCCATATTCGATGTGTGGCCCAGTCAATTCATGCTCCTATGTCATCTTGGAACCTTCCAAGAGTTGTACCTTGTGTGAGCCCTCTCTCCACAATGATCAGCTTCGCCCTCGTTAGTTCAGATATGAAGAACCATACATTCATTTACTAGTAGATGGAGGCCCATCTTTAATACCATCAATAACAATCTAGTCCAGTCCACATGTATTAAGCCTTTAAAAGGATTGCCCCGAGTAACGTATAAGTCGGTGAACACTTAAGATGTGTGTTAACCTATAAATCATTCAACAGAGATTCTCCTAATGCTATAGGACTTGGGACTTCACATACTGATTTTAAAACATGTTTTGTTAATATGAAAATATTAGGCTATACAGAAAAGATCATACGCGTTTATTTATGTTGGGATTTGAATATAATTTGAGGTTGCTCACTCGCTACATTCGACCCATATTCCATTGAAGTTTTCACGTCGGTCCATCTTATCACATCCCGTGCTATTAATAACTCGGCCAACCGTTCACCCTACACATCATTTCTATGGTTGGCTATCATGGTCAACTCTTTTTTTTTTTTTTTCCTTTTTGTGGCCATTATTTGGTCAACCCCGAAAGGTTCATGATGCAAACTTGAAATTCTAGCAAGCGCTATGGATAACCAGCCACTTCTTTATGAAAGTAATCGAGAAGCACAATGTACCTTAGCTTTTATGAAGTAAGACCATATTGCACGTGGCCATGTCCGCGTTGCCCATGTTCTTGTGAGGATCGAACAATCCCACATATGGCCAGATTAGGAGAGGGTGTTGACCAAATCTACGTTATCTTCGTTAATTGCCGGTTACGTGCCGAAATAGGAAACACTTGTCTCGCACTAAGAAATGCCACCTCCATGTAATCCTGATCCGAGATGAACAAGGACGACGATGCCATTCTTCCCAATTTCAATAGGCAATTTTGACTAGCACTTATTCGGAGCAAACTTAGGTCATTAAAATACCCCCACTCTTGTCTATAGTTTATGGGGAAAAATACCAAAAAAGTTATGAACTTATAGCATCGGTACCAATTTAGTCATGAACATTTTATTATGATTAATTTAGTTTAAAAAATTTTCACATATGTATCAATTAAGTCTTTCCAACCAATTTTGGCCAGTCGGCGCTGATATGGACACCGGCCGATCGGCAAACATTGACATAGCAATTTTTAAATAATTTTTGAATATTTGAATTTTTTTCCTTTTCTTCTTCTTCCTCTTGGCTTCTTCTCCTGTAGTGGCTGGCAAGTAGCCATCGGAGGCTTACTGGCCACTACAGGAGAAGAAGCTAAGAGGAAGAAGATGAAGAAAAAAAGGAAAAAATTAATTATAATTAATAAAAATTCGAAAAAAATAAAATAAAAATTTAAAATTTGCCATATCAGCATTTGCCGGTCGGCTGGTGTCCACGTTAGTGCCAGTTGGCCAAAATTGACCAGAATGGCTAAATTGATACAAATGCCATAAGTTTGGACTTTTTTGGTATTTTTCTCATAGTTTATGTATATATGAATTCTTGAAAAAATAATGTTATTCAATATAAGTTTGCTTAGAGATATCAGGTTGAATTAATATTTATACTCTGATTCAATCCTAGCCTTAAAATTGGAATAAGTTTGGCAATGGATCACAAACTTCTCGATCTAGTATATGGAGAGCCCGCTTTAAATCATCCACCCTACACCCACTCTCTCAATAAGCGCTTCAACAGAAATAATATAAGCGTAGATTGATACAATATACACGTATGGTAGAATGCCTGCCCAACCTCCAAAACATGCTATTTTCTCTGAAACAATTTAGTCAAAGGCATATAAATAGAGTATACCATGTGGTCTCTTATCAAAAGTAATTCCACATGTTTTACTAATTTCATCTCAACTTCTTTAATCGCATGAGAAAAAGAAAAACCCATCGTATTCTCTCGATTTGTTATAGATAGTAAAATTTAGTGACATAACTCAAGGGCTAGATATAGATTTTCCAATAACATTACTCATGAATATCCATTTTCATGGTATGTATAAAGCTCTTAGAGACAGTCTCTTTTTTAGGTCACTTGAAAATGAAGCTATTTTATTTTCAAAAGTATAAGTATGTGACCGGACAAAATTTCATTGAGGTATAGAATTATAAGGTTGAATCTAGTAATTAAACATCGTGTAGTCATTAGGGGCAAAGAATGATAACTATTTTATTTCCGGACACAGTTTTTGACTATCCATTTCTGTTCTCTAAATGAGTTTTTGAGCAAAAATACAAGTTTCATGACGATACGAAATTTCTATTCTCAAAATAAAAATTCATTTAATAATGACATAAACGTGATGATAACCATTTTGATAAAAAAAAAACAATTTCTAGCCCGAAATAGATTTTTCTGTTTTTAATCCCTAGATGAGTTTTTGAGCAAAAATACGGATTTAATAATGACACAAAATTTTTGGTCCCGGAATAAAATTTGTTTGATGATGGCACAAAATTCTCCCTCCTAGGGTGCTATGGATGTCGACGAGCGATGAGAGAATTTTTCTCATTTTTGTTCTAAAAATAGAAAAGTAGAAAAATTTTACTTTTCATTTCTAAGGATAAACTGAGTTGCACGTAACGATGCTTTCCCTAGGTCTAGTGACCCAAGTGAGATAGATCTCACCTCAAAGATCGATGAAACCCTATTTTGGGTATTCGCAGCACTAGCCGAACTTAACAATTTGCTTGAAATGAACAAATTAGCTCAAAATTGATTTCCTAAAACAATAACTTACGAACTCTATTTAAAATCCTAGCCATTCAATCTGTGAATTCAATTTGGGGTTGAACTAATGCTCTTTTTATTATTTGAGGAGAATGAGAGACGTCATTCTTGTTTAAATATACTCGGTATTGATTTGGTTCAATTGATGAGTTTATTGTAATGTCATTATTTTCAGCCAAATCTAATGCCACATCAGTTTCTTTTGGCTGGAAAAGTTAACGGTGGATAATTTTGTTCCTCAAAATTATGTTTGTACTTTTGTGGAGTCATTTTGCAACATGAGATCGTTTGGGTCCTAAGTGTATATATTACTGTTTTTTTTGGGGTTCCTCAAAATATTTTTTTGTTTCTCGAGTAAAAGTTGGTGCTTTTAATATATTGTTTGAAAAGTATGGATATTTTTGTCTTGATCGCATGAGTTCATGCTTTTCTTCTTGCCATTTGGCCCCCCTTACCGAGTCAAACTGTCTCGAGACTTGGCGTCGAGTTCATGAACTGTTCTCTCTGGTTGTTGTTGAACCATATCTAGCCAATACTGTTTGATAGGAGATATAATGACTGCCGTTATAGTAAGCTTTCAGTTTTTCAATATCTCTAGTTGTGTTTTATAAAATAATTCATTTTAGAAGCGTGTGGGCTGCTTCAACATCTTCTACCTTTTCAAGCTTCCTACTCATTCTATGAGAGCTACCTTTCGAATCACGAAATGTTTACTTTCCCCAGTTCAACAGAACATTTCAGCTACCACGTGACCTCATAGTCATAAGCCAGAACCGTATCATATAGTGTAGAAGACAATGTCGAATTCATTATTTCAATGATAAATGTGAAGGACAAAACCTTCGCATCACACTAAATGTGCAGCAACAGTCGCACGATCCTCTGTCTGAGTTGGTGTCTTCATTTGGTGTCGCAACCATTCAAACCATTAATCCATATGTTTAAAGGTAATTGTGCAAACAATTGTATCGAATAGCGAGATTTGTTGAGGTGAATAAAGGCACCAAACGAAGTGGAGGGTTATCATCCATAACAATTATCCTTTTAAAAAAAAGAAAAGAAAGAAGTGCAATGTGGATCCCATCAAATTAGGGTGCTACGTTACATTCAAATGCCATTTGAAATTATAACAAATTGAGGTCATATTCCAAAAACAAAAAAACAAAAAAAATCAAAAAGATTCGGCATATCTGTAAAAGTATTTGAACTTGGACCTTAGTTTGCATTCTCCTTGTCGAGAGTAAATGCAATTAATAAAAATAAAATTCCATCGCACAAAAATTAATAGCAACAGTCCATTTTAGTACCCGGACTTGAATATTTTACTCAATGAGGACCTTGAATTTTTAATTTTGGATCAACTTTTTAGACTTGCATAACTTTTTTAATCAAGTCCCTCTGATTCCAAAATCAATTAATTAAAGCTGCATGTCATTCGAGCCAGGAAGAGTTTGACGTGTGAAGAACTTTTTGGACACCGTGGATTTGGAGTGAGCGGTTCTAAGGTGGGTAGGTTCTAGATCTTGAATTTGAAACTTACCTTGTCAAGACTAGTTCTCAGTTTTTGTGACCCAAAACCTATCACTTAAATCCCAAATTACAAATCACTGGGATTCGCCCCAGTGGTCACCCTTCAAATATGGAAGGGGGAGGTGAGGGGTTCAAATCTCTACATTCTCAGGGGGATGGGGGTGGGGACACGTAAGTTTCAAGAGTGGGTTTCGACTCCCACGCCTTGTAAGAGGCATGGCAAAAGTCTGAGAGTGAGTGTAGAGTAGGAATAGATTAGGACTGACAAAAAAAAAATCCCAAATTACAAACTATTTAAAACTGATACAATGTATCTTAACAAAGAATAAGTAAAACCGTGAACACCGATTTCATCTAAGTAGGATAATTAACACGGATCCTTGCCGTCATTATTTTGATTTCACACCCTATACGTTAGTTGGGTCTCATGTGAAGTTTTAATTGATCCAAGGACTTGTCCCTCTTTGTGCTCATACCCCAAATTAATGTGACATAATTTTTTTTTTTTTTGAGTAAAGGTAAGGTATGTATTAACTTTAACCACCAAAGGAACTTTACAAAAGGAAGGAGACTCGAGATCCAACAGAGAGAATGCAACGTAAATTAATCAAGGAAAAAGTCAACATTAGGAGGCTTAGGGGCCTCCTAATGCGCTTTACTTAGTAACAATTGTTTAGTCAAAACTAATGAAAATTTTCGTAAAAGTTGCATGATTAGCACGTTGTACTGAAATTGTCGTTAGCTCATACTTTACCCGAAAGAGAGCAGTTGAGTGCGTAACTTAATTAAGGCTAAGTCCATTCATCATGACCTCTTCCATAATTCAAAAGTTACAAATGGGTCCGGTCCAACCTGGTAATTATCATTGCATTTAATTGGTCCATATAAAAGCAAGAAAAGAAAATCATTTGGGACAAAAGTGGTACATTTAGGAAAAGTACGATGTTGCCCACTTCAATTTGTTTGTTTTAAGAAGCGCGGTCGCCAATCCGATATAACATTAGCTGCTTTGACTTCGATTTGAGACATTTCGAAGTGGATAAAGGTGGCCCGTCACCACATGTTTTTCATGTTCGTGAATATTTCAGACGTACTTGGTCATTTGCGTGCATTATTGTTAAGAACAATAATGAGAATTTGCTCTTTCTTTTGGCAAATCAGTAAATATACCATGAATAAGTGCTTTGTCCACCTAGGTCACGCACCGCTTGGGTCGAGCGACCCTCGTTGAGGGTCATGCGAGATCGGACAACCTCCGACGGCCCTCACCAAGGTCACCCAACCTTAGTTGGAGGTTGCCCAACGTTAGGCAACCTTGATCGATGGCACCAGAGTTCATAGCCTTTCATCGAACAGGTGAAAGGTTTGGTCTTTTTTTTTTTTTTTTAATTATATCTATTTGATTTTTTTTTCAATTTTAAACAAATAAAAATAATGTCTTTTTGACTAAACGGCATTTATCACAAGTTGATTCTCAAAGTGTAGTTTACCCGATGGTTTTTGTATTTACCCAAAGCCTTTTAAGCTAAACTACTTTACATTTACCCAATAAATTTTCAAAATGCCAAATCAAATGCACCATTCATCATTAGCCACGAGTCGAGGATAGATAAGTGGCAGGTGAGTCCCAGTAAAAAGCTACAGGTAGCTTAAGGAAAAGCTTGCGAATCAGCAATAGGCACGGGCTCAGAGTAGCAGGGTGGGTGAACGAGGACTAGGAATGCAACAGATCGTCACGGGGGAATAGGCAAGTTAGTGATGTTGTTGGGCAAGAAGCAGCACAATGAAGGCAGCGTCAGTGCAGGGCTCAGCTTCCCGTGGCAGCGGGAACGGCAGCATCGCAAGGTATGACAAGACCTTTTTGGGACAGAGTAGCAACATCGTGAAGCTTGGCTGGGGAAAGCAAAGGAGTCTCGCTTGGAGCAGGGATGGCGAAGCAACAACGTTGTCGAAGCAGAGGAGTCATCGGGGATCTCAACCGAGGGCTTGGCCAAGAGGCTCCTCTCTCTCTCTCTCTCTCTCTCTAGTGTGCTCTGATTTTTAATTGCCGGCCCCTTTAATTGTAAGGCATTAATGTGTTTATATAGTGTTTATCCTAGATTTTAACTATAACTTTACAAGCTTAATATTTTCCTTATTAAAATAAAGGGGCTCTAATCACCTAAGGCTTTGACTAATTGAATTCTAATGGGCTGAAATTATTTTAATCAAAGCTCAAAAGCAGCCTCCCCCCCCCCCCCCCCCCCCAAAAAAACCGGGTCAAATTTTGGCCAAGCCTTATGCATCAGCTGGCCGAATTTTAGCTCACTTTGTATATTTAATTAATGAAAAGCTTGATCCTTTAAGAGCGTATGTTATTTAAGCTAAAAGCCTTTGACTTTAATGGGCTAAACCCAATTCATTTAAAGCTCAGTAGTGTGTCCTTTTCCTGTGTGCATTTTGGCCATCCCGTCTCCAAGACTTCGTGGAATTTTCTCTCTTCATGGTCTAAATCCATTCAATTAAGCTCAGAATTATTTGTTCCTAATCTGATTAAATGCAATTAATGAAATATGCTCCTAATGACTATATGCAATTTAATTAATTTATTTTTGCTAAGAGTCAGGGTCAATCCCTAAGTTTCTATGTATTAAATTCCTAAATGAGTTGTTAAAATTTAGGTGTCAATACTTTGGTTAAAGATATTTAGGATAATTCTAATAATTTTCTGGATCTCTCAAGATTGAGTGAATATCTCTCTTTAATTGTGTGTATCTTCATTAATATGTTATTTTATTTAGTGATTTTATAAAGTTTATTAATAGGCTGATGTAATTTTCATTATCATATATAAAAAAAATACACAATTAATCTCTTTCACATATCATTAACATTTCTCTACTTAGTATCAAAATCGGTCAATCCTGAAGTGCACTTGGTGCACTCACACCCGATGTACACCCAAGTGCCTATCTAGAGCTAAATTTGCTTCTTGTCAACATTGATTTCAACATTATTCATCTCATCCGATAGCCACTATACTTTTGTCATGGTTGAGTCCATTCCATGATGGTCATGTTTTGATGCCAACTGTGGTAGCCACATCATTCAATTGAAACTTTTCAAGGAGTTGGCTTTTCTTTCGATACCAACTACATGGGCCACATCGCTCGGTAACTATTCTCCTAAGCCAACCATATATGCCACTTGATGCTACAATGCCAGTCTTATAGGCCACGTCATTCAATCACTATTTCACAAGGTAGTTGCATTGGCCGCTTGCTATTTCCCTTCTGATTCTTGACCTTTTGTGTGTCGTTTTAGGAAGTCAAACTCACCACCAAACTCACTGCTCTCGGACTAGCTAGATCAAGAAGTTTCACCACAAACAATAATCAGATGCCACTCTTTTACCTCTCTCAACTATTGGACACTAGTCGAGCTCCAGTTGGCATCTGAAATGCTCCTTGAGTTTGAGGGAGGCAATTAGAGATATTTATAGTATGTTTGGCAATATTTCTATTTCTGTCTTTTGTTTTATTTTTTGGTTCCCCAGAATGGAAAACAAACAGAAATCTATTTGTGTACTCAGTTAATTTTCTATTTCCTAGAATAGATCAATGGCCAGATAATAGATTTGAAATAGAAACAAGAAATTAAAAAACTCTACTATTTGTTTCTAGGAACAAAAAGATAAACAATGTCATTTTAAAAAATACAAGGTCATTTTGGAGAAACAAGCTCAGCATAACCTAATGTTTGTCTTTGCACAATCAACACAAGGTCCGAGTGAGATGTACATTTGAATTGGGTCTCTTGATTGATCCAATTCCCCATTTATTAAAAAAAAATTAAAAAATAAAATAATTCTAAATTTCCGAAAAGATTTAGAAATTATATTTTTAGTAGATTTTAATGTTAATTCTAGTTTAGAATTAATTTAGCAAAAAAATGTGAAAATCTTTTGACAAAAATGAAATTCAAAATTGAATAAGTTCTTAGGGTTTCACCATATGTATTTTTAAATACCATTTTCTTTTAGAGATAAAGCTAGGTTGCGATAGCTTGGTGACTCGTTAAGAGAAAATTGTCTTCTTCACGAGCAAAGTGTGGGCGTTAATTAAGATAAATACATTCTTCACCATCATCATCTACAATTCTATTTGAATATGATGTGGTGGCAAGATGGGCAATTGTTGCTTTGAATCATTACTGATTATGGGTGAGTGTACAGGGGAGGATGTCAATGGGCAAATGCAAAATTAGGAATAGAATATGGTCCGAACCAAGGCATACAAGATGTGCCAGCAACCATAAATCAAGATTGGTATTAATGAAACTCACCACCAAGGTCTACAAAAATCACCAGCCAAGGATACAAGACTTTGGGATTCAAAAAGCTCCCTACCAAGGCATACAGAAAAACCATCAGCCAAGGATACAGTGCCTTTTTGGCTCGGCACTAAGGAAGAATCCACTTTCCAAGAATAATCCACTCTTCAAAGATATTCACTATCACACAAGAAAATCTCAAATATTCATTTATTCAAAATTCACTATCTTACATTTGAGAATTTGCCTAATATTACCTAGGAAATAGACTAAACATTGAAGATAGGGAAACTACCCAACATTAATGACATGGAAACTAGAAATGACAATAAAGACCTAAGAACTAGAAAGAGCATTAAGACATCTAAAGACTTGAACTTTCACTCTTTGAAAACCACAACACAATTATGACTTACTAATGACACTTAATGTGGCACCCCTCAACACGGCCCCCGATCCGCTAGGGTCGCCACAGCTTGCTCACCTATCACTTGTTCTAATAACATGTCACTCTGATACCATTTTAATAGTAGTGGGTTCATAAATCCTGGGGGTTCATACCATCTCAATCGGTCCCAGCGCAGTTCAAATTAACGGAAGCATACTCAACATCTCCCTAACCTGTACACAAACTAAATAATACAATGCAA
Organism: Eucalyptus rudis; assembly: GCA_019915205.1. Classification (NCBI taxonomy): domain Eukaryota; kingdom Viridiplantae; phylum Streptophyta; class Magnoliopsida; order Myrtales; family Myrtaceae; genus Eucalyptus; species Eucalyptus rudis. Next base: position 20,224 of record JAHMTN010000177.1, on the reverse strand, counting down.
TGCACACCAACTACAACCTTTCATATATATAAAAGCTAATGCCGAACCACTTTTATTTACATACTAAGATGGATTTCACAACGAGGTACAACAAAAGGCCAAGACTTTAACTAAGCTAGGCTATACTCAAAAGTACGTGACTATACATTAGACATGTACATCAATCCATTAGCTAGTGTCGGTCATCCCAAAAAGTGTCAACCTCCACTAGTTACATGCTCCTATAACACCCATCCCGGAACCACTTTTTGTCACGCCCCGAACCCCGAGACCCGTGAACAACCCGCCATGGTCATGTAAATGCGACATTCCCAGGTAGTGTCGCCGACCCTAATGATTTCATTTATTAATGCGCAAGCGGAACGTACTAAGAAACCCCTTACAAAAGCATACGGGATAGGACAACAGGAACATCAACTCAAATCAAACAACATACTTTCATATATCATCAACAATCCAGGGCTTACATACATCAACCGGATCCAGGGCCTATGCACCAAAAAAAATGGGTCAGAGTCTATGTGCATCAAAAGAGGGTTAGCCTACACAACAAGGATCAGCCCACCAAAAAGAAGAACGGTCCTGTAACTACTAATTGGACTCGTTCGACGATCCCACATCCTCCACGTCTGACGGCGCAGGGTCCAGAGATGATGGGTTGTCCACCCTACCATCGGGAAGGTCAGCCACACCCTCTCCTAGAAGAGCATCCATCACAGCCAGGGGAATGTCAAAACTGTCAAGCAGACCAATCCTAAAACCATTGGCCCCAAAACGGAACCAAGTCCTATACCTATGGGGCACCCTAACATCTTCAGTCTCCTGGATCCACACGGTAGCCCTGATCAACTCATAGACCCAATGGCTCCCAGGATCAGGGGCGCTGCGCACATGCTCGATGATCTGCACTGGGAGGCCATTCTTCTCTGGGGGTCCCGCCATCTACGGTCTTGTAATATTTTTCCCCAAACCGGGATGAGACTTTTTCTCAGCAAGTTCACCCCTCCTAAACCCCTATTAGAAAGTAAATACGCCCCGAAGTAGCTTAGCCACAACACATAGAAGACTTACCTCGGCTTAGCCCTCATCTGCAGGTTAGCACAATTTATATAATTCAACCACGTACAATTATGATAACCAACCAACCATGGCACAATCACATCATCAAAGCAATTCAACCACTTGGATCGTCTCAGCGATCAATCGACTCGGCCGATTACATGTCATTCTAGCAAATCAATCATTGCTTTCGATCCCGGCCCTATTAGAAAGATTTAACAATCAGTGGCAAACACGGCCCCACTCGGCACGACCTGTAATCAGGTGGTAATTCGCGGCCTCATCAGGCACGACCTCTAATAGGTGGTTCATCACGACCTCACTGGGCACGACCTCTCATAGGTGGTTTATCACGGCCTCACTGGGCACGACCTCTCATAGGTGGTTTATCACGGCCTCATCGGGCACGACCTCTCATAGGTGGTATTTCACGGCCTCATCGGGCACGACCTCTTGTAGGTGGTATTTCACGGCCTCATCGGGCACGACCTTTCCTAGGTGGTATTTCACGGCCTCATCGAGCACGACCTCTAATAGGTGGTCAATCACAGCCAATCTCCCATCAATTTCTACACTTAGGATTTCATAAAGAATCCCTATAAATCGCAATCACACTCAATTCATCACAACCAATCATCAATTTCAAATTCTACTAGCACAGCAACGATCGGCACGAAATTTTGAGCAACTAGGGTCAAAATAAATTTTTCGAGTTTTTTTTTTAATGAATTTCGGAATAAGATATATTATTAAATAATCCAACAATTTCGAAGCATTTATTTAAATCATAAATAAACTACTATAAGTCACATCAAGGTTTATTTTAAAAATAAACACACTTAACCATTCAACTAAACACCATTTACCTTAAATAATCACCTTAATATAACCACAACTAATTAAACCAATCTATCCACCTAATCTCAATCAACTTAAGCTAAACATACTTAGGGCATCATTATCCCGCTAATCGCGAATTAGTGAGGTAAACTCACCAGAATCACTTTCCGACGGGCCTCCGGCGAAGAGCACGACGACGCCGACGAAAAACCTACACGGATCAAGACCAAATGAGCACTTATAGGGGACCAAAAGGAGCTCCGAAGATGCTAGATCTTGCTGGTTTTCTTTCCAGCAACTAACCGGCTTGAAGGGGCGGCGGAACGGTGGCTGAATGGGCGGAGGAAGACCGGCGGAGGCGGCTAGGACTCGGGACGGAAGCTCATGGCGACGGACGGCGGCGACGGAGCTTCGGCGACGACGAGCAGCGGACGGCTTGGAGCTGCCACGGTGCGGGACTCACGGCGGAGACGGAGGCGAGCGGCTCGGCGCGGGAGGGCGTGCGGTCGCGCGCGGGCGAGCGGCGACGGTGACGCGAGCTCCGGCGAACGGCGGGCGAGGCAGCGGCGACGGTCGAGCGGCGAAGGAGCGGACGGAGAGCTTCAGTTCTTGCTGCTTCTCACGCACACTTTCCCTCTCTCTCCTCCAAATTCCACGGTTGAAGATGATGGGGACAAGAGGGGAAGTGACATCCCCACTTTTGGTGAGCCAATTGGCTTGTGACATTTGTCAAGCTCTCCTTGAATTTGGCCTCCACCATGACATCACCTGCTGATGTCATTCTCCACTAACTCAAACCCTCCATAACATTTTCCAATAGGTTCAATTTCCTTTTCCGCCGGGGTCCAAGTTCTTGTACATTCAATTACTTCAATTTCCATCAATTCTCTTCTAATTGAGTCCAAATTAAAGTCCATAAATTAATCCAAGGTTCCTAGTAGGGTATGTGACATGACCGGCTTCCAACTTCTAAGTTCAATCCCAATTTTTACGGTTGAATTCAATCCGGTGCGATTTCAGCTCGTCTAATCCATTGAGTAGCTTTTGGGGAAATTTTCTTGCATCCAACCCGAGGGTGGTCAGTCCCCAAGTATGACGCGGTAAAATTCCTTAATTACTTCACTCAATAAACTAGTTCCCTCGTGAGTGGCCAACTCTAAGAGACGAACTACATGCACGGATGAATTGCCCGACTCAATTGACTGAAAAATAAAATTGAGAAAAATCGGGATGTCACACTTTTATTTACATACTAAGATGGATTTCACAACGAGGTACAACAAAAGGCCAAGACTTTAATTAAGCTCGGCTATACTCAAAAGTACGTGACTAAACATTAGACATGTACATCAATCCATTAGCTAGTGTCGGTCATCCCAAAAAGTGTCAACATCCACTAGTTACATGCTCCTATAACACCCATCCCGATGCATCGGCCGGTGGTGGCGGCAGCATCCCCATCATCCTCTCATCTCAAAAAACATGGAAAAACAAGAACTCCTGGAATGTGGGGCCATCAGGTAGGCCCACATCGTACATAACCAAAACATAGATGCGGATAAACACCAGACCATGAACACCAACGTAGGGGTGCTCTGAGCAATCGACCTCAACATCAGACGGTAATTCATAAAATGTACCACATGTGACAGGTGCTAGAGGCATATCTCAATCTCAAATGTTAGTCCCCAAAGGGGTGAGTACAACCACTCAGCAGTAAATAATTATCAAATTATACAATGCAACAAGTAAAACAATCAAGATATCACGAGTAAAGCACATATCATCCATGCTATCGAGCATATATCACCATGCGGTCGTGCATATATCGCCATGCAGTCGTGCATATCTCACCATGCCATCGTGCATATACCACCATGTAGTCATGCTTGTATTTCCATAAGGTTCATCCCATGCCATATGCACATACATACGCATGACTCATATCATCCATACACTCATGTATACATCCCCATGAGATCCATTCAAGCCTTCACGATCGCATTCTCAATGCCAAATAGCATCAATTTACTTTCATAAGCAGATCATGCATCATGCCATATGCACACACCCATGTGTATGATTCAATTTCCAGTTTCATCTTTCAAAAGGATTTCATCATTTTTCTTCTAGGGACCAATGTTTGCATCCCTCATTTATTGCTTGCACCCAACCTGGCGTCACAAGGAACCTCCGGCACGCACCTCTGGGCATTCGGCACACACACTCCAGGCATCTCGCATCCCACCTGGCATCACGAGGAATCGCCGGGGCTCGCCATGAAAATGGTTACTCTTGCCTTCCAAAATTACGTACTGACATACAACTAGGCATCCCATGGAATACGTACCGATATACCACCGGGCATCTTGAAACTCCCGAAGACCCTCCGGCTCACACACTCCGGGCATTGTCGGCTCACACCTCCAACAGTATCATTATTATCACAATATATAACCACATATATGTCTCATTTTCAACATGGCATTTGATGCAACAATATTAGAGGTCTAAACCAGCTTTTTGATGTTACATGACATGCTAAGTGTCACTGCATATGCAGCATGATTAACCATTCAAGACATTATATCTCATAGAACAATTCATTCATTTTTGAAAATACAGCAATTTTTGGATAAAACAGAATGCACTCCTTTAGTAAAAATTATTGGAAAATTAGTAAAAAATTTCAATAAATTCTGGAAATTTAGCATAATGTAGAAAATACCTAGAGAAAGATATTTCATGAAGAATACCATGCCGAAAGAGCTTCATACGAGTTGCTACAGTCCATACATCACAGCAAAAGAAATTCCAGCACCACTTTTGCACAGTTTTAGAATTAATTTCGATTAAGTCCTTAAATGAACTCAAAAAATTATGAAATTTTAATATGTTATAGCTGAGACCTATAGGTAAAATTACCATGAATAAATAAAAGTCTAATTCCTTCTTTATTAAAATTTATAATTTTTATAACTCTCCCTAACTCTCAGTTTACAGTCCAGATTCATATTCTTCAAAGAAAATCGTTTTCCCCGATCAATACTTGTCCGTTTATTCTAAAATTTTAGTATGTTACTCTTCAAGATTTTTTCTATAATTATTATCAAGGAAAAAAGATCAAATTCGGACTAGATACTTGCAAAAAATTCACAGAATCATAATAGATCAACATAACAGTTTCCAGATCTAGTACCTTTGAAGAAAAATGGTTTCACCGACCTATATTTGTTCGTTTCCTCTAAAATTTTGATATGTTACTCTCCAAGAAGTCCTCTACAACTTTCATCAAGAATTTTAAGTGAGATTCCAACTAGGACATTGCATGCAGCTCACGAAATCACCAAAGGTCGGACTGTTTTTCCAGAAAGCATAATACTAGACTAAGGATCTACTCCCATAACTTTGAAAATCCTCACCTCTACCACATCCGAAACTCACCATTCATCACATACAATCACAGCAAGCAAAGTGTAGATCAAAGGACTCTACTTGCCTCTAATCCAAGCAAAATCACAGCAAGCACACGGCGGGGAAAGGCGGGTTCGACGGCGGGACTAGGCAGACGCACAGCGGCAACCGATCTCCTTCTTCTCTTCTTCTCTCGCATGCTCGCTTGGTTTCCCTCTCTCTCACGCGACAACTCTCTCTCTCTCTCTCTCTCTCTCTCTCGGTCGATAACCCCCTCATCAATCCGCCTCTCCTCCCTTTAATTTTCTTTCCCTTCAATGATTTGCAATCATTAACCTTGCATGACATTTTACACTTGGCTACAATGGATGGACATGTGGCTGATCTCCTTTGCCACTTGTAAATTTTCATGTAGGTTGATGGGCCATCCTTTGGGCCGGCTCCTCCTTCGGTCGACAGCAGCTCCTTTGGGCTTCGTGGGCCAGGCCTTAGTGGCTGAACGGTGGGGGGGGGTCTTGTGGGCTGGTTTTGGGCTAAAAATTTTGGCCCACTTCTTCTTTTAATAATCTACCCTAAATCCTCACTTATATAAATACCTAATTGCAATTTATAGGACTATAAAATTTGCAACTTAAATCAATAAAATCCAACCTATAAAGTGCACAACCAAGAATAAAAAATTTCCTATCAAATAAAGGTCCATTGAAATGTTTGGCCTTAATCTATTTTATTGAACTAATGACCATAACATAGTCCGATGGCACTTCCATTACCTATCCATGGTTCATAGCATATCTAGAGGTTGTCATGAGGTTTTAGGATGCCACACTTAACTAGACACAAAGTAATTAAAATAGACATCAAAATTCGTTCATCTCATTGGGCATTCTAATAGACATATTCGAAGATCACCAAACAACAAAAGAAATTGTTCAAAGAAGCTTTTGTTTGCTAGATAGTCGATTAGTAGTCTCAAAATCGATAACAAGCTTGTAAGTTGATAGCAACAACCATGAAATTGACAACTTCTTGCATAATCGACATCTTCAACTTGAATCGATCGACAAAGCCCAATGCTCCCACATCAAAATAGAAAAGTGGATAGTTGTGAACAAGTATCTTGCATTATCATTTGTATTCTGTTTATAGTAATCGAATAAGCATGTGCTCCATGAATTTCCAATGTCATTTGCTTGAGGTTTGATGAGTTTGTAAAAATTAGTACACCAACTTAATATCACCTCCAACCACTAGCCATTTGGTCTTCTTCTTCTTATTCTATGCGCCTTTTTATTGTAATATAAAAATATATTGTCAACCTTATTATATTGTGAGTTATAAACTAATGGAACTCTCTGCCGCCATTTTCAATCATCCATCTTTGACTAATTATTACATTGAATTTTCTGATGCCATTTTAGAATATCTTGATCAGTTAAGTCCTTACAAAAGTCCAGTTTTATTCAAACATGAATTGTTAGGTCTCCACTAAAATTATAATAATTAAATGAAAAAAATAGGAATATAAATTTTTGGAGTCTTATCAAACATATTTCTATTTTTATTTTTATTTTTATTCTGGGAGTAGCAATTATGTGCAATTACTAAACATTTTCTTCTATTCATGAACTTATCTAGAGAATAGAAATAAAAAGAAAAATTGAACAGAAATGGTTCTCATAAATAAATGTTACCATACATGCCCCTGGAATAATTATGATAGTTTTTTATATCTCTCAAGATCATGCAAATATTCTCTCTTTGATTGTGTGTAACTTGATTAATCTATTATCTTATTTAGTCATTTCATTAAGCCTATAAATAGACTAATGTAATCTTAATTATAATATAGAGAAATATATTTACAATTACTCTCTTCCACATATCATTCTTATTTCTCTACTACTTTGTTGATTCTTGTACAATAAATGCAGAGTGACAAGAAAATTAAAGGTATGAAAGCTAGAGACAACCGTGACAGGTCATGTAAAAAGGTACTAGAATGTAAAGATAATAGGAAGATAAAATTGAACGACTAGTGTTCATTGTTTGATTAGCGGTCCTTTACTCGAATGATAATCCCAATACTTATAACTAGGGGTGAGCGCGGTTCCCGGTTCCAAGGGGACCGGTTCCGGTTCCCGGTTCCTTTTTTCTAGGAACCGGGAGTTCCGGTTCCGGTTCCAGTTCTTATGGGAATCGGAACCGGAACCGGTCATAATTCAAAAAAAAAAAAAAACCCTAGCTTCTTCTCCCCCCCTCCTCCCGCCCACATGATTTCCCCCCCCCTCTGCGGATACTTCCCCCCTTCCCCTTTTCTTTTTCTCTCTCTTTCTTTTCTGCCCTTTTCCCTCGTCACGTCACTTCTTGCCCCCCAACTTTTTTCTTTTCTTCTCTCTCCCTCTCTTCTCTTTCCGGTTCCGGTTCCGAATCCCCTAGGGTTTCTTGGATTGCTCTCTCTCTCTCGAATCCTCCGTTTCTTTCTCAACGAGCGCCTCCTCCCGGCGCTGTCTCCGATCTCCTGCTTTCCGGGACCTGATCTGCGCGACTCCCTCCGTTCCACAGCCACTCCGATTCGGAGCTTCGATCGAGCGCTCGTCGCCGTCGATCAGTTCCCACTCTTCTTCTTCTTCTTCTTCTTCTTCCGATCTCTTTCTTGTTTTTTGTGGCTTGAGAGAGCGAGACAAAGAGAGGGAGGGGGGAAATGGTGAGGGGGAAGACGCAGATGTAGAGGATAGAGAACAACACGAGCAGGCAGGTGACGTTCTCGAAGCGCAGGAACGAGCTGCTGAAGAAGGCCTTCGAGCTCTCCGTCCTCTGCGACGCCAAGGTTGCACTCATCATCGTCTTCCCGAGGGGCAAGCTCTACGAGTTCTTGAGCTCGACAAGACGGTAGGTTTTCCTCCGCATTTTTGCTCAAGTGACAGATTGCTATGAGCAACACTGACAGTTGCTCAACCTTCATTTCAAAATTTGGAAAAATGAAGATTGCAGAAAGATGCATTGTTACTCGATTCTGTTGGGGTTTACTGGTTCCATTGGGTTGAATAGTTGATTGGCACGCTGTTTCTTTTACAAGGCCTCTTGAATGTAGCGTGAGAATCTTATGGTTCGAGTGCACCTTGGCGAACCTGGCCAACGGCGAGCCTAGGTTCCGCGCGATGAAGCTCGGGGGCTGACGGACTTGAGCTTCTTGAACTAGTCGAAGAAGCCTTGGGGAGTGCGCTCCTTGATGGACGACGACTTGTTCGCGAGCGTGAAGTTGGGGAAGTTGAAGCCCTCGAAGATCAATCTGGCCACGAACGATTCGATGGCAAAGTGCCGGTGGCCGGGCTTCGCGAACCTCACTCGCGACTCAATGAGTCGGATGGCCTCGTTGAGGTTCCAGTTCGCCGCCTCCATCTCGCGAGCCATGGCTTTCCCGAAGTGCCTCACGGATCGTAAGGCGTAGTGGAGGACTTGGACGAAGTGGGTGGGCTCAACGACGCGAGCTTGAAGCCGTCAAACAGGGGCAAGACGCCGCTCAAAGACGAACTGGAACTGAAAATTTTGAATTTAGTTGTCTCTTTGGATGTAAAATATTCACATTGCTGTGTATTGGCAGGAACTGAAAATGAAGGGCCAACGGTCGACTTCCGAATATTCGCGCCCATTACGAAAATGAAACAAAAAATAAATAAAAAAAGAACTTGTTGGAACCTGGAACCGATCCGGAACCTGTGACAGGGTAGGTTCCAGGTTCCCGATTCTGACGGGTAGGTTCCAGGTTCCAAAAATTGAGGAACCTGTACCCGAGGGTAGGTTCCAGGTTCCGGACGGAACCGAACCGGAACCAGGAACCGCTCACCCCTACTTATAACTATTAGAAGTGATTAACAATAGTTACAAAAAAAGCAAATACCACCTACGTGACTCATAAAATTTAGCGACATGTATTTGTAAATGATTACTCAAAGACCTACTACTCAATAATCATGGTCTCATCACTAGCCCCACGACGACCATTTCTTCCACAAGTTATAGCACCTTCTCCTGACGGTTTTAACAGCCCGTATTTCGCGGCCATTATCATTTGTTGGACTGGCCCTTCCGCCATTAAGCTAGGATCAGAAGCTTCCCAAGCATATTCGATCCTTTCGTTCAACGCCGTTTTTTGTTCCTCAAAGTAGGAGAACATGTCGCGGAGCTCTACCAACGAAATATGGTCGAAGATCTTGCCTTGATCAAGATCGATTTGGTAAAACAATTGGGACATTTTCAAGATGGGTATGAAGCGCGCAAATTGGAGGGTATACAGGGAGAGTGCTTCCAAACCCTGGCATGTAATTTCAGTATCTCAATCGCCTTTTCTCTGATCTTCCTTCCACAGTCCACTTGCAGAACCGAACACAGCTTCGCTGCAACGCCCAACTGCAACATCTCTTGCAAAACGCTCGCGGTTGCCGAGAACTTGGAGACAGAAAGCAGAATTCTGACTGCCCTCTCGCTAGCAACATGCGAAACCCTAAGTATCCTCTTTGAAACGACTGCGATGCCCGCTCCATGCCTTAGCAACTCCGATCTCCCCTCGGCCCATTGACACAGCATCTCCAACAACATCAACATTAACTCACAGGTCCGCCGGTCAGAACAATCAAGAAGCAGCTCGATCAATACTGAGACTACCCCGGACTCAACGGCTTTGATCCTGTTTCGGCCCCAAGGGCATAGATTTATCAGTAGCTTCAGCGTGGCCTTGGTGGCTTGCCGAGATATCTGGTCGTGCAGGACTTGGACCGCCTTGGCAAAAAACTCCTGCCTCAGGGTGATGATCTGCATCAGCTCCGCAACCTCAAACATCGACTTGAGCAGCAGCACTGCATATGCCTTCGACTTATAAGAGCCACACTGCATGATGCGTGTAAGCGATTCAATGAACTTACTGTCCTTGGCCACAAGGCTCTTAAGGCCCCGCTCAGAGAGCTGGAGATGGTAGAGGATGCACAGCGCATCGTCGCTCGGTGTTTTGACTTCAAGCAGTGACCCATTTTCCGAGGCCAACGAGTGATCTTGTGAGGTGGTGTTTATCACCGAGGCCAGGAACTCAATGACACCGGCAGCTTCCATGCAACGCTTGGCTGAAGTATGATGAGAAGCGATAGATCTCAGCCGCCTAAGGCACTTCTGCTGGCGGTGAGGCTTCTCGCCATCTCGCAGGATCTCGGTGATCTGGGCTTTGCTGATGGCAGGCTTTGGGGTTGGGATCCGCTCAATGCCATGCGACGAGTTGAGGGTGCACCAAGATTGGATCAGGCGGCGGAGGGTGTGGTTAGGCGTCAGGTCCATGTCGGAGATTGGCTGTTTGGTGACGGGGCACAAGCTAATTTTGGAAGTGGACAGCCATGTCTCAATGCTGTCTCGGTCATATGTTATCCCCGTCGAGACGGTGACTGGATCTCTCATGATCCCCAGCGATATGGGACAGAGGAAGAATGGAGGCACTTCCACTTCATTGTTTTCCATTCGCTCGCAGCGCGATGTGACTGGATCTATGAGCTGATGATGCAATCTCGATGCTGACTTTAAGTGCGATCGAATTCGAGGGCGATGATTGACAAACTCTTGTGATGAGAGGGGACAAGCGATAGCCGAAAAGATTGTGAATTTGTTAGGAGTGGCTTGGTTATATATATATCAAGGTGGAAGGTCAGGCAATTCAAAACGAGGAAAGTCAAAACAAAACACAAATTAAAAGTTGAGAGAGAGAGAGAGAGAGGGAGAGAGAGAGAGAGAGAGAGAGAGAGAGAGGACTTTTCAACGGTATTGAAAGGCTCAAGAATGGCCAACTCTTAATTACCCGGTCGCGAATGAATGAGAGGTCAAAGAACTATTGCGGGGATGTGCGCCACGTGATCTTTATCGTTTGACATCGCATAATTCTGAGATAGCCCGTGTATTCCGACAAAATTAAGTGGGGACACCGTCGGATGTGTGCAACGTTCGTTCTTTGTTCTTCTTTATGATGTTCCTTTTTAACTACTATTGCGGCCATCAGCACCGTCAGATGTGTGCAAAGCATGGTGTTCCTCCTTCAACCCTTCTGAGTTTTGACCCAGCGAAAGTCGAAAATTGTCAACGCTTATCTGGTGAACATGGTTCGAATATTCTGCGTTAAAGGATCGATTTAAAAAACAATTTGATATGAACTAACTTAGTCATGACCAGCTAGGGTTATTGCCATTTGGGATAACAGCATCGTGATTGATTAAGTTCAACCCTAGCAAGATATGTTCCTCGTACAATTCCGATGTTTCTTTTAACCAACAAGGTACCTTTCAATGTTCAAGAAATGCAAATTAAGACTTTCCCTAGATATCTATTGATTTTGTCTCTCTTCCGTCGTACAATGAACCTCAATTCAATTTTCAAAGTAAAATCCCGTTTTACAACTTCTTCCTAGAAGTATATGGGCGGATCTCTAACAATGAACCGGGCTGCAGCTTGTTCTAGGAGCCTCCGATGTTCCAAATTGTATCATCTACATGAAAAATATGCGATCGCCTTGCTCTCATTAGAAAGTGATTTCTATGGCAACTCCTAGAATCATGAGGTAAATACCTAACTGGAGATTAATTATTGACTTGAGAAAGCGAGAGACCTGAACTTATTCACTATTCTTTGTGTGAACAGAAAAGTTGGGAGCAGGATTAATTAATTAATTACGGAAGACCCTCGATTAGATACATATATAATGTGCACTTCTAGTACATGTTAGTGACTAACATTTAAAACAGAAAACAAAAACTGGAGGCAACTCTTTTATCTTTTTAAATCTTAACCATACTTCATTTTCCATGTAAAAATGTACAAATGATTAATAAGTTATTGAAACCTTGTAAAAATCCCAAACCGTTCCCAATAAGTCAAAATCCTAAAAAGGAGTACTCCAAATAACCACATAAGATAATAGCCATTTGGGGATGTGGGGGTGCGTGTTGACTTATGTACGATCGCTCAACAGGGTCTCTCTTCATTTGATGTAAGATTTGAGATATCACAAACTCTCACACTTATTGAACTGATGTTCTCATTAGTATTGGACTGTAGAGTGTAACAATAATCCCCATATTCAATGTATGGCCTAGTCAATTCATGCTCCTTGTCATCTTGGAAGCCTTACAAGAGCTATTTCTTGTTCGAGCCCTCTTGCAGCAACAATCACCTTCGCCCTAGCTAAATCTAATATAGGCCTAGTCTATAAGAAGTGCACATACATTTACTAGTAAATGGAGGTTGTGCTTTGATATCATCAATAACAACCTAGTCCAGTCCATATGAGTCAAGCCCTAAAAATATTGTTCCAAGTAACGTATAAGGTGGTGAACACTTTGGGTGTGTGTTAACCTATAAATTACTCAACAGAGACTCTCCCAACACTGTAGGACTTCGGGCTTCACGTACTGATTTTAAAACATTTGAAAAAGAACTTATGTTTTGTTAATATGAAAATATCGGGCTATAGAGAAAAGGTAAGACAGTATTTATGTTGGGATTTGAATAGAATATGTGGTTCCTTCTTCCTAACAAAACACCTAGCCATTAGCTAATTCGATTTTCCGATCTCTTCCTCCCAAAACAAAAAAAAAAAGAAGAAGAAGAAGAAGAAAATAATCTTTTCCTCTCACTCACTGTATTCAACCCATATTCCAATGAAGTTTTCACGTCGGTCCATTTTATTACATCCCATGCTATGCATAACTTGGCCAACTGTTCACCGTTTACATCATTTCCATGGTTGGCTATCATGGCCCACTCTTTTTTTTTTTTTTTTTCCTATTTGTGGCCATTATTTGGTGAACCCTGTTAGGTTCACGATGCAAAGTTGAAATTTTAGCAAGAACAATGAAGAACCGGCCATTCTTTTCTTGGACCGGTGAAGTTATAAGGTCATGAAAGTAATCGAGAAGTACAATGCACCTTAGCTTTTGTGAACTACGACCATAGTGCACATGGTCATGTCGGTGTTGCCCTCGTTCTTGTGAGGACCAAACAATCCCACATATGGCCAGAGTAGGAGAGAGGGTTGACCGAATTTAGGTTGTCTTCGTTAATTACACGTGCCGAAAGAGAAAGCACTCGTCAAAGATCCCACTAAGAAATATACCCCTACTCTCGTATATAGCTTATGTACATATATATAAATTCTTTTAAGAATTTATTCAACATAAATTTGCCTAGAGATCTCGGTCAAATTAATATATGTATCCCGATTTGATACTAGCACTTAGAATTGAAATAAGTTTAGCAATGGATCACAAATTCTCTATTTAGTGAATGGAGAGCCTGCTTTCAATCATCCGCCCTGCCCCCACCACTTCGGTATATGCTTCAATAGGAATTACGCAAGAGTAGATTGATACAATATACACCTCTGGTCAAATGCCCACCCAACCCTATGAGAAAAACATGCTATTTTTTTTCTTTTCTGGAAACAATTTAAGACCATGTCATCTTTTGTCAAAAGTAATTTCACTTGTTTAACTATTTTCATCACTGCTTCTTTAATCACATATTCCAATAATGTGTCTATTTTTACTAATATACGCTGAAAACCCATTAAATAAATAAAAACAACATGATATTCTCTCGATTCGTTATAGATAATAAAGTGTAGCAACATAGCTCAATTGCTAGAAACAGATTTTCCTGTAACATCATTGATGAATATCCATTTTTGTGGCTTGTATGAAGCTCTCACAATGAAGCTATTTTTTTTCCCCGAATGTATAGTTATGTCACCGGACATACTTGAATCTAATAATTAATTGAAGCAAAAGGATTCAAATCTCTCATATTGACATCCGACCACGACAAAAGGAAGAGAGAGAGAGAGAGAGAGAGACTGAAGAAGCAAAAGGATTTAAACTGACCCCAGAACCGACAAACATTCCATTAATGGAAGGGCCACCACCAGTTGGTGGGATGGTGATGACGGTTGGTATGGGCCATGAATACTCTCACGTGCTAAATCCAATCTGTACGTAGGCGTCCCCTTTTGACTAGGTTTTATAAACTGCCGATCCCACTCAGTTTTTCTCCATAGCTAGATACAAAATGCCAGATCCAAAATGCCGGTGTAAGGACAATTTATTTCATAAAAAATAAATGATTTAAAATTTTCATATGTTATCTTGTAAGTTTAATTTTTAAACAAATGTACAAGTACATAGTAGGGCTTTGCTAAGGGAAAAGTACCAAGAAAACCCTAAACCTATTGTTCTAGTAACAATTCAATCATAAACATTTTAATTGGATAAATTTAGTTTTAAATCTTTTCATATCAGTATCAATTCAATTCATCAAACCGATTTTGGCCGGTAACACTAATGTGGACACCGGCCGGGCCAACGATGACATTACAATTTTTAAATATTTTGTTTTTTTTTGAATTATTTATTAATTTTTTTCTTTTTCTTTCTCCTTTCCTTTTTTCTCTTCGTCTTTCTTAGGCTTCTTCTCCCATAGTGGCCGGCGAGGCTCCAACAAGGCTCACCGACCATTGGGCGAGGCCAACCTCGCCAAGGCCTCACTAGCCACGGGCAAGGCTATCTTCGGCCGCGACAAGGCTATGGCAAGACTAGCCTTGCCCGTGGCCCTAGGAGAGGTTGGGCAAAGGCTGCGACCCTTGTTGGAGCCTTGCCGATCATTGCAAGAGAAGAAACCCGAGAAAGGAGAAGAGAAAATTGCCATATTGACTTTCAATCACCAGCTGGCATCCACGTTAATGCTAATTGGCCAAAATTGGCCAAATGGACTAATATAATACTAATATGAAAAAATTTAAGACTAAATTAATCTAATTAAAAGATTGTAAACTGAATTGATACTAATACAATAGGTTTATGATTTTTTTTTTTTAGTGCTTTTCCTACTTTGCTAATATAATACTCTTTAGGTTACTATGAGAACAATAATTTATTATGAGCCACAGATTCTTAAGAGAGTAGACCCCACAATAATTTTTAATTAATTATTATTTGATTTTTTTATACATAATAGACTGTTATTCTCACAATAAATTACATTATCACCCAATCATTTTTTGTAAAAATATCATTAGTAAAACAAGACATGTCTGGTGTAAGAAAATTATTAGCATGGATCACCTATTTTTTCTTTAAAAAAATAGATAAAATGTTATCGTTTTGTTTCACAAAATACAAATGATTTGAAATTCTATAAACTACATAGGATATCTCGTAAGAATATTATTAGCATAGGCGATTCGTTATCTCACCTATCTCTTTTTTGGAAGTAAATAGCATCAGTTTGTAGTTCAATAGTAAATCGTTGTTGTATTTACGGACTTTAGTTTTTCCCCCATAAACACATATTCTTGCCAATTCCGGTCAAATCGATATACTTTTCAAGTGTCGGGGGCGGTTCTCGAGATGCGCTAGAATAAATTCATCTTCCACACAATAGGTTCTAAAATAGAGCAAGTACTAGATCAATTGCAGAACCGACTGAATAAAACATTTTGCACCGTCCATCAAGCAACCCTTTTAGGTAGGAACCACAATGCATGAACATGAAACTCGCGATATGTCACCACGGCAATCATCTTTATCTTCAATTGGAAATTCAATGATCAAATCAGGTCTTGAGCTCAACCTCAATTCAAACCCTCAGCTCTCAAAGCCACGTTTCACCGGCGTAGAACCTTGAACGTACGTCGAAGGATCGATCCCCGCCGAATACAATTCAATGAACGATCGACATATTCAGATATCTCCTGCCCAAGTCGCAACCTGTGTGCCTTTTCCTTTCTGTATATTAAGAATAGCAACCTGCGGTCCTTGGAAGGTGGAAGCGTCTCCCATTTCTTCAATTACTATGAAAATAATTAATAATTCTAATGTCGATTTTGATTAGGTTTAGGGTCAGCCCTTGCACTGGCCGCTCAGCGGTCAAACCGGAAGTCGACGCTGTCTTTGTCAATCCTTCTTCCGGAAACGTCGGGCTATCGATATTTTCTTCAATTATTAAAGCATGGGGTCTCAATGTATTTTGAATAGGTTGCCAGATCAGAGGACACTTTGAACTTTCTCGAGGAGGGTTCGTCTTACCAATTGATAAGAAATTTACGAGGGTTTTGCGTGATTGCAAGTTGCATGCATGGACCATTCCTTCTCCTTCCTATTCATGAGACGTATAATCTTAGTGAAATTGAATAGAAGACCTAAATACCGATGGCGTGCGACCTGGGGACTAGTCCTGTAGCTCTTTTGGTCTTGGATTATCAACTATATTTCATCACCTGAAATGAATGTGTGCATATACAAGTTCAAGAAAAATTACAAAGGGATGAATTATAAGCCCTTATTTGTCGTCGAGGCTGCCCACAAATGTTAGAGCACTTTTCAGCCACCACCAGCCACCAGGCGCATCATGCAATCCCTAGCGACATTACAGTGGGGTCTCGTGACCCTCAACGATGCTTTCCTTGGTCTATTATTGACACGGGCGAGACAAATCTCGCCTCAAAATTGATGATTTGAAACCCTAACTTGTGTACTCAAAACACTAATTGAACTTTACGATTTGCTCGAACTCAACAAATTAGCTAAAAATCGGTTACCCAAAACTGTAATTTACGAACTTGATTTGGGCATGTCGCAACCTCGTTTTTTCCGGCGCTCGCAATCGGGTGCGAGCGCCTAAGGAGGCTAATGGCTCGGCTGAATTTATTAAGCCCGGACCCTCCCAAGTCCACCAATTCACGACTTTAATAGTTTGAGTTTTTAACCTATAAATCAATTTTTAAAATGGAGTCGCCACTAATCGATTTGGAGTGGGTCGATTAGAAACCCAAGCGAAGTATCAGGAGAAATACTCGCTCCTGCGCAACTAGAGAAATTAGGATCGGAGACTTGATTACACTAGTTAATCACTAATGCCCTTTCGGTACCTAATCTTGTTTAAACCCTAAGGCTTTTTGGATGTTTGAGAGATTTTTTATGCATTTTTGGGAGGAAAAACATTTTTTGAGTCATTTTCTAATTTTTTGGACACAAAAGGGATTTTTTGGGGGTTTTTTTGGTATTTTTTGGAAAAATACAAGTCTTTTTGGCTTTTTCTGAATTTTTGGCCTTTTTTGGAAAATATGAAATATTTTTGATTTTTTTGATTTTTCGAAAAATAAAATATTTTTTAATATTTCTTGATATTTTTGGAAAATAAATTATTTTTTGATTTTTCTCGATTTTTTTAGAAAATAAAACATTTTTCAACAATTTTTAATATTTTTCGATTTTCTAGAAATTAAAACATTTTTTAATATTTTTTTGAAAATAAAATACTTTTGATTTTTTTTGAAAATATTTATTATTTTATATTAAAATAATAAAATAAAACTGACCCGGGTCGGATCCACGGGTTGGGTCCGACCCGGGCCGGCAACCCAATCGCGGACGGGCCCGCAACGCGGGCCCGACTCGGATTTTTCGGCTTTTTCTTTTCTTTTTTTTTTTTAATCAAAAACGACGTCGTGGCCAGGCGTTCCGGGACGCCCGGCCCGGCCCGACGACACGGGCTCCTAGCGGAACCCTACCCGGGTCCGACCCGGATTTTGACCCGATTTCAGCCCGACCTCAGAATGCGGAAACCCTACCCGGTTCGTGGCCCGGGTCCGATCCGATGACCCGAGGCCACGACCCGGAAAATCGGGAACCCTAGGGTTCCCGATTCGCGGCGCCGAGGGAGGGGGACGGGGCGTCCCAGCGGCAGCAGCGGCGACGGCAGTGACACGAACGGAGGGCGACAGCGGCAGGAGGACGTGGTGCGGCGGTACTTTACCTGTCCGTGAACGGCAGCTTGAACGGCGAATGGTGGCGACGGCGGCGGCTACGGCGGAGGGTGCCCAAACTCTGCTCCCTCCCTTTGATCTGGGCTCGCGAGCGTCGAGCCTCCCCTGAAGTCCCTCGGGGGAAGCTTGAATGCTCGCGGCTTCGATCTCTCTCCTCTCTCTGCTCTCGCTCCTCGCAGATCTGGGTTCGCTCGCCGCCGGCCTCCCCCGAAGTCTCTCGGAGGGAGGTCGTTGAGCTCGCGACCCGACCGCTTCGCCCTTGCTCGCTCTTTGAGTTCCCCGAAGTCTCTCAGGGGATCTCTCAGAGCTCGCAGGCCTCTCTCTCGCTCGCTCTTCAACCTCCTCCGAAGTCTCTCAGGAGGAAGTTTCCAAGCTCGCGATCTTCTCCGGTGTGCCCATCAACGACGGAAATGCTCCGCTATTTATAGGCGAGGAGGTCCGGTCGACGGAGAGGCTCGGCCGCCGGTCTTTGGCTTGCCGACCGGACCTCCGTGGCCGAACCGGCATCCCATCCGCCACCTATCCTCCAGCTGCCCCCCCTTTCTCACGCGCGTCGCCGTCCGTCCGCTCATCCGGCGTCGCACCCTCTGCGCGTGTGTTGTAGAGCGGATGGAGGAGGAAGAAGACGGAAAAGGGCTGGGCCAGAGGAGAAGGAAAGTGGGCCGTAAAGGCCCATGCGGAGGGGAAAAGAGGGAGAAAAATGGGTTGCTGGCTTCTGTTTTTCTTGCTGTTTTATTTTTTGTTTTTTTCTTTGTTTTGTTGTTTTTATTTGTTATTTGCTTATCCGAAAAGACAAAATAATTAAAAATTTAATTAATAATATTAACCTAATTAAAATTGAGGTGTCAACAGGGCAAAATCCTGGCCATCCAGTCTGTGAATTCAATTTGGGGCTAAATCTTTTTCAATTGAGGAGAATGAGCATAATCCTACTAAATAATGTCATTTTTATTATAAATCCACATTATTAATTTTGTTCAACTGACTAGTCTATTGTACATGTTATCATTGTTAGCCACACCTGATGCCACATCAACTATTTTAGTTAGAATAGTTAACGGTGAATAATTTTGTTCCTCAAGAAAAATGTATTTACTTTTGTGGAGTCATTTTTCAAGAGGAAAAAAACCAAAACATTCATAGACCTAATGCATTGGATCAAATTCAGTCAACCTCTCAATTATGCTAATTTAATTTTAAATCATTTCATAAATTGTCAATTGAGTTCTTTTGGCCAATATTGGTTAGAAATTGCTTATATGGATGTCAATCATCTTACCTAACATGACGAACCGACATGAACAATTTTAACAATTTATTAAAAAATTTGAATTTTTATTTCTTTTCTTTTCTTTATTTTACATTCTTATTAGCTAGCAACACTAGGTGAAGGACAGCAGCCCTTGCCAACCACTAGCAAGGGTCACAACTCTCACCTATGCCTACATCCAGTCCCTTGCCAATGAATTAAAGGAAAAAAAATAAAATTTTAAATTTCAAAAAGAAAATAATAAAAATAATAAAACGTTTAAAATATTTTTGGCCAAAATTGGTTAAATTGACTTAATTGATCGAATGTGAAAAAAAGTGTAAAATTGAGTTGGTCAAATTAAAAGGTTTATGATTGAATTGGCACAATTGTAATTAATTTAAAACTTCTTTTTTTTGTACCTTTGCCTTTTTTCAACACGAAATTGTTACGGTCCTAAGGGTATAAATTACTGGTTTTTTGGGGATCCAAAAGATATTTTAGTGCTTTTTTATGAAATGTTTGAAAATTACAGTTAGTTTTTTCTTGATTCCACGAGTTCATGTTTTTCTTTTGGTATTTGGCCAACCTCATTGTGTCGAAATGTGTCCAAACTTGGTGCCAATTTCATAAAGTGTTCTATCTAGCTGTTGTTAAACAATATATACCCAATATTGTATGATATGAGATAAAATGGCTGTTGTAATAGTAGGCTTTTAATTTGTCAATATATCTAGTTGTGTTTTATAAAATGATTACTTTAGAAGCTTGCAGGATAAATAACTAATATATATGTGTGTGTGCGCGCGCGCGTG